>OX467083.1:33544624-34153854 GCA_950106755.1 Climacium dendroides | reverse complement strand
TGTACCATGTAACTAATTGTACCACTTCATGGGTCACTATGTTTCAATAAAGTACATTTGAAGGTTTCAAATGTACACTCTTAATACATAGTGGGACAAATAGGAGGCTTCTTAGTTGTGGTGCAAATAGGTTCTTCTATTGCAATATTAAGTGGATACACCCAAAATTGCACCCTGCTTAAAATCGTCATGACCACCCTTTGTACATCTCCAAAGACAACATGTACATATATTGAATAAAATTTTTTAGAACATCTACCAAAAAAAATTCTTGATTCTTCCTAACTTTTGCATAGAATATCCAATGTCCCATTTTTTAATGCATGGAACTTCCTTTCAGCTTGCCAACTTGAAAATATGAAAATTTGACCAGTTTAGTTTAATAATAGTAGCTAGGCCCCAGTAGCAAAAAGTAGCGGATTGGGGGTGTACTCACCTCAGGAGCCATGCTCAAAGTGCTCATTGTGACGATTCTTTCCGTGTTCTTATTGGGGGAGAGAGTGTTGGGCGCCACATCCCATCCAATCGCCCGCTTCCCAATGCAGTTCAGGGTCAAAAAGCAGTGCGCGGGCCACCAAAAGCAGCGCGCCCGCCTCGCGCGGCCGTCGCCATGATGGCCGCATGTTGCCTTTCTCATTTGCGCCCAATTATCTCACCTTCATGCGCACCTTCACACTTACGTGGTCGTCTGTAAATGCGTCTTTTGGCATTCAGTTGCTGCACCCCCCGCCCTCATGGCTCCGCATATTGGCATCGCTCCTATTTAATAAATACTATGAAGTTGCCGCCTGTGCTGCGCGGAGGCTCCTGCGCTCACGCACTCACTTGCGGGTGGGGCGGACCCTCGCTCTGCGCTGAGATGGCCACCCCTGCGACCACTCAAATTCCCCCGCTTGCGCCACCGGGACCCCTATGTGTCGTCACAGAATGCGATATGGCGGTTGTAAAAAAAAACGACGAAAAGAGAGAGAGTACTTAACTAATACAGCAATTGCCAATAAACTAAGTACGATTACTTGTGCAGATATAATAAAAAATTGAAGTTGCACAAAAGTGAAATCTCTGCGATGTAACCCCGTACCATATGTATCCGGCACGAGAATGGCGACACAGCATAGTTGATCTTCGTGCTGATGCTACTTCAGGAATGCAAGGTCGGTGCCGGCGTCTGTACAAGTGATCAGTGAGCATTTCTGGCAAGTTGTCGACCGGGTCGGAGAATTAGATGCTGCGGCTTCTTCACGATGGACGCCGCTTGTATTCGTGATCCTTCGTTGGAAAATGAACTTGGTGCTGCTGACTACTCGGATTGTTCTCAGAGGTTTCGGATCCCGAGAGTGACTTGAGCTCCTCCGCTGGAAACTTCGTCGCTTTGGATGCGCCGGGTTTTTTGAAGAGGACTTGCGGTGTTGGAGCTTTTGAGTACGATTCGAGTTTGGAGAGGAGACACAAGGCTGCGAAGCTTGACGAGCAGTTGGATGGATTACTTGCGGTTCTTCCAGAGGGGGACACCTTGGTAAGCTTGAAATCACAGATTCCAAGCGCACGGTCTTGTTTGCTAGTACTTGTGGATCATTTAGATTTACCATTGCTTGAATAAAATGTCCAGTTGTCGCAAAAAATCGTTAAGGATATTAAGATATGCTTCGCTTGAGTCTCATTAACCGGTGCCTGGGCTGCAAATTTGGTTGCATTCTTCGGAGACACGCCCCTGTTTTGTGGTCACGCTCGTGATGTTCGTGTTTATTTTGGTGAGGGCGTTTGCAAGTGTGACGAGGTGATCGCGTATTCATTGAACATTTTTTGGGTGTCTGAGATTGATTGACGTTGCTCTGCTGTAGAGTAAAGAAAGACCAGCTATTATCTTGGATGCGTATCACTACATTACAACGTTACAAAAGCAAGTGAAAGACCTCGTAGCTGAGCTTCTCCACGATTCTTCTTCGAATTCTACCCACACGCGGCCTGAAGAGCTCTTCTGCGAAGGTCAATGGAGCGTTTCATATCACAGCGGGGACCCTGTGGCGAGTTCCAATTGCTAGTTCAGTTCGACTTCAATTGCGCATTTTGTTATCGAGGCCATTAAGGAGATGATCAGTGGGCAGGGAGTAGATATATAAGAGAGTTGAATTGAATGTTCTGACTACTTGAAATCGCTTGAAAAACGTACAGGTGAATGTGGCGAAACGGAATGGCCTCCTGGAGGTTAGCATAGTGTGTGCCAATCGACCTGGCCTTCTGGTGGAGATTATGGAGGCCATCGAATCTGCAGGGTTCATCATCATGCACACCAGGATTGCTTGCCACAACGAAATAGTGGTCGAGCATTTGAGCCTTGAGGTAAACGAATGATCAGTCAACTTTGCACTAGCTGTGGAATAGATGCAATTTTAAATCTAGAAATTCTGACGCAAGGTTGCTGAAATGAGTAGATGAATGAGGACACACAGGAAGCAGAAGGAGAAGAGGAGAGAGTGAAGACGATGCTTTTACGTGCCATTTCTCAAGGATCAGTTGACTCTCATCTTCAATGACCCTGCAAAGTTGACGCTCAATCAATGATCTTCACGTTCAACCAAGTTCCTGAGATCGACACACGACACATCCATGCAACTTTGGCCCATAGCCACGGGACAAACTGGTGATAATACGCGGACAAACCTTGAAATGGACCGCATGCGCTTGCTCATAAGTTAGCCAATGCTTTTATTAATTCGTAGCTGCCATTTTAATACCTTCCCCGGCTGCCTGCCTGGATATGGATTTTGAACTGGATCAGCCAGACACCAAATTTAGTTCCACGGCGTTGACTAGTAGCTAGACATCAATTACCCTTGTCTGTAAAACATTACTTCATTCAATCAATGAAGCATTTTTTAGGTTTTTTGGGCACAAATGGCAACTTGGCAAGCCATTGCATTCAATAAAAATACAGCCCCGAGGGGAAGAAACCCCGATTCAGTGCTGGGCAGCAGGCTGTCCCACGTGCGGTCAGTGAGGCATTTGAATTGGCTCACCCGGCCCTTCGCACAAGGTTTTCCTAATCAATGATAAAAGCGCAGTGCTTTTGCAAGAACTTTAAACATGCAGTGCACTGATGACCGTTTCATTTCCGGAAACTTTTAAATAAAAAAGAGGCTTCTAACACTGGCCAATCCATCCTATCCGAATGAAGAATCGATCTTTTGTTGATGCCATGTCCACATGCAGATTCGGAGCATATTCTTTCCTAGAGCAATCAGATTACCGATCGCAGTTTTCCAATGGCGAATCCCGGAGTCCATCCTCCCAACTTTCTCTCTATTGGACCGACGCGGAGCACTTCGGGAGAAGACTGGCCATTTCCGTACAAGAGACTCTTCCGTAGGCCGAGCGAGGCTCACGTGCAGCAATTCTTTTCCCATTATGGACTCAGACAGCTACGTCCTCAATACTCATTTGGGTGATACTTGGTGATGCCTAAATGAAATCTAGGTGATTCCTACATGAAGTCTATGTTATATTTCAGTGAAATTTGGCTACTGATTTTAAAATGCAGCAGGAATCCGATTATGTTTAAAAAACGAACTTAAATTTCGTTTTCGAAAAATAACCTTTGTGTTTTCTCTATTGCATAGTTGCGAAAATTCGTGCAAAAAAAACGAACTGCAGTCACGTGGGAAGCATGTACGTGGTCGATTGAAGCTGGGCTCAAGACCCAGCTACAATAGAACTGCATTGATTGCCGTGAACGAAGTGTAGGACCCCAGCGGAGAGATCATGCACTGCACGGTGACGATCCGCTCCGATGGAATTTATTGATTTTCTTAGGCTTTTGCCTCCCGTTTTGCTGAAGGGACACAACCACTCAATTCGATCTCTCGAGAGATGGAACAATTCGTTTGTAATTGTGAGCACAGGAATCGTGGGCTCTTGCATCTGGTATTCGTTCATTTTATCTGTTTCTCCATGTGCTGCGAGTGGAGTTTTTAAGTTTTTTGTGGACGCATCGGTTGCATGTTTCAAAGCAAAGTGCAGTACGAACCTCCTCGATCATCAGATCTGAGGGAATCGAATCCCCTGGCGAGATTCTTGTTTGGGGTGTGTGTATAAAACATCACTTTCTGTCGCAGGCGAACTGGTGAAGGTAAGAACTAAGAAGATGGGCGCCCTTTCCGAAGAAGAAGAACCGGGCCCTTCTTTAGTGGCTGGCGTGAAGAATCAGACAAGCAGAGTCTATCTGTTATATTAAAATGCAAACTGTGTCACGACAATCTTGCAATTGGTTGACCGATGACTGCATCTCAAGTGCAAGTTGTTACTTTTTGTGGTGGGATCATTTACAACCAAGTCCCCCTTTTTTTTTATCAGTTTTATTCCGTTGTGAAGAAATGCCAAGATGGCAATCACTAACATTTTGGTGAAACAATGTATTTCTAAATTCATAAATCTTGGAAACAAATAACGACTATTTAGTGATTTTTCATGCGCTTGTAATCCAAATTGGTGATTTCATCCAAAACTTTTGTAGACATGGAACAAGAATGAGCCAAGCCCATGAAAGGCCTAGACTAGTTCGAAGAGCATCCATTCAGCATGTAGGTCTTGAAGAGAGGAATCCAAACATACAAGGTGATTGTGACTTGTAGAGACATATCTTATGCTTATGATTACCTGTAACCCATGACCATAGCTCTAATTACACACAGGTGTTTGGTTTATGGTGTCACTATTAACACAAAAGGTATTTCCCGTTCTCCAATTTCTTGGTCAGCGATATTCTCAGCGTTTTGCAATTTGGATAGTGTACTTATGACAGCTTGATAACAGAAATTGTAAAAAAAAGAACTGAAAAATATGCAGTCGAAGGCACTGAAAAACGCTAGTCACAGAATGTGAAAACGAGTACGTTTCGATTTCCCGTAACTCTGCTATTTAACAAGGCTAAAAATTGCATTTCAAATCTTGCTGAAGCAGGGAACAGGAACTCCAACCGGTGTCCACGCAGAAGGCCGGTGCAAACTAAGCATGACTACGACGTTCAAAAGAACTGTCGAAGAATGAAGCTTCACGGTTTAAGCCTTGGACCTGGTTACCAGCAAAATTCAGTAACAGGGCCTCTTACTTTTCCTACACTAAGTTAAAGTAAATTGATGCTGTCCGAACACAGGAGGAGCAGATAGATGAAGTGAAAACTCTACAGCTTGTGTTGCTCGCAGACAGATATGGATTCGGAGTCATCGACGCGTTTGAAACCGTTCAGAGAATCGACCATTTCTTCACCACCAAAGATTCCCCAAATCTGATTGAAATTTAATCGGGATACGGAGGCAATGTTTAGAATCACCAACGCTCAAGTATCCACGGCTTAAGCTCCTAACAGCCTTCTTCCATTTCTTCTCCGCAGTTCCTTCCCCGGGCCTTTCTCCGATCCTTGGATATGGCGAAACCCTGAGCAAACCTCACCACTGATCACATCATGAAGAAAATTGAAAGAAAATTACTGGACACACCAGCACG
Organism: Climacium dendroides; assembly: GCA_950106755.1. Taxonomy (NCBI): domain Eukaryota; kingdom Viridiplantae; phylum Streptophyta; class Bryopsida; order Hypnales; family Climaciaceae; genus Climacium; species Climacium dendroides. The sequence continues at coordinate 34,148,355 of OX467083.1, read as the reverse complement.
TTGAATTAGGGTTTCAGGAATTTCATTGGAAAACCGTCGCCCATGGCCGGTACAACTGCAATGTCTACGTGCAATGTCCGAAGGACTGATTGTCCCACAACAACCGAGTTAGTTGCAAGAGCTGAGGTCATCCTCCGCAATTTGCCCCTCCAAATAAACTTCTAACTTTTCAGTCGTTTATAAATAGAACTTGAAATTTTTATCATGGAAGTGCTTTCAAAAGTATTTTGAATGGGTACAAGAAAAATTCAAATTTAAACATTGAAAAATGAAAATAAACCACTTCAAAAGCTAGCTAAAATACAAAATCTATACAGTTTGGGACAAAGCACAGTTACCAATGCACTTTGCACTCAAGATTGTGCCAACACTCCAAATTGGGCCCAACTTGAGATAGATTTGTAGAGGTGATGGTGAATAATTTTAGGTATGGACATCAATCATTTCAAATGACACAAGAAGGTTGTCAAGAAGGTTGTTATTCAATGTGAGCATATTATTTTGAGGTGACTTTGTCAATTGCTTATACTACTCAATCATGATTGTCACTTGTACTAAGAAAAACAATATAGCACTAGACAATTAATAAAAAGTGAAGAAACAATATAGCACTAGACAATTAAAAGAAGTGAATAAGCTAAATCTAAATCATAGTGTGTCACCATATGTAATTGAAAGGTAACTATAAATCTATCAAAAACAAAATGTGAACATGCTCTAAGGATTAGAAACAAAGTCTCTTCTTTTAGTGAAAAAACTATGGTCACTTTAGGAAATAAGCTTACGCAAATGTGTAAATTTGAATCTCCATAGACATGCACTTTAAGGGCATTCAGTAAAAACAAATAGTGAGTGGTAGACTCAACAAACAACACTAATTAAAGAGTCCATTGTAGGTGTATCAAAATTCTCTAGCTAGAACTATTTTACTACCAAGTAGGGATGAGCAAGAATTGCAAACATCATAAACATTCTTCTCATGAAATTTGAAAAGGAAAAAAAATCTAGAAAAAATTATTATTAAACAAAATCATTGAAATTGATGATCCCTTAAGCATGACCTATGTTTATATCATATAAAGAAAGAATATTGGTTGTTTCACTATTTGCAATTGACCTATGTTTATATCATATAAAGAAAGAATATTGGTTGTTTCACTATTTGCAATTCAACAAATTTAAAAACTTTGTAACCTAGGGTTTTAGTTCTATGAACTTCTTTAAACTCAATCAATGAATTTCAAAGCCTCCTCCCATTTGGTAAAAAAAAATTGGGGTGTCTAAACTTTATTAGAAACTTATGTGCAAAGCCCTTCATCCTAAATTTAAGTTTAGGGAAACGTATTGCATCCTTCATGAGTACATAGTAAAGTGAATACCTACAAATGTGCCATTGACCCTAAAATCCTCATCTTCACTTTGTTTACATTTCCAAAATCAATTACGTACCTATGCGGAAGAAATTGTTTTAGAACCAAACTGTCTTTATTCCTTCATAACTTTTGCATATGATATCCAAATGTCACATTTTTCTGTGTGTTGGAGCCTCCTTTCGCTTCCCAATAAGAAAATATGAAAATTTGACCAGTGTAATAATAGTAACTAGGCCCGGTAGAAAAAGTGGCGGTTTTGGGGTACCCCTGTTTTCACACAAGAATCCAATTATTGAGAGCATACCCTCACAACAATATGCTGGCGCTCCAGTCCAACTACCCAATCTCAGTCTGCATGCAGTCTTGCCATTGATGGTTGGTTGAGATATCAATCACTCACAACGTTGTTGTGAAAACTCATGGAACTCACCAGTACTCAGTTGCAGGTGAGTCATTCACTTAACCCTCAAACACCACGCCACACCACACCAAATTCCTTCAACTTTGATGCTGACATTTAGCAACTGAATGTGAGTGGATTTTTCTAGTTTTGTTTTTCAGAGATGAAATCACAAGTTTTCCTTCTGTCACCCAAAAAAAATATTTAGAGATTTTTGGGTGAGAAATTGAATTTTTTGAGATTTTTTTAAGGAAAATTGAAGAAAAATTGTATCAAATAGAAAATCGTCTCATAAAATCTGAAATTTTCACTCAAGGTGAACATTATGGTGAAGAACATCATAGTGCAAAAAAACTTTGTGTCATTTTATAAACAAAATTCAATAGACATTGAAAATACACCCAAAAGTTCAAATTGCAATAAAATATTCAATTTAAGGAAATTTTTCAAAAATTCACATTGAGGTAGAAACTAGAGTAGATGATCTCCATTTCATTAGTTGGGCTCAAACTCAAAAAATATCCTTTTTATGGAGAAATTTCAGATTCAAAGCAAAGAGCAACAACTTCTCCAAAACACACTACAATAGCATATTTGTGATCTCGTTTTGTTGCATCTTCTTAATACATTGAATGATCATAAATACCTCAATGAAGCAATTAGAAAACCTCATCCAAAGCAATTCCCACTCAAGCAACTCCCCAAATAAGAATTGGATGAAAAATGATTTGGAATCATCTTCTACATTGTCTATACTAAAGTCATCTAAACACCATTTTTTTAAATGTTCGTGGCATTTTAGGGTTAAAAGTAGGGATGCAATTACTACCTCTTTTTGGGTGCATTGTGTGACAAATTGTGTCACAATGCACCCAAAATTTTTTTTATTAATTTTCTTAAACCCCCTCCCCCCCTATTTGTAATTTTGAGAACCCATATTGTCGGACAATCAATATAGGACAATTCAATACTAAAAACGTATCATGTATTCATATCCCATATTTCCATAACCCATACTTAGTATCTATATCTACTCCCATATCTGTATTCATCTCCAATATTCATACAATATATAGTATTTATACCCATATCCATGTTTGGTATCGTACTTTGAATTCATATTTGGACGGCTCAAATTAAATCTCACAAAAGTCAATGGCTTGTGATTTTTTGAGAAATGGATGGCATTTTGGAGGGGAAGCATTTTTTTTAAAAAGAAATCAATGGCTTGTGATTTTTTGGGAGAGAGGGGGAACTAGTGCAAACTAGGAGATGATAACCTCTTTTCAGTGGATAGTGATCCCCAAAGTGGCAATATAATTTTTCTCAAGAAACCTCCATACTCCCAAGTGGAACCTCACTTCTTGGCCCCTTGGTCACTCATGCTTTACCTTGTAGAGATAGATAGGTTGTTTTTTCTCCTCTTTGTTTTCTAATTGAGATGGTCCTTTCTAAAAAAACAGTGGCAATGCTTAACAATTATTGGTACTTCATTATTGTTTTAACTCCTAAAGTCCTAAACTGCATTTTTTGACAACATAGCAATTTGGTCCAACTCACTACAAATGGAGTTTTCTTGTGAAGTGTAGTTGTTTGGATTTTTGCAAAAAAGGGGCCTTTTGTCACTTCAAACGTTAATATCTTGCAATTTACATGGTGAAATTTTTTGAAATTTTTTCCATCTTCTCAAACTAACATGTTAAAAGATCCTATGGTAATATGTGTCTAAATTTTAATTTTTTAAATAATTTTTAAATTAAATTTTTTATATTTGAAATCTAATATTTATATTAGAAATGGTAGTTTTGGAGCATTTTTGGTGAAAACATAGTCAAAGTTCTTTAAGAGTTAATGCAAACATCCAAAGAATAGACAAAGTCATATATTAAAGTACATCTAGGACCCTCACGCATCTAAGATCTAAGCACATCTTGGGGGTTCTCTCAGACCCTCAAGCTTTAGCCCTTTGATACTCGAATTTTAAAAAAAAAATTTACAAGATTTTTCTTTGTATTTCTACACAAATATATTATTTATTTTGTATTCATATAATTAATCATTAAAAAAATGTCTTTTGAAGATTCAAGCATCATCTTTTGATGAATTGTAAGTTGATTGGACAAAATGTCATCCTAAGCCACTCAAATCATCATCGAGAAAATGGGCTTTTGAAGCAGTTTGGGGCTAAGGGATTTAAGATAGTGATTGAGTTTGCTCTTACGGGTGGAGATGCCCCATATTACACGCAAACGGCAAGCCACCTTTTTGATTCTCATGATTGTCAGCCATTCGATCGCTCTCACTCACGAGTGTCTGTTCTCTGTTTCTCTGGCATGGCCAGCTGCAACTGCAGCAGCTGCAAATTGCGCTCGTGATCCTTACGTGGACGACGGAGATCGTGTTGCGGAACTGCGGGCGCTTGCATCGCTCGCCGGCAAGTTCACGGAGGACTCTTTCTTGTCAGGCGCTTAGATCACTATCAGTGACACAATTGCAATGCTTCGCTGTTTCTGCAGTCTAGGCTGACGGATCGACTTTGTGTCTGAAACTTTGTTTTGAATGCTTCGTAGGTTTTGTTGTGTCCACTCCGATCCAACAGTCTGTGACTAGGGTTGCTGGAAACGAAATCCGCGTAACAGTATCGACCAATGTTGGGACATTGCTCCAAGGGTTCCCACATTTTGGATCGCCTTGTCAGAATGACTGCAGCTTCTGGGATGCGATCGGTGCTGCGCTTTTGGTTGGTAGGAGGGATCCGAGCCTTAGGGAAGAGTACGCACGAGTATCGAAGCCATGGCCGGAGAGGATGCAGGGATGGTGGATTAGTAGGGACATTGGAGTAGTGGAGTTCAATTAGGCGCAGATCATGCATGGATTGACGCACGGATTGGCGATGAAAGTGCCGGGATTTTGATTATCTGCTTCCGGTGGTAGTGTTTGGATTTTCATTTGGACTATGATAGTATGGTTTCACATATCGTGAACCGATGGCTGCCGGAGCACCACCACCACCCGCCCCTGTCGTCCCCTGTTTCGCGTCACTCGCACCGGCTGAACTTCTACCTCGGGATCGTGTTGGCCGTGTTCATGGCCGTGAGCGTTATGGCGCTCGTTTGCTGCTGCTATCACTTGGAGTGGCGATTGCGCCTGCAGGCCCGCAACGCAGCGCGACGGGTAAGCCGCGGCAATGCAGGGTTGCTAGGCGCTCACGAGAGGATCACCCGCGGCGGGAAGAAGATCAAGCAGGTAGGGTTTCTTAAGTTTTTCTTTCATGGGATGTTTGTTAGTTTTTGCAGCCTGGAAATGCTGCCGTTAGTTTCTTGCATTGTGCAGTTAGGTGCTTGCATTGCTGCTGTATGTTGTTAGTGGCGTTAGCGGAAACTTGGGTTGGATGAAGACCTTTACTTCTCACCGAATTTCTGCTTGTATATGTTGAAGAATGACGCTTTGAAATGCACCTATTTGCCCATTGTGAGCACCGTGGAGTTAAACTTGAAGATCCGAATTAACATTTGCGGAAAATTGTAGAGAACAATCAGTTTTGGCCCAATCCTTCAACGTCTGCGACATACTGATGAGATTGGAAGTCGATTTGATTATATGCTGTGTAATAGACACTTGTAACTGAGAGGCTAAGTACCAATTGTTTTGATGACCGAAGAGACATCCAAATAAATCTACTCTTTTCTTGACGAATATAGTACCTATTGTGTATGAGCCTGCTCAGATTCATATACGTCATTGCTGACGAATAAAAGAGGACCTGAATGCAACCGATAATGCGCTAATTGATACCACATAGAAAAGTTATGGAGGGTTCAAATTTTGTTGGTTGATGATCTCAACCTTTTATTTTAATTCTATGCAAAAGCTAACTTCGTTTTCGTCTAAATGACGATGACTCATACTTATAAAATGAAGGCACTGCCGTACTAGGGTTGAGGGTTGGGAGGTTGGAGTCTTGGAGATGGTTATTGAATATGACCTTGAATTCTCCTTCTGACCAAATTAGGACCTCCACTCTTAAAAGATTTATGGACCTCTGAGAATGCAAAAAAGGACATGGATTATGACTATTGACCCTCCGCGACTCTTCTTTTCCAACCGCACTATTGTGCCCTGTATGTGGTGATGACAGAAAAAAGAGTTGTGGTTAACAAATTGTGTACTAGGGTAAGTTACACTGTAACCAAGGAGTTCCATTACTATAAGACAATGTGCAAAGGGCTTAATTAGCCCCACCAAGTCTCGGTTTCCTTAGGGACTACAAGGTGGAGTGGCAGCTTGTCTTACGTAAAAAACTAAGGAAATTCTGTCGCCTCGCTTACTTAGCACCCTATCAAGTCTTGGCTAACACCGTTTTCAATTGCATGCAGTGGCTTATGCTCCAACCTTTGTATTGTCCCTCTTGTGAGTGAAATTAAGCTTGGTAAGTGTCACTTAAAATACACTGGTGCAATTTCTGGAGTTCATTACATGCGTGTGAATGAACAAGGTTGGGGTCATTCTGGATTTGAATTGCAGGAGACAAATCTTTCCGTGATGATGCCTGGAGACAGCATTCCAAGCTTCCTTGCAAAGGCCAAGCCTCACGGATCAGCTTCTGGTGCTGATATTTCAGATGTACTTGTGACAGGAGCAAAAGAAGATACATCTCAAACTCTTAGATAGTTAGCCTAGATGACAGCGCTGAATTTGGCTGGACGGATGATTACCGCTGGGCACAGCTGCACAGGCTTTAAAGACCATCAGTCCTTCTCATGCATCTCTGTTCCGTGGACTTCAGGCTTGGGAATTGGTGGCAGCTTGTGCATGGCCCCGTTCATGCAGATCTATGTGAAGTTGTGTCTTGCTCTCAGGTAGTCGGCCGCTCCGTCACATACCATGGAAGAGAACATGATCTCCCCGTGTTGCACTAACTTAGAATCAGCAAGTGCAAGCATATTCTTCACATTGGCTGCGCAACCTTGCTGCATGATTCTAGAGTTGTAAGGTAATCACGGAACCCAATCTCTAGCTGGAGTATATATGCTGCAGAATCTTTTTCTTTCACTTAATATCGATCTACCTTACTTCCGTGGCATGTGAAATTGCTACTGTTGTGAGGAGTTAATTGCTGACTGCGAAAGGTGCACTGAGTTCTCTGTTTTCCGACCTTTTGCAGAAACCTTTTGATCTAGAGGAGGGGTGCTGCAACTATTTAAGGTGAAAGTTTGGGGTGTGCCAAATGGCCTCATGTGTCAGTAGTATTTGGTAAGTGAATTCAAACATTTGTGAGGTGTCTTGTTAGTCTAACTGTAAGGTAAACTGTGCATATTTTGTCTATGAGACTGCCTAACTTGTGCGACAGACCTGCTCACCTCAAAGATCAGATAGTTTTTTGTCGAATGGATGAAATCCATATCTTGATTACGATATGAAGCTTGAAGGCATGTAGTGAGGCAATCAGACAATCCTTTGGGAGCACCTGATTTTGGGCAGGCACTTTCCAAAGGGATGCAATTCAATCTCGAGATTCTTTCAGGTGTTCCAGCATGTGTTTTTTCTGAAAGCTCGTAAGAGATTAAAGGGGTTGAAGGGGTTTCGGAAGGTGCGCCTCTTGAGTCTTTTGAAATTGTATAAAAAGTAAACCTCTTGAATCTTTTGAAATTTTATAAAAAGTACTTGGATTTATTTTTTTATTTTACAAATAATTTTTCTTTGGGTGGGGAGCAGGTTTATTAGGGATAATACATGAACAGAAAATTTCTTTAAGAAGAAGCATGTATCATCACAAAAGCAGTAGAAAGATCCAAGGGCATCTGAGAAAGCATATATTAGGACTTCATGGTTTTTTACAAACTTGTTCATAATACAAAAATCATTAGCAAAGAAGATTAAAATAGTGAGACTAACTTTGTACCCTCTCTAATAGGATAAATGACTTGGTGGAAAAATGTAAACAAATAATTGTTGCAAATCTTGGTAGTAACTTTATTTTTCAATCAATTGTTATATTGCTTTGTATTTTGCCTTTATTGTTATAATCCATCTAAACAAATCCAATATAAGCATGTAGTATTTATTATCTACTAAAATACATTTAGTATAATATATGTTATCAAAGTATTAAAAATATTATCCTAAATCTTCAAGGAGTTTACAATGCAAACAACGGATGTCAAATTGGGGTGAGATTATATAGAGATATTAAACCTTTGTCATTATTTTGGTCAATTAGTAAAATGTGCATCTCCAATTCTTACTTTAATTTAAGATATGTGATTGTATATTTCTAATTAGCCTGTGAAGGTATTATTTACTTCATTGAATTATCAAATACATTAGTTTTTATGGAACAAAATTGAAGAATTAGATGAAATCTTGGATGAGACTTATAGGACAATTCTAATACCTTGAAATTCATTTTTGATTGAACCATGGCCTTGATGTCCATAGCAAAGCACACAATGAACCTCAAGTTAAAAAAACTTTTTGTTTATAAGATGATTTTCACAATTTAATCCACAAATTTTATTGACAAAAATTGGCCAAAAAAACCCAATATTTTCTAAAACAACATTCCAAAATATGATACTTCACTTTAGATGCTCTAAACATCCAAAAATCATTATGGCTTTAAAAGAATTTTATAATTTTAATAGAAAGGACATTTTTAACATTAAAACAAAAAAAGATAGTAACATAAATACACTATGAATTTTTTTGGAGCAATTTATCATTCAAAAGTGATTAATTTTTTTGAGGGAATATGTGATAGTACATATGTATTTTTGCAAAGGATAAAATTGCTACATTGCTACAAAATCTTTGGTAAAAATCATCCCATCTTGGATAAATGTATGTACATTTGAATGAATAAATGAGTTATTATCTATTTTTTGTGTGTCTTTGCCATGTCTATAGATTACATGGATGTAAAGAGTTTCATGATTCAAACATTGTCTAAAAGAATGAAATAAAAAAAAATTGGGATTGAATGTGTATGTACAACATGTTTGAGGATCAAATTTGGGATCAAATTTTGTCCAATTGAATACAAATATTAAAATAATTATTATATAGAAATATTGAGACAGCTACTTTATAAATGTATGTAAGTTTATGCTTTTGAAAAAAATTCAAGTTTAATGTTTATTAAATAATTTGATTAAGTTCCATAAAGATTTTTTGAAGTTTGTTTACATTCATAATTTATTTTTATTTTTATGATTTCTTAAAAAAAGTTGAAGAAGTTATATTTTATAATTTATCCAATTTTTCCCATGAAGAAAGTGTTCACTTAGGGATTAGAGCAATTTGTTCATGTATCAAGTAGACTACAAACTTCATCCATATTTATGGACCAACAACTAGCTAATATGATTTTTGCTATGTATTCAAATATTTATGGAATTCATTTGTAAAAATATTAAAAATATATTTTTCCTAATTTGTTTACAATGAAGGAATAAGTGGTGTGGTCCTATTTTATTATAAATCGGTTTTTAGACATCATTGTGCATTGGCAATAGTGCAAATGCATTCTTCAACCTTGTTTTTATTGATCGATCATGATTTTCTACATCTTTATTAAAATAGGGCCTTCTAAACTAAAGTCTACAATAACATGATAACAACTCTTCTAAGACATGTTATTCCCCAAGTTGAAACTTGAATAATCAACCATATGTGTCTCTAATGGATGAAAATGTGACAATGTGTACCTTACATTTTACTAATGGGATACAAATTTTACAAAAAAGTTGGAATATTTTTTATTAATTTTTAATTATAGACAATATGTGATTTCGCCTTTGAAAAATAAAATGAAATAATTATAAATTTATATACATCATATTTGTAGGTTCAAAAAGACCCTTGTACTAAATAATTAGTGGCCAATCTTACATACTATATATTTGAAATAGAAAATAAACAAACAATTACAATCAACTTCCAAAGCATTCATCTATTATTCACATATCTAAAATGTAATATCTTCATTTTCTTTATACATTTATTTTTTTATAAACAATTTATTTCAACTCTTATTTGGCCATTCAATAGTAAACTTTAAAGCTAAATTTAAAAGAACACAAGTTTGATGCTTCTAAATTTGGGCCCTTAATCCCTTAAAGACCAAATCCATTGTCAATTGGTCATGTTTGAGTTCAATGTAGACTATTAGATTGTGTTTGAATATCAATCCTATATTTTTGTTATTTGAAACTGTAAATTATATATCATTGTGAAAAAGTTGTGGTATGAAAAATTGTACTATCTCCATCCCAAAATGATATTCCTCTTGGGAAAAATGTTTCAAATTAAGGTTAAAAATGACATTGAAAAAAACAATCTCTTGCTATAAGTAGAATTTAGTGCACTCGTAGCATTTTAGAAACTTTGAATTTCAAAGCCCTTTTTGGAGTGTAGTTTTGGAATATTCAAAAGTATATTTTGGGGGGCATTTTCAAGGAACACCATTGGTCAATTAATTGTTGAGTATGAGGTCTTCATTTTATATGCATCTAGTATATGCCCAAGACCGCACATTGCCCTTTGTTCCACTTCCCATAGCTTCATCCCCTTCAATAGGACAATATTCAAAGAGATGCAAAAAATAAGAATGAACAATGTTGATTGACATTTTATTTGTCTTCCGATTGATGGTTGCATGATAGAGGGGAAAATACTACTTGGAGTTGTTTTGTTGTTTCCAAATAGCAATCGAAAACCAAATCTGACCAATTTGCAACATTATAAAGTACAACAAAATCATTTGGGGACAAAAAATTAAGGCCAACATAATCATTTTTTGAACCAAGGGAGTAATTGATATCATTTTTATTGCAAAAGTTGAAAAATAAAAAAGCAAAAATAGCAAAAAACAATCCAAATCATTTGAAATTTTCTCAAAACGTACAAATAGCAATGGAAATTAGTAAATTTTTTTAATTGATTATTTTATTTTTATATATGAAACAAGCACAACAAAGACCTCAAAGTCAAATTAAAATATCATACTTCATTTATCTTTTTATTTAATTTATTTATAAAATTCTCATATTTTTTGATAATAGAAAAATTTATTTTCTATTAATATTTTTTTCAAAAAAATCATGGAAAAATCAAATAATTGAGATTTAAAAAAAATTAAAGGTGGAACAAAATTATGTCAATTAAGATATATTAGAATAATAAAAAAAATTGCCATAAATAAAAGTTAGCATGATAGACTAAATTTTGTAATTTAATTTGAAAATTTATTTTAGAAGGAAAAAATATGAATGAAAAGCATAGTATATTGTGTTATTTGGATTCTAACACATGGAGCTTGCAATTGCAATAATTCTTTTAATTTTTGGAATTTTTCAAAATTTTAAGACAAAATAGAAATAAATCTTGTCAAACTTTGTTTATGTAGTCTAAATCAAATTCCAAAAATGGTTATATTGAAAATTTCAATTATGGTTGACTAAGGTGCATCCACTTTGGGGATGCATGGACATTTAGGGGTTAAACATTCATTTGGCATACATATTTTTTTTCCTTTTTCAATTTTTTTTCCTTTTCCTTTGAATATGAGTAACCTTTACTTTAAAAAATGCATGTAGCATAAAAAACAAAATGGAAACCAAAACCAAAACTAATTAATCCCTAAATGCCCAAGGTCGTTTTTGAGTTTCTTGAAATTTGTTCTAAATTCAATATAAATAACCAACATTTTGATAAATTTATGAATTTTATTTAATTTTAACCATAAAAATTCAAACTAGAAATGTTAGAGATCACATGGGAAAAGAAAAGAAAATAATATCACTTATGGATTGAAAGATTAGAATGTTTGATTAGAAGGGTGTTAAAATTGTGAAAGTAATTTGAAGTCTTTTAATCTTCTTTTCACATGCCAATACTGAAAAATTGTTCACCAAAAAAATATGAGGTTCAAGGGCCTAATATGCATGACCTCAATCAATTTATGACTTTTCAAAATATACTCTACAATTTGTTTTAAATGAATTTCTAATGTGACTTTTTCTCCAAGATCTAGTGTATTTGAGGCTCATTTCCAAGAGGCCTCAACACTAAAAAAATCACGATTTGCAACAGATGCCTTTGGACAAAATCTTGAATAGAAAAATCATAATCATTCAATTTCAAAATCAAATTTTTGATGCTAAAACTAGACTTCAGAAAGAGTTTTACTAAAATATAATTTATTGTAAATAATAATTTTACTAGATTTTCTTTAACTTCAAAGTATTGTCAATACCAAATTTGGTGCCTCAGGCATTTAGAGGTTAAGCTCCCAATCAACTTTCAATCGAAGAAAGTGAAGGCAAGGAACTTTTAACTACCCCTGGAAGAGTACCCTCATTCAAAGAAAAGCTTTCATTAACTTAACTGCAATGACTTAATTTAATTACAATCAGAACAAACACACATTACAAAGTTTAGACCCTATAGTTTGACAATAGTTATTGTGCGGTTATCGTTGTTTTATGGGTTCGCATGTTAATTACATCGTTATTGCATCATTACGGTGCATTGCTTCGCATTGTTACAATGTAGTTGCAAGTAATGCATTGTAACAATGTGATAATGATGTGAAGCAATGCACCATAATGATGCGATAACAATGCGATTAATGTGCGAACCCATGAAACAATGATAACCGCATGATAATTTTTGCCAAATTGTAGGGTCTAAACTTTGTGATGTAAACTAAACTAAGCTGACTAAAGCTAAACTTCAATTTTGTTAGCTTTGATTATGGTAATCTCACCTGGGTTAATCAGAAATTTAGAATTTTCGAGATCTTTGTTTCTCGAGCTTACAACTCAGGTTCTCTTAATTGAATGTGTATTAAGGTAAACATGCCTATTACCAAGTAAATTTGCTATCTAGGTACCTTGAAGAAATTATTTGTCAACTTGCGTAATTTTCAAAGATCGAGAAGTTTGAGAGAAGTCATTTGCGAGTAAATTAGTATCAAGACATTCCTACAAGAAACGAATTTTTTGTGATTTTTCAAAATTTGTTGGGGCTAAATTGGTAAAGTGTGGGATAGTCTCACGTTAAACCATATGTTGACGTGTCCCCTCTTCAAGTGTATTGTCATGATGCTAAAAGGTTGTTAAGATTGTGGTAATGGAAATATCTTGTAGGTGATGCCATTGGATGGCAGATAGAATTGGATAGGCCTACTTTATATAACAATAGCAATTCTCAATCATGTTTATCATTTATCATTGTTTAGAATATCCTTAATCCAATTAGGATATTGACCCTCCAAATGAACTTCTGACAAATTTATAATTAAAACTTGAAATTTCTATCATTGTAAGTGCATTTCAAAGTGTTTTGAATAGGTACAAGAAAATAAATTGTTTCAAGATTACTATAATTTTTGTTTTAGCTAGCTTTTGAAGTGATTAACTTTGTTGTCAAATATCTAATTTTGAATTCTTTGTACCTATTCAAGGTACTTTAGAATGTGCTTCTAATGATAGAAATTTCAAATTCTAATTATAAACTAGTGAAAAGTTGGAAATATATTTGTAAGGGCAAATTCCAAAGTGCATTGAAGATGACTTTAGGGCATACTCAATGGAGTTGGAATATTGCTCCTCCAAATAAATCTTTGACTTTTCATTGGATTAATCCCTAAACGTACAAAAGCTTCTCTAGAATTGACAATTTGAGAAATCATCATAAAGTATTCTTTGGAAGCATATTTTGGAATTAATGAACAAATAAAAGATGTAGACTTCAAGTTTTAGACTTCATCTGTATAGTTAGATTTACCAATGCTATTTCATCATTTTTTGAATAAAATTTGCTAGAATGGATTTGAAATAAGGTTCTCTTGACATGGTGATTTTTTGAAATTTTTTTGTTCTTTAAATCTATGACCACATTTTTGCAAATCTAGTTTTGAACTAGAATCAATGCAATTTTGGTTTGGTCAACCACTTGACACACTTCCACATTTGTAATTCTAGAAAAATATGTACTATAATAACACCAAATCCAACCATTAGATAGGACAAGAACTCGATAAAGTATCTCCACAAATTAGGATGACTTTCATCCATACATTAATGAAAAAGAAAAGTGATTTTCAATTTGTTCATCTTCTAGAAATTAGACATGGGAGCGCTTCAGGGTGAAAGCATTTGCATTGGGTTCATTTTGACCTACAATAACAACATTGTGTTGATGGGTCCTTGGTTATTGATTAAAAATGAGCCATAATACCACTGTTTCTTATTAAATGATGAGGAGCATTAGGTTTATCTTTAGTGTGCTTCATATTACACAAGATCCTATTTTTAAAAATGGCCATAAGGATGCATTCTAGAATAGAATTGCATCACATTACAACAACCACAAGTGGATTGGAGGTGGAATGCATCCTTTCCAATCACGATGTTTCCAAATTCCTAGTTGTATATGATCATTGCTATATGATGATAGAGTTGGACACTTCTTTGGATGAAGTACTCCAAAATTCCTTTAAATTAAGCAAAGTGAAGCACCTCTAACAATAGAGAATTTTTTCTTTTATTGTTGGCTTATCTTGAGGGACCATCCTTGTGAATGGAAACACCTAGATAGCAGCAATAACAACATGATACTAATAAAGCATCACCATCTTAGGCCATTCCATTAAAGGATGCAAAATTGGCAACATATATGGAAGATATTGGAGCAGGTAGTGGCCCAAAAGGCTAAGAATTGGAGTCATCAATACTATCCAACAAACAAAACAAGGTAACTTTGGAGAAGTTGGGGTGTTTAATGGATAGGAAAATGGCAAATGAAGAGCAAAAATTGGCCAAATAGAGGGAGTGCACTAAGCACGCTCAAGTGAAAGATGATGTAGACATGGCAACCTTGTATTATAGGAAAACAAAAGTTTTGCTGAACCAATTGGCACTCTCCTTGTTCATAGTGTTTGGTATTGAGTGTGTGTTTTATCTTCACCCTTAGGATAAAGTGTGCTTAATGGGGTTCTTATTGTTGTTGTAGTTGAATTTCTAAATGGGTGTATAATGCATTGTCCAATTATGCCTTCCAAGCAATGGAAAATTGTTGTTTTCTCCTACTTCTTAGTTGACCTAAGTGTAATTCCTAAAACAAGTCAATTGAAAGTAATATCAACTAGTTTTGGCTTAGATAAGCCCAAACTAAGGACTAGAAAAGGTTAGTCAAGTCCAAATTTTAACTAGCCTAAATTGCAAGGGGATTTATTCTCTTTCCATAATGATAAAGATTGTTTAAATTGGACACTCCTCTAAGTTATTTGCAAATGAAGTTTGGCTTCTAATCTAATCTCCAAAACTTCATTTGTCATTTTTTTGTCAATCTAGCTAAGCAACTAACTTTGAACTTTTGGATTGAGTTTAGGGTTAATTCTTCTTCATAATTTTTGAGTTTGACTTGACTTACTTTAATATTGATGAATTTTTTCCAAATTTGCTTTAAACTAAGTCAAAACTTCATCTAAGCTATCTTCTTCCATATTGATATATTTTCTAAGTTTAAAGTAGTTATGGAGACCTTAAAAAAATTCAAAGTGATTTCACTTTTATTTTGTTCCTAGGTTGTTTTTAAAAGATTTAGTTTAATTTCATGTTTGTCACTTAGTACTTTAGACCTCTAGTTGACCTAGGTTATTGAAATAGGTTTGAAATATTTTCAATTTGAAGAACCTAAAATTAACTTCTTAGAAAGTTATATATGGATGAAATTTGGATGCTAATTGGTGCTTTAAACTTTATCAAGTAATTCCTCTTGACTCAAATTTCCAAACTAATTTAATTTTGGTTTTGATTTTTGATTATATTCTAAATTCTAAGATTATTTTTTGAAATTATTTGGATGACTTCTCTAATTTTTCATTCACTCTTACTACTAATTTTAATCCATGCATAACTCCTTGAATTTTTAATTGTTTTTGGAGTTTAATGTACTTTTGAAAAGCAAAAAAAAATTAGATGATAAATTTTAGCTCAAAAGTTTGGTTTTGACCACTTTATGTTGGTCTAACTTGACCTCCTAGATTCTTCATTGATGTTTCTATTTCTGATTTAATGTTCCTAAGAAATAGAATGAATGGGAGAAAAAAATTTAAAGTATGATATAATTTGTGCAAATTTTATAAAAAATATAAATAAATAAAAGAGGTTCTAACTCTTTTCTTCTTCGACAACTCTTTTTCTTTGTTTATTTTTTCTTTTGAATTTTTTCTTTTCTTTTGAAATATTTTGAAACCAATTTTAGGGTGTTTGCAAAAAAGACCAAATGATATAGAAAGCGTTACGCCAAAAATGCAATTTCTACGCTCAGTACTATAAGTACTATGAAACAATACAATCTAAGCCGATGATTTGAACAATTGATGGCTACTAGTACCATTGACTAGTTGCAAATACTAAAAAAGTACTATTTGAAAAAAAACTATTTGTCACAAAAAATACATACAACTAGGTATGAATTAATAATAATTAAAAAATCATGAACTAAAAAAACTAACAATTGGCCATTTGTAAAGACTTGATAGTGATCACATTTCACCAAAAAATAGAAGTCGAAACCATTTTCGATATTCCAAAGTGCACGCGCAAGGGAGTCCTATTTGTACAAATATGGAGGCCATAAGATAATGTACTTTTAGATTTCTTTTGGTAGACACATGTCCCTCTATTGTGGAAATAGACCACAAAAATCTCATCTTTAGATCATTAATTTTGGGTACTCCCTAGCCCCTACACTGCAAAGTGTGCCAAATTAGCTAAATTTAAATTTAAATACAAAATGATTTTTGAATTTTTTTGAAAAATAAGGGATCTAAATATTATCAAGTTAGCCATCTCCAATAAAATTTCAAGTTAATCAGGTTCATGCTTCAAAAGTTATAATAGATGATAAGAAAGTCACTCTTGTTGTGATGGAAAATAGTGCCGATCTTTCTTGCAATCATTCTCTATCAAATTTCAACTCTATAATTGCTTACTAATTGTCTAAGGAGTCAAATGAACATTAAAGACAAAGCTTGTTTAACTTCTCCCAAATATAACTAAGTCTTTAGAATCTTTCAAAAGTCAACGATTCTTGATTTTGACTTTTCCTCTTGTCCTTAATTAAAGACCAACCACATTTAAGGAAGTCAACTTATTCTTTTAACTACTAGTCTTACAAGTCTTAGCCGTGGATCTTTCAATTGTGTATGTACAGTACATCAAAACTTAACAAGTTTGGTTTGCTAATAGGTGGGCAAGATAGGGAGTTGTTGCTAAGATAATAGAGGACTTGCCTCGGTGGCAACTTGCTAGCTCTAGGGTTGGCTTCATTTTCCAACCACCATAGGCATTGGGAGCCCTGAAAGGGTGATACCACCCTTCTAATGAGGCTCTTTGTTTGTATTGTATTTAGTCATGTCTTGGTCTATTGCTTGCCCCCCTAAGCTGCTTGCAGTTGGGTTTGTTATACTCTATTTTTTCTTGCAGTAAAGGATTCTTTGCTTGTATAAAAAAAACAAGAAAATAAGTTTAGTTCACTTTTTCAAGCTTCCTCCATCCCAAGTGATCTGCTCCTTCTTAACTGCTCTCTCCAAACAATATGTAATGTAGCTGACCCATTTCCAACCACTTAAGCAATTATGCAAAATTTATTATACAAAATATAATTAATATGAATTTTTTAGTGAATGATTTTCTTTGACTTGTAATAGTGATATACACATTTCAATTTTTGACCATAGGTTGATTGCAAAATTGACCAAGGGCTTGCTACAATATTGATAGCCAATCATAATGCACCACAACTACTCCTCAAACTCCATAACTTCATAGAAAGAAAGCACAACTTCATGGAAAGAAAGCAACCTATACACTAGAAATGGAGTAATGGTTGGAAATAGGTTGACAACTATAGTTAGATTGTAGCATAGTTGTCTTTCCCAATCTGGCAACAATTAGATGAACATGACATCTAATACATTCAATAGCCCCTCCGTCCATCTAATAAAGTTTAATAAAGTCAACTTTGAATTTGACTTTCAAAAAACTTTCAAATAAAACACTCTCTCTTTCCAATCTTAACATATTAAAGTTTCATTTTATTGAAGTGTCTCAATTGAATTAACACTTTTAAATTTTGAGTTATACTTGAAATGAGATTTCTATGAGCATTTAGCTTTGGAAAAGGCCTTATTAGACATGTTTAGACAAATTGTTGTATGACATATGACATTAGACCGACAACACAACACTTGAACCTTGAAATGTGTTCGACAAGACAACTCTAGTTTATAGTTGTATGTATGGCCTTGATCTGCCTTTGACTTTAGTACACTCTCAACTCTTAGCAATGTTTGAAAGCCTCATTGGAGGTTTTTCAGTTGGCACCTTCAAATCATGAATGGGGTCTCACAGAGTATAAGCCACTACATTAGCTTACAAATTAGAATTAGAATTTTTTTGACATTTTATATGAAATTGCAAGTCACTAATTATTAGTTGGATGAATTTAAGCTATAATCATGAATTAAGAGATTTTTTAATAGGTAGAAATGGGAATTTTATAACAATGGTGTGAACTTTAGGAAATGTGATTATGCAAAAATGGTGAGGAAATTCTAAAGAAGAATTAGGAATTGTAAATGAAAATGACATTAAATAAAAAATATGAATATAATTATTCAGCAAATGGTTAAATGTAGAGACATTAGAAATTAAATACTACATGTAGAAAATTGCATTAGAAATGAATTGGAAATCAAAAAATGCAAATACAAAAAGTACAAAACTAATTAGTAGAGTTAGAAAAACTATTAAAACACTAACATTGTGAAAGGCACTCTAAAATAGGGGAAAAAATAGTAAAATAGTGAAATTTGCAATAAAATAGCATGTTTGAAGTAAATCATTATAACAATGGTTCTTAGTGTAGGAGATAAGGTTTAGAAGCTCACTTCTCATGTTTTTTTCTCTCAACATTGGTGGAAATAAATTAGGTTGTAGGAACAATCATTTGTCAAAAAGATAATCATATCCTTTTGGATTGAGTAAAAGTTGGTGATTAGGATTAGGATTTTGAGGAGAAATTAGAATAAAAGGTCAACTGATGTTTCAAAAAAAAATTGCCACCTTTGGTGGGCAATAGCTAGATAATGGAAAAGTAGAACGAGCTAAATTTTTAAAAGATCATAGATCTTCAAGTTATATTCCTAAAAAGCTAAGGCTCAATGAATTTGGAGCAAAGACAAGTATGGGGCAGCTAATTTAGTGCAAGGAGGTCAAGTGTTGCTTCAATTGGGAACTATCAACTATGGTAAGCAATTGTGGGAGAATATAAAGGTAGAATGAACTAAAGGGTCGTGTACCTTAAAGCTAGTCTTCTAACAAGACTAAGCTCACCAATTGGTGGCAAGTGGTCTACTATGGAATTCAAGAGGTTGCTCTTCTTTCAAAGTTTATATTTCTTTGACTTGCAATTTTCATTGCATCTTTTATAATCCTATTGGATTTTCTTTAGCTTTATGATTAGGGTTTGGATGAGTTGTAAATGAGCTCATCGATTCTTGGTCAAATTGTCAATTGCATGTGTTGTGTGAGTGGGAAGTGCATGTAATTGTGTGCTAGAATTTTTGGGTCATTGGTCAATTAGGGCCCATTGTGGTGCCCTAATGGTGATTTTAAGGGAAGTTTTGCATGTCATAGTATGCTGAATTTTGTTGTCAAAGCTTGATTAGGATTCATTTGGGGATCCTAATGATGATTTTGAGGGGAACTTTTTCGTTAAACTAGACTTTGAGATTCACTAATAGAAAACAAGCTATCAATGACTGTCCATAATGATTGAAAATTGTCCACAATGATTGGAAAGGGCACTTTTCAATCATTTAGGACATTTTTTTTCTACTAGTGATTTAAGTGGATTCCAAAATTTATAGAGGTCAATGCATGTAGGAAATTGGATGTTTAATAATGATGATATGTGCTATATTTCTCCATGAGGATTCCATTTGGGCCCTTTTGGTTCCCTAATGGCCAATTTGTGGGGTGGTGGTTTAAAAGGTTGTTTTGACCTCCTAGAACACACATTACAATATTTGTGGGATGTTAGGAAATGTATCAAGGTGATTTTGAGGTGTTGTAAGCTTTTCATTTAGAATCACTTAACTAATAATTGACCAAAAAAATGTTTAGGAGTCCATGCTTGGAAGTCAACTAGGTTATGATCCCATATAGTCTTCATTGGCCAACTCTAGGGATTTTTTTCTATTGTGATTAAAAATTGTCATATAGTACATCTTTCAACATGTCATAACTATTCTCATTGTTTTTGGAATTCTTCTAGTATTTTCCTAATTGTTTAGATCCCCTTCTTGTTTAATTGTTTTGTATTTTTTCCTCAAATTAGATGCAAATTAGCAATGGTATGTATGTGGGCAATCAAATAACCTATTGTTTCCAATCTAACAACTTGTTTGTCTCACCAACTTGGGTATTGGCCTTCTTCTTAAGAAGACTAGAGTCTTTTTTATTCATTCAATTTGTCTTCAATGTAACTAGGCTTCGCCACATGGATAGACCATATTGGTTAGTTTGACCTGTTTTTCAACATGACTAAACCTTGCCACTTATTGGATTTTTAAAACAAGTCAATATCTTTTCAATGAATTGTTGGTTCATATTGTAGCAAAATAGGTGAACTTAAAGGCATAGTTGGGTTCACCTATTTTGCCAACTATGCCTTTGAGCCAATTTTTTCTCTTTTTTTTCCTAATATTTTTGGTAAATTCAAGACAAAAAAATATAAATTACCAATTCATTTGGGGGGCAATGGTAAGAATGTGAAGGCCAACTCAAAGCTTATCTGCTAGAAAGAATAAAATGCTAAAATTGGTTTATTCTATACCTTAACAATTATGTATGGGGCAATAGCTTTGTCATACAAAGGGCTAATTACCCTACTAAAACCAAATAAAAAGACTAATTAGAAATTGGGACTTGAAAGAATTGCAACATACAATTCATTCCAACTGACAATCCAAATATCATAATTTAGACCACATATTTTGTATGTCAAGGCTCCAAGGGGATTTTCTATCATAAATTGTGAAATCCCACTCAAGGAGCTAATACAAAATGGTTAGTGACATGATAATTCAAGTTTTCTAAAGAAGACTATGGAAACGTTGTCCTGTTGTAGATTTGTGTATTATATAAAAAAATATTATAATATATTTTATTGGATAGCTTCAAGGTGATGCCGTTCCGAAATATATATAAGAGGACGGTTTGCCTTAGAGCTTCATTGTTTTTCAATAGTGAATTTCGTTTCCTACTTTAGAGTTAGAATGTCAATGTGGAAGGTTTTTTCTGAGTCTCAAGATGAAGAGCCTCAACCAGAGGCTGAATTCGAGTTTTTCTTGTCACAACTACCGGAGCAACCCCTTTTGGTGCGAGATCTTGCATTGCCACTTAGGCATCCTCGAGATGAAGCTGGGCCTTCTTGATCGCCGAAGCAACCTCGCATAGAGCAGCGATGGTACGGAAATCTTGATTCCGATGCTCGTGTTTTGGTGATCTTGCTCCAAGTTGGGTGTGTTGAGCCAGGCACTCAAGAAGTGACATTCGAGGCGAGTTATGAGGGCAAAAACATCGAACAGTACTATTGTATGGTTCGGCCGGTGGAAGGTAGTTGTAGCCACCAACGTTGGTTGGAAGGTCCAGTCAACCCATTAATGAAAGCCGAGCATGCAAATTATGTTGCTGCCACCATCAAACGCATTATCAACTTTCTGCAAATGAAATGAAGCTTTGATTGAAACTCTAGTTTTTTTTATCTCTAGTAAGCATTTATTGGATGTTAGTTTTTACTTTGAGTATTTTATTGAAATCAGTGTGTGATTATTAATGTAGAATGAAAAATTAGTGACAGTATTTAGTTTGGAGTTTGGAATTAAAGGAGAGTGTGAATGGGGATTTAGTTTGAAATCTTAAGTGGGGTCTTGGTAGGGGCATGGGCTGATGTGCCCCACCCTTCACTTTAGATGGGGAGGAAAAGAGGGAAAAGAGGCTTAGTTGGTGGAGAAAGGAAGTGAAGAGTGTGTATGTGTTTTGGGAGGTTTTTGGCCGAATTTCGAGTGGATGTAGCTCATGGAGCATAAACAATTGAGTAATAAAAATTTGACACAACATTCCTTGTATTCAGAGCTTTTCAAAGAGTGTTTGTAAGTTGAATTTGGAGTTGGGAGTCAAAAGTTATGAAAATTTGAAATTGTAAAGACCCAAGGATCTCCATTGAGAGGTCAGAGGCTTCAACAAGCTATAACTTTTGGAGTACTTACTGATTTGACTTGATATTTGGGAGGTGTATTTTCCTTGTTTATATCTTTCTAAAAAGATATGATATTTGTCGTTACTTACTGATTTGACTTGATATTTGGGAGGTGTATTTTCCTTGTTTATATCTTTCTAAAAAGATATGATATTTGTCGTTTGGAGTGTTTATCAAAAAATTATGAGGTGACTAAGTCTGGAGTGGAGATTGAACTTGAAGGAAAAAGGCCGTAACTTCAACGCCTACAACTTTTACTTAGTTTCTTTGATGGAATTGAAACTTTGATATGTTTTAGATTATTATTTTAGTTTTTCAAATTGTGTTTATTTATACAAATCGAAGTTGTAATGCAAAAGTTATGAAGTATCAAAGGTTAAGAAGATTTCTACCTTCTTGTTTGAGAAGGCCGAGACTCTACCTCTCATAACTTTTGAACAATATCTTAGATTATTATGATATTTTCACAACTTATAGATAGTAGTGAGAGCTTTTCAAATTGCTCTCACACATAGTATTTCGATCTTGTAATCAAAAGTTGTTGAGGTTTAAAGAGGCAGTGTTTGGTTAGTAAAGAAGAAGAAGACTTCTACTTTGCCCTTTAATAACTTTTGGACAGTATTTTAGAATAGTTTCAAATTTTGTGAGTGATTAGATTGTGTTGTTAGCTTTCTAAATTGCTAAAGCACTTAGCATTTGAGTTCCTAGAGCATCTGTGACACTAGATCAAAGTTTGCAGCTTGCTTGGGATTTAGTTTTTCTTAGTTTTGTTGGAATTTCTTGAAGTTTGTGAGTGAAAGAAGTTTTCAAGACTCAAGATTGAAGGTTTGAAACTCAAAGTGGAAGAAGGTTGAAGATTCGTGTGTTGTGGCTTGTGGCTTGTTTTTCTTAACCGGTTTTGGAGGCTCGTTGTGAATTTCTTGTTTTCCCAACCTGTTTTGGGGGCTAGTTGTTATTTAAATTTTGCATTGTAAACTTGGTTGCGGGCTATGGAGTCATTCTTATGACAATATTAGCCCCATTTTATGTTTGTGGCGATGAAGTGGGATTGATCACCCACATGGTCGATCTTCTATGTTGTTCCTACTAGTGAAAGGTGCTTCCTAGTCACCGTAGGTTTGAAGTATAGGAGCCAATTTCCGGATGGTCAGCTCATGGTTTGGCCGTTCCGTTTTATCCGTCCGAAGACTTGTTTCTTATTACACACCTTTACCCTTGGCCCTATAGAACCACTACAGGATAGGTCAACGGAAGATCAAGTGAAGAGTCAAGTGAAGATTCAAGTTTTGAAGATTGAAGACCAAAGACTCAAGATAAGAAGATTTGAAAAAACCCATAGCAAAACTATTCCCAGTCGCAACCAGAATCTTCGCAATTTCCCGAAGCAAACTCTCTCAACACGACAACGTGCAAAGTGTTTGTAAATAAAATCAAAGACACAATAAAAATAGATAAGACAAGCTCAAAAGGACCCCCACATCCTTGACTTCAAATGTTAAAATGGTCTAAAATTCCCCTTGAATTCAATGTAGGTGTTGGTTTTGGTACTTGTTGATATTGAAATGTGTTGAAACTTTTGAAATGCATTACTAGCACTAAAAATTCTATTTTAATTTTTATTGGGATTTTATTGCCACCTACATAATTTCCATGAATTTTCCATCAGTAGTAAACATAGTTGACTTTCCATGGAATCATCTTCTATATATCAAAAATTTCCAAAAAAATTTAGATAATTTATAGGAAGCTCCCAAAGACTAAATATAAGTTTACATTTTTACTTTGCTTCATAGGAGGGTCAATATTAATTATTTCTTTTTTTATTCCTCTAAAGAGGAATTATTTGAATGGTAGGGAATATGGACAAACCAGTTTTGTTGTTGTGCTTTTGGTGTATTTTTATGCTAAAAACATTTTTTACAATCTTTAGATGTGTGGCCCTCATATTACTTATATTTTACTTACAAGGTGCAAAAGTAACTTCTAATAATTCTCTCAAATTGGATGGTAACCTCTACATGGATCATCCAAATGGATTTCTAGAGCTAACAAGATTCTATCTATCATATACTCTTATGGCTCTTATAAACTTATGTTGCATCATTTGTACTCAAAGTTATGGTCATGGTATTATCTAATTTATGAAATCTCCTTCAACTTTAGCCAATAGAACCTAATCCTCTCTCAAATTCCTAGATGACTCTTTAGACACCTAATTAGACATTGAAAACAAGAAATAGAAGTACTTAAGACACTTTTGGACTTTTAGGGATGATTATCGTATTAATAAGGACTTTTATCAAATACAATGTAAACACTATATATATATATATATATATATATATATATATATATATATATATATATATATATATATATATATATATATATATATATAAAATTAAAATTGAGCAAAGGCAAAAAGAAAATCTTGAGACTGAGGTGACATTTCTATGGCTCACATTAACCCCAACAAACTCAAGACTACCTAGACCTAATGTATGCCAAAGAGCTCAAGAAGTTGCACAGTTGAAGATGTATCAAAATGTAGGTGACTCACAATTTGACACCTGTGAATTAAAGGTACAATTTACATTGGCTCATATGCATTTCAAAATTGGCACCAATATATTGTTGCTTATAATCCTCAAGAAGGCAATTCTAGTAATCAAAGTTTGTTTTGATTTGTTTTAGAGTGACCATTTCTAATTCCAATTCCTATATGCAATTGTGTTGAAAATTCATTGTGCAATTAAAATACTCATCATGTTCATAGTATTAGGGGATCACAATGCCTTGTTTGTGAATTTAGGATTTCAATCTTGAAATTGAGAGCACCCTAACTTTTGCAATACAACTCCACGCCTTTTGATTTCTATTTCATACCTTTTGATTTTAATTCAAGTACCTTCAATCATTGCTTTGGCTTCTAGCAACAATAGGAAACTTCCAAAAAAAAAACATGTTTTAAGTGATGGATTCTAGGTGACATCCAATATAACAACTAGTGTTTTATGCCAACAATGTTCAACATAACATGTTACATTGGATGTTATTGTTGACATAAAAACACCAATTGTTACATTAGATGTCATCTAAAAATCTGTCACCTAAAACACATTAGATGTCATCTAAACATGTTTCTAATAGTGACTATTTTCCATTTTATCATGGGCCATTGCAATCCCAAGAGCCAAATATAGCACCACATATAGGAAATACTTTCAATGGTAAGGGCATTTATCCTATCAATTCCTATCAAGCTTCTAGGATTTTATATAGGTAAGAACTATATACGTAAGAATATATCTTCTTTGATTTGAACCACCCAAATCAATTGCAATTTGTCAAGCCTTCAATTTTCATTAATTTCCACCAATCAATTATAAAAAATATTACAAATAAGATAATATGATTGCAACTAAAACAATATATAGGTAAGATTTGGTGCTAATAACAATGGTTGCAATTGCAGAACGGTTGTATAGAACACTTGGTCATTATTCAACCAATTGTGGTGGACAAATTTGTCTTTAGTAGAAATATTATTTAAATCATTTTCCACTTCTTTCTACTTACATTTTTTTTCAAACATAAAAGTAAAATATTTTTTGTTGAAAATTTTCCAACTTATTTCTTTCAATATATTATGGAAAGTTGCAAGTTGTAAGATCTACATATTTGGGATGAATTGAAAATACTTCTTTTTGAAATCTAAGCATCTTGATCTTGCAATTTATGAGTTTTTCAGTTCTGAAATTTTATGAGTGTGTACTCTAACAAATTAACTAAAAGATCCTACAATTGGATTCATTAAATGAATAAATATAGATAAAGATTTTAACCTTGTTTTGCAAACTAGTATTTTGAAGTAGTTTTTGGCCTCTAAATATGAAAAAACTTTAGGGGCTAAAATATTAAATTGTTGAGAATTAAATTATATATTACAAAATACCAATTCCAATAGTTGCAATGTTGCAATAAACAATTTATATCCTATGATTTTATTTTTTCCAAAAATATTGAAAATTGAGTTAACTTAAGGATTTCAAAGTTTATTTTAGAGTAGAGATTCTATAATTGCTTGAAAACTAAAACTCCTTGTAACTTTCATTTCATTAATCAAAATGAAATAATTCAAAGATTTCTCTCTCTATATATAAATCTAGAAAATTAATTTCAAATTTTTATTTTTTGAAATAGTAATTTTTTTCTAAGCTATCTGAGTTGCTTAGTCCCCCCAAGAAACTACATATTGTACAATAATTTTTTAACCATGTAGTCGAAAGTTATGAAAATTATTGCAACTTGAAGCTATTCCTCAGTCACATGTTGTGTGAAAATTTCGAGGAAAAAAATGAAAATTCTATTTTAAAATGGATGATAAAACACTATGTTGTCAAAAATGCTACTAAACCCTTTAGGGATTAAACATGCACCAAAAGTTAAAGGCTTCAAATTTCATTTTGACATTTTTATTTTAAACATTAAAAAAACATTGAATCCTTCTCAAAGGAGGATAAATTCTTAGAACTATGCTTTTTGGAGAGCCCAACTTATGAGACTAGATGGTAAGACATTACAAAGTGTTAATGTGAAGTATCTTACTATTTGAAAAGTTTGTAAACATTATCAAAATAGTTTAGGTTTGAAAATCTTTTTTTTCTCAATCCTTTTGTATATTAAGTATTCCTTTTAATATCTAAAGTCTTAGGAATTTCTTTAGAGGACTTTTGAAGGTTTGGTCAAGTACATATGATCTCAATTTTTGGCAAGATTTTTTAAAACTTTTGATCAATATTGGAAAAGTGATTGGATTTTTAGGAGTACAATTCTTTATCTCAATTGGTACCTAGGAGCAAAATTTATGCTTCAATAAGCTCAAAGTAGGCAAGGGTAGGCAACAAAAAGTAAATCTTATAGATTACATTTTTGTCTATGCAAAAAGATTTGGTTCATTCTATTTGGATAAGTAATGTAATAGTTATAAATTAATGTGTTTCAATTCCATCTTTGAGCTATCAACAATTTGGTTTTTCCTTCTATATTTTACCTACTTTAACTCAATAATTTTTTAAACAATGAAAATTCTAAGTGGAGATAAAATATTTCTTAACTTTCAATTTAATTCTTCTACATAAATTCAGTTGTAATTCACAATCTATATTATAAAAATTTAAGTCAAGAGGATTCACAACCTTATAATCTAGTTAGGCTAAGCAAAAAGATCATTTTCTTCACTTTAATCATTTATATCTTGTGTTCAATATGGTCAAAGTTTCCGAAATTTCTTCAAGACATGCTCATAGTAGTCTAGTGCAAAATCCTACAATTAGATATGAAAAAAACAAATGCTTATATTTTGTTATAGGTATTGAAAATGGTAGCTTTGAGTGGTTTTGACAACCAATAAAGGGCCTTAGTTATGACTCTAGGGGTGATTAAGAGAACTACATAAGATCAATTTAGCAAAATCACTTCTATGTTTTTTTTATAATTCCTTTCCACCTTTGTTGTTTTATAGCTTATGAGATATTTAAAAAAATAAAGATTTTAAAACCAGCATTTCAAGCTATTGATCAATTACACTACTGAAGTCTTCAAATTTTGTCAAAACATCTTGTCTTCAAGAGTTATTGGATAACAATTAGTGGTATTGGTACCAATATCAAGTTAGACATATTGACTCTTATTTTCACATTCATCCCCACCCCCAAAAGACTAAAGTTTGTGTCTACATCTTTGAATTCTTGCAATTCCTATCCACAAAGGATCAAAGGAAAAATTAGTTCCTTCAAATCTTGGATGAGAAGGTAGCAATTACCATTAGAGCTATGTCCATTATAAGTGGAAGTGATTGTACCTTGTGAAATATTCTCCATTTCAAAAGGCATGAAATCACCGTAATTCACCCCAAAACAATTCTATACAGGATGATATTGCCACATTTGGATGAATAATTAAAATTTAATCCTAAACCTCATTTTTATGAAATCAATGTACTATACAACTTAGTTGTTAGTGCATTCAAGATTGCAAATTATACTATGGGTACTCTAGAAAATCAAAAATGAAAACTTTGGTCTATGTTTTTTTTTGTTTTTTTAGAGAAGTATTGATAGAAGTGGCATCATACAAGAAAATGATGTAGCAAAATATTTTTTAGTGTTCATGTATAAATTGGATATTTTGGTTAGATGTTAAAATTGGATATCATGTTATAAAATCACAAGATGTAGATTATTTATTACAACATTACAACCATTGGAATTGACATTTTTCAATTCCATAAATAAATTCTCAACTATTTAGTATTTTGAATCATTTTCTATTTCTTTCTATTTACTATTTTTTTCCTATACTAGCGGTTGGCGCTTGCTTTGCTACGCATTAACTATATTATTTTCATCAAATTTTTATGTGATAAAATGCAAATTAATAAATTATGTATAATATTTAAATGAAAATATTGACATCTTCATATAATATTCTTTGGAAATACATATATTGTGCAATAAAAAGTAATTAAAGAAAATCTTTATATCATAATTTTCACAAAACAAATCTTTGCAAAAATGAAAAAATTGCAATAAGAAAAATTAATCAAGTGAAAAATGTAAATAGAATCTTCACATTTAAATATGTAAAACAATAGTTTTAATTTCAAGAAAATCTTCAATTAAGAAATTATTAACCTCCATATAATAGTTTATAAATATACATATAATAAAATGTAGAGTAATTCTAGTGTTTTTCAAATCAAAATCTTTACAATTAAAGAACATGCAAAATTTTCACCTATTAAAATGTAGAATAACAATAACGATTCCAATTTCAATAAAAGATTCAAATAACAAATTATATAAATCTTCATAATCATTTGAATATATTACAATTTAGAATTATATATATATATATATATATATATATATATATATATATATATTCAAGTTAAATTTTATACATTAGAATCTTTTTATATTTGCATATTTTCAAAGAAAAATAATAAATTTTATAAATGAATTGCATCCAAAAATACAATGTAATATCCTTCCATTGGCTATAAAAGAATGTAGTAAAATGGCTACAAATATCATCCTAGTACCATATTAATTGATATGGTAGGTTGTCTCAATTGAGACAATGAAATAATGATAAATACCCAAAGAATGTAGTTGGATGGAAGGGGACGTCGCCAAAGCGTGCATAAACTCTAAATATGCAGAATTTGAAACAAACTCTTAACTTTTCCATCCACCTGATTCAGGTGTAATTATATGTAGGAATCTTGTGACAATGTCATGCAAAAATCTCATGGTAAACCACATTTTTTACCGTTCCCACGGCATTTAAATTGTCATTAGCAATTTTAATATTTGCAGGATGTCTACCACGAGACATAGCCATATATAACTGACCATGACTAAATACTTCATATCAAAGATAAATGCCGACCTGGTCATATGATTGGCCCTGCGATTTATTATTGTCATAGCAAAAGCTCCAGTAATAAGAAATTGTCTTCGACAAAGTGTAAATGGTAAGCGGCTATTGTTGCAATGATGTGTGATTCTTGGAATCAACACTTCTTGACCACAATGGCACCCTTCTACAATTTCACCCAATAATATAGTGGAAGACACTTGCAAAACACGCAAGCGACTACCATTGCAAAAACCCTTTGTCGGATTCAAGTTCCTTAGCAACATAACATATTGACCACATTTTAGATTTAATTGATGAGGAGGCAAACCGCTAAGTTGTAATTAATTTAAAAACTCTACCAGATAATGATGGGCATGCTCATCATTTTCATATATAAAATCAGCACTAAAACATTGATGCACATCTCTGGGCATGCAATCAGTGATTTTTCGATTGATTTCTTGAGCATCATTATTTTGCACAACCAAAATGATACGCTTAGAGAAATCAACCGGATGATCAAAAATGGCATCAATGAGACCATCTAAAGAGTTTCCAACCACAACCATTCCTAACGGTAAATCCACTTCTGAATCAGTTTTGTCCTCACCAATATCTAATAAAAATCGTTGAAAGTCTAGTTGACTTTGCAAACGCATATTTGTAGTTAAATGAAAATGTTGCATTAATGGAAACAAATATGAACGTCGCAAGCAAGCCTCAACAATTTATTGGTGGCCTCCACGTACAACTATGGGCAAAATTTGACGAAAATCACCACCATATAAAACTACAAGCCCACAGTTTGAACAATTTAAACCCCGAATATCTTGCAAAGATCTATCTGTAGCTTCTATCATAAATCAATGTCTAGCACAAGCTTCATCAAGTACAATCAATTGCACTTTATATAAAATTTGAGCCAATGACGATTGAGCACTAATATTACAACTTGAGGCTTCATACAATTATAATGGAATGGCAAGAGAGGAATGTGTTGTTCGTCCTTCATGCAAAAGGCAAGTGGCTATTCCACTTGTTGCTATTGCCATACATTTGACTCTACGACCATGAAAATAATCTAATATGGTATTGTACACAAATGTCTTGCCAATCCTACCAGGCCCATCCATAAAAAAAAATTATCTAGAAGATGAGGTTCTAAAACGGCAGAAGTCACTATATTAAATACAATGCGTTACTTTTCGTTAAGTCTATCCACATCTTCCTCTACAAAATGAATGTTTTGATTTTCTAAATCATTGTTGTCATTGGCATCACCACCAATATCAATAATATTTGGATAATCGAATACATTTAAATCTTGAATGTCAAAAAGATCTACAGAGCGTTTATTTGAAGATGACAAACACTCATTAATAGATAAAATGACTTTACAATAGCGGTTTGGATCATCATGCCAATCATCAGACATAGCATCAAGATACTTTTTAAGTAAGTTAAGAGGATTCAACGGTTGTCCAAATACAAGAAGTGTTGCAAACAACCGCCAAATCTATCTAGGCAAGACAAAGAGGGATGCTTCTTAAAGACAATTGTCCCATTCAGCATCATCTTGTAAAAGCCCTCTTGCAATACAAGCAGCTTTATATGTTGAATGAACTATATCTTGAAAAGAAAATAGGTCATCAAACGAAGTTGGTGCCTCAACATGAGTCAACAATAAACACAAGTAAAATAATTTAGCACCTACGAGAACCATACTTATCCTACCAAAAATTTTTACTTTGCGTTGTCTTCTTTTCCACATATTTTTTTTCACATTCCACTTGTAGTAGAGTGCAAGATCCATGTATCGAAGAAGCATATGATTGCCTTGATTGCCAGAAGCAATCAAAGCACAAATACGGCGATTGAGCTTAAAAAACTTTGTGAATTTAGTCTCAGCATTTTGATCAATCATTAATTGTAAAGATGTACCTTTGTGAAAAGTGACATGTTGTTGGCTGGGAAGATGAACCAATAAACGACAAATACTATGATTTTTGTTGTTGGTTTCGAAATCAAAAAGTCTCCAACATGCTTCTTGAGCAGCCATATAGCGGCCCTTCAAGAAGTCCTTAATTTCATCTACTATCTCATCAATTTCTACCACACCACGATTTGAACCTCTAAAAATATATTTGTAAATGTATTTAACAGTTTTTACTTAACTACAAACCTCCACATTAATATGGCAGTTAAAAAGGCCCATCAAATATGGGTTGTATGGTACAACCCATCGATTGTCCAAGTAGACAATTTAACCTCGTGTGCGTTTCTCAACATACCTACCGTGATTTCGGCGACAGTACAAAATATGACCGTCACCATCAACCTCAGTGGTATCTCGAGTTTGCATAGGATAGTTCTTTGAACATCTACTGTTTTCCATATAAGAACAATTGGGATTGTGCAAACCACATGGACCATGCATCATATATTTTGCAACCGCCAAATAAAGCAATGGTTGTCTATTCACATCTAGGATCTCAGCACATACAAGTCTATCTATAACGTCACAATCATTGACCTTGTCTTTCAACCAAAGAAGAATGTGAGCATGAAGGAGACCACACTTTTGAAACTCAATAGTGTAATAAAAAGCAATTGTCTCTCTCAATATATTTTTTTTGTGATTTCTTCCATCATGGCTTTCAACTTGAGCTAAAAAATACGTACAATTACATCTGGATGATTCAGAGGATTTTGACTTGGACCAAACTCATCTATAATCTCAAGCCAAGTCGGATTGCATGTCATTGTGATAAACAAATCCGGTTTATGTAAGACTCTAACTAAAACCATACTATCTTGAAAAAGATTTTGCATATATTTATGGAACCAATAAATGTTGTAGATAAAACAATGCGATGTCTAATGCGTACTCCATTCTCTTCTTGCAAAACATCTACAATTCTTTGATAACATTCGGCACGAAGTTCTACTTAGTGTTGTCTAATAAAAAATAAATTTTCATGTTCTACATGTAAATATTGATCTACTACATATTGTTGAAATAATCTTCTAGTTTTATATAGTACATTAGACTCGGGTCGCTTTTGAAACATATATTGGATAAATGACTTTAAAGTCACTCCAGTATTTGTTTTAAAAGCAGGTGGCTACTCATATTGCCCTTCAAGAAACAACAATGGATAAGACAATGTATCATAAGAAGGATGAATTTCCTTAATCCTTTATAATCCTCTACCACGTTGATGAAGAATAATATCACATCCAGATTCCATGTGTTGTTCATCAAAAACAATAACAATAATCTCAGGACAACGGATCGGTTGTATCTTTGACGATGTTCTTCATCGAGAGCCTCACCAGATATATGAAGTCCCACATTGTGTCCTCCTAAAAGGACATCACGTGAAGATTTGAAACTACGAATTAATGCATTAATTGATTCTAAGACTTCTTGGATGGTGTTTATAGTGTCATGATCAAAATCATCAAAGATCTCTATCCGACGGTCTGTTTGCAGATCATCATCCAAAAAATAAATTTGTGAAAATTTTGCACCGTGATTTACTTTAAGTTCTAAATTTCCAATATGGTGGCATAACTTTGCATTCACACGAAATGTGTATACCCCTCGTCCTTCAACTTGCCCAGATTGAAACTTACTACGCATACTTGTAAAGGCAAAAGCTTGATTATATTTTCTAATGGATTTTAGAAATCCTTGAGACTCAGAAGTATTGCCCATAAAAAGCTCATGGAGCATTGGATGGACAATGGGATGACTAACATGTTCATTTTCCTTTCTAAAACGAAATGCCAAACACTTTTGACATTGGATGCATATGGATCCAATGCCATCGATATTAACATCCACAAAATCATCAATCGTAGCTAAAGCTTGAGCCATAGTCTATAATTAATAACAATCACAAGTTTAAATTAAAATAGAAAATATTCTAAATCCTTCAATTATAAAAATAAAGGTTTAAAATATTCTTAGCATACAAAAAATTGAAGACTTACTTATAGAACTCGCGCTTCAAAAATTTGCACCTTTTGAATATTCTTCACTATACTCCAAGTGCTCCTACTCCAAGTGCTCCTACTCCAAATTTTCACTACATATAAAAAACACAAACACATTAGGTCAAATTCATATGTTGACAATAAGAGAAAATTAAGTCATAGTGTTGACATTAAAAAGAAATTAGGTGAAAAATGTTGACATTAATATGAAATTAAATCAAAATTGTTCTAAAAATGCTTCCAAAAAAGAGCTCAAATTGTTCATATTAAGTCACATTGTGAACATTAAGGTGAAATTAGGTCAAATTGTTTCAAAAAATTGCTCCAGTTGCTCCTATTAAGCTTATTTAATTTAAACTCTTAAAATTCATTTAAATTAAAGATCAAATTACACTCAAATTGTTCAAATGATGCTCAAATTGATCACATTAGGTTAAATTGTTGGCATTATAGTGAAATTAGGTCAAATGGTTTCAAGAATGCTCCAATTGCTTCAATTTGTCTCTAATTACATCAATCTCTTGAAATTAAGTTAATTGAAGCTCAAATTACACTTAATTTGTTCAAATGAAGCTCAAATTGCTCACATTAAGTCAAATTAGGTCAAATTAGATTAAATTAGGTCAAATTGCTTACATTAAGCTCAAATTAGGTCGAATTGCTAAATGAATGCTCTAATTGCTCCAATTTGGCTCTAATTATGTCAATCTTTTGAAATTAAGTTAAATTGAAGCTCAAATTACACTCAAATGAAGCAAAAATTACTTACATTAAGTCAAATTGCTCCAATTGCTCCAAGAATGCTTCAATTTGGCTCTAATTACATCAATCTCTTGAAATTAGACTAGATTAAAGTTCAAATTACACTCAAATTGTTCAAATGAAACTCAATGTTCAAATCACCATTCTAAACGTGAATTCAAATTTGCTTAAAACAAATGTAAAGAAAATATCTTGGAAGTATTGTTGAGCTCAAGAACACCATCACTTGATAAATTTCTTCACTCATAAACAATGGTGATCAAAATTGAAGAATTGAAATGCAAATTTGTCAAATTGCAAAGACTTTGTAAATATTTTGTTGTAAAATCCAAAATTGCTTCAATCTAACAAAGCTTCAAATCATTTAAGTAGTAAGAAAAGAACATTACAATTGAGAACATTCAAAGCTTCAACATTCAAATCATAAAATTGTAGAAGTAAAATGAAGTGTGAAGCCAAGAAATATGAAACCTCTGACCTCTATAATATCACATTTTAACACTGTGTGATATTATAGAGGTGAAATGGCCGTTGGAACTCTATAATATCGTATTGTATACAAATGTGATATTACAGAGGGATTAGACCTTTGTAATATCACACAATATTAAAATGTGATATTACGGAAGGCCTTGTGATTTTAGTAGTATGATAGTATGAAATGTTGTACAATTCCAAATGATTTGAAGTCTTTCAAGTATGAAGCCAACTCGCCTAAAGAATGAATCCAAAGATTGAAGCACCATTATTTGGGACATTTTTTCATACAAATGTGACCTTGTGAAGTGCAGTTGCTCAATTTTTGTAGGGCTAAAAAATGGCATTTTTTTCAATTCAAACGCTAATATCTTACAAACTACATGGTGAAAATTTCTGAAATCTTTTTCCACATATTTTCAAACTAGTGTACTACAAGATCCTACAATTACATGTGTCCAAAAATGATATTTTTTCTAAAATTTAGTACTTGCACTAGAAATGATAGTTTCAAAGAGTTTTTGGTGAAAACTAGGACTCTTTTTTGGTGAAATTTTGCCAAGATATCATAATTTTGACCTCTTAGGCTTCGTCCTTCCAAAAAATTGGCCTCTATAGTGAAGCCAACAAGGGAGACATTGGTCCCCCCCCCAAAGCCTTGGTGAAAACATAGTAACAGTCCTTAACAAGTTGAGACATTAGATGTTTTTTAGTTGAATTGGGGGATTGTTTAAGCCTATTCTCCATGCTAGGAACTAACCATTGCGAAACAAATTTTAAAATTTTTAAAAATTAAAAAACTAAAAAAATTAAAATTAAAAACATAATATTTTATTAATATTTTAAATTTATTTTTTCCAATAAAATATTTAAAATTATTATTTTTTATTATCCAACATGACAATCACTTGGTCATGTCAGATTGCTACAGCAGTCGAGTTCCCACAGTCCTAGAACTCATGGGAACTTCCAACCCCATACACCATCTAAATTTCATCTAAGGTACACCCAAATGTGCCACTAACCTTAAACCACCATCCACACTGTATGTACATCTCCAAAATCAGTTCTGTACCTATGTAGAAGAAACGCTTTCAAAGCCAAACTTTGTTCCTTAATAACTTTTGCATACAGTATCCAAATGCCATGTTCTCTGGTGCGTTGAAACCTCCTTTCACTTGCCAACAAGAACATATGAAAATTTGACCAGTCTAATAATAGAAAATAGGCATGGTAGCAAAAAGCGTCGGTTTAGGGTGTGCCTACCTTGATGTGCTTATGCTCCCTAATTATTTTTGGTGCTTTTACTCATTTTTAATGCCTGAACCCCTCCCCCCCCCCCCCCCCCCTCCCTGGCTGCTCTGGTCAGCATATTGGCCAGAATCTGCCTTGAAAAGATGGGTGTCTGTGGGTTCATCAAGCCTTCAGGCGGCATGATATCCAATTGTTTGTTAACGTATTAGCGCTGATATCAGTCATAAACGCACAAGAAGGCTGACAAGGAATAAGCCCCTGCCTAAAAATTTATACGAATTTAAAGAGGCTGACACGGAAATCTTTGACCCATCCCACGTAGATGTCCATGCCCCATTGCTCAGCAAAGCAGAAGCTATCCTGTAAGATAAGTTTCAGAGCCAACTTAAATTAAGCTTCCATCCATCCCAGACCTCCTTATCAACCCTTAAAGAACACTTGGGTTTCCTTGGAGGCCCACCCAATCTTCAATCTTGCCCCTTTTTTAGGGCTGGGGCAGAAGTAAGTAAGTCACTGGGGTGGGTGGGCAGCCAGAGAAAGGAGGGAGGGCAGGCAGTCTAGCGAGGCGAGCTTTGCTCACTCACTGTTCAATGCTGCTCTCTGGGCCACCACAGGGGCCACTGAATGTCTCTGGGCTTCCAACCAACCAACCTCTGATTCCAAAATCCCCCTTGAAACTTGAACTTGTTGCACCAGCATGTGCAATCCTTGAATGTGTGACTGAGCAGGAGCAGGAGCAGAAGCAGCCCACCCAATGGAGGAACCTTCAACCCTTCAACGGCCTAACTGACCATATAAGTTATGGTCAATCCAAAAAATTGGAGGCCTTCAATCGCTTCCTATGTGCCCAGTCAAAACCCTAATTGCCTAACTGACCATATATATGGTCAATCCAAAAATTCCACGCTCCATCCTTTCTATGTGCCCAGTCAAAACCCTAATTGCATAACTGACCATATATATGGTCAATCCAAAAATTCCACGCTCCATCCTTTCTTTGTGCCCAGTCAAAACCCTAATTGCTTGACTGACCATATATGGTCAATCCAAAAATTCCATGCTCCATCCTTTCTATGTGCCCAGTCAAAACCCTAACTGCCTAACAGCGAGCTTCCTTCCATATGGAGTCCGGGGCCAGTGGAGCCTGTCCATCATCAGTCAAATGGGTGTTCCTAAAAAATGGGGAAGCCTGGCTGATCGATGATTGGCAGGCTCCACTGGCCCTACACTCCACATGGAAGCCCACCCTAACTGAACCATATATGGTCAAATCCAAAATTCCAGGCTCCATCCTTTCTATGTGCCCAGTTAAACCCATACCTGCCTAAGCAACCATATATGGTCAATCCAGAAATTTGGGCTCCCTCATTTCTACAGTATGTGTCCAGTTCGATTCCTTTGCCTGTTTGTGTGTACAGAGCTTGCTGGCCCCTGTGGTAATGGAATGGATCCAGCCCATGATTTTCTGAATACATACATACACACACAGCCATCTGCTCCTTGTCTAACTTGTAGTTTCCATTCTCTGTGAAGTTTTTTGATGTATGTCTCAAATCCATCAATTTATTGATGAAGTGGAGTGGAGTCGGTGAGGTTGACCATTGCTGCTGATGAGAGTGCAGTACAGTGCTGCACAAGCTTTGAAAATACAAGGTATGGGGTGCTTGGATTCATGAGGAAGAAAGGAAGGAAGGAAGGACTCAAAAAATAATGGGTCGTGCATTTGCAAAAATGCAAAAATGCAAAAATGAGTTGTCCAACATACAGCCACAAACAGCGAGCAGAGGAGGGTCACCATGGGATGGGAAGGGGATGGACAAGTGCAATGAGCAAGAGAGGGGACAGAGAAGGAGTCAGTGGAAACGGACAAGCGAGTGGTTCCAATAGCATTGGAGGAGGGTAAGGTAACTCATACGCTGGGGAGTTATGGGGCACCAGAGCATTCCACCGCAGCCTGGATGGGCGGCACGGTAGGTGCCGGACATTATCGGCTTGGGTTTTAAACCACGATCCCACCCGACATCACTCGCAATGAAAACATGGGCTGTGGAGACAAGGGGAAACGGACCCAACCAAAACAAGAACAATGCTAGCACCGGAGAGCAGAGTTGTGAGCCTGCAGTTTTTGAACCCAGTTCTACGTATGTACCTGCAACCATTTGAAGGTGTTTATAATGTAGAAAGAGTATGTAACATAGGTGTTTATAATATCGATATTTATAATCACAAAAAGTGTCTATAATATAAATTTCTAAGTTCATGAACTCAGAGATTTTATATTTAGATGTTAGCAAACAAGATCTACTTAATGCCCTTGATCCAATAGTGGATCTTTTCACAATTTGATTTTCCTAGTCTATACAATCCTTCTTAGCTTCCACTAGTGTCAATATATAGACACTTCTCATAGTCTATACAATCCTTCTTAGCTTCCACTAGTGTCAATATATAGACACTTCTCATAGTCTATACAATCCTTCTTAGCTTCCACTAGTGTCAATATATAGACACTTCTCATAGTCTATACAATCCTTCTTAGCTTTTACTAGTATCAATATATAGACACTTCTCAGGCTCTTCAAATTCCTAGCCCCAAACGGAAAGCTTTAGATTCCTTTGGAACCTTGACTAAACATTATATTATAATTGAGCCTCAATCCATATATGTTGGACCTCCAATTTTGTGAGGAGTCAAGACAATAAGCATAGTGGTATGTGTCCACCTATCAAGTCATGATAGGTGACATCCATTGACAATTATGATGAAGATCCATACTGGAAACTTGTAGATGTTATCATCTTGTCACTTGCAATTGTCCTCTTCAAAATACTTTGGCTTGTGGTGTACCGAAATTGGTAGTTAGGGTTGGCCAAAAAATATCTCTAAAAATACATGACAAAATTTTAGAATATTATTTTTGTCAAACATATGTCTTGTGTTGAAAAAAAATCTTTTTATTTTAGGTATTCGCCAAATCACATTTGTCAACATTAATTAATTATAAGCAAAGGATGTTGAACTTGACCATTGGGTTCCTTTATACCAAGATGGGGGGGCAATGTTTTAAAGGAGCCTTATATTTAGTATTGAGGGTGTTAAATGGTTTTCATCAAATCAAATTCTCTATTCCGCTTAGTTTTTTTGAAGTTAGTTTGCAATCACGAAAAAAAAATTTGATTATCTTTTTGAAATAACATTATTCTATAGTCTTTATTATAGTTCTTGTACCAATGTCTACTAATGAGTGATAAGGAACAATATGATCATATTCTTTCTTGAAGATAAAGTGTTTGCAAAGATAAGTGTCAACCACATGGTTTGCTAAAACAAAAAATCTCGCAAAAAATGACATGCAATAACATCAATTAGTATGTTGAATTGTATAGGGATGGTACAATATATTCTTTTGATACAAGTAGAAAAACAAAGCGTTTATAATATGTACAATGACATAGTCATG
This sequence comes from Climacium dendroides, assembly GCA_950106755.1. Lineage (NCBI taxonomy): Eukaryota > Viridiplantae > Streptophyta > Bryopsida > Hypnales > Climaciaceae > Climacium > Climacium dendroides. The sequence continues at coordinate 34,108,864 of OX467083.1, read as the reverse complement.
AAAGCATACAAATATGTATTGAGTTTGGTTTTCATTATTATTATCTTCTAATTTTTTGGTTTAAGATTTAAAAAGGATTCTAACACATCTTTGACTTTATTTTTTGTTAGGTGAATTCTTGAAACAATTGTAATTTTTCAAGCCTCAAATGTAGTCAACTTGACTTGTTATGTGTCATAACTTTTGAAGTAATGAGTTGGAGTCAAAAGATGTTGAGAAGGTAGATGTTACAACTCAGTAGTAACTTATATCTTTGTAGATTTTTGAATTTTTTTTTACTATTTAACCCCTAAAGCCCTGAGGGTGTTTCATGTCAAAAACCACTTAGAACTACTATTTTTGTTGCATTCACTTAAGAAAACCAAAAAAATATGTTTTTTCAAAATTCAACCGTAGTATCTTGTACTAACTTTCTTGAGAACATGTGGTAAAAATTTCATCACATTTGACCACATAGATTGCAAGGTATTTGCACCCAAAGTGAAGAAAACAAGTTTTTTTGCAACTTGTTGGACTAGATTTTTTGGCTTTGAATCTTTTTAACTAAAATTTTTTGCACTATTAATTTTGATTTTCTAAGTTTTATGTTGGAATAATTGAGTTGAGAATCTAAGGAAAAAAATTCAACAAAAAAACACTTCATTTTCACTCATTAAAAAATTGTTAAGTAGAAGTAGACTAAAGATTGAAGGAAAAACTAAATCATTAATAGCTTTAAGATGGAATTGACATACGATAATCCCAACAGTGAAATTGTTTTAGAAAGCAAACCTAACCTTGTCTAAATTCTTTTTTTTGAAAATTGTAAAAATTGCATTCACAAATGAATCCTATGAGTTATTTTTTCAAGAAGATGCTTAGATTGCCCAAAAAAATAAGATTGTCCATAACCTTTTCATAATTAATCCAAATGGAATGAATCAAAGCTTCAAATGTAGACAAAAATATAAGGTTTTAGAAAATTTTATTTTAAAATATATTTTTGACATTTTCTGATTTTTTTGTATTGCCTGCTGACTTTTGTTTTAGGTATATTGTGCCATAACTTTTTCTTACCGTGTACCAATTGAAAGAAAATTACATATTCACAAATCTCTCGGCAAACTCCACAACCTCAAAAAAATTCAAAAACATTCACTACAAATTGAGACAATAAGAGGGTCCTTTAGAGGTTAAAACAAGATTTCATGATTTTGCAAAGCTTAAAGTTTTCATGATTTTTAGGACTTTCAAGTACCAAATTATCTATTTGGAAGTTGCTTTATTATGAGTTTTTCCATGCAAAAATTCACATCTTTAGAATGAAGGGATCTAAAATTAGAAAATTTGATATTTTCTACATAGGTGCAAATAAGAATGTCTTGCTTTTGCATTTCTAAACTTTTACAAACATTTTTCTAGCATTTCTTTGATAGAATCTCATTGTCATAGAATTATTAAATTGAAATATTTTAAAATTTCATTCTCATCTCCATAATAATATTTTTTAAACTTGTTTCTATGTGACTTTTGGAGATTTTTTAGATTGAATTATTATTAATTAACACTACTTCATTTACCTTCCAAGGTTGCCTCGATAGAATTGGGTTTTTTTCTTCATATCAAGGTATTACCATCATATTACTTATATGTGATAAAATTAGTTTCTTCACTACTAACTGAACCTACTCTACGTTGATGGACGATTCCAAACTTTTACTATACATCATTAAAATGCATTTGGGTATATGTTCATTTTTAAGCCCATTTTTAAGTAGGTCAACAACAATAATTTGCTATGTAATGGTTAGATTTGACATAATTAGAATATTCACTTGAAGAAAATTGTTGAAAAAGAAGCTTTTGAAACTTCGATTGAATCTCAATTTTGAATTAATACTTAAAAAAAATGAGTTCATAGATTTATATAACTCAAAAAACTAAAAGAACAATTTTTTTTTGAAATCGTCATATTTCTAATCCAATTCAATGTATTCTACCCAAAATTATAAAAAAAAAAAACATTAGTAAAAAAAAGGTCTTGGAGCATCAAACTACTACAAAAAATTATTGAATTTTTGCATGAATGTTTCTATTGGTTTTTTTAAAGTCATTCATCTTCCTTTATTTGTTAATTCCTCAAGGCCCAACAATTTTTTGACAATGGAAGTTTTCAATGAATTGTCCCACTTTGATATTTTTTTGCACATGGATGTGCTAGAAGTTTTTAATTTTAACCATACAAAAATAAAGGTTATTTTATTAAGTATGCATAGAATTAAGTGTAGAAAATATTGGCTTTTTTTTAAGATTATAATGACTATTTTTTTTTAGATTATAAATTTTTTGGATTATCAACTTTATAGATAAAAACACAACTTTAGAGGAAGAAAAATTAGAAGAAGATGATTAATGCTTTTTCCCCCAGAAAAATTATATTGGAATTTAAGGTAAATGAAGTATTTTCTAATTGAAAAATTTGAAAAAAAAAAACTCTCTTAAATTTGTACACATTTTCAAATAGAATGAGTAGAAAGCCAGAACTAATGTAACCAAATTTGATCCTACAAAATTTAAAAAGATTTATATACATCTTAATTTTTAAAATTGAACAATTGATATTATTAGAATATTATTTGGAACATCTTCTAGAAATTTGGAATCGTTCTAATTATTTTGGTACTTAATCAAACTACATTGAACCTTATGTAGAATAAAGACTAGAAAAGTCCAAGGATTTTTTCCCTATCCCTAGTATTTCTTTCATTGGAAAAACATCATGTTTGGTTCTTTTTTCTATTAGACTACATTTTCTAAATAAATTTTTACATACTTCTCACATTGAAATTTTGAAAATTAGAAAATACAACAAGCATGTTATCTTGTTAGTCAACAAAACAACAGTGCTAGTATGTGAGTATGAACATGCAAGCATGTAAGCTTTGAATATATATATATATATATATATATATATATATATATATATATATATATATATATATATATATATATATATATATATATATATATATAATATTAAGTGCACGACTTGCTGTCACAAAAATGGTCATGTTTTCATCCAATAATTTCATCCAATTGTTTTCATTACTCCAATGTCTTTACTTTCATGTGAGTGCACGACTGTGACTCTGCTAGCATTATACAAAACCCTAATTGCACTCCAGTCACACTTTCATCCCACTTTTCTCATCCCGTTTTTTCATTGTGCCCTTGTCATATTGCATTGCTGTTGCATTGCAATGGGCTCCGTTTTCGTTTATATATATTGCAACCATTGAAAGTATCTATAATGTAAACACCTATAATATAGGTACCTATATCATATTTGCACTATAATCATATAAACACCTATTACATAGATATATAGTCGTCTAGGCTCATAGGCTCATGCTTTTAGGCTCATATAATAGCACCCTCATCTACAAAGTATTGAGATTTGTTTCACCCTAGCAAGAATTTGCCACTAAAAATTTGAAGAGCATACATTGTATCTTCTTGGTGGGGGGATAACGAGTCAATAGGAATATATAAATACCAACCTACTTACCACATCTACCATTAGAATTGTCTTCTCACACTAATGTAGCTTGCCATACTTGAAGTCCTCCTTTGAATTATAGTAGGGTGCTCTACAAGCACCCTTGCTCTACAAACAACCACTATCACAAAGGTACATTTTGTCTTTTTCAATGTACCAATAGTGTGCATTTTAGGAGGTGATCGCTTCTAGTGACCATTGCATTTCAACTTCAAAAATTTGTAAGTACACTACTACAAAGGTCCAAAGTTGCCAATTTCATTTTTCTCCCTATAAAAATTTACTAAAAACTATTTCAAGGAGTTTAGCTTCCCTCAAAGCAATCAACTATTAACCCCTAATGACCTAGGTAGTGTACTTTCAAAATGGGCCAAAATTGCAAAAAGCTTGAGCACTCCATTTTATTCATTTTTTCATGAGATTGGATTGAATGTAACTATAGGACCTTGAAGTTAACATTGAGAGTGAGCACCTCAAAAAAATTTAGATTATTTAATTGCACAATTTAGTAGAAATTTAAGTTTAAAGTTTTATTTGGGTCAATGGAAAATCAAAGCGACGCACTTTGAAGGAGCATATCTTAGTGAGAATATTTCAAAATGATGATCTTCTAGTGTTAAGTGAAATACAAGAAAGTTGAGAACGCTCATCTAAAATTTCACAACATTCCTAGCATTTTTCAATTCATGGATGGAACTTGCAATGCACGGTGATAATTGAAATCAGCATAGAGTTTGTAAGAAAAAACAAGAATGGGTCACTTGTCTTCTCCATAAGCTCTTTGAATCTGCCCTTTTCAAGGTAGATTTGACCTTTTTTGAGGTGGGCAACAATCGCAGTCATTGGTTGACTTTTTCAGTCCACGTGCAAGTTCACCCCCCCCCCTCCAAATGAACCATGAATCACACTACTAACACCACTCAACTTTAAAAATTCCCACAAGACGGAGTTCAACTCGGAATTTGATGAAACTACTGCCATTGGATTAGTAACACAGTCTGTTTTTTTGAGGGGAAAAAGTAATTATAAAAAACCTAAAAATTTGAGAATGGGCAACTCGAAAATGGGCACCAACTAGAAAATGGTCTCTTGGATCATTAGGGGTTATTTAACCCTTGAGCGCCCCAGTGCCTCAAATATGGCCTCTCAAAACTCAAAGATCTCCTTGTTTGACCATTATAATCTTTTTAACGGTATGGTAAAAGAACATGTCCTTTTCCCTATAGCTCCGGGTACAGTCAATTTATGTGGATCTCATTTTACATGATAGTTTAATTGGAATGAATTGAGAAGGGTCTGAATTTTGGCAAATACAGTCTGGGCGCTCAGGGGGTAAGAGGTTGTTTTTAAGAGGAGTGACTCCCTTCTTGGGTAAAAGGGGAGCATCGTACGGTCTTAGTTTGCTCCTATCCATCCCGAGTTGCGGGAGAGAGTATAGATATTTGTTTGTTTGTTTGGGGTAGGCCCCTTCCTTGGAGAGAGAGTTCAAGGAGAAGAACCCAAAACGGTGATGAGTGAGCTTGAATGATATGCTGCACCATGTCAGCCGAAAGGGAGGATCAATACCCCTACCCCAGCCTACCCCGAGGGAGTCCCGTCAAATCATGCCCCGTTTGGGTTGTAGTCCTCAGGCTGCGTCCCTGCCTGCCTGCCTCTGCTGTGCCGTGAACCCCCATGGCAGCTGCAGCTGCAGCTCTCTCTTTTTTCGCATCGGCCAAGAGAGGCAGCCTTTGGTCCCCTCCTCAGCCCCCTCCACACCCCTCCTTCATGTGCTCCAAACCAAAAGCCCCGCCTGCCCTCCTGCCCTCGCCATGCAGGCAGGCAGGCAGGCCTTCATGGCCTCCTCCCAAGGCTCAACCGAGATGGGCTAGGGAGCCTAATAAGCTAAGCTAGTGGGGCCAGAGAGCTGCCAGTTTTCGGTAAAGGGAAAAAAGCAAGCAAGCAACTGACCGGTAAACCACTGCCAGGAAATGCGATGTTCATATTCTGGGAGGCTTATGGGGTGCAAATAGGGCAAACCTGCGTAATTGGGCATTATGGATTTTCCATCCAACTACAATTTCTCATCCAATTGATTTCATCCAACTTTGACGTTTTTTTGCTCGTGGTTTACGTTGGTCAATGTCCTTGTCGTCAGGGATTCTGCGAATTAAAATGCCTCTTTGTCGGGCTCCGCCCTCCTTGTTGGCATTTTAATTCGCAAAATCCTCTCTTCCTCAGGCATTGCCCTATACATAGACCACCACTCACAAAAATTTACTTTGCAACAACTGGAAACTTGAAAAACAAGCAATCCCAACCTAACCTACGAAGGAGGGCACAAGAAAAAACACATACTCATAACATGAGTTACCAACGCGGGAGAGGTTCCTTAACCTATAAACGACACGGAGGACATTTTCTGGTTGATGAATGACAAAGAATCTCTCCATGTAGGACAGAAGTGGTAACTATTCATCCTCCAATTTTTTGGTGTAAAAAGGGAAGGTCTTCTATAGTAGTTTGTCTTCCAACGAGTGTTTTAATATTTTTTTAAAGCCGACAATTCACATGGTATCCAAACATATGATTTCCACGGTAATAGGCTTGTCCTTTAACCCTTAAATGATGCCAAGAAAATTTTTTGGCCGATGAATGATAACAAATCTTTCCATGAAGGACAAGAGTGGCAACTATTCATCCTCCAAATTTTGTGGGAAAAGGAAACGTCTTCTACAATAGCTTATCTCCTAATGAATGTTTTTTCATTTTTTAAGCCAACAATTCACACAATTCCCAAACAAATAATTTCCACGGTAACTAGCTTGTCGTTTAAGGGTTGATCAAATATTCATTACTAACATTGTTTACCAACGAGGGAGAGATCTGGCTTTTGCATCCTTGAAAAGGGACCCTTACAATGAACAAAATTGCCTTATTGATAGCTTCTCAACCAATTCCAATCCTTAAATTATATTGACAAGTCTCTCTTAGGCATCTAGGGAGGCATAACACCTTCTCAGCATGGGGAGGACCATCACTTGATTATACAGTGTTATGTAAAATACTAGTCACATACACATTACCATAATAACCAACGATGTTAGCGCGTGAGCTTAGAGACATGAGCCTACTGATCTTGAACCTAGTTGTAGGTATGTATCTACAACCATTTGAAGGTGTTTATAACATATGTACCTATAGCATACGTACATAATAATATGGAAATAATTTATAGCATAGGTATCTATAATATAGACACCTATTACCATAGGAGGTGTTTACAATATGAACTCTTAGATTTGTGGGCTCATAGATTCTATACTCACATGCTAGCACTCCCCATGTAGAGTGCCTCCTTTAGCAAGGATATGTAGCCTTGGTGTCACTCATTCTAACTTGTCCTTGAAACATAATGTTTTTGACTATTTTTTCACCAAAAACTCTCCTAAACTATCATTTCTAGTATAAATACCAAATTTCAGAGATAAAAACACTTTTCAACACGTGTAACGGTAGGATCTTGTAATATGTTGGTTTGAAAAGACGTGGAAAAAACTTCAGAAATTTCAACCAAGATATTAGCATTGGAATTGACAAAAGTCCATCTTTTGGCCCTACAAAAATTTAGGAGGTCACATTTTTATGAAAAATTGTCCAAAATGGTGGTTACTCATTAGATTCATTTTTCAAAGCAAGTTGGCTACAAGCTTGAAAAATTTTAGACCATTTGGAATCGTACAACATATAGGGGAAAAATAGTAAGTAGAAAGAAATAGAGAATGATTCAAAATACTAAATAGTTGAGAATTTATTTATGGACTTGAAAAATGACAATACCTATGGTTGTAATGTTATAATAAACAATCTACATGCTTTGGTTTTATTTTTTCCAAACAATATTGAAAATTGAGTTAAATAAAGGACTTCAAAATTTATTTTAGAGTAGAGAATCCATAATTGCCCAAAAACTAAAACTCCTTGTAGCTTTCATTGAATTGATCAAAATGGAATGATTCAAAGCTTTCCATGCATATATAACTCTAAAAAACCAATGTAAAAGCTTTCCATTTTTTAGGAAGTGATTTTTTAAGAATTTTTTTGAATTGCTTGCTAAATGTTGAAAATTACATATCATACAATAATATTTTAACATTTAGTCAAAAGTAATGAAATTGTTGTACCTTAAAGGAAAAACTCATATTTTTGTTGTTTAAAAATTTCAAATGAAAAAAAATTTAAAAATCTATTTTTAGTGAATTGCCTAAAATTATTATGATGCCAGAAAATGGAGTTTGGGTGTTTAGAGGTTATTGTTGAACCTTAGATGTATTTCTCTCTTATTAGATGGAGTACTTGAACAATGATATGTCTTGAAAGAATTGACAAGTAAAAGATGAAAAAGATAATACTTATTGTTTTAGATATAGACTATTTTTATTTGGATTTTATTGATAATTAAAAGAGGATTTCAATGCATTGTAGCATATACTATTTAGAAGCCATATATATAAATTATTAATTTTCAAAAGAATGTCTTCAAGTGTCAGTACTAAAAATAAACACTAGATTCTCATAGACTTTCATGCTTGGATTGTATACATACTATGTAATAAATATAGGAATTTTAGTGATGCTTTTTGGTTCAAATATACTTCAACATAGATCCAACCTTGTTATGTTTTAGAAGACAAAATTGTTTGATGAATGACTTTTAAGATTCTTGCACAAATGAAAAATGCAAATATTCATTTAGAAAATGAACTAACCACCTTAATGATAGGTCTAGTTCTTTCAAAGTTGATCGGCTTGTAGAAGTAAAAAGTCTTATGGAGATACATAGTTCTATTAACTACACTATTATCGACATAAGTAAAAGATGTTATCCTTGATTTGTCTTTACAAAGGTAGATTCTATGACTTATACAAATAACCAAATTAAGTATTATACACTTACATTGCACTCAACAAGAGCTTCTTCTAATAGATTATATGGAGGTTTAAGGTGGAATATCAACATGACCTTCTTAAATTGGTAATGGTAAACAAAACCCTTTTAATATGCAACATCAACTATTCTCAAATCGTGTAATAAGTAGTAAACATATTGGTGAGTAATGAACCAACAAGCTTAGAATTCTAGTTGTTGTTTTCCGTTATGCTCTTTGATGTATTTGGAATACATCACAAAGTTTAAACCCTATGATTTGTCAACATTTATCATGTGGTTAACGTTGTTTCATGAGTTCACTTGTTAATTGCAATTTATCGCATCATTACAATGCATTGTTTTGCATCGTTATTGCATAGTTACTTGCAATTGCATCGTAATGATGCAAAGTAATGCATCATAATCATGATGTGATAAATTGTAATTAACATGCAAACTTATGAAACAATGATAATCACATGATAATTGTTGACAAACCGTAGGGTCTAAACTTTGTGATGTAGGGTGAATTTTTTATGTAAAAGATGGGATAAATTACTAAAAATAATTATTCATTAAAAATCAAAATTGTGTTTGAGCATGGTATAATTTTTATTTACGTATGCATAAACAAATTGTGACTAAACTTTGGTCTAACATTTTGGATATTTATGATAATTATAAGATCGAAGTCCAAAATCAATTAGAAGTTTTTCCAAATTCATGACCTAATTTTAATATTCTAGCTTTGAACACTTTGCAATAAACATCTATTATGTAGATTATATGAGTTAACATTTTAAATAAGCTAATATCATACTATTACATGCTTTGGGGGGCACAATAGAGATGCTCATATTGTTGTCAAATCCAAATAGCCCAAAAGTAGCTTGTGAATGGCCAAATAATTTATTTTTCAAGCTAAAAAATAAGTGATCTTCATCTTTATTTGTGTATAATTTTATTCATTTTATTTATACATCATTGAATAAAATTCAAATGATATGTGTTATTTTCAAATATGGAAAATTGTATAAAAAATTGGTATACATATATAGTAAATTTGATGGAGCATCAACAATGATGAATTTTGAGCTTTGATTATATAGTTATAGGCTCCACCTTTGTATAATTACTCCCTAAGCACTTTGAAGTCTACACTTTGGATGACAAACGTTGTGCTTTTAGCCAATCTTTTGTCCAATGTAACATTAAAACCTTTAACCCCTAAAGTATTTTGACTATATTTCACGAAGAAACACTTAAAATGGGTTGTTTTGATTGTAAAATCCCCCCAAATGAATATAATCTTGTTGTATCTTGTTGTAAGATATAGTTGTAGACTACTTCATTACAATGAAGTAAAAAAAACGAGGTTTTAACCATATAAATTGCAAGATTATGATGTTTGAAGTTAGATTATTTTTTTGGAGAGAGAGCATTTAATTTTTAGACAACTTTGATTTGGGAAAGCTTTTGTATACATTAATTTCACTTCTTTACTTGAGTTTTTTTCCTTTCTTTTTGTGACAAAGTTAGACACATAATAAAAAAAATTCATAAGATTCCAAATTAGGGAACATGTACCAAAATTTTCCAATAGGAAACTAGCTTCAAGAAAACTCTTATACAAAGCCAATTTCTCCACAATTTTTGGCTTGCATATACAATAATCTTTTCAAAATGTTAATTGTGGAGTTTTAGGTTTCAACTAGCTCTAGAAGAAAAGAAAAAATTGCCTAAAATTTATTTCTTTGGCAAGCTTGATGAACTTAATATGGCATACACATCCAAGTTGAACTAAAGGGTAGCTAGACATATTGGGAGGAAGCTAGGTCAAGGTGTGCTATGTCTCACCCATTATGGATCATTGACATTGGATAAGTTTATTACATGCCGTATCCTCTAAACACTCACATTTCCTTGTGTATAAAGATATTCCTCTACTTTATAAAGTATAATTTTAGAAAATTTCATATTAAATTCATAGGAATCAAAACATTTGGGAACTATTTCAAGTAGCTCCAATAGCCACTCATTTTGTATGTGTAAAGATGAGGAGACAAGTTCTTTATTCAAGAGTAGTGATAGGAGGTAAAACATTGCAGAAACCATATGGGATATGTAAATTAGGACTAATAGGAGCTCAACTGCTTGTACTTAAGTCAATAGCACGAATTGTTTTAAAAAAAGAATTCAGACCTTATTTAGGCATAGTAGAATCAATTTTTTCAAAAGAATTTGAACTCAACTAATGTTGAAAATCAAGTCAAATTTCATTTGCAAAAATCCGTTTGAGATTTAGAGTCTTCAATAAAAAGTTATGAACAAAATTTAGAGAGGGGTTGGAAGGGACATTTTCTTTGACATTTTCAAACATCCTCTTTGAATTTTGTTCATAACTTTTTATTGAAGACTCTAAATCACAAACGGGTTTTGGGAGATGAAATTTGGATTGATTTACTACATTAATTCTGTTCAAAGTTTTTTGAAAAAAATTATTCTACTATGCCTAAATAAGGTCTAAAATTCTGCTTTTAACACAACTCTTGCAATTGACTTAACTATGAGCGGTTAAGCCCCTACTAAGATTTTCTAATTTACATATCCCACATAGATTGTTTTACCTTCTACCACCCTTTTGTATAAAGAACTTGTCTTCACATTTGTTTTTGCATTGGGTTCACGTAAGTGGTTATTATATCTCATGGAGATTATCGACAACCATCCTTTTCAATATTTGAATTAAATTTTGAATTTTTTGAGTCAATTGTAGTTTTTGTACTTGCTTCTTATATTTTATCATGACTCTTGAATTTATGGGGTGCCAAAAAATGTCAGTTTCTTGGCACCCCCTTCTTTGTACTCTGTCATGAATTTATGGGTTTGAAAAGAATGTCAGAAGCAATCTGTTTTCAATCTGGGCCCCAAATCCGCCCCTGGCCTTGTCCTCATTCTAGGCATTGTAATGAAAATTTTGGTATTGTCTCTTGTCCATTAGAAATAACATTTTCCCCGTAACTCCTTGTGGGCAAATCCAATTGTAAATTTTTTTAGAAGAGTGCCAAGATGCATCCGAAAATGAAATAAAAAATATAGTAAATATATTTCTATTCTTAGTGAACTACTCCAAATTGCTATGTTGACAAAAATCATTGTTTGGTTTTGTAGGAGTTAATTGTCAACGTTCTTTTAGTAGAAATGGGATGAATAACTTATTGCGATCTATGTAGGATATATATAATACAATTTTCAAAAAGTAAATTAGAAGTTACCAAATAATTTATTGAAAATATAAAAATATACTATAAATTTTTGAAACTCAACCTCATCCTAAATCTTAAATTATTTTTTGGCATTCACCTATACATTTTGAGTATTCAAAATTGCTTGCACTTAGATATTTTGAAGATCAATCTATGATTCAAGTTGGTTTTAGACACTTCTACCTTAACCCTAGAATACTGGAGGAGCCCAAATATGAGTTTGAGATGACAAAAAATTGTTGTTGGAGTATGTAGAATGGCATATTTTCATCTAATTTTTTTTCATTGGGAGAGAAGATTCTCCTTGTTATATCATACACAAAAGGGCTTTATGAAGATATCCAAGAATTACTACAAATGGAGAAATATTTGCCACAAATCACAAAAAGCCCCTTTAGGGTATTGGGGCAACTCCTATCTTTTTGCTCATGATTTGAATTTGAAGCATGTAAATTTTTTTTTTTTGAATTTGAGTCCAACCAATGAAATGAAGCTTATCAAGTTTATTTTTTAAAATTCCAATTTGAAAATTTTCAAAAATTCCTAAAATTGAACATTTTATTGCATATTGAACATTAGGGCCTACTACCATGGTGCATTGATGTTTTATTTATAGTCGGACACATATTGTTCACACTCTAATATTCTTTGCTATAAAATCTATGCATACAGAGAAGTTCTTTTAGATGTTTTGAGCTAATTTTGATATAGATATGAATTTTTTTGGTCTTTTTTTCTTCAAAAAAATCATGGTGATTTGAAATCATCACCAATAAATTTGAACATTTATATGACTTGTAGGAGACAAGTGATTCCATCTCTAAAATTTAAAAAAAAAAAAGTTTCACTCCATCTTCATTCCAAAATGGAGGGAACCAAGAAGAAGACAAAGAAGAAACTGAGATTGATTCCATGGTCCTAGTTAGGCTATGTCTTTCCAAGATTAACCCCTAAAGTTCCATTGTCCCCTTGGAGGGCAAAATGGATTTCGGGCAAGCTCTTATAGTCTCAATAGTTTTCATGATTTTTTGAATATATTAGTGAATATAAGAAAACACATTAGCTTTTTGAAATTGTAATTTTTATTTCAATTGGAGCTCGGTAGTGAAAGTTATGGAACAAAAAGTCCTTTTTTTGTTTGGGAAGCAAAAAAAAAACTTCAAAATACTTGTAGTAAAAAAGTTTTAAAATTTGTATTGTACAAATTATATTTTTATGCACATTTCAAGCTTTGATTGATTCCATTTGGATTTGTGATGAGAAAGTTATGGCCAATCTTGTTTTTTAGGCAATTAGAGCATCTTCTTGAAAAAAAAAACTTGTAGAATTCATTTTCTGACCTCAATTTTCACAATTTAAAAAAAAAAGTTTCACAAGGTTAAGATCTCTTGCTAGAACAATCTCACCATTGAGATTAGTGTATTTCAATTCCATCTTAGAGCTATTAACAATTTAGATTTTCCTTCAATCTTGAACCTACTTCTATTTAATAAATTTTTAATGAATGAAAATAAGTGTCTATTAATTTTTTTTTCTAGAATCTCAATTCAATTCTTTATCATATAAAATTATAAATTCAATATCAGTAAAGCAAAAATGATAAGTTATGAAGGCTTAAAGCCAAATAATGTAGTTGAGCCAAAGGTGCCAAAAATTTGGTTTCTTTCACTTTAAATACAAATATCTTGCAATCTACGTGGTCAAATTGATCTACGTGGTCAAAGTTTGTGAAATTTCTGCCACACATTCTTATACTAGTTTAGTACAAGATCCTACAAATAGATATGCCAAAAAATACCTTTTTTTAAACCTTTTTTTTCATTGCTTTAGAAATGGTAATTTTGAGTGGTTTTTGATGGAGAAGAGGCCTTGGGACTTTTGGGGTTAACTTCATCCTTGATACAGGCGATTGGTGACCGTAGAAATCATCCCTTTTTTTTTGGTCTTGTGTGTGACATCACCGACTTTTTTTTAAAAAGAAAACCCCGAAAGTACTCCTTGGAGGTCAAACTCCAGCCTGCGCCAGATCTCATCTTCTTGCCCCCCATTCCAAGGATGAGCAGCTGCACTACAGTAGTTCCGTCCTGCATCCACTGAAAAGCTGCTTGTTTCCTCATCCATCAGGCCCCCAAGTGATCCTCGGGGTCCGTCCCGTGTCGTCGTGGTCGAAGCGTTGAAGGGAAGCCCAGGCGTTCAAGGGAAAGGCAGGGTATCCTGTGGCCCGCCCCGAGAAAGAGTCGGCCTGTGGCCTTGTCAGTGGAGGCGATCTAATCCGCAGCCTGCATTAGCTGATTGTAAGGTGAACAGAGCGTAGCCTACCAGGCGAGCTGCGAGCAGGCAGGCTCCTCCAGGACTCCCTCCCAGTCTCCCAGTCCCTCAGTGGCGTTCAGTTTCTTGGGCGTTTCTGGGCGTTTCTGTGGCGTTCCCAGAGGATGGATTCTCTCTTTCACAGCCATCGCTTGGGTAGGCTCGTAATAATAACTTACGCAGTGCTGCTGCACCAGGTCAGGGTCAAACTGGCACTGGGCGCTCGCCACTCCCACCCCTGCACAACGGGAGAAGCAGGGAAGGGAAGGGGAAGGGAAGGGAGGAGAAGGGAGCTTAGAGCATCCACACCAGTGAGTTCGGTCTCCTTAAAGCTTTAGGGAGAGGACCTCATATGCAGATAGAGATACAGAAATTTCACCGCACCAACCTTTATCCAAAACCTGTATCTCTAAAATATACAGTTTTCTCCAGTTCTGTATCCAAAGAACTCTCGAGGTCTCATCCCTATTTGATGTCCCAAGCTCAGTAAACAGATAGAGAAACGGAAGAGCATCTTAGCTTAGTGCTGGGAAGGCATTCATGCCGCCCTCCCAGCCCCATCCCTTGCTTCCACCCATTCAATGCTAAGGTAAGGTACGACTAGTCTGCAAGGTTGCGAATCATGAAATCTAGAGGGAGCAGGCACGAGGCAGAAGGGCAGGGCTTCAGTCCTGGAACCCATGAAAGAAACTAACGGAAGTAACCCCTTTTCAACCACCCCCATTTTTAACTTGTAGGCTGCTGCTGTATTTCCGTTCACACGTCCATGTTTAACTGCTAAGGTATGATGAATTGTGAGCTGTTGATTTTCGATTGATTTTCTGATCAGTCTACGGTTGGAATTAGACACACCTACATAACAAGGATAGGGTTTCAGAGAATCTTGACAAAAAAAAATTCACAACAATTTTGTTCTTGGGCCAATGAATACCAAAAAAAAATTCAATTTTGTTTGAAGTCTATTTCCGTGCCTGGGAAAAATATTTCCCCCACCAAACCCAACAAGCAACTATGTTGAATACCTTAACCCCTAAAGGACCATTGTCCCTTCGGGGGACAAATTGGATTTCGGGCAGGTACCTACGGGCTGAAATTTTGTCATGATTTTTTGAAACTTTTTTTGAAGATAGAAAAACTGATGAGCTTTGTAAGAATATAATTTTTTTCACATTTGGTGCCCGGAAACAAAAGTTATGACCAAATAAGCTCAAAGTAGGGGACGGGGGGCAGTCCGGGCAGCAAAAAAAAATTGCAAAATTTTGAATTTTGAATTTTTGGATTTTTTTTTCTTGTAGATTATATTTTTGTCTGTATGGGAAGCTTTGATTCATTCCATTTGGACTTATTATGAGAAAGTTATGGACAATCTTGTTTATCGGGCAGTTAGAGCATCATCCTGAAAAAATAACTTATAGAATTCATTTCTGAATGCAATTTTTACAATTTTTTTGAAATTTTTTTTTTTACATGATTTTGTTTGCTTGCTAGAACAATCTCACCATTGGGATTAATGCATTTTAATTCCATCTTAAAGATATTAATAATTTAGATTTTCCTTCATTCTCATACCTACTTCTACTTAACAATTTTTTTAAGCATGAAAATTAATCTTTTTCTTAAAATTTTCTTTTTTTCTAGATTCTCAACTCAATTTCCCACAATAAGGATTTAAAGCTCAAAACTCTGTAGTGCAAAAAATTTAAGTTAAAAAAGTTCAAAGTCAAATAATCCAGTCCCGCAAGGTGCTGAAAAAATTGTTTTTTTCACTTTAAACGCAAATATCTTTTAATCTATGTGGTCAAAATTTCTGAAATTTTTTCCACACATTTTCATACTAGTAAGGTATAAGATCCTACGGTTGGATGTGCAAAAAACATTATTTTCAAATTTTTTAACTCTTTGCTACAGAAATGGCAGTTTTGAGTGTTTTTTTGGCAGAAATAAGGCCTTGGTCCTTTAGGGGTTAAGTGGTTGGAAATGGGCAATAAGCTTTCTACACTAAATAGTGAAATTAGATTGCCCCACACTAATTCTACACTATATAAATATATATAGTTACAGGCACTTCACATTATGACCAAAGGTTGAGAGGCCATGGATTTCCACCAAATCAAATTTCCAAAAACCAAGAGTTTGGCCTCTCGACCCTTCACATTAGAAGACCCAAATCCAAAGGTCAATGTCCTCCAACTACCTACATGGCAATAAATTGTCTACATGGCAACGGATTCTTATAAAAAGTTTGGGTCAGCTAAAAATGAAAGCCCAAACTATGGCCAAGAGGTTGTTGACTTATGACAAGATCTCAACCGTTAGATTGCTAAAAACTTAGCCTTTGGCTTGGCCTTCAGAGGCTTTATACAATGGCTGTCCAAGTTCAGAGACTGTGGGAGTTCATTGCCAAGGGTTTGGACTTTAGGCTTGGCTTTTGGAGGTTTCACACTATGGCCAACTAAAAGGCTCCAATTCCTATTATTTATTGCCTATTTATTACTCATTTTTTTGGACTCTCAACAAAGCTTAGCCACTCAATCCTATGGCCTCTCAACTTGGACGGCCATAGTGTGAAGTGCCCCTTACTATAGAAGAGTGCGGTAATATAGGAACCATGTGTATTGCATGAGTTGGTTCATGGCTTGGGTTTAGAGAATCGCATGTGCCTCCATTTGAACAAGTAATGAATCATGAGGTAACTTTCATAAGTAAGGTAGGAGGTTCATAGATCACCCATTTGAGAGCCGAAATTGAATTTGGGGGAATTGGGGGGAGATGAAGCTTCTTGAAATATTTTTTAATAAATTTTACTTCAAAGACAAGTAGAATCGGCATCTAACCCAAGTCATTTCAAGTTTTTTGGAGCTTTGTGGAATTAGTTATGAATTTTTTAAGTTGAAATGGCATAGGGCTTTAAAATTGCCCACCTCCTAAAATGTACATTGCTGAAGGCTATGAAAAAGAAACATGTACAAATAGCATACATTTGAAGAAGTGTGTAGTTTTAGAGCTTGTGTTTTTTTTAAATCCTGTACCTTATAGAAGGTAAAATAGCCTATTATAGTTAGGATTTGGAGTTGGCTCTCATGCCATTGCTAAATTGTTTTAAAAAATCACCATACAAAGACAAGTGTGAGAAATGGAAAATGGTGAGAACAACTAAAATTATATATTTTTCCAACAAAGTATGAATTTGCTAAGAATTTTTGAAGCGTTTTGCCCATTGTGATCCAAAAGAGTCTCCACGCTCTCCCAAATCAACCAAAAAATTGTAACCACAATGTTCATCTCATTTGCTTAAAGTAATCACAATATTTTCTAACGTAGATAGCCTTAAAATGTCACTTCCTAGAATGAATTTACACTAAGGTGGAAGTTCCTAATGAGATTACTAATTATTCCATTACTATTAGCTAAGACATTGATTATAGACCAAATCTCATTTATTGAAAAGAAACTTATAATGGGGTCATTTCCTCGGTGTCCAGTATAGGTCTTCACATCACAATGAGCTATTCTACCTTAGACAATTGGAAAGGAAGGTGATAACAACTTGAGAGGTATTATATGAGTAGGATAAACATGGGGGCCATTCTATTGAAAAAGGACCCAAGGTTTTGGCATGGTAGAGATGCTCAAAAGAGAATACAAGCAATGTACATTTTTAGTGATGCCAAGTGGAGAGGCTCAAAAGTAACATGTAATTATGACCCCTTTTTGAAATTGAACCTTGAAATTTTTTTCCAAAAATGTACTCCCATTGTTCATAAGAGTTGAAGGTTGATTTTGAGAACATTTATTTTTGTACTTTGAAAATTCATAGTTTATTTGTACAATGTTCAAAAAATGCATGCTAAGATAATCTAAAATTTCCTTTGACTACCAACAACAATTTGCAAAACCTTTTTCAGTATGATCATGAAAATCATGTCGAATTGCTTATTCAAATGTTTTTAGGTGTGAGGTAGACAAAATTAGAACTACCACTTTTCTGTCCCAAGTAGATGAGTAAAATTCTTAAATAAAACCATTAGCCTCCTTGAGCAAAATCCAACCCAAGTCATTTTGTATTTTTCCAACATTCACACAATATTCTATGAATTTTCAAAGTTGAAAGTATGGGGTACCCACTTATGCCACTAACTCTTGTTAAATCCTTGAAGCATGAAATGCTTCAACTCTAATTGGTTGCCTTAAAAAACTCTTCAACCCCCATTGGTTGCTCATACACATTTGTTGCAATTTTGAGACATCACGTGAATCCTTTTCTATTAAAAAAATAGTAGACACAATTAGAAATGTAGCATTTTTGGATGTAGCTACATTATTTACCTTAACAATTATAAGTTTCAACAATGTTGTATTTTGAAAGTTGCAATGCCTTTAGCATTGTAAAAAAACTCAAATTAAGGGGGATAAATATTATTTTCCTTTGGAGGTAGAGATGCGCATTTCTATATACTATGGAAGCAAGCCACATAATGGAACGCCCTTTGGGACTCTCTAAAGTTCACAAATAAGTACAAAGAAATTCTAAATCTTGGAAGGGGTAAAAATGAATGCCCTTTGGGAGTAGTTATGCACACCTCTATATACTATGGAACAAGCTACATGATGGAGAACCTTATAGGCCTCTCTAAAGTTCACAAATTGGTGCAAGCTCCATCATTCAAAAGACCTATGGAGCATGCAAAAAAGAAGAGTGTAGATTTTTAGAAAAATTAGAGAAACATTGGGATCAAACAACAAGTTGTATTCATGTGCTAATATCCCCTAAATATAATTCCATTCTTTCTCTAATTTCTTTTTTGTTGGCTGCTAGAGGCAAGTCAAGACAATGTTCTTATAGTTGTTATAGTTAATGGAATTGTTTTAGTTCTTGAGGTCCTCTTCAATAAGGAGAACCATTGCATTTGCACTACTATTGCTATGGAGTAAAACCTCCAAAGCCATTCATGCTAGGTGCTTTCTATCAAGCCTTATAGAAAGCACCTAGCAACTATAGAAAAAAAATGTCCACTTTAATATCCACAATAGAATTAAAACGAGATTCAATCACAATTCATTTAAATGCTATGGCAACTATAGCCAAGGCTTCTTACAACCCCTAAATTAACACCCTCCCCTAGGAGGCAAAGTAGAAAGCCTAATAGGTAGAAAAGGAAAACCTTGAAAATACAATAGAGATCACACCAAGCAAAAAAAATCCAATTCATCAAGCTTGTTCAAAGACAAAATTTCAAAAATCTTTAGCTTTGTTAATATTCTTGAGAATGAAAAAAAGATACTATGATTATGGCTTGCTTGCAGTATCACAATCAGTGTAAATCAAAGAAGATATTCACCTCAACCATCTACAAGGACAGTTGCAATGCATGAGAGTATTACTACCATTAGTCATGGTTGGAGCAAATATTTGAAAGTTTTGGCAACTTGAGTTGGTTGCAATTATAAGAGGACATGTTTAAGAATATTGACCTAGGTTACAAGGACCTTACCTTTAGACTCTAGAACACTACTAATTGGAAGAATGAATATCAAGCCAAGGACAATGGTTGCCACATCTATAGGTATTAGCAACTATTAAATTGTTATCCTCGAATGACACATTCTTCTATAACAAGGCTCTTTACCAATGAAATCTAGGTGAATGTAGTAATATGCATAGCCCTAAAATAGATTGCAGAGTGCATGCCAGTGAACAAAGACAAACAAAGATTATTTGGGACATGACAAATATTCTATTAGTTGCATGGGCAAATATCAAAACAATAAAAACAACTTTCATAAAAATGTAGCTATTTGGATGCTGCTATTACATGCCACTTTGAAGCAACCTCTACTTAAAATCTTTAGTTTAGATATCAAAATTAGATGCATCAAGGTAACCAATACATAGTTGTTATTTGGTTATTCCTAAAAAAAAATTTGGGATTCATCATGAAATGGAAATAAGACCTAAAATTCCTCGTCCCCCACCTCTTCTTGTCTTCAAACATTCTTCCTTCAAAGAAGCAAGAAATAGAGTCACCTCCTAGACCTATTCATGTTTGACAACTCATTAAACCATCTACAAGAGATCATTTCCTCTTTTTCAAGGAACTAGTTAATTGTATAAAATCCAAATACTAGGGGTATGGAAATGGATTGTTGATCCTTTAAATCATGAAATTTTCCAAATGAAGAATTAACAACAAGGATTCAAATTTTAGGTTGTTTAGCCCATAAAAAACCCTTGAACTCCATAACCTTGTGAGTAGTAAACTTCACAAAGCATGGGTGATTAACACTTGTAGCAAAGCTCGCACCATCCTAGTGAACCCATCTATAAGTAAATAAAAAAAATTGATTTATGGAGATAATTAATCATTGCCTTTCAATATGAGTAAATGGAGCTGGTTGGTTGTTTATTTTTTTAAAGAAAATGCCTTTTCCAACTTTTCTACATGGCTTGGTTCTAGGATTGCTTTTGTACAAATACTTGCCTTCAAGTTAAACAAACAACAATCAACTTATGCTAAAGGAAACTTAGAGATCAATCAAGCTCACATGGATTTTGCTCAAGCCTTCCAAACTACAAGCCTTAATATAACAAATCAACTTGGATAGCCTTTCCATTGTAAGACGCTACAACATGATAGGATTTCCTACAAACTATAGCAATTGTCATTCCAACAACATGAATTTTTTGGAGATTTGGCTTTAGGTTGCATATATACTAGGAAAACCTAGCATTTTTAACATATTGGATGATTGTTAGAGCTAAACCTTCATGATCATCCCTCCAAGCTTGTACAATATGCAAAGGCCAATACCTCATGAAAGAACAAGCTTCCAAACTTGCATGAGATGTTTTTAGAACTATAATTTTGTAGCAAATTTGGTGTCTGCGTTGTAAATTCTTCTTCAACGAGAAACCAATCAATATTGTTAAGATTTGCCTTTATGTTTAGAGGGTTATAGTTTTGTCAGTATAGCTAGGAAGAACCATATCCTTAGCTTCATTGGCATTTGGCAAGTGTAGTGATAAGTGTCCTGCTATCATTGAAAATGAATTTAGTAGCACTTGGTGCATTAATGAGGTATTTTGTTCCAGCATCCATTACTCTCTAAGGTAGAAGCTTTCTTCACCTTCCTCCAATCCACTTATCCTTCCTAGAGAACCAAATTGAGATGTACTTTAAAAAAATTACATTGTCCATTTAAAAGAAAATACAATGAGTTTCCTTCAAATGAAAGGCAAAAAAAAATTGATCTAGAAATCATGAAAGGTGGAAAAAAACATAACCTTGCACTTAAAATGCTAACCTAAAAATTGGAGGTCAAATAAAGGGCTCCCTAGGGTATTAATTTAAAGCCTTGGTTTTGGAATTACTAAAATATGAGATAGATAAATAGATAGATAGATGGATAGATAGATAGATGGATATCAAAGGAAAGGCTTTAGAGTCAACGCTACACAAGTATACAACCAAAGGCTTAGAGTCCTATAACAACTTGCTTTTATAGTTCTTGTAGTCTAGCCCTTAAGTCCATAATCAATGAGTTCCAATAAGCAAGGTAGTTGATTTGTAAGTAACTTACTAGTTGTCCACCTATTTGATGTTGAAGGGAAATGTGTGATTGACAATTCAAGTTTGAGATAGAATCTTGGTGAGCAATTAAGCACATTTACAAAGTTGTTTGTGGTTTGATGGTTTACTTGTCAAGTTATGTTATAAGAAAGAATAATTTGATATAGCAAGAAATGAACTTATTGATTTTGTAGAGATGTTGTGAAGAGAATGTGAGTGGAAGGCTAGGGCAAATCTTGGGCATAGTGTTCTATTTTATATGAATTTTTTGCTGCTTGGCCTACACTCATCGATCAATATTTGGGAGAAAATGATAATAATTCCCACAATCACAACCATGTGTGAGCAAAGCTTTTCAAAACATAAATGGGTGAAAAGTGAACAACGAAGCAAAAATGAAGCTTAAAACATTGGATGCACTTATGATGGTATCTTTATGTGAAAAAAGAAATTGAGGCTATGGATTGGTTTGGCATTATTAGTATTTTAAAGTGTCATGAAGCACCATAGAGTAGTTGAGTTGGATCTAGACTTAAATTGATCATGAAAGATTAGTAGCACCTACATTTTGATAAATTATATAGGCTTCACTAGTATGTTTGTTTTTCTTTGAAGTTTCAATCATATATTTTTTTTGAATTTCAATGAAGTTTTATTCAATAGATGATCATTTATAAAGTTTTCCATTTTAATACTTTAATTTTTACAATCCTTCTTTGTTTGCCACATACCCAGATAAAAACATTGAATGGCTATTATTTTGAAAACTCAAAGGACAACAAATAATTCAACAGCCATACCTTAACTCTTAAAGTCTCAAGGCCTTTTTTCCATCAAAAAAACACTCAAAACTGCCATTTCTATTATAAAGAGCAAAAAGCTTTTAAAATTATTTTTTAACATATATAACCGCAAGATCTTAAACTACACTAGTATAATAATGCATGGAAAAAATTTCAAAAACTTTGACTGTGTAGATTGCAAGATATTTGCATTTAAAGAGAAGAAAACAAGTTTTTTTATTCCTTGATCGACTAGATTTTTGGCTTTGAATCTTCATAATTTAAAATTTTTGCACTATTGATTTTGATTTTCTAATTTTTTATGTTGAATAATTGAGTTGAGAATCTAGAAATAAATTCAACATGAAAATACTAAATTTTCACTCATTAAAAAGTTGTTAAGTAGAAGTAGGTTCAAGATTGAAGGGATAACTAAACTGCTAATAGCTTTACTTAAGATGGAATTGAAACACAATAATTCTAACGATGAGATTATCCTAGCAAAAAACTTAAACTTCACTAATAATTTTTTTTAATTATAAAAATTGCATTCAAAAATAGATTCTATGAGTTATTTTTTTCAAAAAGATACTTAGATAGCTCAAAAAATAAGATTGTCCATAACTTTCTCATCACTAGTCCAAATAGAATGAATCAAAGCATCACATGTAGACAAAATATGATCTTTGAGGGAAAAAATTTTAAATTAAAAATATTCATTATTTTGTAATTTTTCTTGGACTACCCTTCAATTTGCTTTTTGGACTTATGATGGCATAACTTTTGTTTCTGGGCACCAATTGAAACAAAGACTATATTCATAGAAAGATTAATTTATTTACTATCTTTATAAAAAGTTTTAAAAATTCATGTCAAAAATTGAGATCACATGAGCCTACCCAAAATCCTAAGAGTCCCCCATAGGGACTTTGGGACTTTATGGGTTGAGTTAAATTGTTTGTTTTGTGTGCTATAGTGAGATATCTAGAACCACACTTCCCCCAATCACGTTCTTGGTATTGTCATAAAGTCCTTTGCAAGGGGGGGGGGGGGCATGAACTTGGTTTCATGGTGTTTCAACTCACAATGTAACTATAACATCTTTAACCTTTGTTTGGGGGTCTCTTTTACTCCCCCCAAATCAAGGCCCCCTACAACAAAGTACTTGTGCCCAACCAATGACATCTATAATCCAATGACATAGTACCTATGCAAAGCCAATGCTCAAAAGTCTCCCCTCTGGTATCTAGGGGTGAATTATCCCCCTACATGAGGGAGGCAACTCAACAAGTTAACAACGTTATGAAAGTCATTAAATTTTGAAGTTTTTATGAATTAAATATTTTTTAAATTACTTTTATTTTTATTTTGTATGTGGCAATGGCAAAGGGCACATTACACTAATGATGGTATTTAATGTTATGTTACTAATAGTGTTACCTGGCTTTTTATCCCACACACTCTAAATTCCAAGTAATTTGTATATAGAGTTGGTAACATTAAAATTGCTTTCTCTGCTTTCCCCTCCCTCCCTCCCTCTCTGCAATTTAATGAAATAATATGTAATACTAAATGTACGCTTGTAAAAAATTTATATCTAGTAGTTGACAAATAGTGTTTATGTTGACATTTAGTGTTGGTGACGTTAATAAAATTATTGACATTTAGTGTTGTGCTTTGTAATTAGTGTTGCCAACACTATTTACCATCATTAGTGTAGTGTTCTATGGCAGAAAGTTGGACCCACCCTTCCCTATCCACAACGGCCCCTTTTGCTGGAAAGGCCTTCTCTTCCGAAAGTTCAGAAGAGACAACTGCCTTGTCTTCTGTAAAGCACATACAAGAATGCACTTCCGTTGCAAAAGCAAAAGGGGAGCGCTTGGTGGGTGGGTGGCTTCACGTGAACAGGAAAGAAAGTATCTGTTTGTCTGCATTGGGGAAGGACAGACGACATTATGTTCGCAATTGAAAGGCGGTATGTTTGCAATTCATATACATATATGTAAAGGAAAAAAGGGAGAAAAAAAGGGGTACGTTTGTAATGTGAATCCAGTCTAGAAGTAGGTATGAATTCACCCTCAATAACAACACTCTTATAACATCAAGTGCAAACATATCTTTAATTAGGGCTCAATGCGAATCCTCTATATGAAGGTCGATCAAATTTGGCAGAAGTTAAATCATTTTCGAAAAATTTGACTTGTGAATGGTATGAGGTGATGTAGATCCTCGGGAATCTAATGTGGAAACTCCATTTCAGCACTCCAGTGCTGAAGCCGACTTGGCTTCACCTACAGTAAGGTAGCTGGCCCATTTCCAACCACTTAAGCAATTACGCATATTTGGAGCACAAATTTTTTGAGTGTGAATTTTTTTTTCCATGTACTGAAATAGAGTTTGGAAACATTGTATATTTTTCAAAAATTTTATCATACAAAATATAATTATTATGAATTTTTTAGTGAAAGATCCTCTTTGGCTTGTAGTGGTGATGTAGACCTTTCAATGTTCTGACCATAGGCTGATTGCAAAATCGACCAAGGGCTGGTCGCAAAATTGATAGCCTTACCACCAATCTTAATGCGCCACAACTGCTCCTCTAACTCCACCACAACTTCACCGAAAGAAAACACAACTTTAGGGAAAGCAAGCAAGTTGCCTATAGATTGGAAGTGGGGTGATGGTTGGAGATGGGTCAGCTAGAGACTATAACTTCACTTCCAAAGAGTCCAAAAGGGTAAGTTAAGGTGTGCATTGGATTTGGCGGATCCAGGGACTCTGTGCTTTTGCTTTGAAAAGAGGGCCTGTGTTGACATCGCCACTGACATCACATTCTTTTCATGTCCAAAGTGAGACAAGAGCAAGAGCAAAGGCAACCTTGTTTTAAATTGCAAAGAGGAGTTCCTCAACAAATCCAATACCAGTAGTAAGCTTAGTAAGCTGTAAGTAAGGTAGAACTACCCATTCCCATACAGATTTGCTATCTAGGTACTTTGGAGAAGCTATTTATGAGCTCTCATATTTTTCAGAGATTGAATTGTTTGAGAGAAGTGAATTGCAAAAAAATACAGACATTCTGACAAGAATTGAATTTTTTGTGATTTTTCAAAGCTGAAATGTAAAACTGTGAGTAGACCCTTGGTAAAGCATGACCAGACCATTGCTGAAGCATGGGCTGATGTGTCTGCTCCCCAGTGCATTGCCATCATGATCATGGATGAGTAAGATTGTGGTAATAAGATGGGCCAGTGACGGAAATGGGAGGAACCTGTAGGTGGGGGAATTGGGTAAATGGTGGTAATGGGTAGTTCTACCTTACATGGTTTCTTACAAAGACAAAGAGGCTCCAGTTGTCAGCAAAACAAAAAGAAAATTTTGTAATCAGTTTCTCATTGCTAATCTAAATGGAACGAATCAAGTCATATTCCATTTAGACAATAACATACTGTACCTTACTAGCAAGTTCTCAATGAATGTTTTTAAAAATGATGTCTTTTTTTTTTGGAAATTATCCCTCTATCTTGCCTAATTTTTAGAAATTGCAATTGATTGAGGAGGAATTGCAATTTCCCTCTTTAGAGACATATGCTGATCATTTATGACAATCTTATCTCAATATTCTGTTTTTTTTGCTTTTTCTTATCAAGTGCCACAAAGCTCTTCACTTCCGTTGTTAGGCTTGTGACGATTAGGGGTTAACCCTTAAACAACAAGCCAATTACCATGGAAATCATTTGTTGGGGTACTATGTGAATTGTTGGCTTAAAAGAATGAAAAAGCACTCATTGGAAGACAAGATACTATAAAAGACGTTTGCTTTTCCCACAAAATTTGGAGGATGAATAGTTGCACTTCTATCCTACATTGGGAAGATTCTTTGTCATTCATTGGCCGAAAAAACGTCCTCAACATCATTTAAGGGTTAAGTCATGCTGGACCATTATTTTTCAATGGATCACAAATCATCATCCTTTATGATCACTTGCCCATCATAACCCAATGCTAACTGATGATTAAGGTTAATCCTTAAATGCCGGGCTGATGACCGTGGAAATCAGCCCTTTTAGAACCGTGTGACATCATTTAGTTTAAAAAAATCAAAGATATTTATTGAAAGTCAAACTACTGTAGAAGATCTCCCCTTTCCACCCGTAATTCCGAGGATGAATTGCATTTCTGTCCTATACAAGAGAATTCCTTGTCATTCATCAGACAAAAAAACATCCGCCGTGTCATTTATGGGTTAAGTTTATAGCATGTTCCTCCCATTGACTCTCCATTGATCTCATTGAAGTTCAGATTTCAGAAACACATCTGGCTACTGAGTATAACTTAGGGTCAATCTGGGCCTGAAAATTTAATTATTTCTTTATCCTTCTCACAGGATAAGAGGAAATTCTGACATGTATCACACAATCATAAATCTTTACTGTACCCGGACAGTAAGTACAGTGAACTGAACAGGGGAAAAAAAATAATCCTCAGCTGGCAGGGAGGGACCGATGTTTAAGGTAGAACCACCCATTCTTAACCAGAGCCCCGTGAGCAATCAATACGGTGTCTTAAATTTGGAGAGCCTGGGACTCATTTCTGTTTTTTTAATATTTGAAAGGTTACAAGAAGCTTCCTTGTTTGATTGGCTGTCACAAGAATTACAGCATGCTATATTTTCTGTGCCGCTGTAAGTAGACTCCAGTCTGTTAGTGAGCAGTTTTGGATGACTCTAAAGGTCTGTTCCCACTTGGTTAGAGTAGGGTTCTTAGACAGCAGTATTTCGTGAACAATTTACAGCACATTTGCACCTGTGTTGCTTGGTATTCACCGAACCAACGTGGTGCGTGATGTGGCATCAAGGTAAGAGCAGTACGAAGACTATTAAATCATCTGCAAACTCTAGTCCACCACTGCCAAAATCACTTGTAATTAAAGCTTCTGAATCTCTTGAAAATGTGGATTTCAGGAAGTGTACACTGGTCTTAGTTAAAGGGACCTCGGATGGGCAATTAGGAAAGACTAGTGGCTTTCATCCAAAGAGCACTGTGACTTGAATTGAAGAGACACACCCAAGTATTGAACTTTGGATTGAATACAAGCTTTTTATAGTAAGTACATATGGGGGTAGTAAGTAAATCAAACCATGTGGGATATTTGAATGAGAATTAGTAGGACCTCAACTGCTCATATTTGAGTCAAAAGCAAAAACAAGAATTATGTTTGAAGTAGAATTTCAGACTTCATTTAAGCATAGTAGAATATTTTTTTTCAGAAAAACTTGAATTAACAGAAGTCGATAAATCAAGTTAACTTCCATCTCCAAAAATTTGTATGTAATTTTGATCCTTTAATCAAAAGTTATGAACAAAAATCAAAGAAGATGTTTGAAAATGTTCAAGAAAATGTTCCTTTCAATCCCACTCAGAAATTTGATCATAACTTTTGATTGGAGATGGAAGTTACCAATTTCTTTCGGTTCAATATTTTTTGAAAAAATTAATAATACTATACCTAAATGAGGTCTGAAATTCTACTTCACATATAATTCCTATGTTTTGACAATGAGCGGTGAAGCTCTCATTTTCAATTATCCCATAACTTTTGAAGTTTCATGATGGTCAATTGATTTCAATATAAAAAAGATGTCCCCTTCCCACAATCCCACAAGTGATTGTGAAACAATCCCTTCAATTTACCAAAAATCTTTTGGGGGAAGATGGTCAAAGGACATTGATATTGAAGTATTTTTCATTTTGCAAAGATGGATGGATGAGGACTTTGGAGAGGAGAAGGTAACTTCTATGAAGGTTGTTGAATGTTATGGTTTCATATCTGATTGTGGATAAATTCTCTAAAAACAATTTTCATTGAACCAATGTAATAAATGCATCTCCATAAAATACAAGTATGTTGGTTTTGTGCAGAGTATTATCTTTTAAGAACCAATATTACCAAACGCAAGTGGGGATGGAACATAAGCATTGGCCATGGATTGACAAGAACTTTGACCTTTCAAAAATTTATAGAAATTTCACTTTCAGTGCAAAAATTACTATAATTTTTGCAATCTCCATCATTCATGTCATTGCACCTTGTGCAATAAGGTGAACCAACCTATTGTGGTCAGAATGAGGAGTTTGACATCATCTTGTTGCTGAAATTTTTCAATTTTTTCCCCACATTAGTACAAGTGTGAGAAACAGCAAGTACAATTGAAATTATTATTTTTTTGACAAAGTATGAATTTGCTAGGAATTTTTGAAATGTTTAGCCCAAAAGAGTCTGTAGACTACCTTATAACCAACAAAATCTAAATCCATAATGCTCATCTTACTACCTAATGTACTCACAATATTTTCTATTATAGAAAGCCTAAAAAGTCAATTTTACAATGAAATTTACATTGGAAAGTTATAAGTTTTTAATAAGGTCATTATTCACTCCATTAAAGTAGAAGAACCTATTTCGAACAAGCCTCCCATGATGGTTGAATAGGCTAATATATTGTAGATAGTAGTTGAATGCACTAATTATTGAGAAAGATTCTTTGTTTGTACCTTCTTGTCCATTCATCTCTCTTCTTTCTTGGATTAAGGAAAAGCACCAAATATAACCAGAATAGGTGAATCTATGAAACCAGAATGGGTTTGAATGAAAAATCCTCTTTTATATTCAATAAAATATTCATTCTAGGAGAAAAAATTCCATTTTTTCTTGGCATTCTTTGGCAACCTTATTTTTACACACCCTGAATCGGTTCCTCCATGACTTCCTCAAATCATACACATTGAAATGCTTAAGTTATCTGAAATAGGTACTTCTACCTTACTGTCGATAAGACATGCATTGTGGCCCACATCTCACATACTGACAAAAACCACAATGGGTCATTTCCTAAGCAACCACAATGGATCATTTGACCACAAATCAGCAATGGACTATTTTACCTTATTTGCTTCACCTTCCATTGCTCCTCATCATGTTCCAAATTCCTTATTTGATCAGTTGTAGATGCCTTCACTATAGGTTGCTTTGTTTTGTTTTTTTCAAATGTCTAGTACCACAAACTGGATAATATTTTTCAATCTAAGGTAGGAGGTCCATAAAGCGCCCATCTAAGAGCTGAAACCTAAATTTGGAGTGGTGAGACTTCTTGCATTATAAAAAATTTGAATCCAGTTTGCATGCTAACAGTGCAATTGTAGCAAAAAGATATTATTATTATTAATTTTGATGGGATACTAATAATGGAATTTATTTATTTTATTTTATTTTTCCTATATTTGTACCACGGTCTTTTGCAAGGTTCTGATTTTTTCCTAATGAAATATTTTTCAGTAAATTTTCCTTAAAAGACAAATGGAATTGGCATCTAACTCAAGTTATTTCATATTTTTGGGGAGCTTTGTGGAATTAGTTATAAAAATTTTGAAGTTAAAATTGATTAGGGTTCTAAAATTGTCCACCTCCTCAAATATACATCGTTGGTTCAATGAAAAAGAAACATGTACAAATAAAGTACATTGGAAGAGGTGGGTAACTTTAGAGTATGAGTACTTTTAGAACCTCCTACCTTAGTGATGTTTAGGTTGGTGTTCATTTCTAGAGTGGCCTTTAAGATTTTTTTTCTCTCTCTAGGGTCTACTTTGTGATTGTAGGGGGCCTTTGAGGCATGATGACCAAAATCGTAGAATGAAGCCAAGACGAAGATGGTGAAATCAAGCCAAGACAAAAATATTGAAATTTTGAAGTCACCAAAGTCTTAAAATTGAAGTTAGTATTGTCTTTTCAATCGAGGGAATTCAAAAGATTTTGAGGAAACCTTTGAGAAACTTTAGGGTTCTATTAATTTACAAAAAAGGTTGAAATTTTGGAAATTTAAAATAAACAAATAAATAAATAGGAGAGTCAAGTGAAAGTTTTTTAAGCCAACCTATGGGATTTGGATCTTTGAGGTTTTTGAATGGCAAGGGAAACAATTCTTATCAAATGCAATTGATGCTAAAAAAATCTATGGATAAATTTATCCATAGGTTTATAATATAATGTAAAACATCATGGTGCAATTTTTTTTATTGTGTCATTTTGAAATTAGAAAATCAAAATTCCATGGTTGCAAATTTATTTTTTCAAATTGTTGGTCAATATTTCAAAATAATTTATATATTTTAAATAAAAATTACAAATGAATACCTTAAGAGTATCAATGAAAAGTTGATTAACAATAGAAATCAAATATCAATGTGGAAAATTGTCAAGGTCTCTCAACCCCAAAACAAAGGCTTGAAACTTTAAATTAGGTGTCATTGGTAGTGCAAAGAGCCTAGAGAAAAATGGAGCCAGAGTATATACAAATGGAATTTGTGAACTATAAGTAACCTTTAATCCCTTAAGGCCTAAGAGGACGAAATGTATCCTCGTCAAATTTTCAATGGCAAATTCTTGGTACGGTGAAATAAATCTCAATATTTTGTAAAGTAGGATCTTGTAGAATAATAAGTTGACAAACTTCTTACACTTTTGGATTTTTAAAATTTCAATGTAAAAATGATTGAAAATATTATTTAGGAAATGGAATATTGTACAAGGGGGGAGTAGGCATAAATTTTGGATAGGGTCCAAATGAAACGAATGGTGCTGATTTTTTTTTGAAGATGTTCCAAAAGATATAATCATAATATCAACCGTTGAATTTCAAAAATTGAGACACAAACACAAACTCATATATAGAGAGAGAGATATTTTAGTGCTAGCTTGATGTTTAGGAAATTTTAGACCAGTCAAAATTGTGATTAAAAAATTATGCCTCAAAAGGGTTTTGTTTTTTAGTTACAGGCAGTTTTGGGCAACCATGATAGACAGGTCCAATTGGGCTGAAATTTCTAATAGATACTCTCAACAAGCTTAGTAACATAATTTCCAAAGTTGAAAGGCATGTGAGCACATGATTTTGACTTACAAGCCTTTGGAATTAGACTTTCCTTCTTCAAGCAATATCCAAAACTTACAAATCCCAATTTCCAAGGCTTATAAGTGGAAACCATGTGCTCACATGCCTTCCAACTTTGGGGATTATATTAACAAGCTTGTTAAAAGTTTGCATAACAAAATTGGAGTTGAATTGGACCTATCTATCATCATACTACTAAAATCATAAGTCCCTCTGTAATATCACAAATGCTATCATTAATACTAGGGGCTCGTGCTTGCTATGCTACGCATTCATTGTATCACATATTAGTAAAAATTTGATATATTTGAATAGAATGCATGATAATGATTTCGATAAGTCTTTAAAATAATTATTTTAATTATTTTATAAAAATATTTCCAATCATACATACATAGAAATCATATTTGCACACAATGCGATATTACTGAAATAGAGTAGCAGTTCACAATCACCTCTGTAATATCACTTTTTACAAAAGATGATATTATAGAAATAATATAGTTGTTGCAATTGAGGTGGTATTAAAGAGGATCAATATGGTGATATTATACAAGTAGCAATTCCATTGCTTTTCTTGTCTTTATACTTCTTTTGCATTTCTATAATTTTGGACTTTTGTGAGCTTTAAGCTTCTGATTTCAATTTTCTATTGCTACTACCAAATGATTTGAGAAACTCTTTAGATTGAACCGATTTTGGATTTCACAACAATTAAATTGTTTATGAAACTTTTGAGATTTACAAGGTTTTTTTTTTAATTCTTCTATTTGGGTTGCCATTGTTTGTAATAATTGAGTCAAATTTCTAATGCATTCTAATGTATGTGTATCTTTTACCATATTTATCATTGCATATATTTCATTCATCATTCATTAAATTTCTAATGTTTATTTCAATATATGCTTATTTATTAAAAAATTATATGAAGATTTTAATAATTTTTATGTAAAGATTTTTAGAAAATTCTTACTCTGCGTTCTATCTAATATATAAAAATTCTTATGAAATTCTAATGGTAAATGCGTAGCATAGCAAGCGCCAACCGCTAGTGGCTTACTAAAATTGCATGTAGCTAAAAAAACATCCTTTTGAAACTGCAACTTGGATTGGTCTAAAATTTTCTAGGCATCAAACTAGCAGTGTTCTGATAAAAATGTCACAATAAGACAACAAATATTGCATTGGAAAAGGATCTATTCCAAAGTGGAGAATGGCTTTAAATTATGCCGCATAACTTGAAGGGATAAAGAAATAACCAAGTACACACCATCACTACCACTACGAACTAGTTTTCCTTATTTAACCCTTGAAAGGCCCTTGGAATCCTTCTATACGACCTATATTTCGCCTTATAACTCTTCAATTGTGACTTAATGGATGAATTGTGATACTGTCTTATTTATATACTATCATGATCATTAATTTATTTTGTATTGAAAAATATTTGGTCAATGTTTTTTTAATCAAATACCACCAAATTCACAATATATTTTATATGGCCACAAAGGGCTTTCAAGCCTTTCAAGGGTTAACTCCTAAATGCCTAAGCCTTTTCAAGTGTGTTTTGACTATGAAAAAAGAGCATGGGCTTATAGTTATCCCCATTGAAGCAAATTGTTTTTTTTTTCAAAATCCAACTGTATAGATGTTTAAAGAGTTTGCTTATTAGTATGCATACTAATTTTGAGTGAAAAATTTCATGCAAGTTGTGAGATTATAACAAGAAAAATGTAAATTTTCTATTTTGAGTATGTTGCCCGTTTCCACAATGTTTCAAAAATTTGCATATAAAAGCTTTTGTGGATTAGAGGTGACATGAACAACTACAAATTGTGTTAGCATAATAAAATGCACTTTCAAAAAACTTAATTTCACAAGAAAAGCTATTATATCCATTACACAATCCACCTTGCAATTGTTGAGATGCAATTTTTTTATAAGTTTAAATCATAAATAACTCCAAATCAACTCTTGCATGTTTAAATTTTCAATGGTGAAAATCATGAAAACACTTTATTCTTTTCATTGGGACCATTTTCAAAGCAAATGGATAAGTACAAGTTTTTAGATTTTGAATCAAGTGAAATTGGCAAACTTTGCTCAAAGTTGGGAAATGAAGTAAAATTAGCAAGCTTTATACTTCCTCTAATAGACATATATGGCTTTGGAGACCTCTCAACAATCAAATATGTACCTTTTTCAGTGAAAAATGAAAGTTTTCAATAGTTAACTTTCAAAACTGCCCCCCAAATTTTTTTAAACATTCAAAGCAATTTAACTGCCCACACCAAAATGAGCCTGGAATTTCAGATCGACCATATATGGTCACTCAAGCATTTAGGGGTTAAAGTAGCAACCCCCATAACCTTCACTATATGCATAATCATTTCTTCTAAAATCTTGGAAAGTGGCTATATACAATTATAAGGATGCATTACATCTGAATATGAGAACTTAGTGTTGGTATTAAGCGCATTTATAGTCGTTACTTTAAAAATTCATAGCTTATACTCACAATGTCCAAATAATACATTGAAAATGCACAAAAATTATTTTTCTCTTGTTAGTAGGATCCAATAATTTGTTGGATGTCTATTAATAGACATGATGTCCAAAACCCTTAAATTCACAATTATAAGCGTTGGTACTTTACTTCCAAGATTGTAAGTGTAACTAAAGTACACACAAACCAACATGTATAACTTAAGGTATATTTACACTTAGGGGTGATGTTTAGAATTAGAAGTAGCTCTAAATTTGTTCCTAGGACCCTCACTATCGACACTCTTTTAACACCAAGTGCAATCATACTTTTGTATAGCAAGGGAATAGGCTTTGAAATTGTACGGGCTCTAAAACCGCCCACATCCTCAAAAGGTACACGACGTGTACATGTTGTTTTTTCACAGCCTTCATCAATGTACAAACAGTGTACATTCTAGGAGGTGGGTGGTTTCAGAGCCCTAGGCCATTTCGACTTCAAAATTTCATTACTAATTCCACAAAGCTCCAAAAAACATGAAACGACTTGGGTTAGATGCCAATTCCACTTGTCTTTCAAAAGAAATTTACTGGAAATCATTTCAAGAAGCTTCGCATCCCCCCAAATTCATTTCCAGCTTCTTAGGTGGGCGATTTCTGGACCTGTTCCCTTCCAGTACTACCAGTGCAGTGAACTACAAGACAAAGAGTAACTTCGACTGCGTTGCATTGCCTTTGATGCTCCCTTTGCTCAGGCTCTGAGCCCTTCCACCAATGTAAGGTAAAGCCAGGTCGCCAGTCTGTTCCTACCTTTGGTAGGAATGATTCCACACAGTGTGCAGAGAATGAGCCATGGTAATAAATGAGTTATGAATAGAAAATAAGGGATGGGACGGACCCCTTCCCTAGTTTTGTTTTTGTTTCTGTTTTTGTTTTTTCATTTATTGTAGACAGTGCAGAAAGCGACATTCTTCACTGTAGTGACGAAGCTATTTACATCCATTTGCATGGATGAAACCTGCAATGTGAGGATGGGATATTATTCATTCATCCAAAAGAGTGTGCATTCATTCAAAATAGAGCAATATCATCCCAAGATTTGGTGGTATTTTGTGATTT
Organism: Climacium dendroides; assembly: GCA_950106755.1. Classification (NCBI taxonomy): domain Eukaryota; kingdom Viridiplantae; phylum Streptophyta; class Bryopsida; order Hypnales; family Climaciaceae; genus Climacium; species Climacium dendroides. Next base: position 34,073,947 of record OX467083.1, on the reverse strand, counting down.
CATTCACTATGAAAGTAAGAATATCTCGTCAAAAAAATCACTGCTTTCTAGCAAAAAATTGTTCAAAAAAATTGTCCAGTCCTCTCTCTCTTGTTCAAGCAGCTCTTGTTTTGTTGGTATGGTAAGTTACATGTTGCTTTCCCTTTCCCCACTAGATTTAATAGCTTCTTGCATCCAAAAAAAACGTAGAAAAATATTGAACCCAATCAATCATAGCAAGAAAAAACAAACATAAGTTAGGGTAACTACACCTAGTTTCAATTGCTGCCTAAAACCGCACAATCTAGATTCCTACCTAAATTTAATATAATAATGGAAACCATGTTGAATTGTTTATTTTTGCAATTTTAGGTATAATTACCTTATCGAAAGAAAAGAGGTCTTCTTTTCAAAAGTTTCCAAAGAAAGACAGGAATCTTGAAGGACATTACAAGAACAACCAGGATCAACAGAGTCACCTTCAAGTCCAAGTGTTCTCCATTCCATCATTGAGAAGTTCCCATCACTTTAAAGAAGTTCCAATCACTCCAAAGTTCCATCACTTCAAAGTTATCATGCAATTGGGGTTATAATTGAATTTGTAGTAAGATAATTACACCTTAAATCGCATACTTTCTAAAATTGCACAAGCTAGATTCTTGCCTAAAATGTACTTCTACTACTCATAAGAGTCTATGGTTGATTACACTAAACCCTTTTTTTAGCACTTTGAAAATTCCTAGTTTACTTATATGGTGTCCCAAAAATGCATTCTTAGAGAATCTAGAATCCCCTTTCGTCTTCCAACAAAATCCCACCAAAAAAATTCAATACAATAATGGCAACCATGTTGAATTATTTATTTGTGAGATTTGAGGTGTAAAGTAGGAGTTTCTACAAGTGCACAAACTCTAAAGTCATCCACCTCCTAAAATGTATGATGTTTATACATGTTGCTTTTCGGTAGTGTTTAGCAATGTACAAACAACTCATTGATTTTAGGAAGCGGGCAATTTTAGAGCCCTATACCATTTCAACTTCAAAATTTTATAAGTAATTCCACAAAGCTCCAAAAAATATGGAACCACTTGGGTTAAATGCCAATTTCACTTGTCTTTCGAAGGAAATTGACTGAAAAATATTTCAAGAAGCTTGACCTCCCCAGAATTCAGTTTCAGCTCTTAGATGGGCGATTTATTGACCCACCTTACTGTTACCTTATTCATGAGGAAATTGCAAAGCCCTGGAGTAACGAGCTCTTCATGCCAGCTAGCTCTGCGAGGGGTACTTCGGAGTTTGTCAGTGACTTTTGTTAGTCAAAATTAAACAGTATTATAATCCAAAATCCTCCACCTCATTTGTAAAGTGGACTTCTGTAAAGTGGACATTCGGAAGTCAATAAACTCTTCAAAGTGATATTATTCTTTACGTCCTGGACTTGGTTGCATTGAAGAAGTACAAAATAAGTAACCAAAAAACACACTTTCATTGAATTTGGAATTCAAATGTGCTCTCGTGAACAGGACTTCCAAAAATCTTCAAATGTCATTAATGCCACAACCCCTCTTTAAAAGCAATATCCTCCTCTAATCTTGAAGCTATTACCTCATGGAAGTTCTATTGTATTAAGGTAGGAGGTCTATAAAGTGCCCATTTAAGGATTGAAAACTAATTTGGGAAGGTGAGAATTCTTGAAATATTTGCATGTAAATTTATCTTGACAAAAAAATGAAATTGGCATCTACTGAATTCAAGTATTTCATTTTTTTTGGAGCTTTGTGAAATTAGTTATGAATTTTTGAAGTTGAAACACAATGGTCACCAAAAGTGTCCACCTCCCAAAATGTGCACTCTTTGTACATTGTTGGAGGATGCTTTTAGAGCCCAAGCATTTTGTGGACCTCCTACTCTACCTTTTTATCAATGTCTTTAATTCACAAAAGAGTTCTATTTAATTCCTAAAGTCCCTAGGCCTTTTGCATAAAAACACACACTTAAAACTGCCATTTCTATTGTATAGAGCTAAAAACTTTACGATTTAATTTTTGGCATATTGAACCATACAATATGACTTTCACTAATACAATATGACTTACACTAATCTAGCAAAAGCTTGCACTAGATTAGTGTAAGTCATATTGTATTCCACAAATTTCAAAAGCTTTTATCGAGCAGATTGTAAGATAATTATGCTTAAAGTGAAGAAAATATATATTTTTGAGTACATTTCACGACTAGATTATTTAAATCTTCTTAAATCAAAAATTCTAGACTAAAAATTTAGGGTTAAAATTTCTTTTATGTTGAAGATTTGAATTAAAAGTCTACGGGAAAAAATCCAAGAAAAATTACTTGCTTTCATTTTTTTTAAATTGTTAAATAGAAGTTCGAACAAGATTGAAAGGAAAAAACTAAATTGTCAATAGCTACTATAGTGGTCTTGCAATCTACTTGGTAATATAAACAAAACACACTAGTTTTAATGGCAAGATTATTCTAGCAAATATACTTAACCTTTTAAAAAAGAAAATTGGAATTTTTCAAAGTTGAAATTCAAAAACAAACCTAGTAATATTCTCAAGTTATTTATGAAAAAAAAATTTGAAAATGATTTCAATTTTATTTTTTCTTCCCCTACTTGGGCAAACTGCTTTTGGTGCTTAAAGTAGCATATTGGAGAATTTCATTAAAATGGCAATATTCCATGTGTCATTTTCACAATGTGCCATTCCCACAGTTTAGACTGGGCGGTTTGAAATCTATTAGAGTACTAGATTTCAAACTGCCCAATCTGAACTGTGGGATGTCAAAGTTACAAAATATTCGCCATTTTAATGAAATTCCCCATCATAACATTTTCTCCTAGTCGTCAATCGGAACAAAAGTTGTATTCCCATAAAGCTAATGTATTTTCCTATCTTCAGTAAAGAGTTTCAAAAAATAATGTCAAAAATTGAGGTCACACAAACTGAACCTAACCAAAATCCCATGGGTCCCTCTGGGAGACTTTGGGAGTTCAGGGATTATGATAGTAGCCCCTACTTGTGCCACAATTCAAAAGTCATCCTATTTAAGTCCATACAGTAGATAGTGCTGAAAGCATTGATTTTTTCTAATTCTAATTCCTGGACCTCAATTCTCCAAGCAGTGAGAACTCATCACTCATCAGTGAGGGAGGCCGCGGATGGAATTTCTCCACTTCAATTCCGTTTGTTTTATTGTATGACCAACCTAAGCCGACCGAATTCTATGCAGGATGAGAGCTACCAGCATCAAACTTTTTGCACTTTATGTCATCCCCTTTATTGCCTATCAATGTGCCAAGCATGTGAAGACGCGCATCTTGGACACTAGCTCTTTGAATTCTTGGGGAAGCTCTCTTGCTTTGGGGAGGGGTTCTAGCTACATTAACCCATAAACGATGACAAGGCCATTTTGTGGCTTTTTGATGAATGTTTTTTGAACTAAAGAGAGTTGGGAAGCAGTTTTTCATCCACTTCTTTCTTTTTGACTTTCCATGTTGGGTTATGAAGATAATCTAGTTGAGTTTGGAGTTTTACTATTGTTTGTCTTCACATAAATGAGAAGTTACTAAAAAACGGACCACAAAATATGCTATTTTAGTGTATTTTAGAAAGTTATTGCTCCTTGCTTTAAATCTGAAATTTCTCTACAAAAATGATATTTTTTGAATTTAAGCCCAACTAACAAAATAAAGTTCATTCACTCTAGTTTCTACTCCAATTTGAATTTTGAAAAAATTCTTAATACTCAATTTTTCATTGCAGTTTGAACTTTGGATGTATGTTCAATGTCTACTACGTTCTAATTATAGAATGGCATGGAACATGAGTTTACACCATGTTGTTCATCACTATAATATGCACACATGGTGAAATTTTCAGATTTTTTGAAATAATTTTCTATTTGATATGATTTTTCTTCATTATATCTATAAAAATTCACAAAAATCAATTATTTACAAAAGAAATCTAAAATTTTGGCGAAACAAAGAAGACATTTTGTTTCATCTCTGAAAAATAAAATCAATTTTTTTTCATACATATCTTGTTGCAAAATGGCAAAAAACTGAGTGATGACAGTGAGGCTTGAAATCAACGGTCATAGGTCTGTCATTTAGGGGTTAAGTCAACCCTTGAAAGGCTTTGGGGGTCCTTCTATATGACTCGTATTTAGCCTTATAACTCTTCAATTTTGGTTTACTATATGTGATATTATTACTTATATATTACCATAATTGTTAATTTACTTTGAACTAAACAATATTTGGTCAATGCTTTTTTATCAAATACTACCATATTCATAATATACTATACGGCCGCAAAGGGCTTTTAGGCCCTTTTAGGGTTAATGGGTTGTCCATTTTGTTGCAATAAGGTTAAGAGCAAGCACTTGAATGGCTGGGTACCTCCATTTGCTTGATTGCCTTTCATTTGCTAACTTATGTATGTTACGATGAAGAATGGCCTACAATGGCTTGTATTCTTTCAACAATTTAGTATACAAGACTTCATTTCTTACATAATCCTATTGCAAAAAATTCTATGAAAATACAAAGCAGAGGTACACTCACGGGTAGTCTTTCAAAAAAAATTTGCTAAAGAATTTTTTTTTCTACATGCAAATGGCCTTGGTACTTAGAAGTTGTAATAAGCTTGGTATCTACATTGTATGAGCAGTGCTTACATCCTTTAGGGGTTAACTCTTAAGTGCTCCAACGTTCACTTTTTGTACAACGTACAAATTAACCACTTAAAGGACCATTGTCTCTTTGAAGGACAAATGGGATTTGGGCTCGGATTTGGGGCAAGTTTCTACAGTCTCAATTCTTGATCTGGTTTTTTTAAACTTTTTTTGAAGACAGAAAAATGGATTAGCTTTGTGGAAATATTGTTATTTTTAATTGATGCCCAAGAAGAAAAGTTATGCCCAAATAAGCTCAAATCAAGGGAGAAGAGGTAGCAAAAAAAATCAAAATTTAAAATCAAAACTTTTTACTCATAGGTTATATTTATGTCAATATGGGAAGCTTTCAATTTCCATCCCAGAGATATTAATAATTTATATTTTCTTTCTATATCATACCTATTTCTATTTAATAATTTTTTAAAGAATTAAAAAATTGAGTCTTTTTACCTAAACTCTCAACTCAATTTCCCACCATAAAGATTTAACCCCTCAACACCCTAGGGGCTCAAAAGTGGCCTCACATAGTTTGAGTCCAATTCAAAGTACTATAACTTTTGCATCCAATCTCTGAATTCAATAAAACTTGTTGGAAAAGTTGCGCATACTAGTCTAGTTTGTGTAGTAAAATTTTCAGATCAATCCAAGATGTACTGATTTTTTGGAAGCCTTTCCAAGTTCACAGGTTCAATTTGAGTTCACCAAATTGCATTTGATGGCTGCAACTTTGGGGGCTTGTATCTCCTTCATCCAATGTTTGTCTTCAATAAAAATTGTTGGATCATGTTTCCCTTGAAGTCTATTTTTTGTGGTTAAATTTTTATATCAATCCAAGTTGTTTTGAATGTTTTGTCCAGAGCGATTTGAAGTTCAAAACCCTAATAATTTTTCATTATAATGAACTTCAATGTCTTATTTCTTCTTCATATAGTGCCCGTTTTCAATAATATTTTTTGGGAAAGTTGTGCATACTAGTTTAGTTTGTGCAGATAAAATTTCATATCAATTCAAAAAGATAGGAGTGACTGAGAGTCATTTTAAGAGAAGGAGGTTCAGCCTTGGATGTGTTTTTTTGCAACTTTTCTTGACATTTCAAAGCCATTTTGCAGACACAATGAGTCAATTGAATGATATTTTCTTTCACCAATGTATTTGCATGTTGATTTTCAAGCACTTTATAGTTTAAAGTTTTTTCATTTCAGAAGGTTTAGAAATCAAATTTCACCTCTAAATGTATTGCAAGGATAATTTCAGCATCCTTTTTCAACACTAAAACATTATGATCTTGCAATCCATGTGGCCAATGACTCCAAATTTGATCCATGACATCTACAACATGTACACTACAAGATTGTATGGTTGAGATTTCTATACCTTAGTGACATTTAGACTTGCAACATTTCAAAAGCAATGATATTCTTAGACCCCAAAAGGCCTTGGGCCTTGAGGGGTTAAAGCTCAAAACTCTATAGTGCAAAAACTTTAATTTAAGAAGGTTCAAAGTCAAATAATCTAGTCCCATAATGTGTTGAAAATTTTGTTTTTTTACTTTAAATATAGACATCTTGCAATCTGTATGGTCAAATTTTTTGAAATTTTTTCCACACATTCTCGTACTATTTGGGTCTAAAATTTTATGGTTAGATGTACAAAAAAAACAATTTTCAATTTTTTTCACTCCTTACTATAGAAATGGCAATTTTACATGTTTTTTAGAAATAAGGCCTTGGTCCTTTAAGGGTTAATATTATTGTTTTTTTCTCATTGTCACTTGGATGGAAGTCATCCTAATTTGTGGAGATGGTTGGATTTGGTGTTATTCGAGTAATTATTTTTCTAAAATTACATAAAATGAGGTCATAGATTGAAAGAATACAATTTTTTTTGAAAATTACCATATTAAGAGAACCTCATTTCAATTCCATTCCAACCAATTGCACTCAAAGAATGGTAATATTTTGCTTGTAATCAAATTTAGAAGGAATTTTGAAATTTTCCTTTCCAAATTTATAAAAAGATATTGGTGATAGCATTGGTGAATCTAACCATATGGATGGAATCTAAAACTCAAAGTGTACAACATCTATTTGCATATCAATTCCAAAATATTCTTCAAAATAGAACATTATGATGATTTTTTTTCATATCGTCAATTTTGGAGAAGACTTTGGATATTCAACCCCTACAAGACCAAGGCCATTTTTCTGCCAAAAAACACAAAAAATTGTCATTTTTGTTGCATTCACTCAGAAAAACAAAAAAAATACTCTTTTTAGAATCTAACTATAGGGTCTTATACTTTGTGGAATTTTTTTGCACTATGGACTTTGAAGAATTGAATTGAAAACCTAGGATTAAAATCCTCCCCCCCCCCCCCCCCCCAAATGCTTGATTTTCATTCTTTAAAAAATTATCAAATAGAAATAGGTCAAAGGTTGAAAGAAAAACTAAATCGTTAATAGCTCTAAGATGGGATTGAAACACAATAATCCCAATGGTGAGATTCAGTTCCAACAAGCAAACTTAACCTTGTCAAACAATTTTTTCTGAAAAATTGTGAATATTGCATTTGGATATGAATCCTACAACTAAGTTTTTTTTTCAAGAAGATGCTTGGATTGCCCAAAAAACAAGATTGTCCATAACTTTTACATCACTAATCCAAATGATATGAATCAAAGTTGCACACGTAGACAAAAATAATATCTATAAGAGAAAAAAAATTAATAATTATTTCAAGTTTTTGTGGGTTTCTTTTTCTACCCAGCGACATGAAAATCATGTTTAGGATGACATAACTTTTTCTCCTAGACATTGATTGAATTTTTTTTAAATCATATTACCATAAAAAGCTAATAAGTTTTTTTTATCTTATCAGAAAGTTTCAAAAAAGAAATCACCAAAAATTGAGGTCATAGAAACCTAGATGAACTCCCCACAGTTCCTCAAGGGGACTCTTGGTCCTTCTAGTGTTTAGGGTCCCCAAAACGCAGTTTGGTCCTTTTTAACCCTTAAATGCTAGGTTGATGACCATGGAAATCAGCCCTTTTGGAACCGTGTGACATCATCTAGTTTTAAAGAACCAAAAATACTCATTGGAAGTCAAACTACTGTAGAAGCTCTCCCCTTTTCCCCGCTTAATTCCAAAGATAAAAAGCTGCATTTCTTTCTTTACACAGGAGAATTCCAGGGAGAATTCCTTGTCCTTCATCGGACAAGGAACGTCTGCCGCGGTGTTTGTGGGTTAAGGGTTAAGTAGTTCACATGTGGTCGGTGAGCGTGCTCATGTGCACCCAAGCGAGCGGGAGGGGATTAGGTCCCCCCGTCCCCTTCCCCTTGTCAAATAATTTGTCGCTGTGGACGGACGGTCGGATGTTCGTTGGCCTATTGTTGGCCAACTGCATTTCCGAGCCCCACATCTTGCTCAGATTTTGGGATTTAAGAAGGGTATGGATGCTTGTCCTTGGGACTGCTCCCCGTCTGGCAATGTGGCTCTGTCTGTCAAGGCTCCCACTGTCTCACATGGCTCCTGCAGGGAGCCCCCCTCCCCTTCCAGAGCCGGGGCTGGGCAAGGGCAAGGGCAAGGGACCGGAAGGGGAGGCTCTTGATGAGCAGCTCTGACATGGAAAACCTACACTGAGGTTTTTCAGCTCAGTCTTCTCCTCCACCTGCAACAGAAACTTACAACGGAAGACCAACGGAAGGAGAAGAAGAAAGAAGAAGAGGAAAGAAGTTTCCATGGGGTTCCGTCCGTCTTTAGTTTGTTAGTTTACTCCATCATATTTTACTCCAGAAAAATTGGACACAACTGAACTGACTATGCGGGCAATGATTTGGAGAGAGAGAGAGAGAAGGGGACTGATAGGAGACAATCACGTAAACGTAGTTTTTAATGGTATTAAATGGGAACGCAAATGATCAGTCGTTTTGCGGATCTCGTGGCTGGACTCAAGGCGAGAGGGTCCTTCATCAACTGCGTGGAACCCACCTCTATAAGTTTTGTTTTTTGGATTTTTTTTTGGGGGGGGGGGAGAGAGGAGACACAAATGAAAACAGAATTTCATTGCAATGGAAAACACTAAACAAAACACCAGCCACAACAGGCCTGGTGGAGGACAGGACAAGATGAAACAGCAACGGTGACTATGAGGCCAAAAACCCGAGGCTGTCAATGGGCCTCTCAGTTAAGTTAACCCCATTAAAGATGTTGCTGTTTTCTGTATGCTCCCCCTTGTTGTATACTACAGAAGGGGAAGTTGAGTAGCACATGAATCCCATTCAAGCTGTAAATTTCAGACCAAGTCACAGACATAATTATGTCAACTGAGAGTTTTTGGGGGGAGTTTTTGAGTGTTCAGAGAGAATCAAATAAATTCAATATACGGACAAACAACCTATGCAAGTTCTTTTGAAGGGCAACATCCTGAAGGGGTTAGTTAACTCACTGATGCTTAGCATATGGAGTGCAGAAATTCCGGACCAAAACTGCAGTGCAGAATAAGGTTGCACAAATTTGATAAATAGCAGATGCTATTTTGGGTTTTTATTAGGCAAGTGCACAGATAGAATGGTGACCTAGCCTGGTTTATGTTTACACTCTAAAATAAAAAGGAGTATGTAACTTAGTTTACTCTTGTTGTCATGCGGTTTGGAATTAATTGAGACCATTTTCAGGGTGGAAGTGAACTTTCTAATGCATGGAAAATAGAACACATACAATTATTAACCCTTAAATGTTGAGGCGAATGTTTTGCGTCCAATGAATGACAAAGGATCTCTTTATATAGGACAGAAGTGCAACTATTTATCCTCCTAATCTTGCAAGAAAAGGAAAAGTCTTCTACAGTAGTTTGTCTTGCAATGAGTGCTTTTATAATTTTTTAAGCCAATGCTTCACACAATCATAAAAACTGATGATTTCCAAAGTCACCCCCTCGTCCTTTAAGGGTTAATGACTCCCACCCCCTTGCCCAGAGATGAAGTGTGTACCTGGCAGTAGTGAAATTGCTTTTGCCATGCATCATGATGAGCAAAATATTGCAAGGTGCCATTGGATAAATTTTCCTTTTGGATCAAAACGAGTAGTTAAATTATTGAGGGTACCTGAGAATGTGAATAAATGACATTGCGGAAGTGACAAAAGAGAATGGACACTGACCTGCTAGATGTCCTACACTCACATTTACCTTCAAAAGTGGGGTGCACTCAAAATTGCTCACCTGGTCTGTTGAAAATCACGATCATTGCTGTGTGTACATCTCCAAAATTAATATGTACCTACCATGGAAAAAACAAATTTGAAACATCTGTCCTTCAAAACCTCTTTTCATTTGTCAACAAGGAAATATGAAAATGCGACAATAGTAACTGCCCATTAGTAAAAAAAAATGTGACACTTTTGAGTGTCCCTACCTTATTTAGTCAATGACAAAAATCAATTTCTCTTAGAACTTCACACACCAGTGTGTTCCCTCCCAAATTCCAAAATCTGCCCTCAATCCCTCATGTGCATGTGGTTTACAATTTTGTCCGTTTCATTTGTGCCGAAAACAAAAAAACAAAGAACAATTTTGTTCTGAAATGTACCCTCTGGGTACATTAGGATGGAATTGAGATGAGAGTGGTACCACTGGTTTACCTTACCTACACATTTCATTTCGTAACACTGTGTGGAAGATCATGCTTATTACTGGTAATAAATAGCTAGCCTTTTAGATAGCATAAAATGAAAATATGTTGCGAATGAGAAAAAAAATATTTTTAGAAATATCTTTTCCACATTTTGAGCTATTTAGTCTTTATCTTGCAATGAATAGTACCCCCTCCTCTTGCTACCCCCAACGACATTGTTGTTGAAGTTTACCTCAATAGAACACCCCTTGAGGTGTAAAAAAAGGTCAAATGGAAATAAAATAAATAAATTATATATGCAACTTACTGGACAAATGCACTCCGTATTGAGTAAAATATATTGTAAGGGATATATCATGGAAATACTATGGTATGTACTTTTGTGTGTGGAATAAGGATCATAGAATATGATACAACATTGACTAGTCAAAACCTCTCGCTTTATTTTGGAAGAAACCTATAATCATGCATAAGAAGTGTCTACACAATTGTCAACAAGGACAAAGACATGCTCTAACATCTCACTATTTGGTACATCTTTTATACAAATTTAGTCTTGCATGGGCATATGCAAACATGTATAATTACAAGCACACGTGGACTTAATCAATCATGAATACAACTAACTAGGATTGCCAAGAGTGGGGGCATAGGAAAGGACACTATATTTTCCATATATGTGGCCAATTGCTTGAATAATGTCTTTCAAGAAGACCTCATAAAAATCATACATTTATTTACAATTTTTTTGAAAAATCCTAAACTAAGGCAATGTAGGACTTATGATTCTTCCCATTTTGTAATTGATAATGAAGTCCAAAATGATGCACAAGCATTTCCAAATTGGCAATTTATAGCTTCAAAAGTCTAAATTATAGCTTCAAACCTACTCAAGGATTTCATAATTCTTTTTCATTTGTGCAAATTTTGGATTACAATCAAATGAAATCCATTAGTATAGATTTTATTTGGTGAATACTATCAACCTAAATTTAGCTAAAATTAAAAATTAAAATTTTTATTGATAAGATGTTGATTTTTAATTTTTTTGATGGAAAATAAAGTTATTGTGATATTTTAAAGAGCAACGTATAAATTTGCACAAAGAGGGGTTAGAGTAAGAATAGTATTTTTAAATTTTAAATTCAAAATAAATTCCAACAGTAAAAAATACAAATGAAATACATACTAGACTGTAACACATAGACATATATATTATGAATGCAATAATTCATTGAATTTTTGAAATTTTTGTTTCTTAAGGAGTAGAATAAAACTCGTCAAGCTCCATTTTTTTAGTTTAAATCAAATAGCCCAAATGAATAGTTTGAAAGTTACAATCAGTTTGACCTAAGTGTATCTATTTTTGGGGCTTTAGGACATCTCTGGGATAATTCTCTACATTTATATAAAATATAGACTATGTTAGTACACTTCAATAATTTTGTAATCGAAGGATATGGTCTCCTTCTATAATCTGTACCTAGTATTGAAGGTTGTTGTTGGTAAAATTATTTTTAAGAATAGATGACAATTTTTTGAGAAAGTATCTTTTCAACTTTTTTGTATGGAAAAAAACAAATCTTGTAAAAAAAATATATTTTAAAGCACCCAACTTTATAAGGAATTGCCAACCTTGACCATCGAGTATTGCATATGGCTTCATTAGATTTTGCATGTAAATTTTAAGTAAAGTAGGGTGCTCTAAAGGCGATTGTGCTCTAAAAGCAACTTCTAACATGTAGATACATTTTACTTTCTTCAGTGTACTAACAATGTACATTGTAGGAGATGGTTGCTCTTAGTGATCCTTGCACCATGTGAACTTAAAAAATTCATAACTAATTCTACAAAGGTCCCCAAAACATGACTTGAGGGATTCAATGCCAATTCCATTTTTATTCCTACAAAAATTGACTAAAACTTGTTTCAAGGAGTTTAACTTCTCCAAATGCAATCAACTCTTACAAGGTGACTTTCATAGCACACCACCTTAGTGCACTTTTTGAAATTTTATTTCTATGGGAGGTAGCCCATTCCTAGTCAATGACCCATTCTAGCACCATAGGGGGGGATAATTTTGTGTAGGAGGTGATGAACAATGATTAATTATGGCACAATTTTCAGTGTAGTTGTGGCACATTATAATTGGCTACAAGACTCTCAATATTGCAACCAACCCTTGGGTGAATTTTGCAACCAACCCTTGGGTGGAAAATAGGAAGGTCTACATAACAAGTATGGGTGGAAGATAATCTTCAACTAAAAAAATTCATAATAACTTTGTTTTGAGAAATAAAAATCTGAAAAATTATGGAAACCTTATGAACTCTATTTCTGCACATGGGAAAATTTCCCTACCGAAGAAACCTGCCCTGCATATGTATTAGCTTAAGTGGTCAGAAATGGGTTGCCTCCCTTAGTCGCACAATTATGTTGTATTTTAACAGTAATACTGTGCAACATCATATCATGCTTTCTCTCAGTTTTCTGCAAACCAACATCAATCCAATTCTTTAGAAAATGAGCTCATGATTTCCATAGCAGAAGACCTGTTAATGTCGGGGACAGACACCCACCCAGACATTTGGGTTGATTTGATAAGTTGGTGACACTTCTTCAACGTTGTACCGCACCATGAATACAAAGTTATTGCAAGTAAACAACATTGATAGCGCCTTCAGTTGCTAAAATTGGTTGTGGTTTCCATCAACTGAAGAATGATATCATAATGAGAAAGGTAGGCTAAAGCAGCCCAGCCATCCATGTACTAAGATATGTATATCCAGCCAACGGATTCTCATATAAGTCCAGTTTGAACTGAATGTCATGGAGCTCCCTCAAGTACACTTGACTGAGACAAGAAAAAACAGCTGAGAAATCATGACAAGGCACACTCACGGGATGGCCTTGCTGGCCATGAAGCCCACCAGCTCGTGAGTGGAGGCTGCACTTTAGAATGTCAATTGGGACAAATCAGCCGAAATTCACAGCAATGGCAAGTTTCGAGGTGGGCACCTCGAAAAGAAATCCAGACCAGAGAGGCCTCACCAGTTTTTTTTGGAGTTTTGAGAGCTTTTGTGTCACAAGCTCCCAATCAATCAATCAAGCGAAATGAGCAACAGAAGTAACATTTTAGGAAGCAGTTACATGTAGGTATGAGCATCGTCCTCCTTCCCTTTCTGTGTTTGTATGCCGATGATTTGCACAATGATAACCTTGATCCCGACTTGAAACTACGGTAAGCTAATTAGTGTGGGATGCATAATGCAGTCAGTGGCTTGGATCCTAATCTTGTTGGGTACCAGATCCAGGTTACCACTCCGTCTCTTGTACCAGTACAGTTAAGATTGCTTTTCTCTTTATGTCTGTGCAGGTGTCAGAGCCTCCCATATTGCACTGCACTAGTGGTACTACATAGAATTTTGAGCAAGATCCCTCACCAGAAACCAAGAAAAGTTTGTTATGTAACAAAGTAATGTAGCTCGAATCACAAGGGACTGCGCATAATTGTCACCTGGACCAGGCTTTAGAAATTACCTAAGCTTACTGTGCAGATCATGTGGAATTCCAGACATTGGAAACTCCAGACCTCTGGACAGACAGCGCTGCATGCATTCACCAGAGAGAGAGATTCAACCCTGTCGAAATTGACAACCCGATGCAAAGCTTAAACTTACCGTAGCTTCAGCACAAATTAAGCTTACTCAATTTTCAAACTCAAGCTCTTGCTACTAATTAAGTTAACTTTGTCGTACACATGTCACTTGTCTCTGCACCATAAGTGTTGAAAAGACTTCACTGAGCCCAACTTTCATTGCCAATTGGACACGTCCAAGTCCTGAAACTGCTGCCAAGCTATAAACCAGAGCCTGGCCATGGTTCTGTGATTTGTGTCCTCATGGCAGAGGTCACAATGGGAGCACTGCAAGAATGTAAACTCACTTCTAAGTTACCATGAGAAAACTTTTGACACCTGAAAACTGCAAAGGAGCACATTCTTACACCCTGAACGGCTTCTCCAGTCGTCATGGCAGAGGTACAGACTACAGTGTGCTGCATTTTCTGGCACACCAGTCCTTCCGCAACCACACTATTTAGTTACACGGGATCTCTGGGTGGAGTCTCCTCCCCGCCCATGACATGCGCTTTTCAGGTGTTGATTGATCGAAGTGCGAAGAGTCAATGAAGCGAGAATCTCCCCATGCCAAGCCTTTTTTCACTTGTCCGGAATTTGTCCCTTCCCAGAACTCAGTTATCCGGTTCTTATTACATGGCCATTTCACTGTGCATCTGCTGCAGAAGCAGCAACTGTCATGCACCGGAGAAGTAAAGCAGCTGCACAGGATTTTAGCATCGTTCCCAGGGATGGTCACTGCGTCTGGCTGGCTGGCTGGCTAGAGTTGCAGCAGGAGGCAGCTATTTGAGCTCGCTGTCTAAGGGGAGTGAGGCCCCACTTCCTTCTGACTCAAATACTCATTGACGATGCCTGTCGGCCAGCCCTGAAAGCAAAGCCTCAGTTCAGCTCATTTGGAGGAGCAGCAAGCAAGCTAGCAGTGCATGCAAGGCAGTAAGTTAGAGCCTTGCTTAGTAAACGAACGTCACGTACGAGCTGGGATTACGATGCTCAGGTCAAGGTAGTGTTGTGGGACGGCATTGCGTCAGCTAGCCACTCTTTGATTTCGACTCTCACTGCTGTTCTGCAACCAGCTGCAGGATTTTAGCTCGATCATAGATCCCATTTCTGGAAGCTTGTGATCGCGCATGTCCGTCTTTAGTGGCATTTTGGGGCCCATTTTGTGGCATTTTGTGCTGGCTCTGTATTGAAGCTGCTGTAGGTTAAGTGCTGGAGGTGAGTGAGTGAGAGTGAGACAGAGAGAGACAGAGAGAGAGAGTGAGTGATAGAGAGAGTGAGAGCTTGGAGGAAAAATGGTGATGGGAAGGCGGCAATGGCCAGTTTGGAAGTTTCTTCTTCCATGGGGTGTGATGGTCTTTTTGAGCTTCTGGAGCGCACGGGGAGCTGGAGCCATATCCTTATCTGATGAGGGTGAGTGAATTTGCAGGGACACTGAAGTTTCGATATGTGGGTAAATTTTTTGTTGCCGTTTGAATGAAGCATGTCGCGATGTAGTCGTAAAGAGCTTTAGAAAACGAGTGATCGCTCCAGTTGTTGCAGCTCTTAACAAACTAGCTGATCGATAGCTTAGGAAATTTGCCTTGCGCGTCATATATATATGTTTTTGACAATGTTGGTTGGGTTGTGTGATACGTATAAGTATACTATGAACACCTATTGTAAGAATTTTCTTACTTGGGACTTGGGAGTTTCTCACTAGCTAGCAGCATTGTCTTGTTATTACTTCTTGGTCATGACGCCCTCGATTCCAAGTGCAGCTAGCCAGAGATGTTGTAGGAGAGGGAAACACTAAGATGTGACGTCCAAGGTGTTGTGATTTCACCAGCATCTAGAATATGATCTAAGCACATTATTTAGTACTACCACGGATATATGCATTCTGCTCCAGAGATGCGAGAAGCTCATGGCAAGGAATGTGCTATTGTTGCTCGCAGTGAACGTTTTAATGAACCTCAAAGCGGCCTTCTTGAATGGGGAAGATGAGCTTCACGACTGGGACGTGGCAAGCCAATCTCCGTGTGGGTGGAAGGGGGTGATCTGCAACAATGTTACATTTGAAGTGATTTCTCTGTAAGTTGGTTTATTCGAGTAGCACTTCGGACTACCCCTCTAAGTTTGTGAAAAGACTTCTACAATGCTAAACACAAAGTACCGTGTTTAGTATAGTACTTGGAGTTTTGGGGCTATGGAGATTATCATGTGCTTAAGCTTCTCAGACTGCCATTGATGTTCAAAGTTTCTTCAAATTTCTTCAAATTTCTTCGACATAGGCGGTCTTCAATTCGAAGTCTTATGTGTCCTTCTCTCCTTGTGTGCAGGAATCTGTCGGACCTAACTCTAGGAGGAGAAATCTCGCCGTCCATAGGCCTCTTGGGGAGCCTCCAAGTCTTGTGAGAACTTGACTGAACCAGAAAGTTTCGTTGTTGAATGCCATAACATGTGTCAGTAGATTGGGGTCTTTTCGAGGACAGTGAAGTCGGACTCTCTGTTGCTAAAATTTCAAATTCATCCTCGTGCAGGGATCTCAGTAGCAACAATATCTCCGGACAAATTCCAGTTGAGATGTGCAACTGCACGAGCCTGACACACTTGTAAGTCTCTTTTCCTTAACAACCGATTTCGCCAAATTTTTCCGGCACAGGGTGGTTAAAGAAATTCTTCCAATGCTGCCGTTTTGATTGAGGGTTCACGTACCTGAAGTGGGACTAAGTGATACTTCCGTTGTTTGCAGAGATTTGTCTGAGAATAACCTCAGTGGCGAGATTCCATACCTCCTATCAATGCTGCAGCTCCTTGAGTTCTTGTAAGTTGCTCATCATTTTTATTACCTATGACGCTGGTGCAAATGTCTGTTTTAAACGTCTGTTATGGCTTGCAGGTGACCCAATCTTTTTAGTTTTAGTTTTGTAGCGTAAATAGAAGACGTATTGATTACAGTGTCTGAATTTTATGGTGAAGGAATTTGCGGACGAACCAGCTTTCGGGGCCTATTCCTTCCTCCTTTGCAGGCCTTTCAAACCTACGACACTTGTAAGCACAACTACTCTTCTGACTTTATTTACAGACGTTATGCTAGTGTGATCCAATCAAATTTCTACTTTCGCCATTTGCAGGTCATGTTTACGTCATGCTTGCATTCACCTAGTCATACTTGCTGACTACTTACGGAGTCCTACCTGCTTATTCCAGGGACATGCAGTACAATAATTTATCCGGTTCCATACCTCCGTTACTCTACTGGAGCGAGACATTGCAGTACCTGTGAGTTTATAAATCCCGAAGACTTGTCTATTTGCCTCCGTTTGTCTTTGACTTTTAGATTGCAGGCTTGCAGTATCTCCTTCAGTTTCTGTGTACGTATATTTTCTAGCAAGATCCTTGCTTCCCTGGTCTACGGTATGAATGAAGAGACTTCGTCTATTTCGGGTCTTTTAAAATTAGCTTTTCTTTCAGGCATCTTCTCATTAACTATCTGTATTTCTATTCCTGTTTCTGGTTTTCAAAGACTGATACATCTTGTTATGCAGAATGTTGAAGTCAAACCAGTTTACAGGAGAGTTATCTGATGAAATGTGCAAATTAACGCAGCTTGCCTATTTGTGAGTGTCATTGTCTCTAGCCTCATCGTTTATGTATGGGTTGTATATTTCCGTTGCTGGATAGGGAATTGCCGAGGATAAAACATTCGCCAGAATCTGTTACTCTTCTATATATTGTTTTTACTTAAAAAGTAGTAGTGAATAAGGCCCTCCACAAGAATCCTTACAAATGTTTTGGTTTCTGTTTGTCACAGCAATGTTCGCGATAACAAACTTTCGGGACCGCTACCAGCAGGCATTGGGAACTGCACATCATTTCAGATCTTGTAAGTTCTGCAACAGATTCTGATGAGCCGTTTCATGTTACCTCCAAAAAATTCATTTGCTATACTTCCATGATGTGATGGCAGATTTCTGAATTGAAGTCTGAATCTTTGTGTTCACAGGGACTTGAGCTACAACAACTTCAGTGGAGACATTCCGTACAACATTGGCTACTTACAAGTCAGCACCTTGTAAGAGCCTCGTAACTACTCTTTATTTCTATTATGATAGAGTTTGCGTTTCGTCTGCCAAGCTCACTGTTTATTTTAAAAGCATATGAATTAACGGTCATCGACTGGGATATCATTTGAACTTGCAGGTCGCTGGAATCGAACATGCTTACTGGTGGAATTCCAGATGTTTTAGGGCTGATGCAAGCACTTGTGATTCTGTAAGGATTTTTTACTTCGAGTGTTACGATGCGAATCAAGCAATTGTTTCGATGCTCGTTGTCATGAAAGTGCACATTGAACTTGATATCAGAAGTGCATATAATCTTAGAAAGCATTGTGGATTGGTCAATATAATGATACAACCAGGTATACTGAAACTCTGTTATTACATTGTTCAGGGATCTGAGCAACAACCTACTTGAAGGCGAGATACCTCCAATACTTGGGAATCTAACCGCGCTCACTAAACTGTAAGTGGACATCATTTCCATATACTATCTGCTTCAAGTTCTGTGTACTAAATTTCTATTGTTTATTTCCACGATGAAGATTAATAAGAATAAGCTGACGGTGCATTTAATGTGCGATTGAATGAATTCGAACTAGATCTTCGCGTTGACAAGAAATTTTCGTCTGCTGCATCTTGCAGGTATCTTTACAACAACAATATCTCGGGACCAATACCATCAGAATTTGGAAATATGTCACGTCTAAACTACCTGTAAGAACATCCAACAGTACTGACTGATATTTTTTCTGACTTGTAGGAAGTCACTGCCCGGGTGTTGTATGATGATACTCCGTATGTCCAAAGCAGAAGTGTTTACCGTCGCCGTTCCAAAGACATATGTTTCATCGTCCTACAATTGAGCTCAGATATGTTGCAATTTTATGCAGGGAACTGAGCAACAATAGTTTGACAGGGGAGATACCATCCGAAATAAGTTACTTAACAGGTCTTTTTGAACTGTAAGTCTTCTCTGTCAATCTCGGACGGATCCTCGGACAGGAGAGTGGCATATGTGTTAAATAAATAAAAAATAGAAATACTAAGTTGTATTTTGAACTCCCAACTGTATATTCCGAATTTGTGTGATGCTACAATTTCAGAGAATCTAATCTTGACATTGTGCATTTCCATCTAACAGGGATTTGTCCGCGAATCAGCTTTCTGGACCCATTCCAGAGAATATCAGCTCTCTTGCTGCTCTAAACCTTCTGTAAGATCATTTTTTTAATCCTTTTCTTTGATTTCCTCCTGAATGGGGTGCTTTAATAATTTGCACTTCGGTAAATATATGTACGCATTCAATATAACCTTACCTCAAGTGGCATCAATCCAGTTAATGATGTGTTGATTGTTGTGGACTATGTTCAGGAATCTGCATGGTAACCAACTGAGTGGAAGCATTTCTCCCGAACTTGAACAGCTAACCAACCTCACCTTGCTGTAAGTTAAAAATAAATATGAAAACTAACTGTGCACCTCGTGGAAATTGTATAATTTTCTCATTATCGATATCCTCAAATCCAAGGCTGTGTACTCATCAAAATTTACTCGTGGTAATGCTCAGGAATTTGGCATCCAACAACTTCACCGGAATTGTGCCAGAGGAGATAGGAAACATTGTGAACCTTGACATATTGTGAGTCAAAGACGCCGGGTCAGGAGTTTTACTTTCTGAGGCACTTACACCAACTCTTAGGCACCTAAATGTGGGATAAATCAGATTCTATTACACTGTCCCAGTCACTAATGTTGATTTTTGTGCAGGAATTTATCAAGTAATAGTCTTACTGGGCAAATACCAGCTTCAATCGCAAACCTCGAGCATCTGCTCAGCATGTACGCAGGATCCACTCTCACATTAGTTATCTTCAAAGTTTGACCACTAAATGAAATCATTCACTGCGAATCTTTGAAAAGCTCTAAATAAATGATGCCTGGTACAAATCATACTTGTATTGACAAGTACTATTTGTGACGACAGTGATTTTCACGGCAACAAATTGAACGGGAGTATTCCAATGACCTTTGGAAACCTGAAGAGTCTTGGCTATCTGTAAGTTGCATATATTACAAAGTTGTTGGGGAGGTGCAGATTGCTGAAGTATAATATAACGTCAAAACCCATAAAATTAACTTTTAATTTTAAAAGGAGTTAATTAATGATGTCATGCTTTGGCTGACTACATCTCTCTACAACTTCTGTTAATTTCCTTCATTTGAATGGCTGCGAGTTTGAAGAACCATTTCATTTTGAATTTGTTCCTAAATAGTGTTGGCGGCGCGCAGTGATCTGTCGAAGAATCATCTACAAGGACCTATTCCATCCGAACTAGGTCAACTTGTTGAACTGACATTCCTGTGAGTGCTCCACATATCTCAGCTTTCTATGGTCAATGAAATGTTCAATAAGTAATGTCTACCCCAAACCGACAACGTTAACCTATAGCATTACCTAAAACGAACACTATACTCTTGGCATTACATTTGAAAGAACGCCAGTGGTGCAAATTTTGGGGTTCACTATCAGTTTTGGATAAGGTACAATTCATTGCTAGTTTATATTTGTTCGTTTCAATTCAAATTGGTTTCTCAAACTATATTTTTTTGCAGAAATTTATCGTACAATCGTCTCTCGGGTGCAATTCCTCGAGATCAGGTCTTCATGAGGTTCCCATCCAGTTGGTAAGCAATCAGCAAGAAAGAATTATACATCTCTGATGACACTTGCACTTACCATCAGTAGTATGCAATTGAAACGAGATCGTATGTATGGAATTACATTGGACTAGTTGGTGTCCTCATTTTCTTGTAATTTTTTTCACTTCTTGTACTTCCGACCAAATAGAGAGTAAGAGATTCATACTTCTTAATTTGTCTTGGCAGCTACATTGGGAACCCGCTGTTGTGCACAAATATAAGCTCGTCATGTGGCCTGAATCCTCTGCAGCCCAAAGAAATGGCATCACAACGCCCAGGTAACAATTTTAAAAGCACTTTTAAAAGATATAGCATTGTTAAAGTGTAGGAAACCCTCTGATATAATTGCATCCCCAATGTAAATAAAGTTTGAAATTGTTTAGTTGGTGCTTCTGAAGCCAATACTACAACACAGCTAACAGATAAGTGTTTGTACCTTGATCATGCGTGCAGGTACGCTTGGGTCCTCAGCCACATGGGGTATAACGATATCAGCCCTGTGTTTGCTTGCTCTCCTAATAGTGGTGGCTATTCGATACACACAACCACGTGTTTTCTTAAAAGGTTCCAACAAGACAGCTCAAGGTACGAGACTCTATTATTTCATGAACCCACATTTCAATAGATTCCCTAGTAGTGATAAATTAATGTTAATAGAATAGGAAGTTGATCAATATGAAGGCAATAAGTGTAAATGAATGTCTAGTTAATGTTGACTGAATGCTAACTTAATAGTTGTCAATATAATATCAAATTAATACTTAGGACACTAACTCAACATGATCGAGGACTGGATGAATCTCATGCTTATTAACTTAACAGTAAAAGCCTTGTCAATCTTATTGAGGGGTATCTTTTGTGATGCTCCAGTAGAACAATTCACACCCTGCTTTTGTCATTGTTTAAGATGAAAATTCCTGCAACAATCACTTCGAGTATTGGTCGGATTTTGGCACCAATTGAATGAACTCACCTCAACTAATTTGAACTGGATGTTATAATTGCGAAATGGCAGGTCCACCAAGCTTTGTGATATTCCACCTTGGCATGGCTCCTCAATCCTATGACGAGATGATGCGACTGACAGAGAACCTGGGTGAGAAGTTCGTGATCGGAAGAGGAGGCTCAAGCAAAGTTTACAGGTGTTGCCTGAAGAACGGACATCCCATTGCCGTCAAGAAGTTGTTCAACCAATTTTCGCAAGATGTCCACGAGTTTGAAAATGAGCTGAAGACTTTGGGCAACATCAAGCATCGAAACCTGGTGACGCTTCGTGGCTATTCCATGTCCTCCATCGGCAACTTCCTCTTCTATGATTACATGGAAAATGGAAGCCTGTATGACCAACTTCACGGTTAGTAGCTTTCTCTCTCGATTCTCATCTGCACATGGGTATATCCTTCCTAAACAACAGGGATTGTATTCGAAACATGCATTATTTATTATGAACATACAAGATGATTCACATTAGGATTAGTTGAAATATGCTTTAATGATAGACCTTACCGACGTTGGAACTGCAGTAATAGAAATATGAACCATACTCATATTGTTGCATTGAAGTCTATCTCCGACCTAGAACTTCGGAGATTAAAGTATGGAGATGAATCTCAACCTTAGCTTTTCTATGTAAGCTTAAACTGATACTGAAATCGTGAGTTACAATTTTCGAAAGTGACATTGCTGTCTAATTGGGATTACATTAAACTTGACGATCTTCAATCAAGTGCCAATGAGAGGTTTCTGCAACTTTACAAAACTGAAATCTAAACGCGACATATAGTATCTGAAGGAAGTACCACTTGCCCACCTCATTTTGGAAATTCGAAAATTGCTTATCAAATGAATATTTTGTTCAAACTGAAAATAGTACACAATGTGCACCAACCTTACGAACTGACCTTCATGAAAGTTTGTGGAACTCTGAAGCAAGAAAAACACATCCACAAGGTGTGGATTGGAGCATGCTTTGTGGATTTAGGGTTTCAGGTTTCATAATTTGAGGGTTTTAGAGTTTCAGGGTTTAGGGTTTTAGGATTTAGTGTTAGGCTGACTTAGAAACTAACCAAGCACGAGGTTGCTGTGGCAGGCCATGGGAAGAACAAGCTGGACTGGAATACGCGCCTGAAAATTGCCTCTGGAGCCGCCCAGGGCCTGGCGTACCTCCACAAAGACTGCAAGCCGCAAGTGGTGCACCGCGACGTGAAGTCGTGCAACATTTTGCTGGACGCCGACCTGGAAGCGCATGTGGCGGACTTCGGCATTGCGAAGAACATCCAGCCCGCCCGAACGCACACGTCCACGCACGTGATGGGCACCATTGGCTACATCGACCCGGAGTATGCGCAGACCTCGCGCTTGAACGACAAGTCGGATGTCTACAGCTTCGGCATCGTGCTCCTGGAGCTTCTGTCCAACAAAAAAGCCGTCGACGACGAAACCAATCTCCTAGACTGGGTAGGCACATTCACCACAAACCATAACAGCTTCTCACTCATCCTGAAATCAGCTTCAATGGAATGTACGCAATTACTGTGGACTGATACTCACGTAATTCTAATCAATGGTTTTAGCTGCAAGTTTGAATTAAAAGCTAGCATCATTTTTCAACTTGCATCGAAAAAAAATGGGTTAGTATAACGTCACCTCTGATTTTAATCTCGATACATTGAAACATGATGTAAAATCCAACATAGCTGAGAGTCATCGCACTGCATAGCTGGAGAGGAATCCGTAAGTGCCTAAACAAAAGAGTGGAAAGTTCCTGTCAAGGTTCAATTCTTTCACAAGGGTGAAATATCATCCCTCAAGTGTAAGGGTACCCTAATTGCCAAATGTCCAAAGCGAAAACTACCTATAGGAGTCTGAATTAAAGCATTTAGGAAGGTAGCAAAACATACCACTGAAATTAATAAGAAACCATACTCTCTACACTTCTCGAACCATGCATAACAATATGTTTCTGGAGGTTTTCGATCGAAGGGCTCCTCCAAAGTGGATATATCTCGTTGTAATTCAAGCACGAAGTGGTTATACATACAAGCATCCTTCAATCTCCCAAGTGATTCATTTCGAACAACTCTAACAGATTGAAGTGGCCCCTGGTCGAGGGGACATTAAACGACATTGAAATTTGAGATTCAACTAAGATTTTGGCGCTTAACTTGTCTCTGAATTCCTGCAGGTGATGTCGCAACTGGAGGGCAAAACCATACAAGACGTGATCGACCCCCACGTCCGCAACACCTGCAAAGACATGGACGCTCTCGAGAAGACGCTGAAGCTGGCTCTCCTCTGCGCCAAGCTGAACCCTTCGCACCGTCCCTCCATGTACGACGTCTCGCAAGTGCTGCTCTCTTTGCTGCTGCAAGATGAGCATCAAGGCGATGGCGACCTCCATTGCAAAACCGGCCCTGGGCCTGTCCTCACCCACCAACGCCGCTACGTCGACATGTACAGCGCCAAGCACAGCGAAGCTCTCTCCCTCAGTCACCACAGCTCCTCCGAAGACACGCTCCTCTTCCAATTCCACGACGTCATCTCCAGAAAATTGTAATCAATCCTAAATCAATGTGGACAGGTTGAATTCTGAACTTCAACATCAGCGTGGAATCCGAGGAATGGTGGTGGACAGAGAAGGAGCTCGCCATTAAATTTGCTTGCCGAACCTTATCAGAATGGTACTATCCGAAGGGCACGGGCTTGCTACTTATAGTTTGTGCATTCCGTTCCCTTCCTAGCTAGCTGGCCGACTACGGTTGCAGTTGCTGCATGGTATCTGAAAACTCGACTGGGAAGTGCACAAAACGCTGAATGAATTCGCGACTTGGCCCGAGGATGAGATGGTTTAGGGTTCCAAGTATATATACGACCTGCCTTCCTTGATCACAGGTCGCAGCAACCCACGGAGTGATGATCGATGTTTCCAAGCTAGCCAATCTTCAAGACTGAAGCTTGCTTCTTGGCCTGTAAGTGAATTATGCTTGGGTCGTGTTTGGTAGCACAGTTTTGATACGTAGGCACGGGAAGAGCATGATCTGTACAGAGAGACTTAGCTTAGCTTTAGCTTGCATTTTTTGAGGTTATACTTACATGCAGTTCCAGAAGTTGTTATGTAGCTAATGTCTTAATTGGGCTTGAGTTTAGAATGATAAAATATGGGGAACTGGAGTGCGTGTTGATTTGGATACTAACCTAGCTAGTCTTCTGGATTCGTCAAGAAACAGACTGTTGTAATTATATCGACTCCCTTCTGCTTATTAATTACTTAGTAAGCTCTCAAACTTTGCAAATGCTGCTTTTGAGGTTTGGAAATTCAAGTTTGGAAATACGAGCTGGAAGGTGCTTCAATTCTTTGTTGGAATACCGAATACACTGTTCATATATCTTCATGTTTTATTACCATTGTATTCGTCCAATTGTTAAAGCCATGGGTAGTGCATGGCTCCTCAAAGTTTGTTGGCAGTGTCATGCCACCTGTTAGGATACCAGATTTGGAGAGGAATTCTCCAGCAAAGTAGCATATGCCATCGATACCTTACACTATTTGTTTGTTATGTTGAGATCTCCTGAACCGTGTGTCCCCCAGTTTGTGTGCTTGGCACCGTGCGAGGAGGGAAGCATGGGCTTTTGCTTCGTGCCGTTCCGACTCATGGGTGTGAAAATTATGGATTTTTGAGTTTTCTTAATAAGAAAAAGTAGAAAATTATTTTTACTTTTATTTTTGAATTAGAAAAAGTACAAAATTGTTTTTGCTTTTATTTTGGCTGTGGCAATGGCACAGGGCACACTAATATACTATTGGAAGGCTAAGAAAATGAAGTGCTGATTTCTAAGGCTCATGTGTTCCAAAGCTATGAGCTAATGGTATAGGAAAACTAAGAGTCTTCTGGGTTTCAAAAACGTGTACAATCAAAGAGCAGAATCTGAGTTATAATCAACCTCCTCATTTTCTGGGAAATTCAAATCCAATAACAGAGATTGTAAATAAAATAAAAATAATTCAATCATTCAGTATTTCTTCGATTTCAAAACTACCTGTGTTGTTTCGTTCCTCCACATGGGTAGAATATATTTTGGGGGATTGCCACTCCAATTTGGTATGAAAGCAGATATGAGCATCAATAATTGTCACTAATTACAATTGAAAGTAGAAATTATCATTGAATATAAATTATTTTTATTGGATTTTATTGGCCACTGAAAGAGGATTTCAATGCATTTTAATTTGCATTGTTTGGACAAGTTTGTATAAGTCATGAATTTTCAAACTATTATTTCTAGGTGTATCTAAATTCAACACTAAACTCTCATAGACTCTCATATTTTGATTGTGTACATTTCATATAATTAATATTTAGTTATTTCTTACAATTTTTGATCTAAATGTAAGTGTTGTATTTTGGGTCATGGTTCAATATAGATGTACAATACATGTCTTAGTCAAGGCTACTACATAAAAGAGAGGTATTAGAGAAAACTATCCTAAAGCATGGAAAGAAATCATTTATGACATCCTACAAACAAAAAGAAATCCTATGTGGTTCACATTGGTTTGCTATTGATCCCAAATGACTTTTAGAAATTCTCATGTGGGAGTAGAGTGACAATTCCAAAAAACGATGTGATCCATGGGGAGAAAAGAGAAGATTAATGTGTGTGAAGTAGCTTTAAATTGGGTCACAAGCCAATGTAAGATACATAAGATTTCTACTCAATCAGTACTACTTTTATGAACTCTTGGTTACCATCTGTAGAGTTGTACCTACTCTTGTCACGGGGAGGACACTCTCATTACATTCGGGGTACCCACGTGCGGCAAAGTGATTTTTTGACCCCCTATTTACTTTGGAATAAACTATAATTTCATCCTAAAATTTTGAGCTTTGTTTAACAATGACTAAAGGTTTCTATTGACAAAAATTTCAATTCCAAATAACATAAGATATGTTGTTTAGAAAAGGTTGAAAAATGAACTAAAATGGCATGGTTTTCAACTAAAATATTTATAGAGATCACATGATGATGACTATTGCATCAATATTCAACCAAAATAAACTTTCAATAGAAAGCTATTATATAGAATTTTTTTTTTCATTTTTCAAATTTTTTTTGCTTATATAATATAGGGGTGTGAAAGTTATTTTTAGCTTTCCAGTGTATCTTTTTTCTTTAAAAATTTACAACTAATTACTATTAGCATAAAAAATATCAATAATTCAAAACATAAACTTTTAAAGCTAAATTGTTTATTAATAAGTGGTTGGAAATAGGTCGGTCGTCTCTCGCTTTGGAAAAAAAATCTGACTCTTCAGTTGCCAGTGTGAAGCGGCCCTCAGTTGACTGGGGGCACCCCGCGATTACATGGCAGCACCTGACTGGTCCCCAGCCCAACGGTGATGTGGCCACCCCCAGGCGTCCCATTCCACGCGGAACGGTCGTCTTTCCCCAACGCAGGGTCTCCAGTGGCGGAAGCTCGAGCTCGCTCACGCCTTGAATGGGATGCTTCTCCAATTCTTCCAGAGGAATTTCGAGCTCACACACCAATTTTCACAGAACGAGGAAACGAAGCGTGAATGAGTTAGAATCTTCCGAAGACGCGTTTACAATTTCCATTTCTCGGATCCTACTTTTCTCTCGCCTGTAAGTCTGTAGTGGAGGACCTCTCTTCTGGGTTGCTCTGAGTTGCTGGATTTAGAGCTTGTGGTGGTCTTTCGTTGCGAAATTGGGGTTTCCGAATGAGAGATATGCGTTGATGGATTTTGTAGGGATTTCAATTCGGGGGGTCGATGTCGTGAAGTAGCAATCAAGACGTGGGCGGATAGGATAGTCCCAGGTGATTGTGGAGGATTCGGGAGATTCGGGAGATTCGGGTGATTAGGGTTTTTTAGATTTGTCTCAGTGGAGGGGATTAACGATGGGGCCAGTGCGATGGCGAAAACCACACAAGGGCATGTGTGCGCTGGCCTTCATCGTAGTAGTCCTATCGATCCCTGCTTTCTGTGTGGCAGCAGCGGCTAGCGCTGGAACCAACAAGAAGGGAGCGCCCCCCACCATTCTGTTGTTTGTGGGTTCTGAGTCGGATGACGGAAGCCTGTCCGAAAGTGAAGACGGACCCTCCGAAAACGCACCGACGGAGGTGGAAGAGGCGCCTCCTGCGTGGGATGAGTTTAGTTATGGCATTGATTCACTCCGGAGCGATGAGGACTTGGATCCTGGGTCGTGGAGCCAGGTGCTTGAGCAACCGTCAATTGGGGATACTCGTAATAAGCAGGTAGATCTCGGCAACGATTCTATCAACTCGTGCATCTTGCGGCGAGCCCACTTGTGCACTCAATTTTGAATGGAAGGTGTTATAGGGTTCAGACTCTGTTTATGTGCTTACACTTTCAATTACTTACAAATCTAGTTGATCTGAATTAGGTTTTTCTTTTGTCTCTGAGCTTGTGTTGTGTGCTTGCACTTCAAGTTACATACAAATCTATTTGACCTGATTGAGGTCTTGAGTTTTTCTTTGAGTTTGTGTGATGTGCGTACTTTTCAAATTACTCGCATTTTTAGTTGATCTGATTTAGGTTTTTACTTTTTCTTTGAGCTTCTGTTATGTGCGTGCAATTCAAAGTTCATTCAAATCTAGTTGACCTAATTCAGGTCTTGAGCTTATATTGTGCTGTGGCCAGTTTGCTTTAGGTATTCGGAAGATGATGGAGGCGGTCAATGAAGAAGATCCCCAGATGTTGAATGAGGCGGTTGAGGTGTTGCAATCGGAGGCAGTCGATGGGAATGCCAATGCGCAGTCAACTCTGGGTTTCTTGCACTGGATGGCATGTGGGGTACCGTACAGTGACTCCAAGGCTTACCTTTACCATGAGTTTGCTAAAGAAGGTGGAAATGCTCAGTCGAAAATGGCCCTTGCGTACCGCTACTTCCGCAATCAGGTTTGTTTCATATCTAGATTATGGCGGATTTACTCGGGGTTTAATCTTCTAATTAGTTACAGCCGCTTTAGATTGTTGTTACCTCCATACACTCTCAAATATATGGTTGTGCAGGAATTCGACAAAGCGGTGAAGCTTTACTCTGAACTGGCTGCCATAACCATGGCGAGTTTTGTTAGCTCAAGAGAAGGTCCTCTTTTAGAGTACGTGCGATTGAACTACGGATTGGAGGAGAGCAAAGATGTTTTGCGAAGGTTTCGAGGGGAAGACGATGACGATTTCCAGTTTTTGGAGTACCAGGTCTGTTGGAATTGGTGTCTGCCTAACTCTTTCTTGTTCTTCAGTTTGGATCAGATGGTTATCGACAAACCGGCCTTTCTCTTGTGCTGTCATTAGAGATCGCTCTTTTGTCGCAAATCTAGGGTACTTTAAACGGTTAGACGTCTTCTATTTTTCTCTAATGTTGCTGTTGAAAGCCCGTTTTTCGATTTCAGGCTCGCAAGGGACATCCAGATTTCATGTTTCAGCTGGGAGCGTTTTACTACTATGGTTTGCGAGGGGTTCGCCGTGATCATAGTAAGGCTCTCTACTGGTTGCTGAAGGCAGTGGAAAAGGGTGAAACACGACCTTATGAAATGATTGGGGAGATTTATGCACGTGGATATGGTGTGGAGAGGAATTATACTAAAGCCCTGGATTGGTTTAAGGGGGCTGCCGAACGGAAACAGTATTCCGCTCTGAATGGAATGGGATTCCTCTACATAAAAGGACAGGGCGTGGATGGCAAGAATTATACTAAGGTGTGTTTATAGAGGCAAATTTATTCCTTGCTTTGATTTCGTAATCTTGGTTGTTGGATAACGCTTAGTTTGTAGCATCTTTAAGAGGATCTATTTCTAACCTCTTGCTATGTTCCCGATATGGGTTCTCTATACGGTAATAGCGTTTGATTTAACTGGCAGCCAATTCGATAGATGAATGTGCTGCTTGTCATGTTGTTGATTACATGGCTTTAACATGTAAATGTGGCAATGGATGCCA
Organism: Climacium dendroides; assembly: GCA_950106755.1. Lineage (NCBI taxonomy): Eukaryota > Viridiplantae > Streptophyta > Bryopsida > Hypnales > Climaciaceae > Climacium > Climacium dendroides. The sequence goes on along the minus strand of OX467083.1, from coordinate 34,044,272 downwards.
GGCGAAGGAACTCTTCCAACGCGCTGCAGAAGCTACCAACGTGGATGGGTTTTACAATCTTGGCATCCTTTACTTGAAGGGCCTGGGGGTTGAAAAAGACTATGCACGTGCAAGGGAACTCCTAGTGGAGGCTGCCAATAGAGGTCACCCAAAAGCACGATATCATCTTGCAAATATGTTACACAAAGGCTTGGCGGGCATGAGGAAAGATCTTCCCGGTGTGAGTGCATTTTTTCCTAGTGACATATCTTTCTTGTTGGATCTTATATAGGAGCACTTTTTGATGAGAATAATTAGTACAGTACTAATTACCTTATTTGTTCAGGCTGCTGCATTGTACAAGCTTGTGGCGGAGAGGGGGCCCTGGGGAAGATTGATGCGTCAGGCTTTGGATTTTTACATTAAGGGTCATGTTGGCAAAGCCCTTATACTTTATTCTCGCACAGCAGAGCTTGGATATGAAGTGGGCCAAAGCAATGCTGCATGGTTGCTTGAAAAGTACCGTGGTGGGATCTGCCTTGGAAGTTCTGGGATTTGCTCATCAGAGGAGCGTCATCAGCGTGCTCACAACCTGTGGCGGCATGCCTCTGAGCAGGGTAACGAGCATGCATCGTTGCTGTTAGGGGACGCTTACTACTATGGTCGGGTATGTGTTCAGCCAATTCTGTCTCTTAAGTATATATCTTTCTTGGGTAGGTACAAATTTCCTCGTTTTCCGAGAATCAAATCATCTATTAAGCCTCACATAGTTTCATACAAAACAAGGTATGTTTGGAGCATCATATGTGACCTGTGAATTTAGACCTTCTCACTTCGGCAGTTTCTTTACTGTTTTCAGAGATAGCACGCAATAGGTAAGGCTGGTACTGAGAGTACAAATGCTGCTCTGTTCGGGATAAAGCTATTGTAGGAAGGATCTGACAGTTAAATCGTACTTCAACAGCTTATTCTAGCTGCTGAATTATATTTCTTTCGTCATTCCACAGAGACTCAATTTAGCGTTTCTGTTTTTGTTCATAGGGGGCTGCAAAAGATCTGGAAAGAGCAGGGGAGGCTTACCTCAGGGCAAAGGAGAAGCATAGTTCACAAGCAATGTTCAATCTGGGCTACATGCATGAACGAGGGTTGGGCTTGCCATCGGATCTCCACCTTGCGAAGCGATACTACGATGAAGCACTGGAGGAGGAGCCAGCAGCATTTATACCTGTTACTCTTGCTCTAACTAGTCTCTGGTTTCGGCAGCATTACAGCGGGAGCTTTCTGGTACATTGTTGAGCTTTGAACAACTTGCATTGCTTGTGCAGTACATGCTTGAATGAGTTGGTTCATGGATCACTTCAGAAATCTCTTCATGAGTTGCTAATAGTGTTTTTTCGGGGGGTTATTGCAGGTGAGAGCTATTGATTCTTTGCCGGACGCAAAGATCAATCTCGAGGATTGGTTTAACAACACGACCGTGGATGAACTTGATGCGTTGCTAGTCACTTTACTCACGAGCCTGGTTATTGTTATATGTGTAAGGCAAAGACATCGGCGAGAGTTTGTAGCTGCAGGTCCTGCCTGACTGCCTTTAGTTCCTCTGCACAGACCCATCTTGCTGAGCTATTCAAGCTGAAAGTAATGTTTTCAATTCCTTCACTGCAAATCTTGATCTCTTCTAAGCTCGGTTCGTTGGCTTTCAGTGGCTTGCGAAATTACCAACCATTTGAAGTGGTAGACGACTTTCATGTAATAGTAGGATTAGAAATGGTACCTTCATGTGCTGAGAGCAGTTGCTTCTCAAATGCCCTCTTCACATGAGAGTACCATTTGCTTCAAATATGTAAGTGCCTTGTACAGCTTACACAGCTCTCGGTTGGGAGTCATGCCTCATCAGGCCAGTATGTGTAGAGTAGTGATTTAATTGGAGATCTTCAGGTCGGGTACCAGTAGTTTTGGCCACTGGTGGACCCTGGATGGGTATTTATTCATGAAGAGCAAAGAGTTTCCTCTTGTACTAACTTAGTATCAGTACTTCCCTTTGAATATGTAAACAAATTTATCGTTGTGTGTTCTCCAGAGATTTTGGGGAATATTGTGTCTTATCCTTTGAATGCATGTAATTGTACGGTATGTTTCAAGTTACGGAATCTTTATCAATTGGGTTTAAACCAGCCTTGCTTGGGTGTAGAATCTTTTTGCCTGTGATGTACAGTTAAGTACACTTCATTTACGAATTCTGGACTGCAGCAGTGATGCACAGAAAAGTTCATGAACTTGGCAAAGCTGTATCATGCTCAAAAACATTCCGATTTTGCAAACCAGAAGTTGCAGTGGGATCCTAGTGAAGAATACTTTATTAACACAAGAAATATGTACATGAAAACTTCAAAATGATGAAGCATTGTACAATGAATATGCAAACTGCCTACCATGAGTGCTACCCTCCTTGTTGAAATCATGGCTTGCATTCATTTAGGCATGGTTTGAATCAGCCATTGGAGTTATTCAAGAGAAATGTCATTTCAAATGACTTGAATGAGTGCACTCATTTCCTCCTTGTTGCTCGATTTCTTGTAATAATAAAGCTTGTCTTTCATGATTTTTCAAAGGTTCTCAATGGGTTTCAAGTTGGACGAATTTGCAGGCCATTGCAAATTTTGTATGCCATGTGCTTATTTCCAAAGTTCAAGAAGCTTACCATGATGCATAGGAGCACCATCTTCCATTAGGAGAAGTTCATGTGATGCATTGTGCATGAAATAAAAACTAGAGAGAACACTATCATAAACATGTTTCATAAAAGCAATTGTTGTTCGCTCCCCTTGTGGCAAAAAAATGAGAGGATTTTTGTCAAAGCCTATAAATGCTCCCCACACTATAACGGATATTCTCCTTGATGTGAATGTTGGCGCAAAACATTAGTCAACATATCTTTCATGATTTTTTCTCCAAACTCGAATCCGTCGAGAGTCTTTACCCAATTGAAAAAAACATTCATCTGTCCAGATAATCTTTGTCCAATCCTCGGCTATCCAATGCTTGTATCTACAAGAAAATGCTAATATTTGTTTTCTATGAGTTATATTAAGGTAGGGTTTCCTTACAGCTATTCAATTTCCAAATCCAAGTTGTTGAATGTGCTTGCGGATGGTGTTTCTATAAACTCCAAAAGTCTCTGCAAGTGATACTAAGTTTAGCTCATGATCTCCATGAATGAGGTGTGCTAGATTCCTAATTGTATGATCAGATAGTTTTGGTAGTCGTGGTTTAGGTTTTTGAATGGTATTCAACCCAAATTTCTTCCACTTTGTCAAAATTGAAGAAATGGTAGAACGAGGCATTCCTAGTAATTTTGCAGTTCGTCCAAATTTTATCCCACCATGTCTCATTTCTATGATTAGGCCCCTCTCATTATTGCTCAATGTTTGTGTTCGCATGATAATTTGTAGATTGCAATTAAGTGCATGAGAATTTGAAGAAAGAGATTGAAAAAAGAGAAAATTAGTTGTAGAATTAGATCAAGGAAGAAAACATGGATATAAGCTCACTGGGTGTGATTTGAAGAAGTCAAGATGAGCTGAAATGGGAAACAAGCTGAAACGAGCTCAAAATAAACTCAGAATGAGTGGAAATCGAGCTGAAATGAAGTGGATAACGAGTAAAAATGGAGTTGAAACCAAGCCGAAACACTCCAAGCTGAACCAATGAGAACAAACCCAATGAAATAGGAAAGAAGAAGGTTGAGAAGTAATCCCATAATTCCACCTAGCCTATGTATGATCGATTGATTGGGCAAGTATAAGCCCCTTCTCCAAATCAACCAAAATTGAAACAGAATCGACAACGGGTTGAGAAATTGTACAAGGCACAATGAATTGGGAGAATGCGGGGCAAGGGAGTGATGAAAAATTGCAATGACCCCGAAAAGGAGTAGCTGAAAGGAAGGAGCCATGAACACTGCAAGAAGCTGATCTAGAAGTGAAGTCAAAGGGAGTGCAATGGCGATAGAAAATCACATGGCAGAGATGCCATTTGAAGGAGTAATGGAATGTGATTTTTTAAGTCCACAATGGTAATGGATTAGATGGTGGAATATAGAACTCTAGGCGTAGGACTAATAGTGGGACCAGGCTACAAAATTTGGAGGACAAAGGGCACCTCCGCCGATGTTGGCAAACGGAGAAAGAATTGAAAACCATGGAGGAGCAGGGAAGGCAAAGGCCCAAAATTCATAAATGAAGTGTACCATACTATATATCTTAGGATGAATATCCATACATTAGAATTTTGCACAACATATGTACATTTTTTGACCCCTAAAGTTGTTGTGACTATGGTTTTAAAAAAATGCTCCTAAACTGCCATTTCTAGTATAAGTACCAAATTTTAGCAGGATCTTGTATTACACTAGTTTGAAAATATGTGGAAGAAATTTCAAAAATTTCCACCATGTATATTGCAAGATATTAACAATTGAATCGACATAAATTTTTTTTGGCTTTGTGAAAAACAAGGCCAATAGGACAACTATACTTCACAAGATCACATTTGTATGAAAAAATGTCCATGTTTGTACTTCTTCACATTTATTCTTCAATGCAAGTTAGCTTGATGCTTGAAAATTTTCAGATTGTTTGGATTTGTACAACATCATACTACTAAAATCACAAGGCCTTCCGTAATATCACATTTTTATACTATGTGATTTTACAAAGATCTGATCCCTCTGTAATATCACATTTTAATACAATGTGATATTATAAAGTTTCAATGGTCATTTCACCTCTATAATATCATACAGTGTTAAAATGTGATATTATAGAGGTACAATGATATTATGGAGGTTGCATATTTCTTGGCTTCACACTTCATTTTACTTTCAAAATTTTATGATTTGAATGTTGAAGCTTTGAACGTTGAAGCTTTGAACGTTGAAGCTTTGAATGTTCTGAATTCTAATGTTCTTTTTTTACTACCAAATGATTTGAAGCTTTGTTAAATTGAAGAAATTTTGGATTCTACAACAAAGTATTTACAAAGTCTTTGCAATTTGACAAATGTGCATTTCAATTCTTCAATTTTGATCACCATTGTTTGTAAGTGAAGAAATTTATTAAGTGATGGTATTCTTGAGTTCAACAATACCTCCAAGGTATTTTCTTTACATTTGTTTTAAGCAAACTTGAATTCATGTATAGAATGGTGATTTGAACATTGAATTTCATTTGAACAATTTGAGTATAATTTAAGCTTTAATCTAATTTAATAGAGCAATTGAAGCAATTTTTTGAGTAATTTGACTTAATTTCATTTTAATTTCACAATTTAACCTAATATGAGTAATTTGAGCATCATTTGAACAATTTGAGTTCCAATTCAATTGAATTTTAAGAATTTAAATTAAATAAAGTTTAATAGAAATAATTGAAGCAATTTTTGAAACAATTTGACCTAATTTCACTTTAATATTCACAATTTGATTTAATGTAAGCAATTTGAACTCCAATCTAATTGAATTTGTAGAGTTTGACCTAATTAGAGTCTAATAAGAGCAATTGAAGCATTTTTTGAGCAATTTTGATCTATTTTCATTTTAATGCCAACTATTTGACCTAATTTCCTCTTTATGTCAACGAATGAATTTGACCTAATGTGTTTGTATTTTTTGTGTAGTGAATATTTGGAGTGGGAGCGCTTGGAATACAATGGAGCATATTCAAAAGATGCAAGTTTTTGAAGTGCAAGTTCTATAAGTAAGTCTTCAATTTTTTTTACATTTGTACACTAGGAATTTTTTTAGGGTTTACGGTTTAGGAATTTATATTCCTACTTTAAACCCTAATTTTTTTAAATTAAGCATTATGTGCATTCTATCTTTTAGGGGGTTTAGGCTTTGTTGTTTAGGAATTTGTATTCCTATTCTAAACTCTTATTTTTATAATTGAAAGATTTAGGATATTTTCTATCCTAATTTAAACTTGTGATTGTTATTAATCATAAACTATGGCTCAAGCTTTAGCTATGATTGATGGCTATGTGGATATCAATGTCGATGACATTAGATCCATGTGCATCTAATGTCAAAAGTGTTTGACATTTTGTTTTAAAAAGGAAAGGGCTACTATTTATTGTTATAATAGTAAAATTTTCAGTGAACATGTTAGTCATCCAATTGTCCATTTAATGTCCTATGAACTTCTTATAGGCAACACTCTTGAGTCTTAAGAATTTTTAAAATCCATCAAAAAATATCATTAAGCTTTTGCCTTCACAAATATGCGTAGGATATATACATTTCGTGTGAATGGAGAGTTATGCCACCATATTAGAAATTTAGAACCTGAAGTAAATCATAGTACAAGATTTGCACAAATTTACTTTTTAGGTGATGATTTGTAAACAGATTGTTGAATAAAGATCTTTAATGATCTCAATCACGACACCGTAAACACTATTTAAAAAAATTTAGAATCGGTTAATGCATTAGTTCGTGGTTTCAAATTTTCACGTGATGTTTTTGGGGAAGGACACAATGTGGGACTTCATATATCTGGTGAGGCTCCTGTTAGAGAACATTATTGAAGATACAACTAACTCGTCGTTCTTGATAACATTTTTGTTATTTTTAATAAGCAACACATAGAATCTGAATGTGATATTATTCTTCACCAACATCGTGGAGGATTACAAAAAATTAAGGAAATTCATCTTTCTTATGATGCATTATTTTATTCATTGTTGTTTTTTGAAGGGCAATTTGGGAGGTCACTTGCTTTTAAAACAAATACTAAAGTGACTTTAAAGTCATTTGTTCAATATATGCTTCAAAAGCGACCCGAGTTTAATGTACTACGTAGAGATAGAAGATTATTTTCAACAATATATAATAAATCAATATTTGTGTGTAAAACACAAAAATTTATTTTTCATTAGACAACACTAAGCAAAATTTCGTACCGAATGTTATCAAAAAATTGTTAATACTTTGCAAAAAGACAATGGAGCATACATTGGGCATGGCATTGTTTTACCTACAACATTTATTGATTTTTCTAGATATATGCAAATTTCTTTTATGATAGTATAGTTTTGATTAGAGTATGAGGTAAATCGGATTTGTTTGTCAAGATGACATGCAATCCAACTTGGCCTAAGATTATGGATGAGATTGGTTCAAGTCAAAAATCTCCAAATCAAACAGATGTAGTTGCATATGTTTTTGAGCTTGAATTAAAAGCCATGATGGAAGAAATCACAAAAAAAATGTGTTAGGAGAGACAATTGTTTTTTGCTATACTATCAAGTTTCAAAATCCTTCATTGCCTTACTTAAATAAATTTGATGGTTGTTTGCTATTTGGACAACCATTGGATTTTCTTAACTTACTTAGAAAGCATCTTGATGCTATGTTTGATGATTAGCATGATGATCCAAACCGCTATTCTAGAATCATTTTATTTATTAACAAATATTTGTCATTTTCAAATAAACGCATTATAAAAATTTTTGACATTCAAGATTTAAATGAATTTGATTATCCAAATATTGTTGATATTGGTGGTAATGCCAATGACAACAATGATTTAGATAATCTAAACACTTATTTTGTAGAAGAAGATGTGGGTAAACTCAACGAAGAGCAATGTATTGTTTTTAATGCAATGACTTCTATTGTTTTGGAACCCCATCTTCCTAATAAACTTTTTTTCATAGATGGGTCTGGTGGGACCGTCAAAACTTTTGTGTACAATACTATATTAGGTTATCTTCATGGTCATAGTGTCAAATGTATAGCAATGACAACAAGTGAAATAGCCGCTTGTCTTTTGCATGAAGGACGAACAATACATTCCTCTCTTGCTATTCCATTACAATTGCATGAAGCCTTGACTTGTAATATTAGTGCCCAATTGTCATTGATTCAAAGTTTGTATAAAGTGCAATTGATTGTATTTGATGAAGTTTGTGTTAGGCATCAATTTATAATAGAAGTTATAAATATATCTTTGCAAGATATTCAAGGTTTAGATTGTCTAAATGATGAGCTTGTAGTTTTATATGGTGGTGATTTTCACCAAACTTTGCCCATTGTTGTACATGGAGACCAACAAACTGTTGAGGCTTGCTTGTGACATTCAAATTTATTTTCATTGATGTAACATTTTCATTTGACTACAAATATGTATTTGCAAAGTCAACTAGATTTTTAACGATTTTTGTTAAATATTGACGAGAGCAAAACCAGTTCAGAAGTGGATTTACCGTTAGGAATGATTGCGGTTAGAAACTCTTTAGTCTCATTGATGCCATTTTTTTTTATCATTCGGTTGATTTCTCTGAGTATGTTATTTTGGTTGTGCAAAATGATGATACTCAAGAAATCAATCAGAAAATTACTGATTACATATCCGGTGATGTGCATTAACATTTTAATATTGATTTTATGCATAAAAATGATGAGCATGCCCATTATTGTCCGATAGAATTTTTAAATTCATTACAACTCAACGGTTTGTATCTTCACTAATTATATCTAAAATGTAGTCAATATGTCATATTGCTAAGAATTTGAATTCGACAAAGAGTTTATGCAATAGTAATTGCTTGTGTGTTTTGCAAGTATCTTCTATTGTATTATTGTGTAAAATTTTGGAAGGGCACCATTATGGTTAAAAAGTGTTGATTTCAAAAATCACACATCATTACAACGATGGATGCTTCTATTTACACTTTGTCGAAAACAATTTCCTATTACTGATACTTTTGCAATGACAATTAACAAATCACAGAACCAATCAGCATTTATTGAGTCGGCATTTATCTTCGAAATGAAGTATTTAGCCATGGTTAGTTATATGTGGCTATGTCTTGTGGTAAACATCATGCAAACATTAAAATTGCTAATGACAATTCAAATGCCATGAAAACAATAAAAAAAAATGTGATTTACTATGAGGATTTTGTATGACATTGTCATGAAGATTCTTATATATATTTACACTTGATCAAGTGGATGGAAAGTAAAGAATTTGTTTCAAACTCTACATGTTTAGGGTTCATGCATGCTTCGGCGATGTCCCTTTCCATCCAACTACATTCTTTTGGTGTCTATCATTATTTCAATGTCTCAATTGAGACAGGCAGACATCCTATCATATCAATAAATATAGTAGGATTATATTTGTATCCATTTTGTTACATTTTTTATAGCCAATGGAAGGATATTCCAATGCATCTTTGGACGCCATCCATTTATAAAATTTATCACTTTTCTTTGAGAATATGCAAATATGGAAAGATTCTAATGTATAAAATTTAACTTGGATATATGTTTTTTTTTCTGCAATATATTCAAATGATTATGAAGATTTTTATAATTTATTATTTGAATCTTTTATTGGAATTAGAATCATTATTGTTATTCTACATTTTAATAGGTGAAGATTTTGCATGTTCTTTAATTGTAAAGATTTTGATTTGAAAAATATTAGATTTACTCTACATTTCATTATATGTATTTTTATAAATTATTATATGAAGGTTAATAATTTTGTGATTGAAGATTTTCTTGAAATTGAAAACTATTGCTCTACATATTCAAATATGAAGATTCTATTTATATTTTCACTTCATTATTTTCTTTTTATTGCAATTTTTTCATGTTTGTAAGGATTTATTTTTGTGAAAATTATGATATAAAGATTTTCTTTAATTACTTTTTATTGCACATTATATGAATTTCCAAAGAATATTGTATGAAGATGTCAATATTTTCATTTAAAAATTATACATACTTTATTAATCTACATTCTATCACATGAAAAATTGATGAAAGTAATATAATGAATGTGTAGGAAAGCAAACTCCAACCGCTAACAAGACTTGAAGGATTTGGATTTATATTTGAAATCAAAGACTCAATGAGATAGAAGAGGCCATAAGATACAAAATCATACATTCTCCAATATGGGACAGTTTTTTACATTAGTTCCTACATTTTAAGAGGAAGAAAAACTTTCCTCCTCTAAAAAATATCTCACTTTGTTTATAGAATATGAATATCCAATATTGCCTCTTTCTCTATCCTGAAATAAATCCAAGGTTTCCTAAAAATGGCTAAATTAGTGCGTGCGTAGCTCCTATTTTCAAAGGATTGCATAGTTATTGTAGCTTCTATTAAACCCCACTAGGCATGAAAGAATGAAAGTGTATGTTGAAAACAAGAAATGAAATCGACAAATTTTTGCCCTTTTGGGAACTACTCCAGTGGTATTAATTTTGATCATTCTTCGAGCAAGGATCGTGTAGTGATGTTCATTGATGTCTTCTATATTGTTGAAATTGATGAAAGTAATATATTTAATTCCAACAATGTCCTATTATTGAAGGCTAAGAAATTCTCAACAAGAGATTTGTTAATAGTAGTTTTTGTATAGTTGTGGGTTGAATTATTCACCTTTGGTTGGTTAGAGGTTGTATTTTGATTCCCTCTGTAGGGATCAAATTGCTATATAGTCTTTGGATTGTGGTATTTGCAAATTCTTTTACTATAGAGTGTTTGAACTGCACAAACCGTTGCTCTTGATATCAATCATGTGTATTAAAAGACCCTCAGTCAACTCTTAAACTACCACTTTGAGAACCCTTGTAGTTCTGAAAATCATTATTATATATATATATATATATATATATATATATATATATATATATATATATATATGTATATATATAAAACAATTACCCCTTGGAGGATCAAATGATTATTTTTTTTGGCAATATAGCAATTTTGACAGCTCACTAAAAAATAGATTTTTATTTTTCTACTTTGAAATTTTCACACATCATGTGTTTGAGGAGTAGCTTTAAGGTGCAACAATTTTCATAACTTTTGACTACATGGTTAAAAAGTTGTTGCATGATATGTAGTTTTTGTTGTTCCTTGGGTAGTTTTGGGTTGCTCATAAAAATCACTTTTTCAAGGAATAAAAATTTGAAATTGGTTTTCTAGATTAATATGTTATGGAAAGCTTTGAATTGTTTCATTTTAATTAATGAGATGAAAGTTATAAGGAATTTTAGTTTGCAAGCAATTGAAAAATCTCTACTCTAAAATAAAATTTGAAGTCCTTTATTTAACTAAATTTTCAATATTTTTGAAAAAAAATGAAGTTATTGGATGTAGATTGATTATTAAAATGTTACAACCATTGGGATTGGAATTTTTCAATTCCATAACTAAAATTTTATCAATTTAGTATTTTAAGCCATACTCTACTTCTTTCTATTTACCATTTGTTTCAAGCATGAATATAAAATATTTTTTGCTAAAATTTTTTATATGCATATCCAAATCCCAACTTATTTCTTCAACATATTATGGACAATAAAAAGTTCTAGGATCTGCACATTTTTGTATAAAAATTTTGAAAGATGAAATTTAATCATTTGGGAAGACTTGAAAATACTTATTTTTAAAATCTAAGTAATATGTCTTGATGATCTTGCGATTGGTAAGCTTTCTTATTCTGAAATTTTAGGAAGGTATATTGTAACAAGTTAACTAAAGGTTCCTATAGTTGAATTTGTTAATGAATAAATATAGATGAAGATCTTAGCCTTGCTTTGGGATTGAGGATCGTTTGAAGCAATTTTGAACCTTAAAACATGAAAGAACTTTAGGGGTTAAATTCATTTAGTGTATGAGTTTGAATAGTAAGCCATTGCATAAACCATCTTATATTGATTTCACCTAAAATAATTTGAAGTAACATATTAGGGCTTTCTTGAAATTTGCATGATTTTTAAATTAGTGCAAGCTTGAGTTAATATTGTGATGCATACTAATTGAATTACCTTGTGTGAACATTGCAAAATTTGCAACAACTTTTCTACAACTTTAAACAGATGGGAAAAAAATAGTTGGGAGACATTGTACAGATAGTGACAACCAATGTTGCTTTAGAGGTTTGGAAATTCTATTTGGGAAGTAGTGCCTTGTCACAATACTAGAACACATTGTTCATGTGTTATTACCTTTTTCCCTTTTTGTGTTCTATTTCTCCAATGTTTTAAACTATAGATAGTGTCTCTTCATTGTTGGCAACATCTTGGCAAGCATTTTGGTGGTTCATAGTGTTTAGGTTTGAAGTAGTGATGTGCAGAGGAATTCTCCACCAAGGCAGTATATGCTTCATACATTGGAAAGCTAAGAAAATGGAGTGTGCAGAATGCTACAACTTATATGTAGCAAGCTATGAGCTAAATGGTATTAATAAGCAAGCAAAAACCTAGAGTCTCAAAAAAATTTGTATTGTCTTCAAACATATGTACAATCAAAGGAAAAATTTGTTACATAATCATCTCCCTAAATCTAGATTTTCAAAAACATCTGACATCCATGGCTTGTTAAAATTCCCTCTTTTCTAAGTTTTTAAGTATATTCTAATCTAATAATTTAGATTTTAATAAAATGTAATTTATTTATTTTACTTTTTATATTTCAAAAGTAAAATATAACTTTTACTTTTTACATTACATAAATATAAATATAAATGCACAAATATATTCTTTTGTATTAAAGATTTGTCTTATAGTTGAAAAATAACCTTGATTTTATTTATTTATTATTTATTTACTTATTTATAATATAAATTGTTTTCTAATATCAATATGGAAGCTCAAAACTATAATAAAAATGAAAGAGAAGAATGGTCTTATGATGAAAGAGAGGCTACGATAGCTCTTATAATGTTTTCTAAACAACCAATAAATAGTAAAAATGAGAGGACTTTTTCTATTGTAAATAATGAAAACAAGGCAACTATTTCCTTGGTAAATAATGAAAATGAGACAACCCTTCCTATGGAAAATAATGAAAACCAATCGATTTTTCATGTTGTAAATAATGAAAATGAGACGATTCTTCCTGCGGTAAATAATGAAAATGAGATAGTTCTTCCCATGGAAAATGATGAAGATGCAGGAATCAATTATGATGATATTAAGAATCGAAGAGAAAGAAAAAAAACAAAAAAATATATAGATCTTGAATCAAATTCAAATTCATCTTCAAAATCTTTTGAATGTGAATGTGGTTCAAAATTCAAATCTGGTCAAGGATTGGGTGGCCACAAAAAAACATGCAACCGTAGTGGAAAAAAATTCTTCAAAGGCTCTTGAAAAAGATAAAAGTATTAATCCCTAATTTTCCAATGCACCAAATTTTGGTGTCGACGATACTGTGAAGTTAAATAAAGCATAACCAAGTTACTAATTTAGTAGTTTATATTTTTGAATTTTTTTTTAAAGTTTAGTTTTATCATTAAAAGTATGATTTTGAAAATGATTGATTGTGATTTTTCTATTCAAGATTTTGTGCAAAGGTATTCATTGCAATCTTGACTTTCTATAGTTTGAGGGCTTTTGGAAATGAGCCTCAAATATATTAGATCTTAAAGAAAAAATCACATTAAAATTCATTTATAAAAATTATAAATTAGATTTTGAGAAGCCATAAATTTATTGGGATTATGCATGTTAGGCCCTTTATCCTCATATTTTTTGGTGACCAACTTTTTAGATTTAACATATGAAAAGATGATTGAAAGACTTCAAGTCACTTTTGCAATTTTAACATCCTCATGATCAAACATTATAATCTTTTAATCTATTAGTGATATTGTTGTAAGCCACATTTAACTATTTTAGGACTATTTAGTGAATCATGAACAAAACAGTGTGAGATTTTTGGATAATAACATTGTGAGATCTCCGGATGTTTGTACAAATCTCTCAATGTTTTGTATTGATCTCTTGATGTTTTGCATTGATCTCTTGATGTTTTGCATAGATTTCTTGATGTTTTGTATTATTTCTTAATGACCATTTTCTTTCCCCGATGATCATTATTAAGTTTGGACTTTCAGAAGTCCAAAAGTAGTTAAGTGTGCAATTGTATTTTCATTTCCTATGTGATCTTTAACATGTCTAGTTTGAATGTGTATGGTTACAATTCAAAAAATTGATACAACTTATCAAAATGTTGTCTTTTTGTTTAATTTAGAGAAAATTCCTAAGGGCTTAAAAATGGTCTTGGGCATTTAGGGATTAATATCAAAGAATTAGAGCTATGCCATAAATGACAATATATATAGATAAGAAAGAAATGGAGCCAATTAATCAATTACAAGAATTGAAGATGCAGTTATGAATGAACTTAAACCACCTCAAAAATCACATGAAGATATGGATTTGAATAGTAAATGTAAAGGAGCAAGATATTAGGACAATAAATTGAATCAAACACTATAGATTTCTCAAAATTATGGAGATCATCAATCTAATGCAACACTCACTTTCTTTAAATCCATGATTAAAGATCACCAAAGTCACAATTTATTTATTTTTGATGAAAAGTTATAAATCTAATTTATTTAATTAGGATTTTTTATATTACAAGTGTTGTGTCTATATATATATGTACTCTTGAAGGACTAAGGCCATTTTTTTGTTAAAAACAATTGAAAACTACCATTTTTGCTATGTTCATCCAAGAAAACAAAAAAATATTTTAAAGACAAAATAATACTTTAAAAAAAATCTAATTGTAGGATCTTGTACTTAACTTGTCTAAGATCATATAGTAAGAATTTCATGAAGTTTCATTAAACATATTAGAAGATATTAGCATTCAAAGTTGAAAAAAAAAATTATTTGAACAATTGTCCACAATGTCAGATGACTGACTATCATTTGTGGAATTTTTTTGCTCCGTAGACTTTAAATTAAAAATATTTTGTGTTGAAGAATTGAGTGGAAAGTCTAGGAATCTAAAAATTATGAAGTAGAAGTAGGTCCAAGATTGAAAAAATAACTAAATAATTAATAGCTATAACATGGATCAAAACACAATAATCCCCAAAATAAAATTGTTCTAGCAAACAAACTTATCCTTGTCAAACAATGTTTTTTGAAAAATTGTGAAAATTGCATTAAAAAATAAATCCTTTAAGTTATTTTTTCAAAAAAATGCTTAGATTGGCTAAAAAACAAGATTGTTCATATTTTTCACATCACTAATTCAAATGGAATGAATCAAAGCTTCATATGTAAACAAAAATTTAATTTAATTTCAAATTTTTGTGGATTTCTTTTTTTGCCCAACAATGTGAAAATGAAGTTTAGGATATTAACTTTTGCTCCTAGCCCCAACTGAAATAAAAATTATATTTCCACAAAGCTAAATTTATTTTTAATCTTATGAGAAAGTTTCAAAAAGTTTCACTAAAAATTGAGGTAATAGGAATTTGCCTAAAATCCATTTTGTCCCACAAAGAGACAATGGTCCTTTTGAGGATTAAATTTGATTAGATATATAAATATAAGACAGTCATGTAATGCACATTTTTGGACCTATTATTTAATCCACATTCATCCACATTCATCCAGTTCTTGTACTCTCATCCAATTTTCATAAGTACATTGGGAAAAAATTTGAAATTGTTTTAATATTGTACTAGTATTGTTTCAGTATTGCACACGTTACTTAATAGTCTAGTATTGTTTCAAGCCAAAACAACATTGCTTGCAATTTAAAATTGCAGTATTGATGCAATTTGAAAAATTAATTATAATTGTGTCATGAACAATGTACTTTCAATATTAATATTTACATTTGTTTCAATTTATAAATTGAATTGTTGCAATCTATAAAACTAAATTGCATTTGTATTGCTTTTATTATGTTTCAATATTGCAAATGAACTACAACAGACTTCAATTTCCAGTAGTCTACATTTCAATGTTATTATTCAGATTTAATTCAACTTATAGATTGAATTGTTGCAATCTATTTTGCAAGATTGCTTTAGTATTGCTTTAAATATATTTCAATATTGCAAATGAACTACAATATAGTTTAATTTACCAACAATCTTTATTTCTGGAGTCCCAAATGTCTTGCAGTTGTAGATTTGTGCATTTTGAAATGTCTTAATGTAATACATTGCAAGTAGTTGTAAATGTACAAATGACTTACATGTTGGAAAATTTTGAATAGGTCCACCTATACATATGGACAGCATTTCAATATTTTAAAATGCATCATAATTGTACATACCAAGTGTTGCTAGATGTGCTAATTGGTTACAATCTACAACAATATGTCAATATGTAATTTTCCTATGCCATAGATTTATATTCTAAATCCTAACACCCTCAACAATCTCCACTTCAATATGCACCTATTCAGAGTTGAATGAAACCACAACTCTTCAACTTCTTAGCAACTTCCTACAAATAGACCACAAACAAGACCACAAACGAGTAGAGCTCAGTCTCATATTTGCAAGTTGAGGGAGAAGAAGATCAACTATATCTTAATAAATAAAGATGAGCACCTTCTACTTCTGCATGCCAAGCCATAATATAAAGAAGAGATCAATGCATGGTGTACTTATGAGAGTTTATTGACGCTGTAGAAGCACCTTTTTATCTGCATGTCCCAATAAAAACTTATTAGAGGTTTCCTTGTACATTAATTATCTTCATCATTATCATAGCTCATGCTTGGCACTAAATCCTCTATCAATCGGAATGACGAAAAAGGGTAAGCAAATTGCTACAATCCCAAACTGATTTATTTCTGCATTGCGATTTGGACGGATGTCATCAGAAGCTATAATCAGATGCAATTTGTATGAACATCTAATTGTTGGTGCACAAGGACCATGGTTCAATTTTCACAGTCTAGGTCAACAGAAGAAATAAGAATTCATCTATGTTTACACTAAAGTTTACCTTGATCCCGATCACGTCCTTGAGGAGTTGTTGACCGCAAGTCATCTCTGCTCATCACTGTCTGCATATTGCCTGGAACCAGCTTTGAAGAAGCGCGGGATAGAAGCTCATCAAACTGAATAACATACCATCTAACCTGTAAATTCAGACCTAACAAGAATGAAATTGACAATTGGCTTTTTTCAGATTACTCACCAAAGTCAAAAGCAAAGTTTGGAAGATTCGCTCACCTTAGGCTCTGAGAATTGAGTGACATCGTCTATGTATGATTCAAACTACTTGAGCTTCATTTCGTCCAACCCACAAAACCTTCGGAACCCCACTAGCAAGCGCCGATTTTTGCTCTCCCTCACACCTTCTACTTGCAGCTTCCACCTCTTACTTGTAGCTACCACCCCCTCGCAATTTCCAATGCCTCCCAAACATTCACAACCTTGTTGCACAAGGTTCTGCAACTCACTGCAATGCCTTCCAAACATTCACAACCTTGTTGCACAAGGTTCTGCAACTCACTGCAATGTCTCTCATACTCAAAACCCTAATCCCAAGTGAACGACGTCAATCACCCTCCGCAATCATGTTTTGGGGAAGATTGAAGACATTTTAGAAGGTCTTCATTTCCTGTACAGAAGATCCAACGGTGTTAATCTAATTTCCTCTAAAAAAATTGATGGCAGATTAGGTGCTTTCGATATTTCAATTGTAGATTTGATGGCAAGTATCAATTGAAGCCAAATGGGGGGCTTAGGTCCAGACATGTGTTAGTATCAACTTGCTACTAACATAGTTTGATTGTGTAAGGTAGGAGGTCCATAAATGGACCATGAACTAAATTTGGAGGAGGTGAAACATCTTCAAATATTTTTCAGTAAATTTTCCTTGAAAGACATCTAATCCAAGTTTTTTCATGTTTTTTTGGAGCTTTGTGAAATGAGTTATAAAATTTTGAAGTTGAATCACTTGAATGGCATAAGACTCTAAAATGATAGACCTTCTAAAATGTACATTATCTCTACATTATTGAAGGCTATAAAAAAGCAACATGTACAAGTAGTGTACATTTTAGGAGTTCAGTCATTTTAGAGCTTGAGCCATTTTAGGACCTCCTACCTAATGAGAATTATAAAAAAAAACGTTCCAATACATGTGCAAATTGTGGAATCTAGTGCATTTGTATATTTGAAATTATTTAAAATTAACTTCAGTCATGCATCTAGAAATGTTAACCCCTAAATGTTATTGACTATATTTTCACCAAAACTGCTTCAAAACTGTCACTTCTAGTACAAGTAAAAAATTTTAGAAAAAAAATTATTTTTGGTCAAGTTATGTAAATGAATTATTTTGAATTTAGTCTATTTGAACATGTAGTTTTGTGACAATATAATTGAAGTCTAAAAAGAGTTTAATAACAATGTAATAGTGATTTTGGAATTCAAATTTCAACGATACAATTTCTAGTTAGATTTGTATAACTACAAAATACTAGTAATAAAAGTATTGAAAGTGCATTGCTTGCAATACAAATTTCATATTGAAACAATTCTACAACAATATAACATTGTGTAACAATAAAAGAAATAGCAATAGTATTGCAACAAATTTGAATCATTCATAAATTGTTGCAATATTGCAACAGTAATGTTTGCATATTGTTTCAATTGCAATTCAAAACTAAAACTAAATAAAAAGCAATAATATATCAAAAATGAAACAGTATTGAAAAAGTGAGTTTTAGTTTTAATATTGCACCAGGTTTGCTAACATAAGTTGCTACATTCTATACAACTTCAATATTTTTGCAAGAACTCTACAAAAGCAACACTGCAACAGAAGATATTGTTTTCAGCACTACAATATATTCAAAACAATCTTGTTTTTGTCTTGCAAACAAAAGTAATTGCCACCGCACTCTTGCAGTACTGTTGCAACTGTTTTAATTTTCCTGATGTATTCATGTCCAAATATTGAAACTTATTAGATCACATTCATCCATAATTCATTGAATTAGTAAGGAGGAATTGCTTACTATTTATATTCATACAACTACAAGGGTTTGATTCAAACACCCTTCATATATAAAATTAAATATTAAGGATTTTTAGAACTACCCAAAGGGTGTATGAAACGAACCCTTGTAGTTGTATACGGTAGTGTGGATTTCTCTTGAGGTCACTAAGAATCTCATTTAAAAATTTAAATAAAAAATTTGGAATTTGCCCTTGAGGGAGATTGTAGAACGAGAAAAAACTGGCCACCTTAACTCACAATCGGATCCCCGTGAAAGCCTTCTTCACGAACCGCATCTCATTCCACAAACTTTGTGAAAGGCACATACATAAAATTTCTCCAACTAAGTTACGTTAATGCCCACATGAAACGATCAGATCCGGAGTTGTGAGTCCGCTGTTTGATGCATCGGGTTTCCAAAATCCGTGGGATTCTTTGTAGTTCCGCAGGTGCCGTTGGTCTCTTCATATCGTTCTGCATCCTTCTTCTCTAACAAATCAAGTTAATGTAAGCAATTTATCTGTGGATGCCACTCTCTTGACGAATTTTGGTGTATTGCAGCTTTGGGATGAACACCGAGTCTAGGGTTTCACTACTTGTAAGTCTTATAGATGCATGCGGAGTACATGTTTGTGAACTGCTTTCTTCTGGTCAATTCGACTCCTTTTGGTGCTATTGACTACTGAATGAATGGAGACTTGGTGCAAGGTTGCAAGGTTTAGGGTTTAGGGGTGACGGATTGATCCTTCACGGGATCAAGAAAGTCGTGTCGTGCATGATCGCGGTAATGCAAGAGTTGTTTTGCCATTATTCTATCGTATGTATCATGTACGCTCTCGTTCGCCGAGAGTTCACTCGCAAATTTGAACTGACATTTTGAAACCCTAAGAATGTCATTTTACGGAGCCGTTGATGTTGAGTTGAGTTCTTCCTTGAGAAATTTCTGACTTACTTCGCTGGCAGTGTGCTGACTGATCCAAGTTCGCAAATTATGTTGCGGCGAAAACCCACGAGGCTAGAGCTCAAGGCAGAGGACAAGGAAGAGTACGATGAAGCCAAGCGGAGAGCTGCCGCAGCTGCTAGAGCGGCGTCCAATGCTGGGCCTGCTGCCGCTGCACTCCTCGACCACCTCCCGAAGCCGTCGATCAACCAGCGCATTGGCCTTTACAAGTAGAGCGGCGTTGAAACACACTTTGGGGATTAGGTCTTTAACCCGAACTTCCACTTACTTTCAGACCTGGTCCCTTCTCATTCCAATGTTGTAAAATTCTGTTGTAATGCGAATTCATATTTTCACTAACACGGTGTGGTCTGCCTTGATTCTGGATTTATGGTTGCCATTTCTATTGCATTTTGTCCCCCTTCTCTACAATCAGTGCATCAGGAATTGGAGATTCTTCGCTTGTTAAAACAGTTATGTTCTCATTTGTGATCATCCGTTGGCAATTGCAATATAGGAAAACTTAGAGCGGATTACAGTACAATGTTCAGCACAATCTGAGCACTTTCGTATAAGGTAGAGGATACTATTTGGGTCACTTCAAGCATTTCAACGTATGCAGGGGAGTATTTTCTGGTGATCACTGTAGAGCTGCGCAGGGATCACTTCGGGTACAGGAGCCAAATCTGTTTTCACCAGTTCTTTATCAATAATATAAAAATCTCTTGTGCAATTTCAAAGTGGGAGGTTGTAGACCACTCTTCAAGTGACATTGGACAGCTTCAATTCCATTTTAAGACAAATAATCATAGACTTTTAACCCTGTTATGCTCACACCACTTCCGAATTTGTTCATTCAAGATGTACAAATGCCTACAGTACACCACTTGCTAATTAGTCCATTCAATAAGTACAAATGGATGAGTGTCTGGTGAGGACAGGACAGGAGATGGGATCAGGTCCCTAACTGTTTGAAGTATCCACAACCTCGGTGCAATGATTCTCATGTGTTGGTATAGTTTGACGAGCTTGATTGTGCCAGTGTGAGATTACGAAGGCCTGACCCAACGATCGATCCCTGAGGGTGTGCTGAGAATTGTTAAGTTCCGACCAGTGGGTTGCCGAGCACAAAGACTCCCCATGGCCCCCAGTGTAAAGGCTCAGGAGAGAGAAATGTCCCATATCGTTCGGTGCTGTAGTGGGTGTCCCAGGCATACAAATACTCGATGCTGCGCAGCTCTCCTCACTTACCTGGGCGGGGTCTATCCATTATCCGGAAGGTGGATGGCCTAGGGGAGCCTGCCCCATTGCACTTCGGGCCGGGTGACTCTAGTATCTCTCTACAGAGGGCATACACGTCATAATTTGTGGCAGCAGGGGCTCGCGTTCGCGCGGCCCCTACCAATTGCAATTCTAATCTGGAGTAATTAACTGGGGTTCCAGTAAATAATGATAATAACGACTTGCGTGGTAAAATGTAATTTAATTACTTGATTTTTTAACCCTGTAACAGCGACGTGGACACTTAGTGTCCGACGGATGACAAAGAAATGCAACTATTCATTCTCGGAGTTTCTGAGAAAAGGAAACATCTTCTACAGTAGTTTGACTTCCATTGAGTACTTTTTCAATTTTTTAAGGGATTGATTCCCTGGGTTTCAGAAAATGATGAATTCCGCAGAGACTTGCCTGTCCTTACAGGGTTAAAATGTATCCCCAAAATTCTTAATTTTTTGAGCTCCTTGGATTTTGTTTAAAATTGGATAGGAAGCCAACATTTTGAGAGGGGTTATTATTAATTTTTAAATTAGCATTTTAACAAGGGTTATTAATTTAATAAAAAAAATTATAAACATAATCATTGAAAATAGACACATTAGAGATCACATGGATAAAGAAACACACAACAATAGCATACACTAGGCTATTAGCATTGGCATCCTAATTCCATCAATAGACTAGCTCAATTCCATCACTTACTTTTGGTCCTAATTCCACCTTGAATCCCCTAATTTTAGGTGGAACTAGCGGTTGGCACTTGTTATGCTACACATTCATCATTAGAATTTTATAAGAATTTTTATGTATTACATAGAATACAAAACAAAAATTTCAATAAATCTTCAAATAAAAATCATTAAAATATTTGTATAATTTTTTTTATAAATAAACTTATATTGAAATGTACAATAGAAATTTATTGAATGATGAATGAAACATATGCAATGGTAAATACTATAAAAGATACACATACATTAGAATGCATTAGAAATTTGACTCCATTGTTACAAAAAATGGCAACCCAAATTGAAGAATTGAAAAGAAAAACTTATAAATCTCGAAAACTTTGTTAACAACTTAATTGTTGTGGAATCCAAAATTGTTTTGATTGAATAAATTTCTCAAAATCATTTGGTAGTAGCAATAGAAAATTGAAATCATGAAAGCTTAAAGCTCACAAAAGCACAAAATCATAGAAGTGCAAAGAAGTGTAAAGCCAAAAGAAGCAATGGATTTGCTACCTCTATAATATCATCCTATGGATCCTCTTTAATATCACCTTAATTGCAACAACTATATTATTTCTATAATATCACCTTTTGTAAAAAGTGATATTACAAAAGTGATTGCAAACTGCTACTCTATTTCTGTAATATCACATTGTGTGAAAATACAATTTCTACGTATATATGAATGAAAATATTTTTACAAAATATTTAAAATAATTATTTTAAAGACTTATTGAAATCATTATCATGCATTCTATTGAAATATATCAAAATTTTACTAATATGTGATACAATGAATGCGTAGCATAGCAAGTACAAGCCCTTAGTATTAATGGTAGCATTTGTGATATTATTGAGGGAGTTATGATTTTAGTAGTATGATTAGGGGTTGCTTAGGGGACCTTTTGATCCACTCTATAAGTGGTTTTGTAATTTCAGGACTAACTACCTCACAGAAATTATAATTTTAATTGAAAAATCATAATTGCACTTGGGGTTAATTTGTGAAATAAGCACACACCTCTAAAAAATGTACTCTCGAAGATACTCAAATTGCAAATCATAGTGGTAATATGCTTGTTTACCTTATTAATTATGGATTGAAAGATTATAAGGTACATTAGCCCATTATCATATAGATTTGCTACATAGGCTCTTTGAAAAAGCTATTTGCTGATTTCCATATATTTTAGAGACTGAAATGTTTGAGAGAGGTCTGTTGGAAAAAGAATGAAGACGTTTTAGTAAGAAGTGAATTTTTTGTGATTTTCCAAAGCTAAATTGTTAATGTATGAATAGACCTTTATTGAAGGGTGGGTAGATGCTTGTTGAAGCATGGTTTAATGAGTTTACTCCCCAATTACATTATCCATAATAAAGGATGTGATAATAGGTGAACTACCAGTGCAAATGATAAGCTTATAGGTTGCAGAATTGGATGCATGGTAGTATTGGATGCATGGTAGTATTGGATAGTTCTACCTTGATGTTCAATCTTGACCATGTTAAAGTTGTAAAAGTGATTTGAAGCCTTTTAATACTCTTTCTCATGTCAAATCTAGAAAATTGGTCATCAAAAAAATATGATATTAAAGGACATAACATACATAATGAAAATCAATATATAACTTTTCAAAATCTATTTTTATAATTTTTTAAAAACAATTTTGTAATGCAAATTTTTCTCCAAGATCTAATGTATTTGAAGCTCATTTCTAAAAATCCTCAACACTAAAAAATCAAGATTTGCAATGGCCTCCCTTGTAGAAAATCATAATAGAAAAATCATAATCTTTTATTTTCATAATTGGATTTAAGATACTAAAAATAGACTTCAAAAATAATTTTTCAAAAATATAAAATTAATTATGATATATAATAATTGAACAATTTTAACAAATAATTAAAAAAAATTAGACATTCATCCAAGTTGTTCTTACAATTTTTGGATGGTTGATGATACTTTCATCTATAGCACTCACATTTACCTAAACCCTTATCTTGATCTCCAAAGCCTAAACTCTCTATTGTGTGACCAATGCTATGTGACCAATGATATATATCAAGGTGCAAACTAGTTTAATAGTTTTCCAAAAATGTAGACACCCTTTCTAACCAAGTTGCTAGGAAGCAATGATATTCAGTCATGTAGAAGCTTCCATCGTGATATTAATTGTATGAACTGCACATTTTACAACATTCATTATTCACCAACTGACTGGTTGAGCATGAAGAATATACAAATAACTTGAGAATTATTTTGAAAAGGCAATCCTGCTCCACTTGGTTTCTCCCTCCTCAAATGGAAGCGATTGTCTAAGCCTTCGTTCACTCATACGGAAGGCGCTTTTCCAACTTCCAAAAGCTTCCTTCAGGGGTACATACAAATCCGTCCTAACTTGCCGGAATCAACTTTGACAGTGGAACTATTTGAAATCATTACCACAAAATTCCCCACTCATGCAATTGCAACAGGAACAAGTTCTAGAATATTCAGAAGATTATAACGGACGATTTCAATTCAAAAAAGAAAACACAAAGCAACCGGGAGTCCTTTGTCTCTGGTATTCAATCGCCTACACCTCTGCAAGGTTTGCTCGATTCTTCAACCCCAAACTTCAAGCTCTAATACCAGTTTACAGCAATAGATTTTGGAGCTTTTTGCATAAGACCAGTACACCTCAACCAAACGGCAGAAAACTATTGCCTTTCTTGCAACATTTAAGTGTGAACAGGTTCATATATGCACTAACCCGTGTGCTACAACACCACTGGAAATCTCTTCCAGGAATATCGTTTTTTCCTCCAAGTAATCGGCTGAAGAAGCCAAGCTTATTGTGTGTCTCATCTCCACTTGCAGATCCGCTCTCGCTGGCAACTTGTTTATCGTCCTCCAAGTGTGCCGGGAGCTCTTGCATAGGGATGAACGCCATCAATTCTGTTGGTGCATTGGTTTTTCAGCTCCTCTCCGTACTGGATTTCACAACCGCAGTAATGAACTGCAAACGAAATCTCAAGACACAAATGTTCTTCCCAACGGCAATGATGCAGAAACGAAGGAAAGAATCAAATGATAACAACCAATTTCCAGTGATTTCAAAACTCAAATTTATGAAGAATACTGAGGATTGCAGCAAGATGGATCACCTGTACCTCTTCACTGGACAGATCTGATATGTCGCGGGTACGAATGACTAAACGACCCATCTGATCCCTCTTCGTAGCCTGTGCCAACCTCGCTAATTCCCATACTTTTATAACCTCCTTGCATTTCAAGTGGTAGCTTCACTCCTTCATCATACTGCAAGCCCACGGTGAACAGTCAATCATTTACACAAGTAATGATTCTTGATGAACATACAATCAAACTTGTTAAAATGCCAGTTGCATTGCTTTTTGCCTAATTATCCCACTCCACCTCTACGACCTCCAATATTACTGTCATAGTGTTTCTAACAAGATAATTACAGCTAGAGGGGTTGACGGCTGTCCCCTCCTTTCCCGAAGTCTTTGATGATCGTTTTTGTGATTACCACTTGACAAGAATTTAGGCATAATGCACACTTTTCAAAATTCACATGCATTATTAATAAATGCAGTGTCATATAAAGATCGAAGTCCGTACACACACAACAGCAGCCTTGAGTTGCAATCAACTTTAGTGCTTGCTTGTTACCTTTGGAACTATAGCAGGATTGACCACCTCTTCGCCATCCTCTTCATAGCCAGTGCCCAACTCACTGCTGCCAACTCCTTTATCAGCCGCTTGCACTTCTGGTGCCAGCTCCACTCCCTGCATGCCCATCAAATTGAGGAGGGTTACAACAGCTCCGAGCATCCCAAAGACTGACATAGAAGCACCATTACAACAAGAGCTCAATCTTTCATAATAGTAGGAGAAATCACCTTTGTGGGAGCAGTTGCATCTTCCTTTTCATGTCCGAATTTATGTCCCATTCTGGAGAAAAAACCCGGTTTCTCCTCTTGTGGCATGGGAGTGATGTAGGCCAGCTCAGGGTGAGGATTCTCTTTGACCGAACTCTCCACACCTTTCGTATGATTTTCATAGTCACCGACTCTTTCCTTCAGTCTCTGAATTGCTGTAGAGCCAGGTCGTGTCTCATCATCTGCAATGTAGCCTGTGGAAACAAGAAGACGAAATTCCTTCAGCAATACAACAAGCACGGTGCCGACCTAAGTTGTGATTACTTTACGCTAATGCCAGCATCGTCTTCCAAATGCTTGATGAGAAGCCCTAATATCGCCTTCGGTGGTCTGCAAACGTGATCCCTCCAAATAGGAAGCTGTTCTGTACAGTGTAACGAGTAAAAGTCTTTCCTGCGTTTTATCCGTCCTGAGTAGGACAGATAAAACAGACCCATCAATGCTGCTTAAGCCCTAGCTGGGCATGGTGGTTTCGCAGCCATAGATAGTTACTATGAAACACTGGTTTCATAAACTCGGCCAGTCCGGTTCATACAACTGTTTTAGTAATGGTTTCTGCACAATGTCCGATCTACGCAATGACTCCAACGAAGAGCTAAATCTTTCCAACTCAAGCAAGTAGCGGACCCCCCCAAAAAGAGAAACAGAGTGATGAGAGGGACCTTCAGATTCAGAGCACATTGAAGCGTGCTGGCCCTCATGATTCCCATCCAATTCCATCGTTCCTCTTGAAGCACTCCTTGGAAGCGTCAATGATAAACTTCAGCACCTAAAGCCTTCTTCAACAGTGACACAAGACATCGAAAACTCAGCCACCGTAGAAGTACAACTCTAATGCATTCCATCACGTCTTTCTCAACTTGAGTCACCCTGCATTAACTGCAACTACAGTAAATTACTGCATATCAATTCGTACGTGGTCTGATGCAATCTGCATACCTTGCATGCTCCTTCCAGATTCTTGGCCGAGGAAGGTCTTTCACCGAAGATATTTGGATGCCCACTGAAGAGTGCCTACACTAAAACCCTAAGGCGCAATGAGGACGCCAGGTGTGACTCTCACGACACAACACTTGTAAGGTCTGAAATGCAGGGTCTCAAAAACTCTGAAACCCTAAAGAAACAATTTAATAATAAATTATCACCGTTTTTCAAGCACCTTTCCGAATTCCACCTGTCCTTTAGAGCCCAGCGAAGGTTTGCGTTTTGCATCACTTTGCAAACTCTGACATGACGATGCCATTGAAGTTTGATTCGAAATTCGTAGAATGATAATCTGGGTGAAGGGTTTAAGAGGTTTCAATCAATCTGCGGAAGAGGCTCTTTAGGTGCATAGGAAGTGGCTAAGTCCCTAAGTTCAAACAGAATGGCGTCCAGCGGGGCAAATTCCCAGAAGGAGGACGTCTTCAAACCCATTAAGACTCCGCAGGTGGGTTAGGACAGTGATGACAGAATTTCTTAACAGAAAAGTTGTGAGCATTGTGAAATTTGCAGTGAAAGACATAAGCTACGTGAAATCTTTGCATTCCAACACTCACAGAATTGTAGAAGTGTCCCCGATTCTGAGCGTGTTGTTCGTGGACACAGAATGCAGATATACAGGAAACAGAATCGCACGGCAGCAGGGAGGATTTGACTGCAGAGACAGAAGTGAAAGCGCCAGGACTCATGCAACGTGCTGCAGAGGAGGTGCAAGCCATAGCTGCTGGAATATGGGCAGCCATTACTCCAGGCTCTAAAAAGTGATGAGTCACCACGAATGGATTCTCCTACATACCTTGTGTAGTAAATTTGCTAGAAGCTGATCAGAGAGGTCTAAGATTAATGGATATTTTGGCATCGTTTCTTCTTATTCAGGCCAGGGGACTTGTACCAACTTTCATGAACTTTTGATGTTGATATGAACCTTACATGAAGAGTAAACTTCTGATGTGCATTTCTTGCCTGTTGCTACAAGATTGTACATGCATTCCGTCTTGTGTCAGTCAATGGTGATACTGGCATGCCTTCTTGAGTTTCGTTTTGTCTAGATTCTTTAACGATTGCGGATACGCAACAGTCTTGAAAGGAGGTGCTAACACCTTGGGCCCTTCTGCTAATTCAAGGGAAGAGCCGCAGAATCCATAATCCCCAATCCTCTAACATTCTCTTAAACTTAGATCCTTTCAATGTACCAATCCATTCATTTTTTGCTATCTACATTGAAAGGGTGGGGACTTACCTAGAATGCTACGTACATTTGACTAAATGTTGAGCATTGGTTTTTGGATGGAAGGTTCCTTAATGGCGATCACATGAGAGGAAGACAATGAGAAACAACCACTTGAAGAATTCAGCATGTTGGAGCATGAATTACTTTATTACATTTCACGGTCAATGAATGATGTTGATGATGATGATGACGATGATGATGAATGCGAGAAGCGTCTTATTCTGGATAAATTTACCCTGGAGTTAGTTTTTTCTGAGTTTCGCCATGCAGACAGGAATCTGAGCGTTTGGCAACACTACGAAGACAATGGAGAGAGCGGCCACGGAGACAGGGTCCGAGTTATCTTTCACAACGGCGATTTCGAGGTTGGGCAAATCTCCGGAGGGTGTTACCTCGAGCGGGACTCCATTCAGCAAACTGGTTTGGCTGTGAAGGTCGCCATTGGCAGCAGATAAGTGATACTCCTGTCTCTGGGGCACCATCCCCTTGGACTTATGGCCGATGAGATGTTTGGATTTCTTGCCAGACTTTTGTGTGGAGATTGGTGCATCTGTCGTGGCAGATGATTTCAGATCCACTTCCACATTCACTGATGATGAATTCGAAAGATTGATCAAGAGCATGACGAGACCTCCAGATGTGGAGCCTGCTTGGCAGTGTGTGTACGCTCTCAATTTCGGTAAGTCGTTTTCTACTGTTGTTGCCAAGACTCTGGTCCCCATGAGCCTCTTGAACAGAATCGCGCTGTAGTCATGCGTTCAATCCCAGTTAGTCCATTTTGTTGTACAAGGTGAATAAATAGAGTTTTTGAAAACTTTACACTCTACTCTCCTTAATCTGACTGCTTGGAAGACAGGCGTATGTAGAATTGTAGAGGTCAAATAGTCTGAATGTGAAACAG
Source organism: Climacium dendroides (assembly GCA_950106755.1). Taxonomy (NCBI): domain Eukaryota; kingdom Viridiplantae; phylum Streptophyta; class Bryopsida; order Hypnales; family Climaciaceae; genus Climacium; species Climacium dendroides. The sequence goes on along the minus strand of OX467083.1, from coordinate 34,015,476 downwards.
GTGAGCTACAGTCAATGAAAGTGTGGCAAGTGCGCAAGATATTCCATAATGTCATTGAAGAGAGGGTCAAATTTAAAAGTTCTGACTGTTTTAGGAATTTTCGGACGTCGTCACAAAGAGGATCTTCGTTATGGCTTACGAGGAGGTCTCCCTATGGTCATATTGATCAAACTGTGGCGTCCTTATGTGTAGAGAGACCTCCTTATGAGTCATCGGAAAGATTCCCTTTCTGATGTTATCTAAATCCCTGTTAATAGTGAAGTCAATTGAAAGTTGTTTTGAGGAATATTAAGGTTGTGGAGTTCCGGTAGTTGCAGTGTCTCACCTGTACAGATCTGGATTGGGTCTAAAAGTGGTGGAGTTGAGGAGACCATAGTTACCGCCAATGAGAGTTTGACGGCAGTATGACTTGGTGTTGAACGTTGCGGCCATTGCAAGTTGATCCAAGTACCTTCAGAGAACAATGCATGTTAACCGAGACAATCCTATTTGGGAAGTCACACAATCAACTATTCGGAGCACGCAATTTGGTGAGAATTAATTATTAATTGGTATCTACCAATTCTTTATGTTTGTTTAATTTTTTCGCATCATGCTTGATATATGACCCTCTTTAGTCTTCACTGAATTTTTTCAATTTTTTGTCTAACCCAATTCAAAAATGAAGGAAGCTGTAGCGTAAAATGAAACTGAGACACATTTAAAAAGCAATAGTAGCATGACGGGTTCCGTCATTTCCAAATAAGAAATTTCTTCTGTCTTAGAATTGTGATACGTGTTTATAGGAATAGTGACATTCTCCATTTATTGAATGCGGTTTTATGAACATTTAATCAATGACGATTCTACTGAAGATTGTGCGAAAGAGACTAATGAAAATTATGCAGTTTTCTCTGGGGTAGAGACAATTGCAATTAGCTGCTTGTCTCGATTATGGAAGATTTTTACTGACCAGAAGCTCATGACGAAAGCATTACTGACGAGATCTTTGCCACTGTTGTAGGCTCCTCCTGCTTCACCCACCCAAGCCGTTGCCCAGGGAGCAGTAGTCTTAATGATTTGCTGGACGGCTCGGAAGTTGCCTTTATCGTCGTCTAAGACAGAAGGGTCGAGAATCCTCTCCACCAAAATAGTGCTGTCGCCTGCATAGCTTGTAACACATAGAATTCATGAGCTCTTGATGTTTGCATGCTCTTTGAAATGAACAATGAATTTGCCAGTTCGACTGTGATCTGACCTGGGCCAAGGTTGTAGATATGGCGCGAGATGGCGTTAACAACTGCAGGGCCAGACTCATTGAGGAAGGTGGTATACCACTCATACTCAGTCCCAGCAACATTTCCACTTCCATCAGGCGCCACCACCAATGGCTTCGGAATGCCGAACTCTTGGTACAGGGAATCCACCAGGAAACGCAGCTGTTTGATGTCGTCTCCATATTGCTTCGCTGGTAAGCTCGTCACCACACGGTTTGCCGTCAGCTCGTTTCCTGCACATAATAAGAACCAGACAAGCCACCTATTTAGTCTTTGAAACTGGATTTGATCTTTCTCAATTGTAAACCCTGAAAGGTGATCGTCTTTTGCGCATTCTTTCTTATTTTGTGAATAGTTTTCAACAATTTCTTTTTTTATTGTTGTGCCAGTAGTTCCTGTTTGGACATTGTTATGAATACTAAGATGAAGTCAGAAATTTTCACTTTCTCGCAACGGACTAGATTATTGAGTTTGCCATTGGTGCAAAGTGTATTAGTAAAACTATGAATAGTACCGGTACCCATTTCGAATGACAAGATGAAATCAAATTAGATAAATTTAGATAGTAAGAAAATAGAAATATTCATTTCAATCACTCAATAGAAAAAAACAAAAAACAAACAATTGAACAAAAATTCAGAGGCTAATGAGTGGTCAAAGTTGTCAATTGCACTGCATGAAACAGAGTCGTTCATAGTTTAGGGTTTGGTGATTACCCAGTTCCCATCCCTCCACTGCAATGCCTTGCTCGACGGTAAATTTGATAAAGTCTCGAGCATTTGAGGAATCCCATGGTCCCCATGTGCCCGAGACAAGTCGTGAGCGGTTGTAAAGGGCATTCAGTCCAAATACAACCTGAACTCTGCAAGCATGAAATTCAACTCAAGTAAGTGTAACAGTCTATTGTTTTGGAGGTGAGATTACTAGCACCTCTTTACGACCTCATCACCATTAGTAGCAAGAATACGATTCAGTACCTTAACGTTCTTTAGAGGTCCTTTGGTTTACTCAAGAATCTGAATCCATCACTCTGGTTCTGTCAAATGTTTAGATAAAGTTTGTGAATTGTGCTTGCTACCTTTCTTGTCATTAAATTCCGTTTCTCAATAAAATTCACGTTTGGAAGGCCAGTAATATCATACTGCAATGGTCATTCCAATTCTCCTAGCAAAGGGTGCAGGCTTAAGAGGGCAAAGAGTGATATGGTTGGATAGATATTAATTGGCCTCACCCTGATTTGGCAAATAGTTTGTTGAGAGCAATCCAGCGCTCCATAGACAAGCACCCTCCTCGGTAGCCAGTAATGTTCACGGCGTCTTTCTCCAACGGCAGACATTGTTTCGCAGGATCGCTCAAGCCTACGTCATAAACAATTTCGTCTTGCACTGTGCCTCCAAGGCGAAGGCGCAACGGAGATAACGCTGTGTGGATTTCCAGATCAATTTCAGTACTACTAACAGCTCCTCAATGCTGCATGTGCTCATGATGATTTCCAAAGGATTGCACAGGTGAGGGAATCTTGTACCTTGAAGCGACTTCTCAAGCAGGGGATGAGTGAGATTCTGCACATATAGGGTACGTCCACTGCCATTAGTCAGCAATCTGCCCTGCAGGCAAAATCGGCACTTACAGATTTTTCTTTGTCCTGGGCAGTCACACACACAATACATGTGGCTTGCGCTGCTCTTGGAATATTAATACCTAATGATTCATTAGTGCAAGTACATGTTGTGACCCTCAGATTGTCAATCCAAATTGTGTGTTCCACTTACCCTTCTCGAGCACCGGAAGAGCAATGCTCGTGACTGAGAAAATGTTACACACAGTTGGAGGGACGCCATACAACGGGTTTAATGAAGATTTCTTCTTACAACAATCTGTTAGTATCCGCCAATTAGCATAAATGTTCTGCATGCAAGTTCTTGGCATAGGAGGGATCTGCTCTTGTGCAAGTTCTTGCCATGAGTTTGACAGTCTGACTGACCAATTCAAAGAATACACGTGCTGAGACACCACTTCTAATTAGGCAATACAGATCCATAGATTCACCTAAAGCCAGCACTAGAGGGTACTGGAGTTCTGGACTTGTGCTCCAAGAATGGAGACAATTTGGGAAAGATGGTTTGAAATCTCCAAAGGGAGGCAGTATTTTGAGACAAGATCTCAGGGCACAGAATCACTCAGACTGGATTTAGAAATAGAAACACACAGATAGAATTGCAGATTTGAAATCACAAACTCAGATAACCTGATTGCTGTACCTAAAAACCAGCAGGAAGTACTGCTGCTCCACATCTTATCTTGCAAATGGTACAAGAACAATGTCACATACTTTTGGTGTGTCTACTGTAGATGATGCCTCTCTATATGCATGTAGATTCTGAAGCAAATAGACAATTATCCCTAGTTACTTTCTAGCAGCATAGGAATGGCAAAAGGTTTGCTCATTTCAGACAGGTAATCTGGAAAGGAATTGATTGATTCTTTTTCTTTTCTTTTTTGCAGTTTCAAAATTGGTCATGCAACTTACAAGGTTGAGGATGGAGGCATGGTCCCAGGAGCAGCTTCCATAGCTGCACCTATCCTGTGGGTACCAGTCCAAAGTGGCGCACACAAATGTATCATCGGTGGTGGCCAGGATCGAACCTGCATCCACTTCCACTTCACAATCCACAGCTCCATTGTCTCCATGGCTCTTCTTCAACGGTGCAACGTCACTGCGACAAGTCTGCAGAACAGAGAGAGATGTGAGCAGCAGAGGCAGGAGCAGAAGCCAAAGCCGAAGCCGAAGCCGAAGCCAAAGTCGAAGCCCCTGAATGAGGCCCATGGTGAGTCAATTTCCGTGCAGGTCTGGCGCAAGAGTTGTGCTTTTAACGTTGCTGGTTGAATGGATGCTTCAGTAAGGCTAAGTAGTTGCTCGACTACTTCATTGCTCAATGGACAACTTCAAGCTATGTCAGTGGTCCCCAGTTGTGATGGCAATGGGAGTTGTGTACACAAGCTACAACTGATGTGAATGCATTTTGCTTATATTAGATGCCAGGGTACATGAGTGCGTTGTACACGCACATGCATATAGAGTGACGTGCAGGCTCAAACACAAAAAAAGGCTGTCAAAGGAGAGCACGCAAGGGATACAAAGGAGGGGATTACAATGAACACATAAGCTCTTGGTGGGATTGCTGCATACAGCCCAAAGTCTCAGCCCAGACCTCCCTCAACTCTTTCCATACAACTGTAGTTGCAACTCAATGACTTTTTGAATGATTGACAATTGTAGGTGCAGTCAAGTATTAGTAAAACATGTCCATTTGAGACCATAATGGCAAACATGTGATGGTTCACTACATCTCCTTCTTCACTTCAATTCTGTTATAAGTTTAACTGGATGAGGCCGTAAAGATAAACATCTGCACTCAGTCACTTCCACTTCTTTAGTATTTATAATGGGTCTGATTTTGGTCTCTCGAAACAAATGAAAAGTAAATATCATGCAACCATATGTACTTTTCAGATCATGCTGTGATATACTCTGTATTATGTGACCATATCGTTGGCTCGACAGAAAATAAATCCAAATGTAATTTCAAATTTTATTTTGAAAATTATTGGTTAGATCTGTCAAAATCGAGTCAAAAAATATCCACAAATTTAATAGTTTAAGTTTTGATAAAGTATCTCATGCACTATTAAACATCTGCACATTTGTATATGGTGATAAGAATGGCTTACCTTTTTGATATGCAAAAGAGAGGGCGTGGAGAGGTCCCTCTTCTAATGAAGTTCTTTGTTGTTCATCAATCCTTATGGGATATTTGAAGGAAGGTAGGAGTTTGATTGCTCAAAGAAAAATTGCAATAATTGTATTCACAAAGGAACTTCAAACCTCATTTAAGCATTGTAAATCAACTTTTTTTCAAAATGTAATCAACTAAGAAAATGTGGGAAATTGAGTTAAATTTCACCTTCAAAAATCTTTTTGTGATTTGGATTGCCTAATAGAAAGTTATGAACAAGTGAAAAGTAAATTAGGACTTGAAAGAGTTCAACTACTTATAGATTTTGCCCACTAAAATAATATACTAGTGGTCTATTTCAAAACTTGAACATATATCACCATTACAATTTTGCCCATGATGGGCTCTAACAATTACCTTTAAGGTAATTACACCTAATTTCAACCACTTTCTAAAACTGACCAATGCATATTCTTGCCTAAAATGTACTCCCCCAATCCCCCTATTCATGAGAGTCTATGGTCGATTTTAGAACCATTGTTATTTTCAACACTTTGAAAATTCATAATTTATTCATATAGTGTCTAAAAAATGCATTCTAGGAGAATCTAAAATCCTCTTTTAACTACCAACAAACACTGCAAAGACATTTATCAATATAATAGTCAAGTATTAACCACACTGAATTGGTTATTTGTGTGATTTTAGGTGATTTTAGTTGCCTTACCGCATGATTGAAAAGTGGCCTCCCGCCATCAACGGCTTGATGCTCATGAAAAACACTCAAAACTTCCAAACAACTTGCTGGCACACACATTCACGTCAAATTAAAGTGAGAGATCACATGGCGCTCAAAGAACAACTGAAACACAGGCTGGGGAGAACTTCAAATGGTTTTTAAGACCTGTGTTCATGCCATTGATTTCATGTTTCATTGTTGTTCCATAGATTCTTAATTCATTAGAAACTGTTTTGTTTGTTGATTGACTAGAGTTGTATGGAAGTTAACTTAAGTATGTAAAGCTCATCACCTTGACTCTTGAGTCTGCAATAGCAATGTAAGGTAGCCAACCTCTTTCCGATCAGGCATCCATTTTGCTTCTTAGGGTGTCAGGTTTTCAATCAGTTGTGGTTTAGGTGACAGCTCACGCAGCACAAATGTTTAGGAGGTGTACATTGAAAGCATACAATGGTCACAAGATGTACATTGGAAGTCACAATTATCACCTACATTGAAGCATGGTCGGTTTTGTAATCAACCTAGCTATAGTTGGAAATAAGGTGACCTAAATTATATAAGAAGAATATGTTGAATGGATCTTCACGAAAAAAATTTATGTTAATTTTGTTTTTGAAGAAAAAAATGTAAAAAAATATGAAATCCTTCTTAAATCTATTTCCTACATGGAAAACTTTTTTCCTCAACCTTCCCCATGCAATAGATATATTGAATTGCTTAAGTGGTCGGAAAGGGGTCAGCTACCTTACAATTGTTTTTTTCATTTATTCCAGGTAGTGCAAAAAGTAATCTTCACTAAAGTGACAAAGCTATTTAGCATCCATGGAAATGGCTACACCCTACAATATATGGATGAAAAATCCTATTTCCAACCACTTAAAGCAATTCAGCCTATCTGTGGCATGGGGAAGGTTGAGGAAAAACATTTTCCACGTAGGAAATAGATTTAAGAAGGATTTCATAATTTTTGACATTTTTTTCCCAAAAAAAACAAAATTATCATGAATTTTTTTGGTGAAGATTATTTTTGTTCCATTTTCAATCTATAGGTAAACCAATTTCCACTCATAGGTTGCTTATAAAATCTATGTAAGTGATCATTGTGGCTTTCAATGTACGTGTTGTGATTCTTTTATGCTTACCTCTTAGACATTTTTGTTGCTTTTGTTGGCCATGCTATACGTGAGCTCACACCCACAATACAACTAATTGGAAATGGAGGAGCCTACACTGTGAGAATGGGATGATGATTGGAAATTAGCCGACTCATTTCCAACCTTTAAACCTAACAAACCATGGTAAAAAGTCAAACTCGAATTTCACACATAGTTCTTGGTTATAAAGGACTAAAAAAATATAGCTCCAACAATCTATTTTTTTATTTTTATTTTATTTTTTCCAAAAATTGTTGTAATTATAATTTTTGAAACACATTAAAGAGGCCAAGGAGGATTAATCCCCTTATTGCCCCCATATTTAGTTCTCTTTGGAGAAATTGCAAAAAAAATTATTTGCAAAATTTGAATTCATATTTGCAACTAGAAACCCAAAATTAGTTAGGAGAGGCAAATGAATACAAAATTAAGGAATACACCAATTGCACCATGTTATTTATCACTATCATCTCCACTCCTAATTAAAAAAAATTAAACTATTAAAATGATTTTTTATGTGATTTTCATAATTAATTATTTATAAAATCATAGCAATTATAAAAAATTTATAAATATTTTTAATTAAGAAAAATAAAGTTAAAATTTGAATTTATATTATTACATTCTAAAAATATCAAATTTTTGAAAGATATATTTTAATATAGAAAATTAATGAAGTTTGATGATGTAGGACATGGAATGTCCTTTAAGAGTTAATCCACAAAATGAAGTTGTTATTTTTTTCATAATTTTTTTCCTTGATTTGTAAGAAATTGTATCCATGACAATGTCTTTAAAATGACATATTAATTTAGAGATCAATTTTGAAGCCTAAAATATGTTTTTCACTACCAAATATATCAAGTTGCAAAATAAATGTGACCATTAATTGCAAGTCAAAGGCAACTATTCAATTTGGCAAAGCTTTCTTGGTTCATTGGAGGCTTGCAATAAGGTTGCTTCTAATCTCAAAATGTATTTGTTACATATTGTCTAATTACTAGCGAGCTATATTCTACAAGCATCACCACTTGTACATGAAAATCCCAATGAAAATGACATATTTTGAATAAAATGTGCCAACAATTAATGCTTGGATCCAACAAAAGATTTTCTTTGACAATGCAAAAAATATGCATTTTTTGAAGGATAGTAATTCTATCAAATATAATATTTTCTTCTACAATCATTACTTGGCATAATAAATGATGGATATTCTTTTTGCTTTTGCACCAAAGTTGACTCATGGTTGGAAAAAAGTTAAAATAGCAAGTTGTACAAATAGAGTAAACAAGTAATTTCACCTTATAAACAAAATGCCTAGTCTTTTGACGTGATGAAATTTTGTTGCACTCAAGGAGATTTTCAAAAAATTTCAACCTAATTATAAAATATTTCTGAAATTGAACCCTATGTATTTTTTACTACAATAGAGATCATCTATTTATAAAGAGCCAAGGTTGATTTTGGATGGTTACACTTCTTTTTAGCACATTGAAAATTCATAATCTATTTATCTATATCCAAAGAATTTGATCTAAAGGGATATATAGAATTCAAAGAGATCCAATAAAAAATTACCTAGTTTGATTATAAGAACCATGTACAAATACATATTCAAACAATTTTTGTTATACTTACCTCAAGGCTTCTTCTATCCCTGAAGCTTCTTCCATCCTTTGAACTTCTTCCATGGCCTTTGAACTTCTTCCACCTATCATAATTCAAGAGAATAATGTTTTTTCATTACATTTTGAAGTGATTTAACTACAACAACAAATATACACTGATTTGCCCCACTTGTGTGTCACTAAATATAACTTACATTGGTAAAAATATTCCTCCCTTGTAATAAGTTATAACCACAGGTAAATTCACTGCATAACAAGCATTCATAGCACAAAATCAGTGTACCTCAGTCAACATCACATCACATTGTTTACCAATGGGACACAGGTTCCCTTTTCCATCCTACAAAGAAGGACCTCATCAGTGGACAAAATTGTCTTCTATAACTTCTCAACCAACTCCAATCCTTGAATTATTACTGAAAGTCTCTCCCATGCGCCTACAAAGACACATAAATAACTTCCCAGCATAGGGAAGGACCACTGCCTGGTTATACAATGTTATGTGTGCTGGAGGTTACACCTCAACACCTTAAATGGTAAAAGTTTATTTGTCAATCAAGCACCTTGGGGGCCACAATTTGCACGGCAAGGGCCCCCAAACCACCCAACTCCCAAAGCACCAGAAAGCCCGTACACAACAGTGTGAAGACAAGATACTTTCTTTGAAGACTTGGCATCTAACCCCAAGCCATGATTCCAGCCAAATTTTTTGCCAAAGCAGAGGCAGACACACAAGTACAAGCATCTTTGACATCCATCACTGGGAAAGGGTCTGCAAACATGAAAAATGTGCCATGAAATAGGGTGGGCTTCCATGTGGAGTCGGGGCTGTGGAGCCTGCCAATTATTTATTGAAATGGCTGTCCCCATTTTTCAGGAACACCCATTTGATCAATGACCAGCAGGCTCCACCGACCCTTGACTCCACATAGAAGCTCGCTCTAAGTGCTAACTGCCATGTGAGTTAGGTGGGTAAAAAAGTCACTACTGTCCAAATTTTTCCCTGGGCATTGTGGATGAAAGGACGTTCAGGGTTTGTGTCCGCAAGTTGCCTTTTGATTGATTTCAGGGAGTAGTTTTTGAGGATTTTGAGTTTCATTGATGGATTGGTTGCCACTTGACTTGTGATACAAGGTCAGGATTTTTTTTTATGACCTAAGGTAAACTAGCCCATGACATGCCAACTGCCTAATAGACTCACCTAAGAACTTTTCCCATGAGAGTCTTACATCAACCCATGGCAGATTTTTTTTCTAACAAATGGAATTTAGACTGCATTAGGGTGATTTGTTGCCATATTTGAAAGATATATTAATGACTATCATAGGATACTTACACCTTTCTAGTGTAAACTTGTCATAAAAGTTATTTTTTATTCCTTCTCTTGTAAGTCAGCGTGAATCCATTATGGATTGTATTAGGCATACTCGTGTTGATTATGGGCATATGGCTGCGTTGAATTAGTATTATTTCTGATTGTTATCACCTAGTTTACGGGTTGTTATAAAACTTTGTTTTATTAAATAAAATGAAATTGATGTAGTCATCAAAAAAATTTGGGACCACCTTTGGTATTTATTAAGTCTTCTACAATAGTGAAAATGAATCCTTTTGTCACTAACTTCTAGTTTCATACCACATCAAATAATCTGCCTGTTATAGGTTGGTTTACCTTATTGAAGCAAGTCATTTCACTATTTAAGCGTGAATCTCAATCTTAGGAAAGTCTTTTTAACACGGACCTTTTTTTATACCACCCAAGACCACTCGTTGTGGTTGGAGGGCACGTTCATCTGAGTCATAAAGTGCTCCCCCCTTTACACATGGCAAGACAAATTTTAGAATTCCAGTGAAGTCTGCTTGTGGAAATTATCGGAAGTGGGCACAGGGCAAATATATCTTTGTTGGTCCAACCAACTCACATGGCAGTTGGACTAAGGTCCTCTTTACATGTATTGGTCATTGGGGAATTCCATAGTAGTACTATATGAAAAAATAGGCATTGTACTTTCATGTGGACCTAGTGGATGGTGAAGGAAACAATAAAAAATTCATACATATTAGATTTACTAATCTCCACCAATGAGGTTGTTCACTGATATTGGTGAAACTTCAACTCCTCCTTTCCTACTTGCCCACCCTAGCAAGATAATTAGTGGAGCCACTTTTGTCTTTTTGCTTGAATTAGTTGTAAACTTGTCCATTGGGCAAGCATGTAAGCTGGCCCTAAAAGTCAAGTGTAAGACGGACAATCACAAATCAACAATGTCTAAATTGACACCTAAATTTGGACCAAAAAGAGTGACTTTTTCTTCAATATCCATTCTTAGACAAGATGTACACCATCTGAAAATGTCAATCTATGAGAGTTTAGTATGGTTTTTTGTATACCTACAAACAAAGTTTTGAAAATTCATAACTTGTTCATACAATGTTCAAATAAGTTCATGCATGCTAAGGTAACATGGTTTGAAATTACATAGGCTTTAAAACCACTCACATCCTCAAATGTACACTATGTGTATGTTATTTTTTCATAGTCTTCAATAATGTACAAACAATGTATATTTTAGAAGGTGGGCAATTTTAGTGCCCTATGCCATTCAACTTCAAAATTTTATAATTAATTCCACAAAGCTCCAAGAAATATGAAACAATTTGGGATAGATGCCAATTCCACTCATCTTTCAAGGAAAATTTACCGAAAATTATTTCAAGAAGCTTCACCTCCCCAAAATTCAATTCTAATTTTTAAGTGGGTAATTTCTAGACCTATTACCTTAAAATGTGTTAGAATCTTCTTCCAATTGTAATTAAGATCCAATAACAAAATTATATATATAAATAATAATAATAATAATAGTTAATATGCTCAAGTGTAATTAGGATCTATTGTGGAGTTATATACCTTACCACTACCTTTTTATCCTAACCAATTTCCATCTCTAAAGCCTATTCCCCACACCATGATGGAGGAAAGCCCTCCAAAATGCACTAATTAAAAAAATTGTGGTGAAGAATTGACAACTTCACAATTGTTGAACCTCAAAATATGCAACATGGTCACATGCCATATCTACTTGGGCATTTCAAGTCTATTAGTATATTAGTAAGAGGGCACCCGCACCCTTGCCCTCATCGTATGTGACCTCTTTTGAGCTCAAAAAATTTCCAATTCAATTGCCCCCCCTCTTTGTAAGAAAAATTTCAATTCAATTCAATTTTACTTCACTTCAATTGATTTTGTTCCCCTTCTTCCCCCCACCCCCTCTTTGTAATTTTGTTGTCACATGTGCTGTGACATTCAATATGGGATATATCCCATGTATTCGTATTTGTATTCATACCCATACTATATCCTAGTCCATATCCATATCCATATAGTATCCATACTAGTATTTGTACATGTGTACATCCTAGTATGTATCCTTATCTATATTAGTATAGTATTTGTATCCATATTATATTCCAAGTTGTTTTTGAAGATCAACGGTATTGGAGGGGGTGAGAATTCTTTTTAACAAAAATCAATAGCTCTTGATTTTTAGAAGGCTGGGGGGAGGAAATACCACAACAAGAATGTTTGCCTCTTTTCAGCACATTGTGACACTCTTCAAATGTGGGTAATAAATGTTTTGGGCCCTTCACAATATTCTCTTGATACTTGATCTTAGGATATCAAGCAATGGCCTTTGAAATCATTATTCTTCTAAGTCTAATCTCTTTATCTTTTATTTTTCTTAATGATTGGTCACTTGAAAAAAATTGGGTTGTATTTGATGAGAAAGGATAGAGGAAAGGAATTCAAGAGTTCTTCAAAAATAAATGTAAAATTTGAGCATGCCAAGTTTGGCAAGCAAAGATGCAAAATTGCATTGCAAATGGTTTTATATAAAACCAAGCATCACTTGTTTATTTCTACTCAAAACGAGCCAAAGAAATAATTAGAATATATGCACTTTGCTCTCATAGGGTGAATTACTTGTCAAACATAGAAAATAATTGCTCTAACCCTCCAATATTTTGCTTCAGCTCAATTCTATCATATCAAGTGAGGGCCTTTCAAATCTACACTTAATCACCTTTAATATATATTCTAGTTGGTGATTGGTCAATTGACTATTTATAGGATCCATTTCATGAATAAGGGAGGGAGAATTTTGAGGGCTCTTTTTTATTAGATGTAAAATTTGACTGTGTTAAGTTTTGCAAGTTAGGATGCGGATGCTCTTATGGTCTTTTAAGGCATGAGGCCATCAAGTTAATTCTATTTATATGAATTGAATATATCACCTTAAACAAAGATATGTAGCTTAAGAGTTACATTTGAGGAAATCTGACCCTACCTACACGAGGGTGCTTGATTGCATAAAAATGTGCAATTATAAAAAAAATTAAATATTCTTTTTTGGTCCATGTAATCATCTGGTGTGCCATGTAAGACTGGAGACTAAATAAATTCAATTTTTTTCAAAAACAAAACAAAAACAAAAACAACTTTTTTTTCCTTTAGATTTGTACATCGTTCAAAAGTTAGTTAGCCTTCCAATGGGGGAGATTTTCTCTAATGCTTGTTTTTTTCTTCAAAGTCACTTGTGAGACCTCAATTGAACAAAATCTTCAATTACGCCAATCATTAATTCCAAGAGTCCCCTACATTTTGGAGTTTAAGAACATCATTGTTTTTGAAGTGTTTTATCAATCTAAATGTCATAAAGTGTAGAAATCTCAAACATACAAACTTGTAGTGCGCGTGTTGCAGATGATGTGAATCAAATTTGGAGTCATTTTGCCACATACATTGCAAGCCGACTATAATGTTCTAGCTGAAAGAGGATGTTGAAATTTTCCTAGCAGTAGACTAGAGGTGAAATTCAATTTCTGAACCCATTCAAATGAAAAAACTTTAAACTATAAACTATAAATTGTTCTTCAAAACAAGCATACAAATGCATCAGTGAAAGAAAATATCATCCAAGTGGCTCAGTATTGGTCATTTTAACTTCACATTTATTTTCCAATCACGTGCAACTTACTACAGCCATCAAATTTCTATGCATTTATAGATCCTAGGGCAAAATAAAGTTCACAACATTATCCAAAACATAAGACAAAAGAACATCAAAACTATGTCTACAAAATGGCTTTGAAATGTCAAAAAGTAGCCAAAAAAACATCTAAGGTTGAACCTCCTTCTACTAAAATGCTTTTCAAAATGACTCAACTTCTTGGATTGATATGAAATTTTAACCACACAAACTAAACTACTATGCACAACTTTCACATATTTTTTTAATATTGGAAATGGACACCATATAAAAGAGAAACATGTCGCTAAAGTTTATTGTAATCCAAAGATTCTTAAATTTTTAACTTCGAATGGCTTCCAAACATATCTTATATTTAACTAATTCTGGACTTTTTTGCAAATTATGGACAATTAAGGTATCGGCTGGCAGCCGATACATTTGTACATTTTGAATTCAAAATGTACCCCATGTATACATTTTCATCATGTTTTGGCACATGCATATGTTATTGATGGACTTGCCAAAGTCCATAATTAGTTAAATTTAAGTTACATTCCAAACAATTTGGATTGACATAAAAGTTTCACCACAACAACTAGACTTTAAGGGAAATCTAATACAACAATTTTTTTTTTTTTATTGAAAACAAAAATTAGATGAAGGAAATACAAACCCCCAAAGTTGTAGCCATCAAAATATAGTTTAGTGAATTCAAATTGAACTTATGAACTTCAAATGGCTCTCAAAAAATGAGTACATTTTAGATTGATTTGAAAATTTCACCACTCAAACTAGAAGAGAGAGGGTGAATATAATTCCTCAACAAGTTTTATTAAATTTTGGATATTAGATGCAAATATTACAACACTTTGAATTGAACTTCCAAACTATATGGGGACACTTTTGGTCACATGAGACACTCAAGGGTTGATTCCAACCACTGTTAATTGGGTGGAGTTTCTTTCTATCAACATCACGGAGCACCATGGAGCAGGCCAGGGTGAATTGACCCCCTCATTGCCCCTCCAGAGCAAGCCCTGGAATTTTTTATTTGCAAGGCTTAATTTTTTTTTGAAATTCTGAATTCATATTTGCAATCAGAGACTCCAAATTACTCTAGTGAGATGCAAGAATTGCAAAAAATTGGCACAACATAGGGGGCTTTTTTGTCAAACCACAGTTGACTGGGGCAATGAGGGGGCCAATTCTCCCTGCGCCCATGGAGCACCACCGGGCCCAAGGAAAATTGACCCATGTTTTACCCCTTCAAAAACACTGAAATTTTTTATTTGCTGCAAAAGATAAAATTTGCAAATTTTGAATTCATTTTTGCAATCAGACTATAAGAGAGCCTGAATCAGCTAGGAGACGTGATGATATACAAAATTTAAGCGGCACAAAATAGGAGGCAGTTTTTACATTTACCCTTGGATGGGTCAATACATGGGTCGATCCTCCCTGGCCTCCATCACGGTTCCTCCAACCTGCATTCCGGGCCCGGTAAGTGTATGCCCACCGGCCTCTCCAATCTGTATCTGGGAAATGATACCGTGCAAGATATACCCTTTCGCTGCAATTCGCACATGCCATTTATAGCCACTAAAACAAGGTTCCCAGACATCTAATTTTTGAAAGTCGACAAATGCAGTTTTCGTCAGCAAATCACTCCGTCAATGTGAGCCATATTTGGAAAATAAATTCAGTTTAATCGAAGTATTTGGAGCGTTTTCCGTCCAGATACAGAGCACACGCCCACTGCTGCACTGTACAGTACTGTAGTGGTAGGCTTCTTGCTCTGATAGCCGCAGTTGACACTAGGTATTCAGCTCCCAACATGACGTGGCAGATCCACTTAGGCATAATTCTGCATGAAAACTGCCATGCATGCGCACCCTGACGCCTTCTGTCTCCCAGGTCAGCGCCATGTCACGAAAGGTGAGGCACATGAGAACCGCCCTGTCACCGCGAGTTCATGCTAGGGTAGGACCACCCATACTCGATCACTCAAAGAGATCATTAGGGTACATCATGAGCAGAGTGAGGTACGCAAATTTTTACCACGTCAAAAGATAGGAAATAGAATTTTTTTTTATAATTTTATTCTCAAAATTGAATTTACTATGAATTTCGGGAGCTAGAAAGTGCTTCAAACTCATCGTTGATGTCTAGACTCTTCTAATTCCAATCATTCAAGAATTGCTTTTCAGTTCACTACTTCCTACTTTTTCTCTCACTACTTCAGGACCTATATGATGACCTTATTAGTCCCAATTTTGAAAGCGAGAAGAAAACACATGACAAGCTTTCTTGTGAATTTATTCTGGCCTTGGTTGGATATAACTGCACCCGACAGTACAGTATAGGAAAAAAGCGGTTCACGGTTCCACAAGGAGCAGCTCCACTGACCGTGACAAATCGGTCTCCGCCATGTGGCGCACGGTCTCGAAAGGCACGGTGGAAGGGGGCCATGTGGTTGGCAGGGAGAAGTTTCGGGTCAAAGGCCTGTCCAATCCAAATGAAGGTATGAATGAAGCTCGTGCAGTTCCGTCGTGGGCTGCGCACGAATGTCCGAGGTCCGGATTCCTCCGCCAGCCCTCGGGCTATTCTTCGCGGCCGACGTCATGTGTTCATCTTTAATACCGATTGCACGGAATTGACGGGAAGGTTTGGGCCATAGTTTACTCCAGTGCGCATGGAAGTGATTCTTATTGAGAAGTGAATGAGGTCACGCTGTGTGCTTTTCTTATCTCTGCTCTTTACGATTTGCATTGCAGAATTTGAACATAAGCGCATAATTCCCATTACGGTTGGAAGAGCTTAGCGGGAAGGCCTTAAGAGAGAAGTCAACGAGTCTAGAAGAACTGCACGCTGTGTACTCTTCTTGATTCTGATTATAAAGATTTGCAAAGCAGAATTTCGTCAGTTTTGGACCCTCACAGTTGGAAGCGCTTAGCATCGAGGTTAGAAAAATTCACGCCGTATGCTGATCTTGTGTCTGTTTATAAAGATAGTAGCAAAGCAATATTTGGTCAATTTTGGATACCGTTGCGGTTGAAGGAGTTTAGCGAGAAGTAAACGAGGTTAGAAGATTTGCAACGCGTGTGCTGATCTTGTTTCTGTTTTCAGCGATTTGCACGGGAATTTTAAGTCACTTTCGGGGATCCTTACGGTTGGAAGCGTTTTCTCCGCTTAGTGAGAAGTGAGCGAGTCTGGTGGAGTCTCTCGCGGTTTGCGCATCTTGTTTCTGCTTGTAACGCTTGACAGTGCGAAATTTTGAGGAAAAGTGGATATTATTACGGTTGATGAAGCTTAGCGAGAAGTAAGGGAGGTTAAAAGAATTCCTCGCCGTGTGCTCTTCTTGTTTCTGCTCATATCACAGCACATATTGCCATCCATTACCAAATCGCTAGAGTTGGAAGCGCTTAGGGAGAAGTGAACGAGATCGGTGGAATTCCACGCCGTGGTCGGAGGTATGTGGACTCGCTGTCGTGTGCTCGGATTGTCATAGAAATTAGTGCTCTGCTTGTCCGGAGATGATTACTGAGTCTGCTCGGGGAATTTTTTTTCAGAATTGGCAGGATTTTGACGAGGTTGTTTGGGAATCGATTGTGCGCTGGTTGATAAGGAAGTTCTAATTCCATGGTGGAGAGGTTGACGTTGGAGTTGAAGAATGGTGAAATTTTCGAAGCAGCTCGAAGGCTCCCTCGTGCCGGAATGGAAAGGCGCGTATTGCAATTACAAGGGACTCAAGAAGGAGGTGAACCGCGTCAAGCGGGACCGTCTGATGCAGAGCGATGGCCCCCGTAGCAGCTTCGAAAGTCGTATGAAATCAATAGGTTCCGTTTCGGGATTGCGCAACCTTAGCTCGCACCTCAAGCGTACTGCTTCTGGATTGAGCCCTCTCAACCGCGGCATTCATGATGAGGTCAACCTGGCAAATTCTTTCGTTTTTTCTTAAATGATTCTTTAGTACGTGTCTGTCTTACTATTTTCGTTGACATGTGCAACACATTCTGAGGAATTCAATCTATCAAAAAAGAAGGACAGTTGAGTCTCTGCTTCATTCTCCGAGATTTGCAAGAGAATGAGTGAACGCCGAGTTTGGCAAGAGATTGACATGATCTTGAAATCTTGATTTTTTTGATAACAGGGGCTCAAATACTCGACAGATTGGACCGGCGAAGAAGCGGCGCCCTATGACGCAGAATTGATGGAACCGCTAGGTCACGCTGAGCAAGACAAGGTGTTCTTTAACCATTTGGACGCTGAGTTGGAGAAAATAAATCGATTTTACAAAACCAAGGAGGCAGAATTTGTCGCTCAAGCGATTCGCCTAGAGAGGCAGCTGCTGGCCTTGTTTGAGGTCAAGCAAGCCCTTGCACGCCAGAATCTCGAGATGCAGACCTTATCCTTTTCTAATCCGCCGGAGATCGACAGAGACGATTCCCCTGACACCGGTGAGTTAGCATATTTCCCAAAACCCGTGACTAGGTTTTTCTGAGTTGGATACATTGTCTGAATATTATACGGGATTCTCAAAGGGTTTGGATTGCTTACTATTTTGAAATTTTCGACAGAACCGGATCATGACAGTCCGCTTCTGGAAGTCATTACAGTGCGACCCGAAGACGAGCTCTTTACGCGGAACAAAATCTTGAAGTCTAAGAGGAAGCTTCGAGATAACAAGGAGACCTCTGTCAGCGGGTCTTCAGATGAAGAGATGGAAATCATAGCCAATTTTATAGAGAATGTTGAGTTGACAGAGGTCCCAGAGGCGCCAGATCAGGGATCCGTGGATGAGTATTCGGTGTCTGAGGATCTGGTTCCCTCAACCGAAGACGAAGGCGTTAAAAGTCTGGTCTGGAGAACGACTAGTGGCAGCAAGTCGTCTCCACAAATGAAACCTGCAGGGGACTTGTCCTCTGATGAATCCTCTGCTGTTTTGAATGAGGCTGATGGAATGAACCCTCTGCCCACTGCCAAGCGGAGCAGCCGTAAATCCAAGCGGCCGAAGCGCATCATCCAGGACATGATAGATATGAGCCTTGGCAAGAAGAAGGTCCAAAGCTCCGAGAAAATGCTTCGCTCTGCCTTTGTTGAATTCTACCGGGGCCTCGGCTTGCTTAAAAGCTACAGGTACATATTATAGTTATGGCATAGTTGTTATAATGTTTCTATGTCTCACATTCATTAAGTTAAATGTGCATCTCCTTGCTCCGAAAGCATTGGTAATCTGAAAAAATAATCTCAGACTGTAGTTTTTGTGAAGTGCATACCACTTGTTCACTGGTAAATTGCAATGTGACTTACTGAGTTGAAAGGTCTAACATGCTTTGACCCCATATGATTTAGTTATTTGATGTTTTTTTGAATATTTGTATGCTTCAGTACATCAGTGGCATGGTACTTAATGTGTTCCGCTTTGCTAATTGAGGTTGCTTGTTTGTGAATGTTTGCAGCTCCTTGAATATGGTAGCATTTGCCAAGATTATGAAAAAATATGATAAGGTAGTGCGACAGAAGTTTGGACCTGTGTATATTAAAGAAGTGGAGCAATCCTATTTTGCAGCTTCAGAAAAGGTACAAGATTCAGCATTTGTTCAGTCTTAGCTCTCATTATATTGCCCTGTATCTGATTTCAGCTTTCAAAGACATGAACTGGGCTGACAGACGATGAAGTCGGTGCCTGGTATTGAAAATTGATGACATGGATGATGGCCTTAGAGCTCTAAGCCATTGTTTGATAATTTAGACCATGTAAAGTACCTGATTTCCCTGTGTGTAATCCAGGTGACAATGTTAATGACTAAGGTGGAAGAGATTTTTACAAAGCATTTTGCCAACCATGACCGGCGAAAAGCCATGCAACAGCTGAGACCTATGCAGCAACATGGAGGGCACAGCATAACTTTCTTCTTGGGTACACAAGATTCACTGCTTATATTTCTGCTGCCAATATGTTGATTTTTCCTCTTTCACAGTGTATTCATGATTACAACCCAAATTTAGATGCAAATGGAGGGAAGAGGGGTCTGCTTTGCAATAGCTTCAAGGATGTGTTCTACTTTCAACACATTTCTCATCCCATCATACCCTTATTTTGCAGGTATTTTTTCAGGTGCTTCAATTGCTTTGTTAGTAGGCTTTTTAGTGTTGGTGTCTTCTGTCCGAGAATTTAGAACAGTGGGAGGACACCTGTACATGGACACTGTCTTCCGTGTATTCAGCACTTTGGGATTGGTGCTTCTTCACATGTACATGTATGGGTGGAACATCTACGCATGGCAGCAAGTACGCATCAACTACCCTTTTATCTTTGAGTTTGCACCTGGCACAGAGCTTCGATACCGTGAGGTTCTTCTTGTCTGTACTGCATTCACAAGCATATTGGTGAGCTCCATGATTGTGCACATCATTGCAAGCACCAGTCAGGCTCAAAAGGGAATCTACACCTCTGAGTTTACTCCGTTAGGAGTCATTCTGGTAATGACCCTCTACAACTGCCCCAAAATTCAAGCCTTTCATTTTTCATTTTTCAAATTTCCATATTAAATGGATGGTAACATGCCAAGCAAGCCCAATTTTCAAAGCAATGACAAATTCCTGCAATTATTTGATTGCCGCATGTGCAGGTATTCCTCTTGGCACTTTGTATGCCACTGAACATCCTTTACAGATCCTCCCGGATGTTCTTTCTTCGCTGCATGTGGCGTGTGATTTTAGCACCTTTTTACAAGGTACTTACCTTAACCCCTTGGTAATTTCCTGTTACTTTAACTTCAATGTTGAGTTTCTCTTACTTTCACAGAGGTGCAGTTTCTAGAACCCAAGAAACCCAACAATAGACATGAACTTGGAATATATATTCACAGAATGTCTGACAGGCTGGGGCAAGTCTGTGAAAGTAATTCATCTATTTTGTGGCCAATCCTATGATTTGCAGGTGATTCTAGCAGACTTTTTTCTTGGAGATCAGTTGACCAGCCAAGTAGCTTCATTTCGAAATGCTGTATTCACTATATGTTATTATTCTGGTGGGTATTTCCAAGAACGACACGTGAACGCTTGCTCTGAGGAGATAACATTCCAGGTTCTCGTGTACATCTTCTCGTTGCTGCCGTATTCATTCCGGTTTTGGCAGGTAACATAGAGCACCCTTCCATGTAATTAAACTAAACCAGCCTTATGACAGGCAGATTGACTGGTTTGCCTTGTTGACATATTTGAAAAATTTTAATTTTTTTTTCATATACAAGCAAACATGAGAAATGGGGAGAGCAACTGAAATTTAATTTTTTTGACAAAGTATGAATTTGTTACATATTTTTGAAGTGAATTGGCCAAATGGCTCAAAACATTCTCTAGACTACCTCCAAAGCCATCAATAACTATACTCATGGTGGTCATCAAACCACCTAATGCAGTTGTAATATTTCTTAATATGGTTGAAATATTTTTTAATATGGATATGACATAAAGGAATAAAAAAAGGTAGTTCATGTAATGAATTACACTAAAAAGGTGCAAGTTCCTAAAACAATCTCTAACATCTCTATGCAAAACATTGATTTCAATCATTAACGTACCTAATGAAGTCTTGTTTACATTAATTAGAAAAAAACTAATATAGATTGATGAAAAACTGTAATGAGTTGTTTGATAGATGTATGTATTAGGGAGTTCGTTTGTCATGGGTTGATTTACCTTTTATCCCCTCTTCTACTTCCTACTGTCTCCAAGTCACTTTGGTAGTTGTGATACATGAATTCTAGTTAGAAAGTTGGTGGATTAAAAATGTTAATTGATCTTATCTAAACTACTTTACAAACTACACACTCTTTGACTTGGATGAGATACAGTGTCCAAATAATCTTTTGTTGTATATATTTTATAATATTATTGAAATAATCTACTAATGAAATGTATTATTATTATTTAATAAATAATAGATTTTATACTTGTAATATTTTATAAATATAAGGCATATACACAATTTCTCATTGCTTAACACTCTTGAAGGCCAAAGACTAAGGGTCCCTACACTGAACATATTGTAGAAGGAATATCTCTCCCTTCTACACAGAGTTGAGTTGAAGGGATGACGTTGCCACTTTGGGTGGTGACTTACGAGTCAAAAGAATATTTTGAATTGGCTGAATGGGAAGCGATCTTCGTTAGTGATTTGAAGAATGTTACTATATATGCCTTGGAGCAAAGGAGGTTAAATTACAGTACTGTTTGGGTGCTCCAATTGAACCTTTTACTCTAGCTGCATATGAATCGCTATCATATGAATCACTATCATATAATTGGTTATTTCTTCCAAATTGTTTGAATTTTGCAGTGCCTCAGGAGATGGCGAGATGAAGGAGACAAGCATCAGCTTTACAACTCTGGGAAGTATGGATCTGCAATGTTAGCTGTGGTGGTCAAGGTCTCTTACATGATAAAGGGGGACACAACCTGGCTTGTTCTGTACATTTTATTTTCATGTTTTGCAACTCTTTATCAACTGTACTGGGATCTTGTGGTTGATTGGGGACTGCTTCAGCCCAACTCAAAGAACCGGTGGCTCCGCGACAATCTTATTTTGAAGAAAAAGTATATTTATTTTGTTTCCATGGTATGAAGTTCGATCCTCAATACCTGAGAGGGTAGACTTGCAGACTACCCTGCTATCTCTCCACTTTATTATATGGCCAGAATTATCTTAATTATATTCCTTGAGAGTAATTACTCTCTAAGGAGAATCTCATTCCAACCATTGTGTGGGATTTGTGATTAACAGGCTGTGAATATTGTACTGAGACTTGCATGGGTTTCTTCTATTCAACGTGTGAACAATTTTCCTGGAATCAGTCAAGCAGGCTGGGATACCATCTTTGCAGCCTTGGAGGTCATCCGCCGTGGCCATTGGAACTTCTACAGGTGCTTTCACTCTCCTTGTTACCTTCACTAAACAGGATATGGAAGGGGCCCAAGCTTGTTTCTTATAACTTAGTCTATGCTGAAAGAGTATTGTCATCGTCATATGCACATTATTGTCTGTCATCTAAGGAATTTTTTGACTCATTTCCTTGTGAAATACATGTGCAGATTGGAGAATGAGCATCTTAACAATGTTGGAAAGTACAGAGCAGTGAAAACTGTCCCTCTCCCATTCAAAGAATTCGATGTCTCAGCTCTATAGTATGGTTCTCACATCTATGAAATTTGACAATTGATGCAAAGGGGAAACTATATTTGTGATTGTGTATTTCATGGTGGAATACACAAAAGTTCCCCAAACTGTGTTCCATTAATCCTATGCAAAGAATTACGTTACATTTTTTAGCAGGGCTGGAAGTTCTTCTCAGTACAATTGAAGAGGTAGAATATTCTATTGTTGCTAGGTGCTGAAATTTCAACAGACAACCTGAGTAATGACCTGCTTTGCCCAAGTTTAGGAAAGAGGGTGAAGTTTTCATTAGAATTTGAGTACTGAGATGGTAAAATCTAGGTAATTTGTTTTCCAGTCACGAGTAATGCCCTGGACATCCTTCCACAGTTATTCATGGGTAACATTCATTCATCTTTTAGCCCATGGAACTAACAAACCTAAGACTGATAGTTTAATTGCCATATGCTTCAAAAATTTGGACATGAAAGTGGTCATTCCAATGATGCACTGCAACCACATGTATAATTTTTTTTTAATTTATTAAATTGAATTT
Organism: Climacium dendroides; assembly: GCA_950106755.1. Taxonomy (NCBI): domain Eukaryota; kingdom Viridiplantae; phylum Streptophyta; class Bryopsida; order Hypnales; family Climaciaceae; genus Climacium; species Climacium dendroides. The sequence continues at coordinate 33,992,216 of OX467083.1, read as the reverse complement.
CAAAGGTAGAATTATACATGCAATCCATGTATAGTTCATTGGTTAGGCCTATACACCCTTCTAGCACTCACACATGAACTTATTACAAAGTATGAACATCTATCCTAAGAATCAGACATAAAAACTATTTGATCTTCAAAAACAAAGCATATAAATTTCATTTGCTTACATTGTTAACATGTAATATTTTATTGTCATTTGTTAGCAATTATTTTAGTATATTTGTGTCTTATTAATGTTTTACTTGTGTATATTATGGTTTATAGCTAGGAATTCAACAACTCTTTTACCATTTAAGAGACAATATGAGATTAACTTCATGGATACATAATTTATATTTTAGTGAGTGTTCAAGAGCAAACATTAGACCATCCAAAATAAAAATAGCTAAGTTTGGCACTGAAAAATCACAAAAACTTGAAAAGCTTGATTTATTCCAATTGGATTATTGATGTAAAAATCATAAAGAGTCTTTTTCTTTTGGGCAATTAGAGTATCTTCTAGAAAAAAGTAATTTAAATGATTCATTTTTTAACTCAATTTTTACAAGTTTCTAAAATTAAAAAAAGTCTACAAGATTTAAATCTTTTTCTAGAACAATCTCATTGCTAGGATTGATGTGCATTAAGTCCATCTTAAAATTATTACTAATTTTGATTTTCTTTCCATATTACATCTGTTCTTATATAACAACTTTTAAAGAATATAAATCAAGTTCTTTTTTTGGATTTTTCTCTCCTAGACTTTCCACTCAATTCTCAACAGTTAAAGATTTATTAGTACTTCAACCATACTTGTGGAAAATCTCAAGTTAAGAAGATAAAAAGTTTTATAATCTCTATAAAAGAAAAAAAATAAAGTACTTTTTGATTTAAAAGCAAATATCTTGCAATTTACAAAGCCAAAGTTTCTAAAGTTTCATCATACCATTAGATGATTTTTGGGGGGCTGGGAGGGCTGTTTCAAGCCCGTTCTTGACGCTAGCCCCCCCCCGCGCAGATTCTGGTGAACAGCTGTTCCCAACAAAAAAAATTAAAAATTATAGTCTTGAAATGAAGAAAAAAGTTGAATTTTTTTTTCAAACGTGGCAGTCTCTCGACCACATCAGCAAGCTGCCGTGGCCCTCTGCAGGACAGTTCTCACAGTTTGGGAACTATTGGGAACTCACAGCCCTCTAAGGGCTGAAATCTCATCTAATGATTTTCACCAGTCTAGTAGAAGTTTGTAAAATCCTATAGTTTGATATACTATATATAATATTTTATCCTTTGTAATAGAAATGGTTGTTTTGGTGTAGTTTGTGATAAGACATGGTCATAGAACATTATGGATTAAATTTTCTAGGAACCATTTTTGGCAATTGGGAGTTTGAGTATTGTGTCAAATGACCAAGAGTGACGGTTAGTATCTCTCAACTTGAAGTTCTTTCTTCTTTTGCTAATTCCAATGAACAAATCTGCATTTGGATCTTCCTTTTGAAATTTAATTTCATCCCTACCTATTTGATCTAACTACTTACTTATATAGTAATCTAACACAATTCTATGTTATGACAATATAATATTCAAATTGCAAACAAGACATGCAATGTCTGAGACCCAGAGCATGGTTTTTTCTACAATACAATTCTACATTTTGTCAAGAAATTTCAATTCAATTGTAGCATTCACTTCTCAACAACTTTGTAGCTATATCATAGAAAAATTTAAAGTTTAAATTTTTTTGGTAAACCATGCAATTATAAGTGTTTGAAGTGATAGAGGCAAATAATGTATTTGCGTATGAAGGATACAAGAATCAATTTTTCATACTAAAAATTATTTCAAGTACATAACCTTTGGGCATCGGTTTGTATGTTGATGATAGTAACTATATACAAGAGGCTCCTTGTACCTTTTGAAGTAACATACATATATAATTTTGAGAAGGCAAGTTGAACTAGTGAGTTAAAGTTCAAGATGTTGGAAGTTCAAGAATGTTAAGAAGACAAAATATTAAATTGTGCGCTTTGAATTAAAATCTTTGGTATTTCAAAAGTTTAACTTTGAGCTTATTACAAGGCTCACATTGAACACAACATTATGGATTATAATCCCTTGTTTCTCAAAGAATCAAAACTTGAAGACAATTGTGTTGACCGCCTAACTAAGCATTTTGGCATTGCAATTGAGAATTGGTCCAAGCAAAAAAAACTTGGTTTTGTATATTACAAATGTTACATTCATTGATATGTCCCAGATCTAAAACAAGCGATGCAAATCAAGACCAATCTCAAACAAGTGATGAAATTCAAGGCCAACCTCAAACAAGTGATGAAAGTCAAGGCCAACCTCAAACAAGTGAAAGAAATCAAGACCAATCTCAAATAAATGATGAAATTCAAGACCAATTTCAATCAAACAATGCACATCAAGACCAAACTCCTTGGTTACTTGTTGCTTTGGCCATAATCCTCTCATCATGTTTCATAATCTTGAAAAGCAACTAAAGGTGAGAAATCGAGATTGTGTATTTCCAAAAGAATATTAAGATTTGAGATTTTTATAGGCAATTTTGACAATAGATTTTAATTTTGAATATGATCCTCTTGTTTGTAAATCATATCATTTATTTCAAAATTCAAACATAACTACATCAATGAAGTTTTTGAACATTTACAATTAAACTACATTTGATTAATTACTTATCATACTACTAAAATCATAACTCCCTATGTAATATCACAAATGCTACCATTAATACTAGGGGCTCATGCTTGCTATGACAAGCATTGATTGTATCACATATTAGTAAAATTTTGATATATTTAAATAGAATGCATGATAATGATTTCAATAAGTCTTTAAAATAATTATTTTAAATATTTTGTAAAAATATTTTCATTCATGTATACGTAGAAATTGTATTTTCACACAATGTGATATTACAGAAATAGAGTAGCAGTTTACAATCACTTTTGTAATATCACTTTTTACAAAAGGTGGTATTATAGAAATAATATAGTTGTTGCAATTAAGGTGATATTAAAGAGGATCCATAGAATGATATTATAGAGGTAGCAAATCCATTGCTTTTCTTGACTTTACACTTCTTTGTACTTCTATGATTTTGTGCTTTTGTGAGCTTTGAGCTTTCATGATTTCAATTTTTTATTGCTACTACCAAATGATTTTGAGAAATTTATTCAATTGAAGCGATTTTGGATTCCACAACAATTAAGTTGTTCACAAAGGGTTTGAGATTTATAAGTTTTTCTTTTCAATTCTTCAATTTGGGTTGCCATTTTTTGGAACAATGGACTCAAGTTTCTAATGCATTCTAATGTATGTGTATCTTTTATAGTATTTACCATTGCATATGTTTCATTCATTATTTAATAAATTTCTACTGTACATTTCAATATATGTTTACTTATAAAAAAATTATACAAAGATTTTAGTCATTTTTATTTGAAGATTTATTGAAATTTTTGTTCTAAATTCTATCTAATACATAAAAATTCTTATAAAATTCTAATGATAAATGTGTAGCATAGCAAGCACCAACCGCTAGTATCAAAACAAAAAAAATAAGATTTGACAATTTTATTCATCATTTCTATATTTTATACATGTCCATTCCATTGGAAATTAATATACATAAAACATTGATTATAATTCAAACAATGAATATTATAGAAATATTAATTACGATTTTTTCAAAAAATAGACTTTTGGGTAGACCTATAAAGCTTTAATCAAATCACAAATTACAATATTTTTTTTCAATTTATAAAAGATTATTTATAAAATATAAAATATAAAATATATCAAATTAAATATGAACATCGTTAAATATTTTCAATTCATTGAAATTTCATCAAGTTTTATTAAATTTTCACATTTTTTGCAAAATACTACCAAGCAATTTATAAAGCTTATTCATTTACTAAAATTTATTTCAAATTATGTTACAAGAACAAAAACTTATGAAACACACTTCATGTAGAAATAATCCACAATGAATCAATGATAAAGTAATCCTACATGCACTTAGAATTTGTTATTATTAAACCATAAGCGACCAATGAGATTTTAACTTTAAAAGCCTTGATTCATCCCTTGATTTGTAATTTTGAAAGATACATTTTGAGAAATAAGATGGTATTAACCTCTAAAGGACCAAATGGTATTAACCTCTAAAGGACCAAATGGTATTTTTTGGCAATATAGTAATTTTGGGTAGTACACTACAAATGGAATTTTCATTTTTTTTCCATTGAAATTTTCATACAACATGTGCCTGAGGAGTAGCTTTAAGGCCCAATAATTTACATAACTTTTGACTACATGGTTAAAAAGTTATTGTAAGATATGTAATTTTCAACATTCGACGGGCAATCCGGGAAGCAAAAAAACTTCCTTAAAAATCGCTTTTAAAAAAATAAAATTTTAAAATTGATTCTCTAGATTTATTTATACATGAAAAGCTTCAAATCATTGTATTTTGATTAATGAGATGAAAGTTATAAGAACTTCTAGTTGTGGGTATTTTATGGGTAGTTTGTGGGTAGTTATAGAATCTAGATTCTAAAATAAACTTTGAAGTCCTTTATTTAACTCAATTTTCAATATTAAAAATAATAATTAAACGTAGATGGTTTATTACAACATTACAACCATTGAGATTACATTACATGGCATTTTTCAATTCCATAAATAAATTGTTAACAATTTAGTATTTTGAATCATTATCTACTTCTTTCTACTTACTATTTTTTTCCTATATGTTTTATAGTTCCAAATGATTTGAAAATTTTCAAGCATGTAGCTAACTTGACTTGAAGAATGAATCCAAAGAGTAACCACCATTTTGGGCATTTTTTCATAATGATATATCCTTGTGAAGTGCAACTGCCTGTTTTTTTGTAGGGACAAAAAAAGGATTTTTGTTACTTCAAATGCTAGTATCTTGCAATCTACATGGTGAAAACTTCTGAAATTTTTTTCACATCTTCTCAAACCAAAGTTATATAAGATCCTATGGTTAGATGTGTCAAAAATGTTTCTTTTCCTAAAATTTGGTACTTGTACTAGAGATGGCAATTTTGGAGCATTTTTGATGAAAACATAGTCAAAATCCTTCACGGGGTTAATATATAACTAGAAGGTTGTAGATTTTAAGTGATGAATTGCATTTGTACAAATAAATATACAATAGCCTTATCAATATTAAGAAATCTAATTTGAAATTTGAAAACAATAATAAATTACATCCTAAATACTAATAAATTTGTGAAAATACATTTGTAAGTGTAAAATTCTAAATATAATTTATAAATATTCAAAACTAAAATTGTAGAAATTGCTTTTAGAGGTCACTTCTTGAACTTTCCAAAATGTTTCCATTAATTTGACAAAATTATAATGTACTATCTATAAGAAAAATTGTCCTATTATTGAGAACTCAAAATTTTTATTGCTAAAAGTATATATTTGTGAAAATTGTACAATACAATAATATTTTATCTTGCATTAATTAATTTAAAATAGTATCACTTTGGTAAATAAATTAAATGTTACAAGCATTTATTGGATAAATTAATTTTCCTTTAGCATTTGAGAGCAAAATTGTAATAATGTAGAGTGAATTTCAATAAAGTACATCTATTTTGAAGAGGTTAGTGCAACAAGTGGATATGAGATATAAAATAGAATGGTAATAAGAAATTTAATCCTTTAATATCTAAGCATTTTTATCAAAACTAAGGATGCAACTCTCACAGTTTTTTGTACTCAAATTGGAAACATATAATTTGTATGGTTAACAAATTGAAACATATCATTTGTACAAGTTGAGATTTGAAGATGGATTTCAACACATTTGTAATATATATATTGAAATTCAATTAATATATATAAAGTCTACTATATATATTGAATTTCAATTAACAAGTTGTTATCAACAATTAGTGACTACTACAAACTAGACTTAATGGATGATGTGTGTTTAAGACATGTCATATGCAACAATATCATACTATTTTGAAATTCATTTGGTAATTTTGGGCAATCTCATCCTTTCATACCAAAAAAATGTATTACAATCATTTTGAGTGTCTTTTGTAATTTATATCTATTTTTAGGCAAAATTCAATCTCATTATGGACCAAGGAACAAACATTAATAGTGAATGTAGGACACCAACAACATTGAAGAATTTGAATTGAAGGATCAAAAGACAATTAAATATGGTCTGTGCAAATGAAGACCTCAAACAACTAGAGCACTTGAAAAGCTACTTGTCACATGTAATATAAAAAATGACATATTCCAAACATCAAAAGAAACCAAATTGATTGTGTCCATATTGTGGCTTCAAAGTTAAGGTTTTTTTTACACTTTAGGCTCATAAATGGACCATGTATACATCAATGCATGAAAAAAATGCATAATCCATTGTGACCTAAATGTTGCCATTAGAATTAAAAATAACAATACATAATTTGGATTTTGCCATGATTGACTCAAAGTATAAGATTTATAATGTGTTTGAATTGTACACACAATTACCATGTTGTGTACAAACATGTTGTGCCAAGTTAGATCACATCATGCCAACATGAGAGATAATATGCTATAAAATAATAATGAGCCTTGTAATTGACTAGCAATTCAACCACACCAAGACTTAATAGCTCTTGATTAGTGGTGCATATTATGGTCATAGAAAAACATCTTGTGATGCATGTCACAATCACAATAAAACCTTGTAAACAATGATAAAAATGTGAAAAAAAACCCTACCATGACAAGCACTAAGCACTAGCAACATCCATAGCAAAGCTAAGAAAATAAACATCCATAATATGCAAGTACACCAGGTGTAGCAAGTGGTTTTATAACCACCCCTTCACTAATAAATGGTGAGAAAAAACTCTTAAACAAGCTAGAAAACTTCACCAATACTCCAAGCACTAGTAGAAAACGCAGAAATTTCTGTTGTTTTGGTGACGTTGTTTTGGTCACCGAACAACAGATTTCTGTTGAAATTAACAGATTTCTGCTGAAATTAACACATTTTTGTTAATTTCAGCAGAAATCCATTGTTCGGTGACCAAAACAACGTCACCGAAACAACAGAAATTTCTGCGTTTTCTACTAGTGAAGTCAAGTTTACATCATTTTAAAAGATTGTGTACATGTTAAGATGGAATTATGAGGTAAATGCCTCTCACTCCATCATATGGAATACTTAACTTGAAAAAGATGAATCTCCAATCATCCACATGGAAGACATGGGCACCAAGGTCCCCAACCTAGGTGCCAAAATCTCCACCAAGGCCAAAACTAAGTGTGAAGTTTATGTACAACCAAGGCTAACCTGCTTCAACACACTCCACACCACCTTCCACCAATCCTACCTAGCTCTACAATGTTAGGTCCAACGAGAAAATAAGAACCACGCTTCTCACACAACAACCATTTAGTTTTCAAGAAATGTTCAATTTTTGATTTTATGACAATGAATCAAGAATTTTAAGGTTAATATTTTATAGACATCCAAATCATTTCAAATTAATTATTTTTCATTATTAAAATTTAATTCTAAGTTTTTGCAACCAAAAATATAATTACTTAGATATATAAAGTTAAATTATCAATTATAGAATAATAAAAGAAATATAAAAAATAATTTTGCAATAAATTTACATTCTATACATTTGTTTAGCTCATTTATTCAAATTTTAAAAACTTAATGTTGCGATTTGTATATCCCATCAGGGCTTTTTTTGGGGCGAAATTTCGCCAGACTGTCAGAAATCTGACCTCTCTGGCTTCATCCCTCCAAAAACTGGCCTCTGTAGTACTGCCAGTAGGGAGGACACTGTTCCAAAAAAAATGCCTTGCACCCCATACTTGGCTTATTAGAAAAAAATAAAGCTTGGAGAGGATTGCAAGTTCTCTACAAGTTCCCAAAGTCAAGAGCTTCATTGTGGTTAAATATCTAAAGCACATAAAGATTGATGATGTGGCATGGACACTAGTGTATTAGATAATATTATTATTAAGTTATTAAATTATTAATTTTTATATATTATATAAAAATATATATTATTTTTAAATATTATTTAATAATATTTTAAAAAAATGATTTAATAATATTTTTAAAAAATGATTTCATATTTTGTCCAATAGTATATTGGCTCACAACTTGGAGAACAATTCTAAAACATCCCTCTTCTGGCTTCATTTTTCTTTTACTAATTGCCATTGACATACCTCTTTATCATCTTGGATAACTTCTCTTAACTTTGTTGAACTTTGTAGAGGTCAAATTAGATCTTTTTACAATGTTGAGTATATCTCCATAGTATCTTAGGGAATTTCTATAATATTAATGTGTGGCTATTTGAAACCTTAAATTGTTTATTCTAAACTATACATGGATCTTCTTGAAGTCTTTTAATAACCTCTAGGATTTCTTAGTGCTTCCTAAAGGCTTTTAATTTTCTTTGAAGAACTTCAAGATAAAGTCAAATCCATGGTGATAGTATACATTGAAGATGAGGGAAACCTCAATTTTGCAAACATAAGTTTTGGAACATTGTTCTTGAGCTTTATATTACATTATTGAGAAACAAATTTAAATTCTTTGTCTTGTCCTCTTAGATAGTTGTAGGGGGATTTGAAAAGATTAATTACTCTTAGTTCTTGTCTTCGAAGGTAGATGTGGGATTTATTAGACAACAAGTATTGCATATTATAATTCTTATTTGGGATTTTGTTCTTGTATCCTTAATAGTTGTGAGGGTTAAAAATAATAATTTTAAAAATAGATGCCAAAATTTTAGAAAATTTTATTTATCAATAAAATATTTAAAAATTCTAATTTTTCAATATATTTGATCTAAATGTTTAATAAAATAAATTAATTTAAAGAAAATCCTCATATAAATATTCAATATGAAGAACTAATCCTAATAGTTGGGAGCAATACTCAAATTTTGTATATCTTGATAGAAAATTTAAAAAATAAAAATAAAAATCTATTTCATTTTTAAATGTTAATGAAGACAAAATGTAAATAATGATGACTTTTAGAGAAATTGTAGAAACAAAAAGTGCACCTATCCATCAAAAAATCTAATAATTTTTGGTTGACTACCTAAATAATAGGCCTTATTTTTCCAAAGTTAATTTCAACAACATACATAGTATGTAAGATATCATGATTCAACTCTATGAACAAATGGAACACTTTTGTAGATCATCATTACTTTACACTATTTAAGTTAATTCAATTAATGCACCTCACATTAATAGCAACTATAAATACTAATTTTTGAATTATGCAAATTTGCAAGTTCCAATATTATAATACTGGTATGGTAGTTTATATATTGTATTAAATAAATCAATATAGTGAGATCTATATTATTATTTCACTATCCCCAATGACTTTCATCCTAATTTCATCCAAATTTTTACATTCATTAGGTCACGTTTTATCCATGATTCATTCAAAGGGTCCCCTAGTTGTTCAAACTCTCACATTAATTGAATTATCTTCTTTAGTGCATCCTAAATATATGTGATTATTTAGAAATTTATAGTATTAACATAGGTGTATAATAACATAGTATTAACAAAGGAATACACATGATAATAGAAACTTTCAAACTATATAGATCCTATATTTTTCAATAATTCAATATTATATTTATATCATAATTTAGATAATGGTTACTTAAAAATCATAAATAATAACAATTTTTACCACTTTATTACAAATTAGTATAAAGTACTATTAATTTTATAAAATTTTAATTTTAATTCAATTTTTTAATATGATATATTATAATGATTATAATAGTATTTTTTCATACATATAAATACTAAATTCTAACACTACTACATTTTAATGCAAAAGTAACAAAAAATATGTGAATTTTCAATAGAATATTGATATGTCTTTTTTAGAGTTTTGTGATATAAGAAGAAATATGATATACTACAACATATTTGATAAGCTTAGAAGTAAATTTAGGATTTATACTTATATAAGACTATATCTTTATAAAGTTCCTTGTCATAAATTACTTAATAAAGCAATTACATAAATTCTCGTGAATTAAAAAATTATTCTAAAAATTGATTCAAAATACATGATGTTTAAATATATATAGGTATTTAAAAAATCAATAAAAAATTAGAGTCCCTTGTATCATGTCAATTTTGTGCACATGCAATTTACCACATTGAGGAGAAATTAGCCACCAAAAAAATGAATAAAAAATGAATTAAGTACTTAAAAGTAAGTATTCCCTTTGTTCCTCTAAAAACCTCCAAAGCAGGCACAATTTGTGTCCCACTAAAAAGCTTTATTTATTGATTTCAACCAGTTGAGTAAGGGTTGGTTGTGTTGAAGGACCTCATGGGAGCAAGTGGTAATCAATCAAAGAGCATTATTTTCCTAGCAAGTTTAGCCTTGTCTACATGAGGCACATTGTACTTGCTACTTCTTCAAACATTTGTGTTGCAATGAATTTATTGATTACTTAGGCGCTATGAAGATTTGTTCATGAAGGAGGCCATGTTTCCTTGTTGCGGATATTTGGGTTGGGAAGAGATATTCTAGAATCCCATTGTTGCCACCAACCTTTAAATCATCAAGAATGACAAGCTGTCAACATTTACAAACGATGCTCAAATATGATACTTTCCACATGGATTTTGAATGTCTAAACAATTGTGCCTAAGTTGGAGATGAATTACTAGTTCTTAAATACATTATCACTAGCACAAAGACTAAAAATACAGTTAATCTATTATAGAAAAGGTTTTAGAAGGATTTTAGAGGGACAAAGGGAGTAGTAAATTTGTTAAATCATGTTTTACAAAATAATTTGAAATGCAAAGCCCCAATGATGAAAAATCTCCACCAAACAATTAAATTTTTTTATTTAAATATATGACCTCTATTTAAATAATGCAAAAAATTGGACAATATCATGTATGTAAATTTATTCTAAAAAACACTCATATAACAAAAATATTTATCATAAAATGCATAAATTTTGCATTCTTGTAATGCAATACTTTTAAATGATATCTGATTGTGTAAAAATGGAATAAAAATGATTGGATTTGTAAATCATACCAATTAAGGTGAAACAGCTTATTGTGGTTAGAACTAGAAGTTTGCCCTTGTGCTAGTGTTGAAATTCAACAAAGTATGAATTTTTAATGAATTTTTGAAGTATTTAGCTCATCGTGGCTCAAAAGAGTCTCTAAACAATACACCAAAACCAACAAAATCTATATCCATAATGCTCATCTTACACATCTAAAACAATTACAATAATTTTTAAGGTGGAAGGCCTAACTCCTACAATGAAATTACATTGATAACTTAAAAGCTCCTAATGAGGTTAGTAATCACTTTGTTATTGTCAAATAAGACATTGATTGTGGCCCAAATGTCATTTATTGAAAATAACTGTAATGGATCATTTGGACCACAATAGGGGCTTTTTAGTGCTAAACTGCATTAGGAAAAAACAATTTGGCTAAAAAAAGGCAACAATCCATGAAGTTTTTCACTAGAAAACTTCAAATTAAAAAAATCTTGGATGAAATTGTCAAATTGTAGATGAAAACAAAATTACGGACATGTGATATGTCCCAGTGTGATATCTTCTATCCAATATGTGGATGAATGTTGAAAATTGGAGCACCACTATAACAATTTATATCACTACTTTCACACTTCATTAAAATTGAAAAAAAAAGAAAAAGCCAATGGTGTTCAACAAGACAAGCTTCTAACCACAATGGATTGTTCTACTTTACAATTTGTCTAAAAAATATAAAATAAAATATTGAATAGTAATAATAACTGTTATTTAGACACATTTCAAATCAAAAGTTATATGTATAGCAATGGTTATAACTCCATCATTGGGCAACTATACATAGTTGAAACCCTTTTTTAGGACTGAATCCTTTGAATTCTTGCCTTAGATGTACAAGCTCTATTTATGAAAGCCTATGGCCAATTTTAGATATACTTGTTTATAGCATTTTGAAAATTCATAGTTTATTCATACTGTGTCCAAAAAATGCATACGAAGAAAATCTAAACTATTTCTTTAACTTTTAATATGATCCAAAAAACGTAGGCAGTTTAATAAGAAGAACAATACTTAATTGCTTATTAGCATGCATTTAGGTGTAGTTCTAAGAGGAGGACCCCCAAACCCACGGATTGCAAAAGGCATACCGTGCCCTTTCAAACCCAGACCTTTCTTCGAAATCTACGAACGTGGCGCCCTTTCGTTGGCCGAAACCGCGTTTTATCCCAGTCAGCACCCCCGAAAGAGACCCTCTTGGTTTCCTCTCCTCATGACTGCCTTGCAGCTCGAGCGCGCTTTTGGAGAGATCCCCATCGCCATGCATCCCAAGCTTTCCATTCGCACTTGCCGACCCATCTTCACAATACTCCAACTCCAGCGTTAATTTGAGCTCGCAGTTTTGAATTTTGAATTTTGAAGCGGGAGTTTCAGTTTCGGAAAGTTTGGCGATGGGGGATGGGTGGCAGCGGCAGTCTAAATGAAGTGTGGTGTTCTCTCCAGGAGCACTACTGGTATGTGTTGCGCATTGTGTGTTGTGGAGTGTGGGTTGCATTGCGAATTTGAGAGTTGAATTAAAATTGGTAGCATTCGGATGCTTTCTTTGTGTCTATGGTGGTGATTTTGTTGTTTTTTCAATTTCACAGGTTTGCAGAGTTCCTCCTTAGGGGAGACGTTGGATAAGTTTCTGATTCTTGGAGCAAGAAACATCATGGCGAGCGGTGGGCGTCTCCTAGGCTTGCAGCTGCCACCCGTGCCGTCCCCTCTCTCCGATTTCATGCCAGCTTGCGTTCGGTCCACATACACTGGCGACGCGAAAGAATGCTCAGAGTCTTCATCGTCTGCGGGGTTGTTGGCTGTGAGTTCGAAATTGGACAATCTTGAGAAACCGCAAGCCCTCGAGAGCCTTTCGTCTTTCGAACTGAGCAGTTACACTGAGCAGGACGTTGAAGTCGAGAAAGTAGTGGCAGAGAATCAGGGGAATACGAAAGAGAAGACGGAATCAGGAAGTAGCAGGAGTAGTAGTAATAGTACCGTCGAAGGGGATGCCACATTGCATCATCCCGAGGAGAATCTCCATTCGCAGAGTCGCGGATTGCGATCCAAGCTCAGCGGCATGCTGTCGCTGGAGAAGCGAGTTACCGTTCCGTGTTTTCCCCTCGTGACTGGGCATTCGAGCCAGTTCATGATGGAGATGTCGGGGTTCCAGTCGACTCGGCGAACCCCCATGGCGGACAGCAAGATATGCGCGGCCATTCAGAAGGAGTCGATTGCTCGTATTTTGGATTTATATGACGAGAGAAACCTCGCTTCTGCTCCTGCCTATGGCGCTGCTTGTGGCGGGCATGTGGGCAGATTAGTCGATGCCTCGGATATGGGAGTCAAACCTGATCTGTCGTGTATTGAGGAGAAATGTAACGACGCGTGGGGTACTGAGCCCTGGCATTCTGATCAGCGCGACACTCTCATGAAGACTTTGCACATCATGCGCTGCGACATTGAATCTCTCAAGGTGACATCTCCACATTAGTGGTATTATGTAATGTTGTGTACTGAAGAGTACATGGCTATTTTTTTCTCCTACTTTGATTCTGTGGATTATGACTTGCGTGGTGTTCTGTCAGACGATGTTGCGATCACTTGACCTTCCTGCAGCTAGGGGTGGCCCCCTCGACCCGCATCTGCACCAGACTCTGGTATTTGCCACCCCATAAATGTATTGAAACACTCTTCTGGTGATGAAACAGTTCGTAACACTCTTGAGGGCACCTTGCACACCGTTGGAGTCAATGAACACTGAGATACTGAAAGGAATCCAGATTCACTTTTGTGCACAATCTGGAGCTCATGCTATGTTTTCATTAGAGTTATTTATTTCCCAGTCAAGCAGTACTTGGTTAGTCTGTTTGCATGTGGGCTCTCATGACAGTGATTGCATGCTTGACAATTTTAAATTGCTTTAATAGTGCGCCAGTTCTTCGATATTTTAGATCTCCAAACTCTTTTTGTGGTACTATGGAAAGGGAGCAAACTATAGACTACAGTTTCACGGGTATCAAGTCGGGGTCACGGTTTTGTCTTCTATGTTTACTTTTTGACTGGTGAGGTACATTGCAGAGTTACACGCCGTACATGCATTCGGTAATGATGAGGAGCAGTTCAGCACTGTCAGAATTTAAACAGAATTCGTGCAGACCATCTGATGATGAGCAAATTGGTAACAAGGAATTGCTCCTCAAGGAAGACAAGGGACTGGCTCAGACTGTTGAAAAAGATCGCATTTCTGAAGCTGAACTGGATCTCTGTGCCTCGGAGAAGTCTCCATCGGAAAAGGAAGACGAGAATGAAGAGCCAATAAGTGTGTGGTCTCATGGTTGCCCCCGAAAGAGGAAACATTGGTGGAAAGAAATTCTTGCCGCGTTTGGATTGACAGTGTGGGTAATCACTGGAGCGGTTCTTGTTGCGAAGGCTATCGGGGTTCCAAATCTGGGAGTTAGTAATAATGTGGCCTACAACGGGTTTTGGGGACGTTCTGATGATGAAGAAGCCAAAGCCCCAGCGTACACTTCTCATATCAAAAGCTTTCCATATATGAACTCTTTACAGCTGTTCTGATTTTTCAAGTTAGAAAGCAAGAAAGTGCGTATCTTGTTAGGGAGAAGGAAAAGAAGAGAAATCACCACACTACTAAGTTTGTTTTCTTTTGTTTGGTTTGGATTACCAGTCAAGGCGCGACGGGAGTTGTGGAGCTCACCGCCTTCTCGTTTAATGACACTATAAAGAACAGGTAATTTGATTTGATGAGTCGAGGACCTCCTCAGTCCTCCATGGCTTGAAAAGTTCGCATGCATACTGCGTCATATTGAGAATATAATCGTTCGTTATATTCTCTGCAAACCTGGCGTTTTATAATTCTTTCATCAGGTAAGTGAAAAGTGTCATAGCTCTCTCAATCTTCTTCCATACGAAGCCTGGATCCGAAATCGATATTCCTGGATTGTGGTCTATTGGATTCGAAGTAGCATCACGCTTCTACGAGTTACTGCAGTATGGTTCTGAACACCTCTGCACACTTTTTCTGTGCAGAACAACATTTGTCATGTTCTACGCACCATGGTGTCCTCATTGCCAACGCTTGCACCCCGTATGGACCCAGCTTGCTGGTGTGCTGGACCAAAGAGGGTACAATGTTCAGGTAATTTGTCAATTCTAATAGATTCTGTTCCTCATTTTTTGTACCGAAACAGGGATCTGCTCATAATTGGCCCCATTTTCTTAGGTAACTTCGGAGATTTGATCGCTTTAGGAAACTTGAACTTGTTTCATTTGGCTCTTAAGAACTGCACGACACATTCTTAGTTTTCCCCTAAGCTCAATTGACTCCCAGAACATTTCAATGGTCTGCAATACATCTGACCAATGTTCGTCTTGATCTTAGCAGCTGGCAATAGTGGATGCGACAAAGCATACCAGGCTCGCAGACAAATATGAAGTGCCAGGATTTCCTACACTAATCATGTTCAAAAATGGCATGCCAGTGGGAAGGCATCGAGGAGCACGCGACATAGACACTCTCATGTCTTTCATTGATAATAATAAGTAGGGCAGTCTCCCGCCAAGTTGAAGTGATACGCAGAGTTTGTGTTGGAAAGGTCCTTAGAATAAATTCATGATAGTTCCATCCTCTTGCCAAATTGTAGATAATGAAAACCCAGAGGTGGGAAGTGTGGAGTTTGGGTCGAAGTATAATCTCACCCGCCCAACCTTTTATGCTAACTTTTGTAGCAGAATTTCTGTAGACAGCAGAAATTTTGTAGTGCCGTCATCGTGCTGTACAGAGAAGGCAGAACAAGATGAATCTGTGTAATGAACAATGTTAACATGAACGGTCCTCTGTGATTGTCAGAGTGATGACATATTATCCGAAACTGTAATGCATTTGTTTGATTGTAAGTGTAAGACTATCGTAGTGACGAAGTATCTTGCACATGTTTACACATCACTCTACTCGTCCAATAGACTACGCACACGAATTCAAAGAAGCTCTCGTAACCTCAGGCCTACTTAATTATTACAGCTTTGGCATTTGGATCTTCGAATAGTTGAAAGCTTTCATCACTTGTTGGGAAGCAAACGCGTATAGTATGTTGACACACACTGCGCGCTTGCTCGCTCTAACAGGCTCTAATATGAATCGTAATGTTCTCATTCTACCGTACTGTTTGACTTTTTTATGCGGAATGTGTGACAATAATCAGAAATTAAGTAGTTGACCAAAACCAACAGGTAATTGGAAGATAAAACTATAACGTTCCATGGTAGGTTGTTGGCAGAGTAGACAAGACCTACTCAGGGGACGGTGTTGGGACAACTGAATGACGTAGCAGGTGACGGTGAATTTCCGCTCTTCACCGATACCGCACTCACCGCCCATGAATATCGCATCATTTGCTCTGCATATTGACTGCTCACTGTGTCGTACGTGAAGAGTGGCAGTGCGGCACATCAATCTTCATCCCTCTTGAATTGACTGCACCTGATCCCACTTTTAGCACCGTGTTCAAGGAATTTGATGCTTCACGAGAACACCAAATTGTACTCAGAAGCTTGCAGGTTTTGACAGTTTTGTGCTGGTAAGGTTGAGGATGCTATTATCGTCACTTTCGGACTTGTTACATGGTTCGAAGTGATTTTTGGGAGATGAATACTGCAATCGAAAGATCTTTGGGTCCAAGAAAGATCAATTTTAGTTGAGATCAATGTTAATCGCTATGTATGAAGTTCTTATGCAATTATTCAAAGTGCAAAGTTTTAGACCAGTATAAGAGACAGTAGACAACGTGATTCCATTTCCATCCAAAGATCAATGATCATCGATACTTATCAAAGTCATGCTTACACCACTTGCAACCAAATATAGGAATAGATGAGTATCCGCTGACAGCAGGAGTCTGCAGGACACAGGATTTCATCTGTTCCCTAACGATTTTAGAATCCTTTACCTTACCCTGGCTGTACTGGATCAATTCTGAACTGGAATTTGTATCGTTGTTATGTTGCAGGGCAAAGGAGACATGCAGAAGGGCAACTTGATGGAATCGCTCACGAAATGGGACAATTGGCTGGCAATGGTGATGGCCATCAGCCTGGGGTACCTGAGCAAACTGTTTGCGCTTTGGCGAGGGAAAGGAGTGGCTGCATTTTTGTTTTCCAGCCAGCATGGAAAGCGGCATTTTTGTATAATCCGCTGATAGCAGGAGGCTCCAGCGGCATCGGTTACTGTATTCCCTGGAGGGCGCGTCTGTCATCCTTATTGCTCGGAGCGGACAAACTTCAACAGGCAAACGCTTCTCTGATGAACGACCCCCATTGCTCGCCCGCTGCTGTCCATGTCCTGGTAAGTGTACGACTGTACATACGTGCAGCATCCTCGGTTGAACAGATTTCCGGCCGGAAATAGAAATGAAAAGGGATAGAATGCCGACTCAAGGTTGATTACGAATTGTTGAAATGTGAACTAGTAGGGTCCAATCGCCAAGTCAGTCTGGTACGCTTAATTCCACGCTTAAACCATAAGGAATGCATCTGAACCACAGTTTCCTGAAATTGGCATAATTCCACGACTTTGGCACTATTCACGGTGCAAGGCCTGCCTGGAACGTAAATTAAAGCTATTCTAATCCTAGATTTAAAGCTTTAGCATATGAGTGTCACGTATCATTCTAATCTGGGATTAGAATAGCTTTAGATTGTTGGCACCCGTAATCGCGCCAATTTAACGAAATTGACAATATCTATGAGATATCTCACGGAAGTATCTTTGTCTAAAAGTAGAACCAGTCCTAGAGTTCTCTCATTTCAAATCACTTGCAAATCACTTGCTTGAATTGGACGCCACTTGCATTGGAATTGGGTGACATTTCAATACACTGGAAAAGGATCCCACACGAATTCATGGGTCCTCTAGCTGTTATAGATAGAACCAGCTACTTCACAATCCTGAGCATCCAAGTGTGATAATTTGCCTGATGTCTTGATTGTTAGCGTGCCGTGGTCACTGCAGTCAGCGGATGTGAGCGAGGCGGCAGCCATTACAGCGGCCATTCGTGACGCCCAAGAGCGCATGCCCATTGACGTTCTGGTTTGTAATGCGGGCGTGATCTTCACTGGCGCCCTTGGACAAAGTTTCTACGGGGGACTTGGAAGACAATTAAAGGTGAGGTTCAACATGCATTCTGGGATCAGTGTTTCCAATCCGCGCTGCTCTTCCCTTCATGAAGACTCGCAGCAAGCATCCCCACCACTCCGCAACCGATCCTCATTGTCAGCTCTGTTGCAGGCCTGGTACATTCTTTCCTTTCAGTACTCTAAAAAACTAGATTATTTGGCGTTAATGTTCCACGCTAATTGCCTACCTTAAATTACAAATGAGACTCTTATTTCGAATTGTGTTTATTGATTGAGCCATTAAGAACCATGGTTGATTCAACCTAAGACGTTTTTTCGTCTTAGGTTGAACATGAAAAAAATATCAAACTGTGATGTATTCTGGAGATTTGACCATACTGATGGAATTGGCATAATACTTGGGACTCCACAATAATTCTACATTCTGTATGTCAAATTCTACATTGATTTCCATATTGATTTTTGTATTTTCAGCCAATATTTTGAATGCTTTTTCAACCCCAAAACCACATGTTAGCACAAATTGTCATGATTTTTGTCCCAATGCATTTGGTTTCCACATTAGGAAAATTCTCAGCCCTCCGGAAGCCCTCTCCACAGCAGCTAAAAGGACCCCATGATTACTTTTAACTTTGCTTGATGATTATTTTTTCCCCTATACTCGCCCACCTGAAGTCGCAACGTCCGATGACTGTCAAGGTTCAGCACCCAAGTATAAGTAATTAAGTAATCAAAGATTCAACTATCGTAATCCAGCTTAACATTCATTATTGCATACCTTCAGTTGTTAAAAATCGAGTTATGAAAAAGAAGCAAATGTCAAAATTAGTTCAATGACATCTACCATCAAGTAATTTTTTGATGGCATCATGAAAGAGACAACTCATTAACATTTGGCTAGAAGGCTGGTGAAGAGTTTGTTTTTATAGAAAATCAATTGTCCATGGTGAATCGTCAAAGGATATGGGATATTTAGAAGATAGATCACTCATTGTCAAATGCAAGAATTATGTTCAAAGTCGAATTTCAAACCCCATTGAAGCATAAAAAATTGATTTTTTTCAAAAAACTTTTAACTAAATAAAGTTGTAGAATCAAAATAGTTTTCATCTCCAAAAATCCATTTGAGTTTTAAATTCTTCAATTAAAAGTTATAGACAAAATTCTAAAAGAGGTTGAAAGGAAAATTTTCTTTGACATTTTCAAACACCCTCTCCAAATTTTGTCCATAACTTTTTATTGAAGACTCTAAACTTCAAACGGATTTTTGGAGATGAATTTTAGTTTTATTCTTTAAATTTATTTGGTTTAAAGTTTTTTGAAAAAAATCATTCTATTATGCCTAAATGGGGTCTGAAATTCAACTTTGAATACAATTTCAGCTTTTGACTTAACTATGGGTGGTTGTACTCTTCTTAATCTTAATTTACATATCCCACGTGCATTGTTTTACCTACTACTATACCACTTGTATAAATAACTTCTCTCCTCATTTAGTAATATCCTCATCTATTTGATAATAGGAGCTAATTGGAATATCTGAATGATCTCCAATTACTTTGACATCAAGCTTCAAAGTTCACTTCCCTTTGCTTATGCTTAGTAAAATTGATTAATTCGTCAATTAATCGGATTAATAGAAACTGAAGTACTTGATTATTATACAGGTTTCCACTACACTCTCATTACTTGAGTCTTGACATCTTTGGCGAAGTTCACACACTCTGACCATGCACTGTACCTATATGCCCCTACTAATTCCAGGACAGTTAATAGACTGGTTTGGTCACTGTGGAGGGCTCAGAATTTCTCTAATGATCCCCTACACTCGTCCCCTTTTGTCCATATCCAAATTCATTCTAAAACTCTAGCTACCAATGAAAAAGAGTCAATTTTAGCTGGTTGGGGAGGAATGCATAGGTCTTTAGCCAAGATGCTTAGTTCGAGGGCAAATTAGAGCAATTGATCTGGGATGCTACCCTTGACCATGGCATGATGGCTTGGTTGCGGACCTCCTGACTTTACAACAAGATTTCAGCCAAATCCCACAAATTCCACTGCAAATTTGAAAGCACTTGGCTTTGCACCGATTTCTTTGGATTTAGACATTAGGAAAAATTTAGGCCTCAAAGAGGTTGCGAGGTTTGTACTAGGGCTTCTTCTTTTGGCAAAATTTCGCTAGACTATCAAAAATCTAACCTCTCTAGCTTCGTCCCTCCAAAAATTGGCTTCTATAGTGAGGACAACAAGGGGAACACTAGACAAGTCCCAAAAAAGCCCTAGTTTGTATCCCTAATTTGCAATATATATATATATATATATATATATATATATATATATATATATATATATATATATATATATATATATATATATATTTTTTTTTTTTTTTTTTTTTTTTTTTTTTTTTTTTTTTTTTTTTTTCTTGTACAGGGTGCCGAAAATAAAAAACTGGTGGCCTTTTCAGGCCTGAAATTTTTCCTAATGCAAGATAGAGTCATGACTAGGCACTTAAAGAAACCCACATGTGAGTCCTTTGTGTAAAGTAGCATTCTTTGTAGCTTCCTAGGTGTTGGACATGTTATTTCTCTCCAGGCCTCTGCCTTCGCCTTTCTGCCATTTGTTCTCAGTTCTCTTTGAATAAACTCCAGGTTCAAAAAAAAGGGTCAATTTTGACCAGGAAGTGGTCGACCAGTCCTTAATGGGTTAATTAACTGCAATTGCCCTTTGAATATTCAGATTTCAGAGTGAATCTGTTCTGATTGACATCGCACAGATTTTCATGTCTCGTTTTGCCTCTTCTGCAATCCATGTTTATTAACTCACTATTCTCAGTTAGTAATGGTCCTGAGTATCAATTGGTACGGGGCAATGGTAAGGGGCCAGTGCGTATACATTAACAAACTGATGCGGCGCTCAACGAGGCCTGGCAGCAGCTCTCAAGAGCGAGCTCCTTCAATTCCATACAACACAACACAAGGTAGGAGGCTCGAACTCCAACTGCGCATTAAAAGCGAACTTGACTAAGAGGTACATTTTGCTTTCTTCAATGTACCAACACTGCACATTTCAGGAGGTGGTTGCTTTCGATGACCACTATTGACCACTTTTTTTCAACTTCAAAAATGTATAACTAATTTCACAAAGCTTCAAAAATTATGAAATGACTTGGGTTAGATGTCAATTCCATTTGCCTTTCAAGGAAAATTTACTGAAAAATATTTCAAGGACGTTTCACCTCCCCAAAATTTAGTTCCAACCTTATATAGACATGCATGTTGTTTACCCGGATGGGTTTTGTCGATACCTCTTGTTCCAAGGTTACTTTTGATTCTCATTTTCACCTTATTTTAGCTTGCCCATAATGGACTAGGTGATTGCAAAGCAAGCCAAGTTATTAAGAACCTACAAAGCATCGGCAAGGTTGGTATTGGCTGGATGATTTGGCCTACTTTGCAATTATTGGACATAATCTAATTTTGTAGTTTGTATTTTTGAAAAATTCTTTGTGAAGTCTAGTTTTAGCATTTAAAATATGATTTTGAAAATGATTGATTATGATTTTTCTATTCAAGATTTTGTGCAAGGGTGTTCATTGCAATCTTCACTTTTCATAGTATTGAGGGCTTTTGGAAATGAGCTTCAAATACACTAGATCTTAAAGAAAAATCACATTAGAAATTCATTTATAAAAATTATAGAGTAGATTTTGAGAAGCCATAAATTGATTGGTGATATGCATATTAGCCCCTTTATCCTCAACATTTTAGATTTGACATGTGAAAAGAGGATTGAAAGACTTCAAATCAGTTTTGCAATTTTAACATCCTCATGATCAAAAATTATAATCTTTTAATCTATTAGTGATATTGTTGTATGCCACATTTAACTATTTTTAGACTATTAAGTGAATCCTAGACAATCTTTGGATAATAACATTTTGAGATCTCTAAATGTTTTGGATTGATCTTCCAATGCTTTGCATAGATCTCTTGATGTTTTGCATTCTCTTGATGACCATTTTCATTTCTCTTGATGACCATTATTAATTTTGGACTTTCAAAAGTTTAGAAGTAATTAAATGTGGCATTTGTGTGTTTTTTCCTATATAATCTCTAACATGTCTAATTTGAATTTATAAGGTTATAATTCCAAAAAAATTGATACAACTAATTAAAATGTTATTTTTTTGTTCAATTTAGAGCAAATTCTTAAGGGCTTAAAAAGGGCCTTGGACATTTAGGGATTAATAAAAAAGAATTAAAACTATGCCATAAACGACAAGATATATAGATAAGAAAGAAGTGAAGCTGATTAATCAATCACAACAATTGAAAATGCAATTATGAATGAACTCAAACCACCTCAAAAATCACAAGAAGATGTGGATTCGAACAATGAATCTAAAGGAAGAGGATATTGTCACAATCAATTGAATCAAATA
Source organism: Climacium dendroides (assembly GCA_950106755.1). NCBI lineage: Eukaryota > Viridiplantae > Streptophyta > Bryopsida > Hypnales > Climaciaceae > Climacium > Climacium dendroides. The sequence goes on along the minus strand of OX467083.1, from coordinate 33,969,471 downwards.
TGCAACATTTAACTACTTCTGGACTATTCATTGAATTCTGGACTATTCACTGAATTCAAAACATCGGGAGATCTCCTGATGTTTGTGTAGATTGGGAGATCTTTTGATGCTGGTATAGATCTCTTGATGTTTTAAACTGATCCCCCAATGAAAATTTAGATCCCTTGATGTTTTGGATAGATTCTTTGATGCATCTCTCAATGACCATTATGAATTCTGGACTTTCAAAAGTCTAGAAGTAGTTAAATGTAGCATAAATACTATAGATTTCTCAAAATTATAGAAATTATCAATCTAATGCAACGCCCACTATCTTTAAATCCATGATTCAAGATCACCAAAGTCACAATTTATTTTTATTGTTGAAAAGTTATAAATGTAACTTATTTAATTAGAAATATATATAGTCTTGAAGGACCAAGGCCATTTTTCTATCAAAAATCACTTAAAATTGCCATTTCTGCTATGTTCATCCAAGAAAACAAAAAAAAATACTTTGAAAAAATCTAACCATAGGATCATGTACTTTATTTGTCTTAGATCATGTAGTAAGAATTTCATGAAGTTCAATTGAAAAAAATGGAAGATATTAGCATTCAAAGTTTTTAAAAAGTCTTTTTGAATACTTGCTTACAATGTCAAATGCCTTTGACTGTCATTTGTGGGAAAATTTTGCACCATGGACTTTAAATTAAATTTTTTTTGCATTGAAGAATTGAGTTGGAAGTCTAGAATTTAAAAAAAAAAATACACTTGATTTTCATTCTTTAAAAAGTTGTTAAGTAGAAGTGAGTCCAAGATTGAAAGAAAAATTAAATCGTTAATAGCCATAACATTGGATTGAAATACATAATTCAAACAATGATATTGTTCTAGCAAACAAACTTATCCTTGTCAAACAATTTTTTTTTGAAAAACTGTGAAAATTGCATTTAAAAATGAATCTTGTAAGTTATTTTTTCAAAAAGGTGCTTAGATTGGCCAAAAAACACAATTGTTCATAATTTTCACATCACTGATCCAAATGGAATGAATCATAGCTTTACATGTTGACAAAAATATGATCTATATGAAAAAAAATTAATTTAATTTCAAGTTTCTGTGAATTTTTTTTTCTACCCAATGACATAAAAATTATATTTAGGATATAAGCTTTTACTTTTGGTCACTAATTGAAATAATAAATTAATAATTATATTTGTACAAAGATAAAAAAGTTTTCTATCTTATAAGAAAGTTTCAAAAAAATTTACTAAAAATTGAGGTCATAGGAACCTATCCAACATCCATTTTGCTCACCGTTTTATCCTTCAAAGGGACAATGGTCCTTTTGAGGGTTAAATTTGATTATATAGTCATATAATGCACATTTTTGTGTCTTTCATTTAAAAATCTAGTGAAAGTATAAAAATGTTTAAAATTAAGCTAACCAATGTTAATAATCAACTTAGAAGTACTTTAGTTAGGGAAAGAGATACCTTTCAATTAATGACTATCTGGTCAAAAGATGCAACCCCACCTCCCATTGTCCCCTCCCCTCTCTTTTTTTATTTAAAAAAATTTCAGGCTATAGATCTTCTCAAAAAAATAAAATAAAACCATTCTTCAAGCCGCCAATCTGGAATATGAATATGTATATGAACATAGATACAGATACATAATACAAATATGGATACTTGTACAGAAGATGGGTATGGGTGCATATATAGGAGACAGATATGGATACATATATCGAAGATGGATATGGATACATGTACAAAAGACAAATACGGATATAGAAGATGGATACAAGTACAGGAAATATATATGGGTCAAAATATGGATATGAATACAAATACGAATATGTTTACAAAAGATGCATACATATATATACTAAAATCCCATATCAATTGTACAACCCCATGTCAATCTAAAACTACAAATTAGGGATGGGAAGATGTTTAGGGTTTGGGTTGGGTTGAAGTTGGGTTGGGTTAAAGAATTAAAAATATATATTTAATTTGGGTGGGGGTGGGGTAAACCTCCACCTCACTATCCACTCAAAGGTTACTATTCACCTTGAATTCAAGGTATTCAATCTCTTAGAGTACATTTTCAAAAATAAATTTATAGATAAGTGATGCACTTTAGGATATTGGATATGAAGTTGAATAATAATTTGTATAGAAAGATGCACAATTGTTTGTAAATGAATTGACATTTAACCATTTTGCCAATTATACAAATTATTCATCATATAAGATTAAATCATAAGATTCTGTTTGAAAATTTTACCATTGTATAAGATTCTATTCAGATTTAATACTTTGAGGTTAGTTGTTTGTTGAATAAACAATTGAAATTCTAAGTAGGTTCTTACAAACTAAGTCCATTTTTAGACAAATATTTCTTCAAATACATTAGATATTGGAAAAAAAATTTGGTGATCAATTTTTTAGATTTGACATTTGAAAGGAAGATTGAAAGACTTTACAACATTGTAACAATTTTAACACCCTTAAAATCAAATATTATGATTTTTCAATCCATAAGTAATATTGTTGTCTTTTCTTTTTTCATGTGATCTCTAACATGTCTAGTTTGATTTTGTATGGTTAGAATTCAATAAAATTCATATAACTTATCAAAATTTTGGTTCCTATTCAATATATATCAAATTTCAAGAAACTCAAAAAAAGGTTTTGGGCATTTAGGGGTTAAAATTCCTCATAAGTTTCATTTCATGAGTCAAAATTGATTTATTCAATGTTTTTTGTGTAGGAATAAAGAAATCTATCTAACCAAATAAAATTAAATGATTTATTTTTAGAGCATATTTTTTATTACTTGCTTTGACATTGAAATTTTAAAAAAAACTTATAACTTTTGAAGATATTTATTAGAATGACGTGCAACAAAGCTTCATGCATAGAGTACAATGAATAAAAGTTGTTCTAAAAAAATTTCTAAAAAGATTTCAAGATATGAAGTGAATAGAGTTCACTTGATTTCTCAAGAAGCCCAAAGTTGGATTTTTATGCCATTAGGAATTAAAGATTGACCTATAAATTTGTAATGATTTTTGTATCACTCTCCCATTTGTCAAACTAGATTAAAGGAGAAGAGGTTTTGCATACATAGAAGCTACATATGAGATAGGTTGAGTGGGAACTTATTAGTAAGGCCATGCCACAAAGACTAAGACTCTTATAATAGAAGTCCTTGTTTCTTATGAGAGATCTTGTACTCTTTATAAACCTTTTAATCCACTAAGGACTAGTTTATTACTTTCTAGTCAAAATTGACATTTTTCATAGGTAGCCAAAGTTTTAGAATGAATTTGCACTAAAAATATCTTCATTTTAGATAACAAGTCAAGATTTTTTCAAACAGATTTTAGATGACATCTATGTTTTTAAGTTTTCATGATGGTACATTAAATATTATTTTTGACATAAAAACAACTAGATGTCACCTAAAATCTGTTAAAAAAAATCCAGGCTTATCACCTAAAACACAAGTTTCTTTCAGTATTGGATACAGACAAAAGGGGACGGGTGTAGAGAATTGGAAACCAAATGCATTGGAACAAAAATCAAGACAATTTGTGCTAGCATGTAATTTGGAGGTTGAAAAAATAAACAAAATATTAGCAAAAATTATCTTGCCTGCCTCAAAAATCGATCATGGTCCTTGATGGCTTAATTAACAAAACGCACTAATCTATACATTCATGATTAATGTAGGCAACCTCATATTTTGCTCTTAAACCTTAAAAGGACAAGACCATGATCATTGATTTCAAGTCTCACTATCCATCACTCTATTTATTGTCATTTTGCAACTACATGATGAAATTATATGTCTTCTACAAGTTTTAAAATTTCAAAAAAATTTGGAAAATTTTTAAATTATTGTGAAATTTTTATGAAGTAAATGAAAAAAATTCATATCAAATACAAAATATACTTGAAAAATCTGAAGCTTTTACTATAGATGTACATTATATAGTGTATAATATTATAGTCTAAACCAAAGATATTGTATCACTCTAAAATTTAAAATCAACAAACCATGGTTATAGATCCAAAGTTCATATTGCTATAAAATATTGAAATTTATGGATTTTTCTAAAATTCCAATTGGAGTATAGATTGCACTAGATAAGCTTCATTTCATAATGTGAACTCAAATTCCAAAAGATCATTTACACAATTCAAATTCATATTAAGAGCAAGGAGGTAGGAGTTGCCAAAATACGCTCAAGTAAGCATATTCATTGCAGATTGTAATCTAATTCAAAGCTTTACTTTTAGATCCAATTTAGATTTAGTGCATTTCAATGTAGTTTTTATTTCATTTAAGTCTTGCATTGAGTATACAATTAGGACTTAGTTTTGGAATTGGAGATGAAAGGGTTGAAATTGGATTGAAAAGCCACCATTTAATGAATTCAATGAATTTGCTCATATGACTTCTAGACATAGTGAGGGATCATTCATTGTTTCAATGTGTAAAGGGTTGTTTTTGGATCTCCATATAGGAACCACATTAGTTGTTGCTGTTGATACTAAGTGCCCACTTTGATGACTTCATGTAGAATGAAAAAATGTTTTTTCATCTAATTTTCTTTTGGAAGTTATTTGATTATATTTACTTGGAATAGAATTTAAAATTCCTTCATTGTGGTATTATTGACTTTTTTTTAAAGAAGATATGCTTTATCCATAGATTAACTTTATAGCTCATTCTAGTCATTTCTTGCTATTACTCTTAATCTGAATTTTAGCCATAAAAATGATATTTTTTGAATTTGAGTCCAACTTATGAAATGAATCTTATCAAGTGCAATTTTTATTCCAACTAGAAATTTTGAAGAATTCCTAAATTTCAAATGTTTTATAGCATTATGAATTTTTGATCTACAACCATGGTTTGTTGATTTTTTAATTTTCTAATGATTTGATAATTTTGATTCATATCATGATATTCTACACTACAATATACATCTATGGTGAAAATTTTAGATTTACCAAGTTTATATTTTATTTGATATAAATTTTCTTCATTTATTTCATAAAATCCTACAATAATTTCAAATTTTCCAAAAAATTTGAAAATTTTATGACATGTAATAGATATAAGATTCCATCTTTGAAATAAATACAAAATTTTTCATTCATATCTAGTTTCAAAATGGTAGCAAACAAAGTGATGAATAGTGAGGGATTAAATCAATGGTCATCTTTTTAGGGTTAGGGCATGAATAGTCCTCTACTAAGGACTATAGTGGAAAGCCTTACATTCTTATTATACACCTCTGTCCCAAAATGATCTTCTTATTGGACTAAATATTATAAATTAAGGCTAAAAATAACTTTTAAAAAAACACTTTTGCACTATAAGTAGAGTTTGGTGCACTTTTATAGCATTCTATAAATTTTGAGTTTTAGAACCCTTTTCGAAGTATAGTTTTGGAATATTGCAAAACAAATTTTGGAGGGTATTTTCAAGGACACTAGAAGAAACCCAAATTTGTTGAAATGGATTTTAGGAAACATCTATGTTGACATCTAACTGTTTTTATGTTTTCATGTTGTTACATTGGATGTTATTGTTGACTTGAAATCAACTAAATGTCAACATAGATGTCACCTAAAATTTGTTAAAAAAACAGGCTTATCACTTAAAACATGGGTTTCTTATAGTGGGAGTGCCATTGGTCAATTAATTGTTGAGAGTGAGGTCATCATTTTGCAGGCATTTAGTATATGCCCAAAATTATAGCCCTTTATTCCACCTTCCAAAGCTTCATCCCCTTCAATCATGAAATATTCAAAAAGATGCAAAAAATAGAAATGAACAATGGCAATTAACCCCTTTAGTTATTTCATATGACTTTTGATTGATGACTGCATAGATGAAAGGGGAACTACTATTTAGAGTTGTTCTATTGGTCTGAAATAGCAATTGAAAACCAAACTTGAATAATTAGCAACATCACAAAATAAAACAAGATCATTTTCGGACAAAAAATTAAGACCTATAAGAAGATCATTTGGTGGTGGAGGGAATATCATACCTTTCCAAAAATGAGTTGGCCAAAATACATGTGAAATAAATCCCAATTTATTGTTCTTTTGCAAAATAAAATTGAGGCAATTAACATCACAAAGTGCAACAAGATCATTCTAAGACAAAATTAAGGCCAATAAGATTATTTAGGGACAGAGGGAGTATCATTTCTTTACAAAAATGAGTTGGCCAAAATACATGTGAAATAAAACCCAATTTGTTATTGTATTGCAAAAAATTGAGGATTCAATAGTCCCAAATGAACTTCCTACCTTCAAAGAGCCTTTTAGTGATCAATGACACACTATTTCATTTGTACTAAATTCTCCCATAAGGTCCTTGTGTATTACAACAAAGAAAATCTTCTTTACAAAAGAACTAGATAAAAACATGAAATTCTATGATACATCCTCTTGTAAACTTTTGTATTTATCATACACATTTCTTTGGCTTTTTTTTCTTTTGAACAAATGGAACAAACAATTGCATTAAGAAACAGAGACCAAAACAGCAACCAGGCTTGAGATTTGGACAATGAAGAGATAAGAGCAAGGACCAGTAGAAGCCGGAAAAACTATTGAAACAAGTAAAGAGGAGAGACCTTCTTGTGCCAGATGATGGTGGACTCTATCCTACCAGCAAGAACCGGAGAATGAATCCAAATGCAATCAAGTCTAGCCCGAATATGAGAGGCTTGTTGAGGACATTGTTGACCCCAATCTGAGCCCTTCAATTGCGCCACAGTCGAGGATCGCATTCCACAGAGCGCCGTGAGCAAAGTCCAGAGGCCACCGGCTGCGGGAGAATACCGTTGCAACACACTTCGGCTTCCCCGCCACCCCAGGGTTAAGAAAAAACACAAAGAATGGGATGAACTGCTGCCAGGAAGAGAACTGGCACGGCAGGCCTGACTCCGCCGTCGTGAAACATCCGCACTGCAGCTGTCCTGTCATCCATCCCCCATCCATCCAGAAGTGGGGTAATAACTAAAGAGGTGGCTGATTGTCCCAGGGCCACAAAGTGTGATCAATGCTGACACGAGTGTTTCCATTTAATACACGCAACCCCATTGACAGGATTAGAGCATTTGCAGGACTGATGTCTGGCACACCGTCACTTGAATCGACGTTCTACCAACGTCTTTGCTGCAAGATGCAGTGAATGAAGCAAATCCCAGTCACATAGAATTCACTGAAAGCGAAGACTGAAAGCGAGGACAAGAGCGCGATTCTTGGAAGTCAAAATCGTTTCCAGTGCAGACGGGAACTCCAGAGTATCAGGCAGCTACCGGGCGCGAGACAGAGATATAGAAGAAGATCATGTAAATCACAAGAGGACATTTCATGGCAGTGTCCTTGTTCTTCTGCAGTTGACTTCACTTGATCAACACAGCTGAATTTTTACATAGTAAGACAGGCAAGCAAGGTGTAGGTGTTTGTTCCACCCTTGCAAACCTATTCCGAAATCTATACAAAAGTGGCACTTGGAGGACTCAAATATTCCCAAGTCCGTAATCATCAGCAGAAGATTCACCGATCTCAATTGAAAAAAAACAATCCAAAATTAAAAAGGCTGGGGGGCCAAGCTTAGTGCGCGCGCAAACTTCTGTTGCTCCTTGATGTGGATAATCGACTAGTTGCTGTTTTGAAACTGTTTTTTCTGCACACCACCATCCATCGGGTATCAACATTTGATAGCTACCAAGGAAGGCTAATTGACAAAGAAACAAGATGGAACTGAAGCTGGCAAATCATTCATACAAATGCAAAGATTTATGACCAGTTGCATCTCAAAAGAAACCCCTATTAGATTCACGAAGTCAGCAATGTTAATCGAACAGAACATTAAATCGGCACTATGATTAAGTTAAACTAATGTCACGTTACCGTTAAACAATACTAGCCAATAAAATTTCAAGATCATGTGAATTAACACTTGCATCACACTAACTAACATTAGGCTTTCACAATTTGTGTTACATTAACATTAAATCACATTAACTAATCATTCATGACAACTATATGAATGGGGTGAATATCAACATTAAGAGCTTTGCCAACCTAATGGGGAGTACTTTTCTGTGGCGAATTTTAAGCTTCAATATGCATGTGAACATTACGGACGCACGTTAGCCATCGTGTTAATAAAAGGGAATGACAGGTGGATCACAGAAGAGTTACTTCAAGGAAGCGCAGATTCGGACCCATAACGTACCTTGGCAGAACTAAATCCTCCTGTGTTGCTAGTGCTTGTGCAAGGCGTTCCTCAAAAGGTACAGCATGCCACATTACTTTCTGATCCTGCACCTCAGAATAATACTCTAAATAAGGAGACAATTCTTCATGAAAGTTTCAATTAATGCAAAACATCACTAAGCTGAACGGTTTCCATCCATTACACGATTCCTTTCCTCCATCCACTCTTTATTCAATTCCAGTAAATTTCTCTGCACCATTCCTAAATAAGAATGTTCATTAAAAGATGGGCTTCCCAGACACTAAAGAATGCTGCATACCGTGGGGTATGGCAGTATTTCATTCCAAATGAAATATGGTTGACACTCACCTCACTATACTTGTTGGTATCGTTCAAAATGCCTCTGCCATCCCACACGGGACGTTTGGTAGCCCACGCAGCTTCCCAGTGATCAGCCAGGGAGCCAAATATGGGCCTCTCCTCTGGATCCATGTCATTCACCCTGAGGAAATTATACTCTGCACTTGTGGTTTTAGGGGAAATGAACACTTCGGGAGTGACCATGAAGTCTCTAACTGGAGTTCTGAGTAACTGAGAGTCGTCTTCCTGAAGACCCTCAGAACCCGAAGGCAACTTCACTCCCGGACTCTGGCTTGTCGACGTTACCTTGGATGTGGCGTCGTCCTCCAATGCAGCTTTAGAACTGGAGTCTTCCTCAAGGATCCGGCCATTGACGCTACTTGTTGCAGTAGATTTCCCACATTGGACATGATCCTCACCAGGTGCAGAAGTTGGAGGTTCAGGTATTCTTTCCACAAGCACAAAATCATCCTGATCTTCTAGCTGATTTTCTACAGGAGTCAACAACGATGGCTTCCCCGAAGTACCCATTTCACAAGAAAAAGATTCCCTGATGGTGTCAGAAAAGTCATTCCCAGATTCACGAGCTACTGGGAGGCTCACGTCGCTCTTGCGCTTGCCTTCGTCCAAGGACAAAGCCTCTAGAACGGGAGATAACGGTCTTTGAAATGAACGATGAGGCCTGTGTGGTATTGAACGCTTCCGGGAAGACCGAAATAAAGTGCTTAAGTACGAAGGATTAGGCTTTTGCTGCGAGGATGAGGACAGTTGAGACTGTCGTCGACGCTCCTTGAAAGCCGCCACTGCTCTTGAGGCTTCCACATGGTGCTTGGAAAGAGAGGAAATGCTTGCTGTATCCTGCAATGGCATGGAATAAGGTGCAAAGCTCTCCACAGCCCTTCGGAATGCTTTTCGATTGTCTTCCGCTTTCATTCCTTCCTGAAACAGGTGATGAAATTTCGCACACGATCAGATTCCTTTACAATGCTATGACTGACTGACTGACTGACTGACACACGAACACATAAAAACCGGGATATGGTCAGCGGGGGTATCGAATTCGTTAAAAATGCACGAGACTTTCGAGAAGTGTGCATTAAGTAAACATTCTTATTAAGTGGTTTCTGCACAAGAATGATCAAGACATTGAGAAAGGAATGAGATAAACCTTTCCCTCCATCAGCTTTGATTGTCTTAAAAGAAGTACAAGGAATGTCTACTCAAAGTTGTACAGGTGGAGTGGGACAATAAGGCGGTTTAAAAGTGCACTCTTAACTAGTTCGGTGTAGGTTACCGGTTATGTAAAAGAGATGACGAGTAGAATAAAATAATAGAAATCGGGTGCTTTCAAAGTTATACCTTCCCCAGGATGCCTGGAGGTGTATTGGATCCTTCTTTTAACAATTGAAGCCTTGCAGCCCTTTCCGCGGCAGCAGCCATGGCCGCCCTGTCATCCCACCAAGCCATGCCATTAAAATGACTTCAAAGCTGCTGATACTTCTATCCCATCAACAACCGGATCAAACACAAACGTGGAGAAGAGAATGACACCAATTTGGTCGGATGCAAGACTTACAACGCCAAGGGACCCCTTTCAAGCGTCTCGGTTTCGATCAAAAGCTCGGAGAACGACTTCCGTGAGCCAGCAGTCCCTCGCGGAAACTCGACAGGCACAAAGTCCTCCCCGGCGAGCATGCCGTCCGAATAGCCCCAGTACGGCCCATACTCTAGACCAACATGCGTCCCCTGAGAGACCAAAAAATTCTCAGAAAATGCGGTACTACCCAGACAACCCAAACAACTACGATTTTGAAGAAAAACCTCCAAATTTTGACAGCACAATAACACACCTTAACCGACCCATTGGTGCCCGAAACCAGATCCTTGTCGCAATTTCTTGGACAGGCAGGCGGATGGCCATTGACGAAAACGTCATACCCCGCTTCACTGGCTCGCAAGTAATCTGCACGCAAGATAAACGTCCCATAAGCTCTACCGCAAGCGCAGCAAGCTCTACCAGAAGCGTAGCAAGCTTCTTTCTTACTCCATAAGCCAAGCAAGAACGTACCTTCACTCCGCGGCGTCTTGGTGGGGTCGAATTGGGGCGCAAGGTACGTGTCGCTGCTCACTCTTCCCTACCAAACCACAAAGCAACCCAATTCAAGCTCAATTCCAACAATCGTCTTGCACAACCAACAAGAAAGGGCGTGGCTCTACTTGCATCAATGGTCGTGAAATCGGGCCAGCCTACCCCAATTCTTCGAGCTGACTTGCCCCTGATTCCGAGGCACATCCACAGCCACCCCATCATGCTCTTCGCGACCCAGTGATCAACTTATCATCGGGACACCTTGACTTAGGTCTCTCCCGTGGGTGGCGTCTGTAGCGAGTGTTGGGAGGTGCGCGCATGCGTTTGCTTCGGTCGCGAAGAGTCCTCTCTGACCATGTCCTGCGCCCAAGCTTCTCCACTGATCCAAGCTCCTGTCGAAAAGGCAATGTGGGGAGGCGATGCGAAGGGAACTGCCAAATTAGGAAGAAGCGGATCCGGGAGCTGCGAGAGCGGGCGACGACTGGGCACAAGGGAAGGGAGCGCAGGCACGCGGGGGCGAAGATGGCGGCGGCCTTTCTGAGAATTCGGGAATCAGGACAGCCAGCGGAAACAGAGAGACGACTGCGGGAAAGGAAAGAGTGAAAGACTCTTTTTTTCCTCCTGCTGCCCAGAATGCCCAGGCTGACCGGGCAGCGAGAATCAACCCATACGCTTCGGGCCTGCATCGAGGCAGTGTGACAGTGCACTAATCTTTTTCTAATGGTTTCAGTTCAACTATTACTTTATTTTTTTCAAAATTTTCAAAATTTCCTCAAGGAAATAAATGATGTTCTATCCATATTAATATATCTTTTGCAAAATTATAATAAGTCACAAGTTAGTGGGGGACGTTTTGAAATTTTGAAAATCTCAAGAAACTTTTTTTTTTAAATGTTTGTTTTTCTTATAAACAATGAAAAGTAGTGTATTGCGACATAAAATTGAATGCACCTAACAAGGCTAATGCCAACTTAATTTTTCAAATTTCTTTTGCAATAAGTTTAAAATGTGAAACTATAACTTTGATGATTTTTAAAGATTTTATATTTTAAAAATTGAAAATATTTTGGAAGGAAATTTATTTAAAATAGGAAGCCTAGTTTTTGGTTGAAACATGTTGTTGCAAATTCTAATAAAGGCTAATGAAAAAATTAGATTACAGTCATTATTGTTGGTAAAAAAAATTCAATTTTAATATGTGGAATTATTATTTTTTGATAAAAATGCAATCAATTTTTTTTCATTTATATAAACAATTTCTAACGCTCTTTGTTATAATAATAGTTTTTAATTTTTTTAAGAACTAATTTTCTTTAAGTTTTGATTTTTGACTTATATTATGCCAAATCAACAACCAAAGTAGGGTAGAGTGGGCCTCACTTTTGAGGTAACATATGATAGAATGATATAGAAGTGAACAATGGAAAGCTTACCTAAATTAACCTCTAAAGGACAGAGAGAACCAATGGAGACCTTGAGGTGTAACTTGGAAACAAAATTTGGCAAGATAAACATCCATGTTGTATATTCCATCAAACTACAAATAATTGAGTTTTAAAAACATGTTAATTGTTCAAGTTTTAGGAAAAAAATGTGACTCCTTGATGTATTTTATTTCCTAAAATGTGGCAATATATTTCAATGAAGCATAATTACGAGGTTAGATAGAGGTATATTCAAATAACAGTATATGTCCTCATAAATAGAATAAGATTGCATTATTTTCCAAATGATGATGTAACCATTGTATATTTTATTACACAAAGCAAAGCACTCTCAATCCTAATTCTACACTAGATAAAATTAGACCCTTGAAGAGGGTTGTTTGACTTTTGGCCAATGTGCAAATTTAGGAGGGTAAAAAAAAATTCGTTTTCATTTTTGTTTGAAAAAAAATTGAAAAAAAATTAGTCCCTAGTCCTACATGGCACACCATGTGACCATATAGACTAAAACTTTATATATTTAATTAATTTTAAAAAATTATATAATTGCAAAATTTTCATGTAGTTAAATAGCCAAGTGTAGGGTCAAAATTTCCTTTAATATTCATTGTTCTCAAATCCTTCAAAGAATATTTTTTTTTCTTTAAAGAATGAAGTGTAAGTCAAAAAGAATGGATGCCACACTTGGAGAAGGAAGATGACTTCCAAGTGCTAGAAGGTCTCTATTCATACACTTGATCAAATATAAACTTGTATATATATGTATGTATATATATATATATATATATATATATATACACCTCTATCCTTGCATGGTGTTCTTAAACTCAATGCCACATAGACAATTTAGTTCATTTTTTCATAGAAGTCATACAAAAGTGAATGCAAAATTTACACGTCTATGCAATGCAAAAGTAGCCAAGTGATATGGACCTTGTATGAATCCAATGTATGGTATTTTCAAGTTCAATGCCATGATAAATTACTAAATTTTCACATGATTTAGAAAAAACAAAACATGATTACCTTCACAAATGACATGTCTAAACAACACACAAATTGGAAAGTGATTTGGACCCTCCTTCTACATTTTGCACCCTATCAAAGTGTCATTGTCTACAAAATTATACCACTTCTATCTATTTAATGAGTGTATCGTCTTTTGAAAAATCACAAATTTTATGTAATAGTCCCATTAATATTCTACGAGTTTATAAAAAAATTAGTTCAATAGGAGCTTTCTTGTACCTTCAAATACTTTTTGTATCTGAACCCCTAAAATCCCAAACACCATTTTTTTGGCATTATAGATATTTTGGGCAACTCACTATGAATGGAATTTTATTTCTTTTCTTTGAAATTTTCACACAATATGTGGACAAGGAGTAGCTATAAGGCCCAACATGGTTTAAAAGTTATTGCATGATATGTAGTTTTTTGTGAGGCTGGGCAATTTGGGTAGATCTAAAAAAATTACTTTTTTAAGAAATAAAAATTTGAAATTGATTCTCTATATTTATATGTATGTGGAAAGCTTTTAAATCATTCCGTTTTGATTAATGAGATGATAGTTATGAGGATTTTGAGTTGTGGGTAGTTTGCGAGTAGTTATGGAATCTCTACTCTAAAATAAACTTTGAAGTCATTTATTGTACTCTTTTTTCAAAAAAATTGAAAAAAATAAAAACATTTGGCATAGACTATTTAGTACAACATTACAACCATTGGGATTGGCATTTTTCAATTCCATGAATGAATTCTCAACAATTTAGTATTTTGAATCATTCTTGACTTCTTTGTACTTATTGTTTTTTTCTATATGTTGTACAATTCCTAATGATCCAAATTTTCTCAAGCATGTAGCCAACTTGCCTTGAAGAATGAATTTAAAAATGTACCACCAATTTGGACATTTTTTCATACAAATGTGACCTTGTGAAGTGTAGCTGCCCGATTTAGAGCAAGGAAAAAAAAAGGATTTTTGTCACTTCAAATGCTAATATCTTGCAATCTATATGGTGGAAATTTTTGAATTTTTTTTATACATCTTCTCAAACCAATGTATAACAAGATCCTATAGTTATATGTGTCCAAAAATGTTTTTAAAAAAAAATTTGGTACTTGTACTAGAAATGACAGTTTGGGCGTAGTTTTGGTGAAAACATGGTCAAAATCCTTTAGGGGTTAAAACTCACATTCTTTATTGCATAAACAAATGTTTTCAACTCTTTACGGGGTTAAAAGTCAATGAAGTCCATTTCCATGTATACCGTTAGAAAAATTCACCAATGATGCCTATTGGACAATATAATAACAAAACAAAACAAAAAACATATAAGATTTGGAAAGATTAGTCAATTTACTTCACTTAGGAAACATGCTTGAATCTCCAAATGAAAACTTGCCACGTACCATCTTTTAAAATGACGTGCAAAATATATCATAGAAATTCAAAATTAGCACTTCTAGCCAAAACCAACCTTTATGTATGGTATCCTAAAGAAATTTGAGTAGCCACCTTATTAAAAAAGTGAGCCAATGCTACTAGTACAAAGTTTTGCATAGTATAATTGTTTGATATTTACCTTGGATGAAAATTTTGATATCATATTTGCAAACAAAGCCCCCAAACTTACTATGAGACTTACTACAATAAGTTAGGATATACAAAAATAACACTCTATGATAACACAAACTTTGATTTTTTTTAAAAGTTAAATGGGAGACTCTTGGCTTAGTTAAGATTAATACAAAGCATCTTCTTCTTGAACACTATGCCAACAAATTCCATGTTTACCACTCTGAAATTCAGAAAATGACAAACAAAAGAAGACTATAAATGTTTTTTTTTATTTTTAATTTGTCTAGTAGACAAACATGTGAAATGAAATCATCAAATATTTTATTTTTATTTTTATGAATTGATTATTGTATATTGATACTAATTAGATATTTAATATCAAAAGTCAAATTTTCTTTGGTAAATTTAATTTTTGGATGTAGTTTAAAATGTGAATCTTTAGGTGGGCTTTATAATAAAAAAATTCAAATATAGAATTCAAATTGTTTTTTTTAACTCAAAACATTTGTTTTAAGTCAAAATATTAAAAAAATAAAAAACTTGAAACTCTATGTAATTCTTTTGGTAAAATCAAAACTTCTAATTTAAGAAAAAATTGTACATCATTCTAAAAATCAATCCTTTGAATTTTGTAATATTAATAGAATGCTACGTGGTTTTTAAATGGATTTTAAATATAAAAAATTGTCAAAATGAACAAGACTATACATTGAAGAGTAGAAGAGTGTACAAAGAACTTGTCCCCAAACAAGTGGATTGTAGCTTGCAACCACAAAACTAATATTGAATTAACAATCAATTCTAAAGAAATTTTGGATCTTGTAGTTGCAAAATTTATTCATGAATATCAATTAGTACAAATAGTTGATCCGATTGCATAGTTGTGATCAATAGATCATTACTTATATAACTTTTATATGATAGTCATTCATTTGCTAAACTACTCTTCTAACACAAGCTTTTATAAGA
The DNA here is from genome assembly GCA_950106755.1 of Climacium dendroides. Classification (NCBI taxonomy): domain Eukaryota; kingdom Viridiplantae; phylum Streptophyta; class Bryopsida; order Hypnales; family Climaciaceae; genus Climacium; species Climacium dendroides. Next base: position 33,953,777 of record OX467083.1, on the reverse strand, counting down.
CATCATCTATTGCAATTTTGAAGAAATGACCACTTCAAGACCTTCTACTAGTTAAGAATCCAAAATATATTTTTATTGGAATTGTAAAAATGTGAAGTCTTCAACTAAAGATTCTCTTACTATTCAAAATAAAATTTTGAATCTCTATTTTGAAAGCTCATATGGTCAATTGCAATAACTTTTGGAATAGATTTTTACCACTCAAAAATATACAATAGAATCTTCAATGTGTAAGATATATATTTCATAAAATATTAGATTGGATTGACAATTTTTTTCACTTACAAGGCACCATAATTGGTTTATCATTTTTTCCCTTACATTTCAATAGCATTATAATTGTTGAGAGAAAAAATAAATATAATGCAAGTGAAAAAAATAAAAATATTAAATATTAAATAACCTCTATTTCAAACCTCCACTCTTTTTGCTACAATCAATTATAGATTACTTTTTCCCATGACAAATATGTCAAGAATATGATATGCTTTCATGTGCATAAAATTACATACATGAATCTAGAAAAATTCATGTATGCAACTTAACTTCCAAATTTCTTTGTGAATGAAGATGAGAATGGAGACTACAAAGAAAGTAGATAATTACAATGAAATAGTCTTGTTGCATGTATTAGAGGCACACCAAAATTAGGTACAAGATGATCCATGGATGTCTTTGATCACTCAATTGTAAAATACATGGAATAAAACATGTACCATATTTGTCCCTATTCCATACAATGATAATGCTTTGCCTTGACATCTTCATTGGTTGGTATGCTTTAGTTTTATTTTTTCTTCATTTGCATGTTCAATCATTATACAACATATCAAATAATTTAAAAATTTTAACATTAAATTTTTTTTAAATATAGTTTGAAATTTCATATTTTTTGCTACATAGGCTTAATTGTTCAAAACATTAAAATGATTAAATTTCCACATACTTCCTTTGATGGCTTTTAAATTGTACAAATACTAACCATTTGGATTGGTGGTTGAACAAGTGATCCAAGACACAACTACAAAACAAAAGTAGTTGTTTTGTTTTTAGTTTTTAATTTTCTCAAGGACATGATGACTTGTTCACGTCTTTAGCATACTAGTAGTCCCCGTAGAAATTCACATTTATTGACCTTTGGACCTTGTGGTATCACTTCAAGTTCACTTTCTAGTCACACCATACAATTCTAATCAAGTGGTCACTTTTGCTACTACATCTCTCTCATGGCTCTCACTAATACTCATTTATGTCTCAATTAGGTCATAATTATGAAGGTGCATTTTGCTTTCTTCAATGAACAACTAACACAAAGATACATTTTATTTTCAATGAACCAATAGTGTACATTGCAAGAGGTGGCCGCTTTCATCGATCATTGTATCTCAGCTTCAAAAATTCATAACTAATTCTACAAAGGTCCCATAAATATGAAACGACTCAGATTAGATGCCAATTTCATTTTCCTTCCAATAAAAAATTTCAATTCTTGAAAATTGTTTCAAGGAGTTTAGCTTCCCCCAATGCAATCAACTCTTAAAAGGTCGGTTCTAAGAGCACACTACCTCACGAGCTTGTTCCTCCTGGGGTCCCATGTTCAATCGCACCCTCTTGCTACCATTAGTGTATAATAAAGTAGGTACACCTCCAAACCGCCACTTTTAGCTACTAAGCCTATTTCCTATTATTAGACTAGTCAAATTTTCATATGTTCTTGTTGGCAAGTGAAAGGAGGTTCCAACACACCAAAAAACGTGACATTTGGATACTGTATGCAAAAGTTATTAAGGAACAAAGTGTGGTTCTAAAAGCATTTCTTCTACAGAACTGATTTTGGAGATGTACATAGAGTGTAGATAGCGGTTTAAGGTCAGGGGCACATTTGGGTGTACCTACCTCACTACATATTTGTTGTTATGTTAAGAACCAGCGGTCAGTTCATTTTTTTAGTTTTTAAAAAGTTAGTTTCGGTGGTCAGTGGTCATTATTATTAACTTATTATTATTGTATGCACCCCATTTCCCCGGACTTCAGTTTCCTCTCTCATAACTTAAGTTAAGTGAAGACTGCTTAATGGGTTCCCATCTGCGAATAACTCTGGTTTATGACCCTGATTTCCACGGATTGAAGGAGGCTCCTAAATTTGTTTTTGTTGTAACAACGAAACAACAACCATGCAAGAGGCTAATAAGGGCCCATTACTTGGTGGATCCACTGCCTTTCTGGTCGAATCAAGGCGGAGGAGATTTTCCATAACTTTGGTCATTGTCGCACAAGGCCGCAACTGCTGCCATTCAAGCCTCGCCTTCTCGGCGTACCCGAGCTCAATTAATAACTTTAAGCTTCGGCTTGATTGCAACTCGAATGCCAAGGCGGGGGGGCTCTGGGACTGAAGGAAGGAAGGGAGGGTCGTAACTCTTATCAACTTATTGCGGCAGTATCATAACTGAAGTTAATGAATTGGAGCTTCCCATTCCACGCATTCATGGCGCTTCAGGTCGGGGCAGATGATAAGCCTCCCGGTGGAGTGGGACGCTGGGACGCTTGCCACTTGCCACTTGCCACCCCGCCTGGGTGGGGGAGCCCCAAATTAAAGAAGGGAAGGGAAGAATCTGGCTGGCTGGGGAGGAGAAATCACGACAACAGGAGGACTTCGGAACACCCACACATGCGGAGTCACTGCACTGCAGGGGGGGCGTGGAGCTCGGCAACTATTAGAATCACTCACTCTCGAGGGAACCGACTGAGGTTAGGTTAGAAGCTTACGGTAGAACCACCCACCACCCATAACCGATCAAATAAGCAATTGTGGACATGATTTGGAGTAGTGCAAGGCAAAGCAGATATTTTTGGAAGTGCGGAGATAGAAATGATGGGGGTTGCCAAAAATTTGGTAATTTTATCGCTTGAATTGAAATTACTATGAATTTTAAAAGGCAAAAGTTGGTCTAGATCCATGTCTAGTATCTAAAGTCATCCAATTCCGATCATTCAAGAATTACTTTCTTGCTCATTACTTCCTACTTTCTGCTCACTACTTTGGGACGTGTCATGACCTTACTAGCCCCAATTTTGAAAAGGAAAAAGAAATACATTCTAAGCTTTGGTTGGAAATAACTATAGCCTATATGTTGGGAATAGATCCTTGGTTGGGAATGAGTGGTCCTACCTTAGTCAACCACTAAAGCAATTCCACAAGGCAATGTAAATTTTCTGCCATGTAATGTAGAAGCACCAACTGTCAACCATGCCCAGTACCCAACCTATAGGGTACTCTATTCCCAATCTTAGGCTAGAACTCAAGCTTGGAGGTTTTTTTTTGTCCTTTTCAAAGTTGGGACTACTGGTAATAAGGTTATGACACATATCCTAAAGTAGTGAGCAAGAAAGTAGGAATTAATGAATAAGAAAGTAGTTTTTGAATGATTGGAATTGGAAGACTATAGACATTGGCTATAGGTCAAGAGTATTTTTTGCCTCCCAAAATTCAAAATAATTTCAATTTTGGAAATAAAACTTTGAAAATTTTGCTATCTCCATATTTTTTAATCTTTCTACATGGAATTTTTTTCACCACCTCATACTCCTTACCATCTACTCAAATATCACTTAGATTATCAACTACTAGGTATGGATCCCTAGTTGGGAATGGGTGGTTTTACCATAATCACTTGGGAAAAGGATAAAAGGAGGCTTAACCCCTAAAGTCCCAAAGTCCTTGTGGGAGACTTGTGGGATTTCTGGTAGGCTTGTGTCATCTCAATTTTTGACATGATTTTTTGAAATTTTTTTAGAAGATAGGAAATCAAATTAGCTTTTGAGAATATATATTTTTATTTTAATTGGTGCATGGGGAAAAAATTTATGCCACCCTAAGTCCAAAAACTAACTTTAGGGCCAACCCCCCAAAAATCACAAAAAGTTGAAATTTTTTAATTCTTTCTTCAAAGATTATATTTTTGTCTACATGTGAAGCTTTGATTCATTCTATTTGGACTAGTGATGAAAAAGTTATGGACAATCTTATTTTTTGGCCAATTTAAGCATTTTCTTTAAAAAATAACTTATAGAATCCATTTTTGAATGCAATTTTACAATTCTTCAAAAAGAATCAGGCAAGGTTAATTTTGCTTGCTTGAACAATCTCACCCTTGGGATTATTGTGTTTCAATTCCATCTTAGAGCTATTAATGGTTTAATTATCCCTTCAATCTTCAACCTACTTTTACTTAACAATTTATTAAAGAGTAAAAATTAAGTTTTTTTTTGTTGAATTTTTATTCTAGATTTTTGACTCAATTCTTCAACATAAAAAATTAGAAAAACAAAATCTATAGTACAAAAATTTTAAGTTAAGAATATTCAAAGCCAAAAATCCAGTCGACCTAATTATAAAAAAATCCTTGTTTCCTTCACTTTATATGTAAATATCTTGCAATCTATGTGGTCAATTTTTCCCCATTCATTTGTATCCTAGTGTAGTATAAGATCCTATGGTTAAATATACAAAAAAAACTTTCGAAGTTTTTTGCTCTTTACAATGGAAATGATAGTTTTGAGTGGTTTTTGATGGGAAAAGGCTTTGGGATTGTAGGGGTTAAGGTTCTAAAAATCCCACTTCAATTGGTTAGGCATCAACTGACTAGGTAGATTAACCCAATTGAAAGTTTTGGCTTTGGTTTTTAGAAACGGACAATGGAATATAAAAAAGAAAAAAAATAATACACTCAATTCAATCTAGCTTTCTCAAGAGAGTAATAGGATTGGAGAAAGGAGGGGAAATTTTTCTCCTTGAAAAATAAAGCCTATTAGAGTCCATTTGAATATGAAGTGTTACTAACTCACTCTTCTTGATGATGGCACAACAGTGGTGACCACATTTGTCTATGAAACTAATGATATGTTTTTTCATAGCCATATGAGTATAAATGTTTTTTTATCCAAGCTTTGATACAAATATGAATGGAATTAATGTATTCATCAATGAAAAAGAGTTTGTACTTAGCACACCAATTTACTACAAAATTGCAGCTTTGAAGGCATCCTACATAAGATTGGGAGAACTCTTATGTAGTGAGTAAACACTGTTGATGGGTGTTCCCTAGCATTGCAACAACTTGCTATGGGAAGGCCATCAGAATGAATCTAGCACAAAAATGCGTGTAATTTTGTTGGTCCATCAACTTTGATTACATAAGATGAATCAATGCTTGAGTTATCTCTAGGGTGAGGTGGACCTAGGCCTATTTGATTTGAAGATGAATGTTGAAGCACCTTCAAACCACTATGATGCGATAGTCTAATTTGGTAGAGAAATTGTAAAATAGGACTTCCCTCATAGGGGACATGCCTCTAATTTCTAGTCTCATGTGTCAAATTGGAATGCATGGACTAGGTCCAAGTGCCATATAAATCCCTTCAAAAGTAGTGTTGGGATTAATGAAAGTGGTTTAATTAGACATCATTATTAAAGGTAATGACATGTACACATTGAAGATTTCACCCACTAATGTTGTGGAGGTCATGGTTAACTTGAGGACCAAATAGGCCTAAATTGACTTTTATAAACTTTTGCCCTCTTTGTAATTCCTCAGGTAGAATAATTAATTGATAGTGGAATTTGTTATCCTTTCTCCTTCTTTATAGGGTGGATTCTATGTGATGGACTAGTAACCAAAGAAGGAAGGCAAATGATTTCAACAAGGTGGAGATCAATGTCTTTATATTTGAGAATAAATTGTAAGTCAATTAGACTCTTCTAGTTACATTGCTACTTGTGCCATATGTCTTTGAGTTGCCAAATGCCTCTCCTTGACCATGTGCTTCCAAAAGAGTATAATGAATCACCATGCATCATTTTATCCCCCATAAGATAATTCTGCATTCTATAATAAGCAAGTGATGTTGGGTGGAAGAGTCATCGTTTTCCAGGTTGATGAATTGAAGGCTATGCCAAATGTAACACCAGGCTCTCTATATTGTCAACTACACATTAGAATTTGCACTTCTGATATTTTAGGCATATGTCATAAAATGGATGTTTAATAGCCATTTGCCTCCTTGCTTGGGGCAAATGGGTTTAATTGAAAATTGAAAAAGATGCTTCTACGACGTGGTTCCTAGTATCAAACCTTTGGGAAACAACTTATCCATGAGGACTTGTATTTGAAGTGTTGGATTGATTAGTTTCACACCTTCCAAGTGAAGTGGTGCCATAAAAATTTTCACCAACTTTAACTTTAATATAGAAAATTTGGTGACAATGGCTATAAATATTTGCCTTCAAATGAACCATCAATGAAGAAGTTGTAAGGTGCCATTTTGATCTTTTAAACAAAAACACTTGAATTTTCTATAAGTAAAAATTTGAATCATCAATGAAAAAGTTGTGAAGTGTTATTTTGATCTTTTAAATAAAAACACTTGAATTTTCTAAAAGTGAAAAAACAGAATAGCATCAATGAACTCCTTTAACTTGGATTCTACATTTCTACATTTCTGATTCATTTAGAGTGATTTAATTTTTTGTAGAAGCCCCATGTCTTCCAATGTAGATTTTAAATGTTTTTAAGTCCAAGCCCTTTTGAATGAATATATTGCATTGTTAATCGTATGGTCTTGAGCATTATAAATATTATATTCCTAAATATGAATTGTTTTGCAATTGAGTCGAGGCATGTTGATTATTGGAAGGAGACATTGGATCTCATTTCTTCTAAGGTACCCTTTGGAGGTTTAAGTCCAATCCATTGATTTTTTTTAATTGTATAATATAAAAAGAAGGCTTGTTAACCATTGTCCCCTTCTCTTATAGTTGATTGATATCATTTGATATTGGATGAGTACCTTTCGAATGCCAATGTCCAACATAAGTCCATGGAGAATAAGCTTGGCTCATAGCTTGAATTTGTAGCTCAAGGTCAATTCATTAGTTTAACCCCTAAAGGACCAAACAATGTTTTTTTTGGCAACATAGTGATTTGGGCAGCTCACTACAAATGAAATTTTTATTTGTTTTCATTGAAATTTTCATACAACATGTGTCCAAGGAGTAGCTTTAAGTTCCAACAATTTTCATAACTTTTGACTACATGGTTAAAAAGTTATAGTATGATATGTAATTTTCAACATTCGGCGGATAGTATGGGCAACAAAAAAAAAACTCTTTAAAAATCACTTTTGAAAAAAAATAAAAATTTGAAATTGTCTCTCTAGATTTATTTATACATGGAAAGCTTTAAATCATTCCATTTTGATTAATAAGATAAAAGTTTTGAGGAGTTTTAGTTGTGGGTAGTTTGTAGATAATTATGGAATCTCTACTCTAAAATAAACTTTGAAGTCTTTTATTTAACTCAATTTTTAATATTTTTGAAAAAATAAAAACATTAGGCATAGATGGTTTAGGTATTACAACATTACAACCATTGGGATTGGCATTTTTCAATTCCATAAACAAATTGTTAACAATTTAATATTTTGAATCATTCTCATTTCTATTTCCTATATGTTGTACAACTCCAAATGATTTGAAAATTTTCAAGTATGTATTCAACTTGCCTTGAAGAATGAATCCAAAGAGTAACCACCATTTTAGACATTGTTTCACAATGGTCTGACCTTGTGAAGTGCAGCTGCTTGGTTTTTTTTAGGGACTAAAAAAGGATTTTTGTCACTTCAAATGCTAATATATATCTTGCAATCTACATTGTGAAATTTTTTGAATTTTTTCCACAACTTATCAAACCAAATTAATATAAGATCCTATGGCTAGATGTGTTCAAAAATTTGGTACTTGTACTAGAAATGGCAATTTTAGAGCATTTTTGGTGAAAACATAGGCAAAAACCTTTAGGGATTAATTCTTCTCTTAGCATGGGATTGAATTAGGGACTTCCATTCTACCTTTTCTCTACACCTCTTTTTCTTTGTTTTTGCCTAACAAAATGTAGTTTCAAATAAAGATTTGATTTGATTTGATAGATTGGAAGTGAGGTGCCTACTAAGATCCAATATACCAAATTGAAGATAAGAGCATTTGTTTAGCATTGAATATCCTACTTGCAAGTGCTAGTTTCTTTTTTTAAGGAATTCTAATACTATTTGGAACCTTTGTTCCTTGGTGCCTTGAAAGTCCAATTAGAAGCCCAAGTATTTAGTGTTTTTTTCTTAGTTTTAACCACTTTAGATTGTCTTCACTACTCCATCCAAAGGGGCTAGGCTCCTTACATTGCTAATTCAAATGGCATGGGACTTATACCAATTAATTTTAGTATCTAAAACTAGGGCAAAAAGGTTGAAGATGTCTTTAATTCTATTAAACTTATCAATATCACCTTCTAGGTAAAAGTTAGTATTATTAGTTAGTAACACTATGCTCAATATTTGGAAGTTTAAGTCCCCATATTCCTTCTATTTTCTATAATTTATAGCGTAGATAATCCACAATGAAAAGATATGCAAATGAGACAAGTGGCAACCTTGTATAATAAAACTAAAGAATTCCAAGACTCGCTAAGTATGCCATTAAGACCTAATGAAACTAATAGTTAGTGTAAAGGAATGTAGTCCATTTTATCCATTAGTTGTGAAATATTTTCACAAAATCTAAAAGAAGCATAACCAAAATTTGGGACAATTCTATTGGCCAATCCATAAAAAACATTATTTATAATACTTCTTTATTTTAAAAAACTTGTACAATTTGATCTAAATCTATAAACTATGGTACATTTTAGTTGGCAATGATGCTAGCATGTGAACACAAAGGCATGAGCCTATGAGCCTTGGGCCTAGTTGTAAGTATGTACCTACTATACAACCATGTGAAAGAGTTTATAACATACGTACTTATAATATAGGGACATTATAATACATAAGAGTCTATAGCATAAGCACCTATAACATAGATACCTATAACTATAGAAGGTGTTTATAATATAGATTAGTATTAGGTTCACGGGCTTGTAGATTCTATGCTCACATGCTAGCACTCCCTTTTAACTAGTAGTTTATATATGATGCCTAACAAGTTGTAATGGAAAACCAATTTGTAATGTTAATTTTTGAATCTCCCATAGGAATTAGGCAAAATATTCATATGTTGAACTTATAACAAAAGGTACTAGTAAAGTGTGTGCTTCCTTAAAAACTTTAATAGTATATGCTCCAATGTGGTCCTAGAAGGCAACCAATTTTTTTGTCGTGAGGTCATTGTTACCTAGGGTTGTCCTTGATGGGAATTCTTTTAAAGCCTCAAATACTCACTTTCATTAAAGAGGGGAAGTCAACTTGTTATTCATCTCTAAATTCATTTTGTTGGAATACGTGGACAATATTATTATTTGATTAGGATATACTCTTCTAATTCACCTTGAGAAGTAAATAATTTTTTGTAAAAATTTGTGGTATAAGATGTCATCTTTAAATTGGTGGAGCATTATTTTGTTGTCTTGTCCATTAGTTGTTGGATGAAAGGATTGGCTTTAGCAACTTGCACTTTGAGGAAAAATTCCTTTCTGATGTAATGTCCAAATTGTGCTCACTTGGCAATAGCCTTGATTGTTGTCCATTTGGTGTTCTTCACCCCTTCTTTAATCATTTCATGGAAGGTAGTCTCTTGGTCTTCCTTCAAGAACTAGTCTTCCGTTGAGTGCTATAAATATTGCTTAGTTGAGGCAAAAGTGCTTTTTTGTTGAACATCACATTTTTTCTGTTTTTTTCTCTTGCAATACCTTGTTGTTGACAATAAACTTTTATACAAATCAATGCTGAAACAATCCAAAATGATCAGTTGGGCTTTCCAAACAAAGATTTACCCTTAGCTTTCCATTGGTGGCAAATTTCTTCCACCAAACTTTTATCTTCTAAAAAAAATTGAAACAAAATTGTTTATCCTTGTCTTCATTCTTAATTCTTTTTCAAATGGTAAGCAACATTGAAAGGTGATCAAAGAGAATTTTGTACCATTCTAAGATTGTTGAGCTTTTTCCACAATCTTTTCCCTAATTTCTTGCATGAAACTTGTTGAACCTAGTTGTGCAGGTTGTTTGATCTTGTTTGTTGAATAAAGAAAATTTCAAGGTACCATGGATATCAAAATCATCACTAGAACCCATATCCTCCAAATCATGTATGAAAAAAAAGTTATCACAAGTTGCTCTTTCCTCACCTTGGATGAGTTTATAGTTTCCATTGCAATCATCTTCATATTGAACCATATTAAAATTGCTAAAAAAAAAATCTTTGACAAGGATGTAGGCACTTCAGTACTAATATCACAACAAAACTCATATCTCTTTGCATTCCTCTTAGGAGAATAAATATATAGAAATTCTATTTTAAAGTTGTTTAATTTACAAATATATTGAGCTCTACTTGAAAAAATAACACCATTTGCAAGAACTACATATTTGAAGGCTAGATTCATAATGATTCTTGTGCCCTCTCAAAAACTATTGGTTTTAAGATTTAATATCCATTTGTTCTAGTAAAAGTATCCTTATATAACACGTAAAGCTTCAATTGAATTACAAAGATTCTACTTCATTTTATATACTTGAACAAAAATAAGTCCATAGCTAGAATATATTGAACATAATTGTGCTCCAAATTTGTGCCTCTTAATTCATATGACTAGTAGAGGTATTAGAAATACCCTGAATGTTTTAGGTAAGGATATTAATTTTGTTTTCAAACATCAATATCTCTAGTGGGCAATCTCATGAAATCCCACAAGGGAAAATAATAGTGTATTTCTTCAAAAGATGAAGTGCATAGAAGTTGGCGAAGTCCTAAATACTACTTTATGGTAGAAGTGGCAAATTGTTGGAGAATAAAGACAACAATTGTACACAAATTTCTCTATTTCATCTATTTTGGATATCTATGAGTTGAAGATTTTAATGAATGGAAATTTACTTGTGGAATCCTTCATATGTAACCAATCAATCAATTCTTTGCCTATACGCAGCTTGAGAATGTTGGATAGAATTCCATGCAACTAGACTAATCTTCATCATGGGTCATACTATCTTGACTTCAATCTTCTTTATCAATACGCATTCTAAAATAGGAGGCTCATAAACTGACCATCTAAGGAATAATGGCCCTCTATAGAAAAATCAGTAGAGTGTAACATTTTTCACATATTTTGGGTAGAAAGAGAAAAGAGAAACAATTCGTTGACTAGTTAAATCAATTTTTTTTACTTACAATGAATTAACTATGAATTTTCAAAGTGAAAGGTGCGTAGGTAGCTATTGGTGCTCATAGACTGGACCAATCTTCAATCAAAATTAGCCTCTAAATGGAGCATTTCAAACTTATAATTTTGGCTCTCAGAGAATGATCCACATCATGCTTTGATTTATTTTAGCCTTACATGAATGTATATTTTACTCAAAGTGGTCTAAGAACACAATTAAAAAGCAAAAAACATATTGAACAAATTGAGATCCATGTTAATCCAAATCATTCAGTTAATTGGTTGCTTAGGCATTCTTGCAGTGTGAATTATTCCATTATGAAGAACTATTTTATTATTGTTATTTAGATGGAATTTGACTAAACTCACTTGTTGAAGAAAATGAATAGGGATAAAAGGGAAGGATTATGGTGAGAACTATGGTTTAGTTCAATTGAGGGGCTTACTAATCTATCTTAGGTGTCTTGCATCTTGTCACAATTTTGAGGGTGGATAGTAGATTGGTTGTACAATTTTCTAGCATTATCTTATAGCAATGTTAAGCTACAAGCCACCCACGTTGCTCAATAAGTCCAATGGATCTTAAACATGGACAAGATGAGGTAGTAGCAACTTAATGAACCAACCAAGTCTGTGATTTAGAAACTTGTTTTCGTTTTCAGAGACTTTTATCACTTCCATTCATTGATTGTGGGGTTCCATTTTTATTCTTTTGAGGATTTTTTATGTTTTGTTTAAGCTTGGTTAAGTTGGTTAAATTAAAGGTAAATTTTGTTTTACCTTTTTTTTAAATGTTGTCAAAAATCTAAATTTTTCACCATTAATGTATATAATAGTATCTAACATCATGGTCCAAACCAAAGTTGTTGTGTCATTATAAAATTTAAAAATAAAAAACTATAGTTAAAGGTCCAAAGTTCGTATTGCTATAAAAATTGAAATTTATGAATTTTTCAAATTTTCAAATTAGAATAGAAAGTAAACTTGATAAGCTTAGTTTCATTAAAAAAATTATCAATTTTATATCTAAAATTCACTTCAATAATAAATAACAAAAAATGGCAAAAATATACTACAAGATTAGGGTGATCAAGTAACACCATAATGAAGGAACTTACAATACTATTTGTTGAAAATTTACTCAAGCGACTTCTTCATTTCAAAAAATATTGGATGAAAAAAACATTTTTTTTCACTGTACAATCTCTGGTGAAGTGATCTATCACACACTTAGTGTCTATGGCATCCTTCTATATGAGTTAAATATACGTTGATATGATACATTGAGGTCAAATTTATTAGACTCTATACAAAATCATTTCTTTTTACATGGAATTCCCTTTTGTTAACTGGATATACAATTTTTAAAATTTTATTTCAATTGGTTAGGAGTATTTTGTGAATTTTAGGAGATGATCCTCCTACTATATTGCATTGCAATATAGAGTCTACAAAATCTTGCATCACCCTAAAAGCATGGTCTTCTAGACTTTACTTAGGCTAAAATCAAGCTCTAACTTAACATTATTTACCAATGAAGATGCCTCTCCCCAGCTCAAGGTATAATTCTCCCCTATATACTTGGGAGGAGCTTTAGTTGTAATCTTGAGTCACTAGTTGGTTGGCACAGAAAGTGAGTCACTTTGTTGTGAATGTGTTTCTTTGTCATTAGTTGTCACAAGTGCTTTCTTGATGGAGGGCTCCAGATTTTGGGGGAGCAAAAGGGCCCCCCAATGAATGTTATTAAAGTTATGAATGCAGTTCTCGAGACTTTAGAATAGTGAAACAAGTACTTATGGCTTTACTAGTGGCTTACTATACCATATAGATATGGCATATATGGTATGATATGTATATTATTATTATTATTATTATTTTTAAAACACATGGATTATATCATTTTTCATTTTTTCATCATTTTTTTAGGATTCAAATTATTTTCATTAATATTTCTACAGTATTCAAATACACCATGTTTTAATTTCTAAAAATTTCATTACATGTCGTATTTATTTATATTTTGAATTATTTTTTAATGAATCTAACCTGAGTGTAGGATAGTACTCAACTATTGATCCACTTTTTTCTTTTGAAATGGACGGTGTAAATTCAAAATAAAAAGGAGTACACCTCAATCCAGATTCAAGGAAGGCAAAACTACACTAATGATGATAAATAGTGTTATGTTGTGATTAGTGTTACCTGGACTTTTACTCTAGTCACTCTAAACTTCAATTAGTTGGCATTTAGTGTTGTATTCACTTTTTTGAATAGTAACTTTTTTGAGCAGGTCATAGGTTTCTTGGATTCATACATTTTTCTTTGCATTTGGATGAAATAGTTAGGTAACACTAAATGTAAACTTGTAAAAAATTTATACCCAATAGTTGACAAATAGTGTCTATGTTGACATTTAGTGTTGGTAACATTAACCGGATTGTTGCCAATTAGTGTTATGCTTCGTGATTAGTGTTGCCAACACTATTTATCATCATTAGTGTACTGATCTACTTGAACTGCTTGGGTTGCAAACAAAAATATGCTTTAGAAGTCAAAATGTGTGAATTTCTATTGATATTCAATGAATAGGAAGATGTCACTGTGTAATCGTATAATTTTGACTAGTGTGCCATTTGCCATTGCCACGGTATAAGAAAAAAAAGAAAAATTAATTTTCTACTTTTTTAATTCATAAAAACATTGATATTAAATATCCTTTTTGTGTGACTTGGAATGCCACGAAATAAAGTGTGCGCACCCTCACCTTGTCGAGGGCTTTCCAATGGTACCAAGAACGCAACTAGGGGATGCATGGTCCTCAAAATCTCAATGTAACAAATAAACAAAACAAACATGTCAATCTTTCACGATGGGTTATAAAGAGCATGAAATTGGATGTGCAGTCTTGTCAATATTTGCCTTCACGTAAATGAGAAGTTAGTGAAAAAAATGGATTACAAAAATTGGTTATTTTCGTGTATTTTGGAAAATTGTTGTTCCTTGCTCTAAATCTGAAATTTCTCCATAAAAATGATATTTGTCAAGTTTGAACCCAACCAATGAATAAAGGTCTTCTACTCTATATTGAATTTTAAACATTCCTTAAAAATAACATGTTATTGCAATTTGAACTTTGGATGTGTTTTATATGTCTATTGAATTTTAAATATAGATTGATATGGAAATTGAGTTTACATTATGACATTCTTCACTATACTACACATGGTGTAATTTTCAAAGTTTTTGAGATAATTTTCTATTTGATATGATTTTTCTTCATTTATTCTTCAAAGATTCTCAAAAGAAAATTTACCGAAAAAAATTATAAAGTAAATAAAGCATGTAATTTCATCTTTAAAAAATAGAAATATATTTTTTTGTTAATGTATAGTTGCTAAATGGGAGCATATAGAGTGTCACCAATGAAATTGCATTATATTAATTACACCTAAAATGAACCAATCCTCAAAATTAAACCCTATTTTTGAAAGAAAATTAAATAGAAAGGATATATGGATGACAAGGACAAGTGTAAGGTGAATTTTGAGTAGTGTGCAACTCTATTTATAGTAATTACAATCATAGAAATGGCAATCGTAAAATGAGTGGATAATTTTGGATAAGTAATTTATATTGCTTAAGTTCTTCTTTGGTGTTATTTCTTTATGTGCATCAAATGCATTTTGGCATCACGTACATGACACTTTTAGCACCCTACACCTTGCATCTTTGAAAATTTGTACTAATGCATAATGTGTCCAAAAATTATGGAACCACTTGCATTTGATTTATAGTCCTTCACCAATGTGCAAAAATAGTTGTTCATTTTCTAAATCATGTTGGTTATACCACAGAGCTTATTCATGTGATTTTAGATGTAAGTTAATGTAGGAGGTTCTCAAAGCACTTAAGTTCTAAAATTGCTCATGTCTTCAAATGTATGCTATTTGTACATGTCTTTTTTATTGTACCTACAATGTACCAACAATGTACAGATGTGTATTGAAAGCTTATAAACTCCCTTGTGGAGCCATCCAAAAATTTGTACATAATATAGAATAAAATTGGTTTTTTTGGTCTTGCAAAAATATCACTTTATTCTTACCCAATCCCAATCAAGCATACCAAATTTCAGTTTCAAAAAGCAAAATTTCATTTTTGGTGAATTTTTTTAAGTCATTTTTTGTGGTTTTACATAATATTCTATTGAATACAATTGGTGACAAATTTTTTTAATTCGATTGCATGGATATGTAAGGAACATTCATATGCACACCTTTCATATTAAAATACACCCCGCTAAGTAACAAAAATATGATCAATGAAAAGATCAATGAAATCTATTTTGTGACCAAACTTTGAAGAAATGAATATCTCTATATTTTTATTTGATTTTGACAAAGTAATTGTACCATCATGCTCAAACGTATGAAATAAGTTACCATGTGAGGTGCAAATAAAAAAAATCTAATTATAATAAAGAGAGAAATTTATTTTACAAAATTTGGATACGGTCGCCCCATCATCGAAATCTCTATAGATGGATTTTTGAAGCTTTTTTGGAGATGCTTGTGAAAAGGAAATATGTGCATATAGATGTTTCCTACATATCTACACAACCAAAATTCAAAAATTCATCACCAATGATTTTCAATCAATGATAATGTAAAATCACGAATTTTAAATGAAACAATTCACCCCAAAAAATAGAATTTTGATTTTTTAAAATTGAAATTTGGGTATGCTTGATTAGGATTGTGTAAGGATGCAATGATAATTATGCTTACCAAAAAAATACCAATTATAATCCACTTTGTACAAAAAAATTTGAATGACTCCAAAAGGTAGTTTGTAAGCTTTTAGTACCCAACTGTACATTTGAGGAGGTGGACAATTTTAGAGCCCTATGCCATTTCAACTTCATAAATTTATAAATAATTCCACAAAGCTCCAAAAAGTATGAAACTACTTGGTTTAGATGCCAATTCCATTTGTCTTTCAAAAAAATTTACTGAAAAATATTTCAAGAAGTTTCACCTCCCCAAATTCAGGTTTCAGCTTGGATGGTCACTTTATGGACCTCCTGCCTTGGTTACCTTAATCCAACTCTCTAGTCATAGGCCAGGTGTTTTAGGGTTACATGTTATTTTTTTTATTTTTTAAATTTTTATTGGGGGAAAGAGGTTAAATGTAAGTTAAACTTATCCAGTTACTTTCTGATCCTAGCCGTTGATCTCGTTAATCTGCGTAACTCAGCTGGTACAATCAGATCTGACCTGGGATTTTATTTTTATTTTCATATTAAAAACCTGCATCGCTGCAGTCTTTTTACACTGGTAAAAATTAGGACTAATTCGCATTCTTACTGAGGACCATTTATGGCTTCTATGACACCTTTTTAATTCATGGAGATTTATATAAACTAGAATTTTAATTGAATTGTTTATTCTTTTTAAAATTGTTTTGATGTTGGAGTTGAGGCCTTTAATCAACATCACACACCTGATTGGGGATCCAAACCAGCAATCAAGGTTAGAATATATATATATATATATATATATATATATATATATATATATATATATATATATATATATATATATATATATATATATATATATATATATATATATATATATATATATGTATGTAAAAAATCAATAGAAAATATAATTGAGAATAATATTGAAAACCGACGTAGTTGAAATCTACCTAATATCTTGAAAATATCCATTACAAACATTGGTTGTTTGAAAGTAAAGAAAATGATATGTACCAAGAAACTTCGCTTAAAGTAAAAATCCATCTATACCTTATAAAAAACTTGAATAACAATTTTGTGTATTTCTTCTACTACAATATGTCTAATTTTTTAAAATGAAAATCTTTAAACATTATAAGACTATCAAGACTTGGGATGAGGGTGAAAACATACCTTTAAATTGGGATAAATTGCCAAGAACTTAAAGAATTTGTTTTTTATTTTGTTTATTTAAATCACATGGAATGTTAAAGTCTATGGTGGGAGAAAATACATCCAAAAATTTGTGAGCATTTGATTGCATGGTTTAGTAGATATTTGAGTTTGTAGCCTGAATCAATTAAAAAAAAGATAGGCCTATCTTAATGATGATTTTTACATGCTCAATGCTTACTTGAATTTCATAACATTTCAATCATTTATGTTTATGAATGGAGTTTGATATGCAAACTAGTCACTAAAATGAAAGTGGGATTTTGAAAGTATTCTAGGAATGGATCAAGAATGGACTCACTTGATGTTATCTTGAACTTTTTGAAGGTGCCCCTAACTTGAGGGGGCAACAATTAGTCCATGCCCAATTTGGTAGCAAGAATTCATGAACTTTGAACCATTCTACACTACCCAATTTCAAATTTTTCCCTTAGAATTTCTAAAGGGAATTTCTTTGGAACAAGTATCATTTGGATCATTATGAGTCATGGAGAAAGCATTATGAAATTCCAACAAATGAATGAATGCAAATATGTCCCATTTACATAGAAACTTGTTATTTTCATTCACTAAAATGTTTGTAGAATCTTGCATGCAATGATTTTCTATCGTTTTTAAATATGCATTTTCAAAATCTCTTCTCTGCAAATATTTCATAGTTCAAAGAACACAACTATTTCAACATGTTTTTTTTATGGTGTATTTGACACATGAAGTGCATGACATGAGTGACAATAGTTTGTCTTGAAGCTAAACTTGATTGAATGACACATAACACTTCCAATTTGAGCCTCATCATTGCACCTCCTTCATGTGTGAATAACTTCATAATGACCATTTATTCTTCATGTTCAGTGTTGTATTTGAACATAATAAGATTTTGATGTTAAAAATTGACACCAAATGATATTGATGAATTACCAATCCAATGGTGCATGTCTTTGCATATTCTAGTACACAATTCATATTCCAATAGTCAAAATACAATATATATACTATTTCTTGCAACCCTTTAAGGATTAACTCTAGCAACAAATCACAAATATTCAATTCACAATCGAGGTTAGGTCACAGTGATGGCGTTTATACCGGTATATGGTATATGGGATCATCGTGCATATTCAGGGAGCGCCGTCTGGACTTCGGCAGTCTTTGTGTGCGACAAAGAGACCTCTGTACTGCAATTGGATTTCCACTTCGTTTTGAAAACACGGGCTTCTAGATTTGCGCACTTGTCTTCTACCAAAGGTCTCCTGCCTGCTGTAGTTAGTTCACGTCAATGCAAGTCTTATTTGCGCTCACCTGGAGGAAGTATCAATCGTAGTGCCGGCGAGCATTTTGACGCGAAAAGTCGTTGTGCGCTCAAATGTCAAGGAAACCTAATTCCATGGCGAAGAACACGACATATGCACTTCCCTCCGCAATACGGTACGAGACACTTTTACCCTGTTTTAGGGTTTCGTAGATTCTAAACATTGGGATCTGCTTTAGGGTTTCTTTATTTTAAGTATGAGATGGTGCACATCAGAATCATCGGGAGCGCAAATAGCGTTGCCTTTATAGCTCAGTGGTAGAGCGTCAGTCTTGTAAACTGAAGGTCCGGTGTTCGATCCACCGTGGAGGCACGTACGAACTCATCACTGCAGTGGTTTTAGGGTTTTTGCTCGTTTCTGCGTCAGCTGCTATTAAGATGAATTTTTGCCGAATTCAGGTGTAGATGTGAGTGAGTGTGCTTTCTTGTGCTTGGTATTGAGGCTGGCACAAGTGTCACTGTCAACATGATTCGTTCTGGAAATTTCTGTGATTCTTTGTTTCTCTTGCTTGCAGATGGTTTTTGTCAGTAGTACGCCAGATTCAGGACTTATGCTTCGAGCTGGGCAACGCAATTTGAAATGTCTATGAGGGGTTAATGCTTTCAGATTAGGACTGTATTTGGGAACATACGACAGACAGGATGGCGTGTCTATAATCACAAAAACACCCTATGGGATTAGTGACTGCAAGTAGACTGACTTCCCCTGTCGGTGATTGTTGAAGAAAGGAGTACTGGTGCAAGACATTGGCTTCAGGTTCGAGGAACAGTTTTTGCGTTTGTCTTGAAGTAGAATATAGAAACTATACCTGAATTACAAGGACTCCTGTTGCATCGATGAAAATGTGCATTTATCCTCAGTAACTGAACAGGATTTATCCCTTCTCACCGGAAAGTGATGGACGTTTTCAATTTCTCACTATTTTGGAGGTCGAATTACAATTTTTTTGAGAAGGATCAGTGGTGAAATGAACAGAAATTCCATCCAAGTTTTTTTCATAACTGTTCCGATACCAGTCATGAAGAATATTTTACAAAAATTCAAAGTTGAATTTCTGTGGTCAGAGTTTTGCTGCCTTCTGCTATACTCCAAATTTGAAAGACTGTATCACTTGATACAGTATTTGGTCAGTTGTACAGCAGGGTACAATATCTTTACAGAATTTTTCTTCCCACCAAAATGTAAAGATTTGAAATGGTGAAGTGCATTGGAATTGCAGACTGAAGAGTATATTTGAATTAATTAGAACAAGTATTATATAAGTGAGACTGTAAATCATACAACAAATTGGTGGATGGATGGATATAAGTGAGATTGTAAATCGTAGAACAAATTGGTGTTCTACCACATCTTGTCTATTATCTATTGCTACTACCCCATAACCTAAATTATAGCTTGTATTGTGAAGGGCATATTAGAAATTAGTCCTTGAAATTGCTCAAGTGATATATGTCATTCCATATGGTTGGAAATTGTTTGTTTTAATTTTTCTCTATTCCTAATTTCTTGGCTTAAAGCAATTGTTTGTTTTAATTTTTCTCTATTCCTAATTTCTTGGCTTAAAGCAATGTCGTAACAAATCTTTGACTATTGTTCATACTATTCAAACTAGGTAGTTGAAATGTATACATGTTCTAGATGTTTTAAATCTATACTGTTTTTAGATGTACAAAATCTACAACTATCATAGATTGTACTTTTATAGTTCAAATTGGGCAGTTTGAAATCTATATGTGCCCTATATTTTTGAAATCTATGAAAGTTTAAGATTTTTGAAATCTATACCTATTCTAAGGGGTGTTTTTACATTTTAAACTAGGTAGTCTAAAAATAGCACATGAAATTCTCCATGAAATTCTCCATCATGCATAAAATAGAAGCCACATAAACACATGATGGACAAAACTGGGAGCATCTCTTTCCTATTGAGACATGGTGACTAAAAGACATTTCTCAAAACCGTTGAAAGCATCCAACCATCACAAACACTTCCATATATACCGGTCACAAAGACACTATACCCAATTCAATAACCAACCAAAAAAAATTAAGATTCGAGAACATATCGAGGTTCTCTATTCCATTTACCGGTTAAATGTCTGTTCATCTCTCAAGACCCACATCAAGCCCATCAAGCGTATAAGAAGGACAGGGCTACTCACGACAAGACTACTCTGGGACTTCAATATTCGTGATCCGGAACAAAATGCTTGTCTTCCGAGTAAACAGTTGATGAAATCATCTTCCTCCTAATTCGGGGTCGAAGATTCGTTTCAATGAATCAATGATCTAAACTTTTGTCTGTTCTTCTATGTAAAGAGAGACCTTTAAGTCTTCTTTTTGCCAGACTGTCTCCCGTGTTTTCAGAGAGCAATGTGCATGATTCCTGAATCCTGATTTCCTGGTATTATTAGTAGCCGCATATTCGGATCAGGTCTGGCTGGAGGCTGGGATCGAAAACGAGTGCTCGCAGTTTTCTTTTCTCTGGACCCATTTTGTATCTCGAGCAAGCGATGGGATATGAAGTGCTTGGTGACATGTCTCAGTCATACCTCATGATCTTGTCTTTATGGAACTTGCCCTCTTTTTTGGTCCTTTCCTGTACAAGTGAAGCAGGAATGGGAACTTTCAGAGATAATCGATCGATCGAATCCAGGAACCTTCAGATAATCGAACTCGATCCGGGCTTTGATCCTCGGACAGTTTTCATGCACGCGAACTGTGGATCGGAGTAGAGGACACGATCGACGTCTCTTTCATTCTGTAATTAATGGATTATATTCTACGGACAAGTGACATGTTACCCTTTCTGAATGACGAGTTGGACAAGTCCCAACACAATGCATCGATCGATACTTATCAGGTACACTTCCAGCGGGCTCGCTGATCGACTAGTCTCTTGGCGTTATCGATCTTGTAAGCTGAAATGTCAGTCCTCTTTCATCTCTGCTTGTTCACTTCTATCCTCATTAAATTCATTAGATTTAAATTTAGGGTTTACAATATAACACTCCCTCCGTCCCCAAATGATCTTCTTGTTAAACAAAATGTTCTGGATTAAGCTTGAAAATAATAATTTTAAAAATTCGTTTTGACTTGTAACTAGAGTTTGATGTTCTCTAGAATTTTTAGGTTTGGGTTAGTTTTCATTGTGTAGTTTTGGAGTGTTCAAAAAAGGGATTTTGGGGACATTTGCAAGGAGCATCGGTGGCCATTCATTTGGCATTCTTCTTGCAATTCTCCAATGTCCAAGTATTAGTTTTTGCGAGTTTCTTTGGCTTGCATGGCTTTGAATTTGATGACAAAAGCCTATTTGTGGGGCTTTTTTACAAAAGCAATTATGAAAGCCATATGAGCCTACTTGTGGGGCTTGCTAATGAAAGCAACTATGAAAGCCATTTGAGCATCTAAACATTCTATTGTTGGATTTATTTTATATTCAATAATATTGTTGTGTATTTCATGTTTGTAATTTTCATGCAAAGCAATGCATCGTAATGATGCGATAACAATGCAATTAACGGACGAATTCATGAAACAATGATAACCGTATAATAACTGTTGCCAAACCGTAGGCTTTAAACTTTGTGATGAAGTGACTTTAGCATACAATTTTTTGTTCTTGTGTGGAGTTTGGGAATAATAATAGGGTGATTGCAAGAAACACCTGTCGATTTTGTTGCGTTTTCACAGTACTCATGATTTTTCTTCTGTAGTACTTTAAAAATAGAAAACTAATTTTTTTTAAATTAAAAAAATATGAATTATGTATATACTTCTAAAATGAAGGTTTGCAGGGAAGGAAATGTGTAGGAAAATTCTCTAACTAGGAGAACTTGAAAAGTACCAAATCTCAAGAAAATAAGATTTTTGATGTGAAAATTAGTTAAAAATAGTAAAAACAAGTAAATACAAAAAATAAAAAGTGGCCATTTTTAAGAACTTTATGAAGATGGTCACTCATCAAAAAACTTACAAAAATAATATTTTATATGTTTCAAAATGCAAGCAGAAGGAAGCTCTCTTCATAGACTTCCACACCACACAAAATTAATTATTTTTAAAAAACCTTCGGTGAAAAGTTGTATTTATATGTAAGGAAGAACTCCATATAATTCTCTTGATGTAGGGTATATGAAAAAGGTACTCAAAAGTACTAAAAACCTCCAAATTGGTAAGTGTGACATTTATTTCGGGCCTATTTTTGGATAGTAAATTATTTTTGAAAATTACCAAAAAATCAAGGAAGTTGTAAGATAGTCATGAGTACCTTCCTTGTAAATCTTAAGTCATTCGAAGTTAAAACACAAAAGTTATGGCCAAAAAACAACTCAGCCCACAACGTGTGACAAAAAATAGTACAAGTGTTTCTTGCAATCACCCAATATAGGCAATTTACTTCTGATATTGTTTCTTGACATTCTAAAAAAAGTACCAACAATTCAATTTGTAGGCTCTTTTTTCCACATCACAACTAGAAAATCATTTTGGGACACAAAATAGATGAGAACCAAAAGATCATTCTAGGTCAGAGGAAGTAGTGGAAGCTGGAGGTTGGAGTTCTAACTATGAAACAGGTAAATGCATATATATGGGAAATTTCATTAAAAAGACACTATTCTACAACTTTGGTAGTTTTTATAGTATAAATTGAGGGGTCTGAAGTATACGCCTATCTTAAATGTCTAAAATCTATACCAATTCTAGATGACACTTGTACTATTTAATCCATGTGGTCTAAAAATGACATATGGAATATATTGTTTTAATGAAATTCTCTTTATATCCAAAACGCAAGAAATGTTGTGAATTCATTATGGGATAATATTGATATATGGTACACTAATATCAAAACTTTGATATAAGCTTATGGAGCACTAAATATAACAAAATATTTAGTACAATATCAAGGTTCTACTTAGTCTAAAAAATTTCATTTGAAATGCTTTAATATTTGTTTGGTATGTGTTATTTTTTGAAATTTAATATCTACATGTTTTTAGACAAAAACAAAAGTACACTTTGTTTGCAATTCAGCCAATTTTCTTCAACTACAATTTGTTAACCTTCTAGAAATTAGTGGCATAACCACCAAACAATCCCACCATTCTTAAAACAACACTTCAACGACATTGCAAAGGAACCTCAATTTGCACACATTCAACCTATACAACCACAAGGGGGGGGGGGGGAAGCGAATGGTGAAGAATAAATTTATGAGGCACCTGCAACTTTAGTTTAGTGATTGTAAAGTGGTAATGAGTTCAAACTTGGGCATTGGTAGGGTGTTTATTACTATAGTTTCCTCAACTATAGTAGGGGTTACAAAAATTACCTTGTTGTCATATGGAAATTAGAGAATTTTTTTGGGAAAAGAAAGTGTTTGTTCTTTATTACAGGGTCTACCTTCTAATGGAGACATCAAGAATGGAATTTGCCATCCAAATCCATGAGGCTTAGATAGTTGAGCCATTCCCAATAGACACTTCAATTCATTCGTGCTAGTCTTTTAGACAAGAGTTACCCTTTTAGAACAAATTGAAAAGAAACAATTCTCAAGTGTTAAAAACATCAACAAGATGTTGCAAAACAAATGAGATGAATGCTTAAGATGGTATGCCCATTTTTAATCCCTACAAATTGCAACTAAGCAATATTATTATTAAATGGCATGATTTATTTTTATTGGATTGCATTGATAGATGAATAGGGGTTCCAACACAATTTATGATGCATTATTTGGACAATGTAAGAATGGATTATGAATTATAATTGCTATTGATAGGTGTATCATATATAAAGTTTTAATGTTTAAACCTTGTACATCCTCAAAATTAGTGTCTTCATTCTAGGCAAGAATCTTGATCTTTAGATGCGACAATTTTTGGTTAATGATGATTTTTTACTTACTACAAAAACTTGTAAGTAGAAAGTTTTAAGCTAGATTGTTTTCATTACCAAAATGAAACGTAGATTGTCAATTATAGTAAATGATTTTCCTTTAAGGTGCCAAAGTTGTGGAATTTTGCCAATTTAACAAAATTGTCTTCATAGAAACCTTGTGGGACTTAAGGTTTTGCTAATTTAACAAAATTGTTTTTATAGAAATCTTGGAACACTCCCAGGGAATGCACTACAAAGGAAGTTCATGGGTGAGGAGCGACCAAACCCTAACTGCCCATTTCTACTTTTCCTAATTACTTTCTAATAAACTATAATTTCAACCTACAATTTTGAGCTTTGTTTAACAATGTCTATAGGTTTCAGTTGCCAAAAATTTCAATCCTAAATAACATGCGATATATTGTCTAGAAAAGATTGAAAAATGAACTAAAATGACATGTTTTTCAACTAAAATATTTTTAGAGATCACATGAAGATGACTATTGTATCAATATTCAACCAAAATAAACTTTCAGTAGAAAGCTATTTTATAGAATTTTCTTTTCATTTTTCAATTTTTTTTCCTTATATAATATAGGGGTGTGAAAGTTATTTTTAGCTTTATAGTGTATCTTTTTTCTTTTAAAATTTGTAACTAATTATTATTAACATAAAAAATAACAATAATTTAGAACATAAACTTTCAAAGTAGGAAAATCTATTCATATTTTTCTTTAAAAATAAAAATAAAATTTTAGGATATAATATAGGGGGTCCAAAATTTGGTCACTCCTCACCCATGAACTTCTTTTGTAGTGCACCCCCGTGGGAACACTGAAAGGAAGGTAAGTAAATGTTTCAAGTTACTACATCAAATACGACAATGTAGAACAAATTCTAGGGAGTACATTTCATTTTCACAAGTTTATCAATTGCCATGATATCATATTATTCTTTCCAATGACTTGTAGCATCATTATTGTGCTATAAAGTGATCCTATGCAATGAAAAGCTATGGCTGCAGGATAACCACCCATGACAAGTACTTAGGAAATGATCCATTAGAGTCTTAAATCAACCATGACAACCTTTTTCTAATTAATGAGATTAGAACTTCGTTAGTGGCCAAAATCAATGCCTTGGATGATGGTGATGGAGTTAAAACCACCCATGACAAGTACCTAAGAAATGACTTATTAGAGTTTTATATCAATCCATGATGGACTTTTTTTGATGAGGACTTCATTAGGTTGGTTAGTGGCCAAAATCAATGCTTTGGATGATGGCAATGGAGTTATTAGTGACTACTTTAGAAACTTCTACCTTTTTAGTGTAATTCATCAAAGCAAATGATTTTTTTATTCCTTCATGTCATGGTCATGTTAGGAAATGTTATAGCCATGTTAGAAAATATTATAGCCATGGTAGGAAATATTATGATTGCTTTACGTGGTAGGATGGCCATCATGCATACACTTTTTGTTGCTTTTGGGGTAGTCTATAAATTCTTTTGGGCCAATCGGACATTGCACTACAAAAATTCATAAGAAATTCATACTTTGTCAAAAATAAAATTTCAATTACTCTCTTCATTTCTCACAATCATCTTTGTATGGAAAAAAATCTGAATTTTTTTGCCAATTGTAACAGGGCTAAGCACTCATTCTGGCTGTTAGCTCAGTTATTTTCCCATTCATGTGTCAAAAAGTCATGAACTTATCAAGATTTCTGCGCCAACAAGGCATTTTTTGGTGATATACTGTACTTTACTATATCTGTCATCATGCAGAACCCAAGTTTTCCAAGGATTTTTACAGGTAAGTTATAGTGAATGCAAGGAAATGAAGTAGGTTTCCTTACACATCACAATGACAATGAATCCGCTTGCTAGTGGTTTGGGAAATCAATGTGTACCCCGTGTAACGTTAACTCAGAGTGAGATTGTGACAAAATTGAAGGAAGCAAATGAGCTCTAACTTACATCGTAGTAGACAAGTGGTTGTAGCGAGGTTTCCACATTGTATAGACACCCTCCTTTAGTAGGTAGCTCGACTCCAGTCACAGTATTTACTAGCTGGGCGTGACTGTGATGTGTTCTTTTGGCCAACATTTCGCAATCTCACCGATGAGCATCAAATGGCACGACTTTGGTCATGACCATGATGTGTTCTTTCACCCA
Organism: Climacium dendroides; assembly: GCA_950106755.1. Taxonomy (NCBI): domain Eukaryota; kingdom Viridiplantae; phylum Streptophyta; class Bryopsida; order Hypnales; family Climaciaceae; genus Climacium; species Climacium dendroides. Next base: position 33,927,222 of record OX467083.1, on the reverse strand, counting down.
ACGCCAATCGTTCTGGCAACATCAAACTTTCTAATAGACATTCATGACCGCCAAATGGCAGGTGTGCTTTGCTTCCAGAAGGCAATCTCACAGATATCAATCAAACAAAAGGCAATCAAACAAAAGGCAATGCTTTCGTTCTTGATGTTGGAAATACAAAGTATTTTGATGTATAATGTGTGACAAAATCATAGCTTCCACAAGAAATTAATTAGTTGAAAAAACACACGAAGAAACGAAAAAACAAGAATGGTGTGACCGTGAAGCTCTGTCCACTCCAACCAAACCCTAACCTAACCGCGTTGTGTGCTGGGAATGCAGTTCGGTTGTAGATAGATTTTGGAAACTCAGATTCAGAAACCGGAGAGTTGATGCCATAGTCTCTGTCCAAAGGGCAAAGCCAATAAAAAGCCATAGGTAATTGAAGATTCAAGAATACAAGATTCAATGCAACTAACCTTGTAAGTTTGGTGGTAGAAAGTTCATTCCCTGCAACGCTCATGCAGCGCTTTGACATAGTGGTTGACGATGTTGACGTAGTGGTTGACATAGTGGTTGACGTAGCTTAAAGCCGTTATGAGAGACAGTGAATGTCAGTTCTTCATCTATAAGGCGCACACCACACAGAAATATCACATCATTTGCTCTACTGAAAATTTTCCAAAGTAGGCAGGTTTTGTGCAGGTACCTTATATGGACTGGATTTCTGATTTCGAATTTGTGTTGCTCTTGGATTTAGTTTCTTCGGTGAATTCGAGCGGTTGTCTCTCTTGTAGCAATTGGTTCATTCATAGAACAGTCAAGCGCCCTGAGCAGATACAATCACAATGGAGCAGCTTAGAGTTGTATGATGTCATGTCATCACGTCTTGAATCAACAAGACTCAAGACCACTTCCTGACTGTATCTAGTGCATTACTCTCCTTGAATGCCCTTCAAATCGAGTATGGTTATGCACACACCCCTGATGGTCAGAGAGATTCAGCACCCCTCAGAGCAACTGAGGTACTCCAAAAATTGCGAAACTGAAATTTTATCCTCCATTTAGAATTTTTCTAATCTTGTATCGTAAACTGACAGGTGAGTCTCCTAAAACTAACACGCAAAATGAGGGTGGAACAGGGTCAAGCAGCTGTCATCACTGGTGTTCGGAGAGGAATAGGTACGTTTACCCTCATTCTCTTCTGAACACGCCATGACGCCCGTTGCTACTTTAGTTGAGCTCCTCATGTTAGTTGAAACTATAAGAGCAATATTAGAAGAAATTCCATGGTCATGTGGCTCCCAGGACTCTTAGTCCCCCGTATTGACTATTGCATTACCCCTGGAGAACGTTTGGCATCATGATATAATACCTTTCGATAATAACCTTGCTGGCACAAATTTTGAGAAGCGAATGACTTTTCGACACATGGATGACAACTATTTGGGAAGTGAATGGAACTCAGAGGCCTAATCTGCAAATGATAGTTCTCTTCTGATGAGACCAGTTCATACAAATCACATATTTCATTATCAATGGTGTCTCCAGGCAGGGCCCTAGCAGTGGCTCTAGCCAGCAGGGGTGTGTGCATAACCGTACTCGATTTGAAGATTACACTAGGAAACCGTTCGTGCAGTGGAAGAGGAGCATGCAAAGATATCCTACCAGCCAAGCTCCCCCTCAGCAATATTCATACAATGCGACGTAACCAAGACTGGTATGGAATGCGGCCCAAAACTTCCTTGAGAATTCTAACGGGATGCAACCATTGATTGTGTAAGTTATAGTTTGTTACAGAATGAAAAATGCTTTACTTACAATTTGTGTTTGACTCAGGCGATCTAGCTGCCGCCTTTGCCCGCCACCAGGATGTCTTCGGAAGGCTCGACATGTGTGTCAACAACGCCGGTGTCGGGGGTGGAGAGCCCTTCTATGAGATCGACTCCTGGCGCAAAGTGATCGAGGTCAATCTCATTGCTGTAATTGACGGCACCAGCAAAGCAGAAAATCCCATCTCCGAGTCATTCGCTTGTCCTACAATTGCAACACAATCAAATTATCAATCGCTAAGAATGCACGATTCTTCAAACATCCACCTCATCATTACATAGAAGCAACGTTTCAAAACATTCTGTGGTGTGGAATTAAGCTCCTTTAATGAGTCGAAAGTCGGATTGTGATATCTTGCATCTCCCAAATAAACTGGTCATTTCTTGGAGTTGCAACTGCTGAAGCAATGTCGAAGAAGATTCAAAAATACTTTTTCAACGACTCTCTAGAGATTATGATACAATTTAGTCTTATCTTCAGTAAAATATACTAATCCCTCCTCCTCGGTTCTGCACAGATTCAAGCGATGAAAGAGCAGGGAGGCCTGATTTTGAATGTCGGATCGGCAAGCAGTTTCATACCTATTCCATTTGGGCCTATTTACAGTGCAAGCAAAGGTTTGAACAAACTAGAACAATCTCCTGGACTGTCAATTAGGGCTCGACTGATAAATTCTGAAAGAAGCTATTACACAAGGAAATGAACCTCACATAAAATGCAAAAATGAAATGCAGGGGGATTAGCCATGTTCACGAGGACACTGGATCACCTGGGAATGGGAATTCGGGTGAATGCGATCTGTCCCGAGGTAACGTAAAGTCTCCATTCCCCCACAAGTGAACTTTGAATCTTGTCCTACAACAATCTAGTCTAAACTTGCACCATTTTAAATTCTGCAATTTCATTTTGGTGTCAAGCTAAAAATCAATTGCAAAATATCAATTGCCAATAGACTAAGTATTTTCATACGTAGCACAAATTAAAGCCCACATGTATGGTCAATGGAGACTCTAATGTACAGAATGGATCAAAAGAGCCTCAACCTTTCCGAGCCCTTCTCTCACACGCTGAAAGTGATGTTATTCCTGCATTCAATTCAAATCAAATCAAATCCTCCTATCTTCATTCCGTACCTCTGAAACACAATCTTGTCGTGGATTCGCGTGATGCAGTATGTGGAGACACCGCTGATTGAAGAAGTGCCCATATTCCATGACTACCTCCAGGATCAAATAGGGTTCGTCACCATGGAAAGAATGGTCGCATGTAAAAAATCCCGGACTCGACCATCATGAAACCCTGAACCATTTCTCCATGTCTGCTGTACTAGCTGCAATTGCTTGCTTCATATGCACATTCAATTTCAGTTGCCCTAATTTCACACTCACAACCAAATTCTAAGTTGCAAGCGATGTGTGCAGCTGCTATTTCCTTGCTTGAGGATGAAAGGCGAATGTGTGGATTCCAGCCCACCAGCCCACGCAAATTTGGCCGGATGATGAAACAAAGAGAAAGTACCAGGCTCGCAAGAAGGAAGGATCGGTCTACACTACGTTATCGTAGAATTGCAAACCCGGATTAGCTGCCCGTGTGTGGGCATTAACCCCTAAATGCCAAGCCCTTTTTTGAGCTTTTTGGAATTTGCTCTAAATTGAACAAAAAGCGAACATTTGGTAAGTTTCATCAATTTTTTTTGGATTGTGCATGTGCAAATTCAAACAAGACATGTCATAGATCAAATGAGATAAGAGAATACAGCGATATCACTTATAGATTGAAAGATTATGATGTTTGATCACAAGGTTGTTAAAACTATAAAAATAATTTGAAGTCTTCCAATCTTCTTCACATGTTAATTGTACAAAATTGGTCACAAATAAATATGAAGGTTGAAGGGCATAACATGCATAACCCTAATTAATTTACAATTTCTCAAAATCTACTCTACAATTTTTTTTATTTTTAATGTGATTTTTTCTCTAAGATCTAATGTATTTGTGGCTCATTTCCAAATGCCCACTAAAAATAGTAACTTGATTAGGTTTTATTTAACTTCAAAGTACTGTCTACACCAACATTTGGTGCTTAGGCATTTAGGAATTAATCCCTAAAAGTTTTTTACTATGTTTTCACCAAAAATACTCTGAAACTACCATTTCTAGTGCAAGTACCAAATTTTAGAGAAGAGAGAACATTTTTGGACACTTACATACATAGGATCTTGTAGTACACTAGTTTGAAAAGATGTGGAAATTTTCTTAGAAATTTCCACCATGCAATTGCAAGATATTAACATTTGAAGTGACAAAAATCATTTTTTTTGGCTTTGCAAGAAAATGGACAACTACACTTCACAAGGTCACATTTGTATGAAAAAATGTTCAAAATGGCGGTGCTTCTTTGGATTCATTCTTCAAGGCAAGTTGCCATTAAATGCTTGAAAACTTTTAGATCATTTGAATTGTACTACATGTAGGGAAAAAATAAGAAGTAGAAAATGATTCAAAATACTAAGTTGTTGAGAATTTAGTTAAGGAATTGAAAAATGCCAATCCAATGTTTGTAATGTTATAATAAACAATCTACATCCTATGATTTTATTTTTTTCAAAAAATATTGAAAATTGAGTTAAATAAAGGACTTCAAATTTTATTTTAGAGTAGAAAATTTACAATGGCTACCCATAGACTAATAATCCTCATAACTTTCATCTCATTAATCAAAATGGAATGATTTAAAGCTTTCCATGCATATATAAGTCTTGAAAACAAATTTCAAACTCTTATTTCTTAAGAAAGTGAATTTAAAAAAAATTAAACTACCCACAAAACATAGCAAATTACATATCATACAATAACTTCTTAACCATGTAGTCAAAAGTTATAAAAATTGTTGGACCTTAAACAAAAACCTCATCCACATGCTATATAAAAATTTCAAAGAAATAAAATAAAAATTCCATTCGTAATAAGTTGTCCAAAATTGCTATCAATATTGCCAAAAAACATAGTTTGGGCATTTAAGGGTTATAGTAGACAAGCTTGTTACCACCCTCGTTTGCAATTTGAATATCTCGGGGCCAACTCCAAGAAGGGCACATATTTTTCAGAGTTATGCGCTTGCTTCACAAATCAAACTGAAACCTAAGTAGAATTATAAACAATCCATAAATCAACTTCTTTCCATGTATCTATTGGCACTTAAGTACTTACCAATAAAGGATTAATATGTTACCCCTTAACTTATTGGCATTGATGTAGTAATTTTGTTAAAAAATGAAAAAATTTGAATCAGGTTTTGTGTTGGAATTGGAGCCAAATTTAGGATGGCTTAACTTATTTCCTTCATGTAATCTTTTCATAATTATCAACTAGCAATGGGTTTTAAAATATTGCAATGGCATTAAATCTTAGTGACAACAATGGATTTATAATCAAATTGCACAACTTGATGAGGCATAAAGTACAATATAATATGTTCAAATAAGGTTGGTACAAAAATCAATAATAGTGAAAAAAATGTAGATGTAGGAAATTCCATATATTTGCTTGGGAATGGACCAAATTCAATAGGCAATATGCCATGCTAGCTTGACAAAGCCATTGTGAAATTCCATTTGTAGTTGACAAAATGAGATTTTATTTTTCTCTTTTTCTCACATGATGATATTCCATCACTAGTTGACAAAATGAGATTTTTATTTTTATCTTTTTCTCATATGAAATTGAATGGAGTACTTAGTGCTTTTTTGGTGTCAATAGACATTTGTTTTGCCAATTCAACAAATGCCCCAAAACATAATAAAATCAGTGTACTTGGTGTATAAAGTAATTTTATAATGCAAATGTTTATTTCATTATTTGTGCCTTTTTATTTGAAGAACTCAACACTTTTGATAACCATTTGATAACCAAGCGGTTGCTAAGTTACTAGTGTGGTTTGCCTTTTCCCATTAGGGTTCTAGTTTTCAATATTTAATCTAACACAAATAATTTATGATTTGTTTTTCACAATGAAATCAAGATCTCTTTTAATTAAGAAAAACCAAGAAATACTTGACCAAGACAACAATTTTTCAAAACTAGAATGTATATACTTTCAAGACATATAAACATTGCTTTTCATACAATTGACTTTTACAATTTCAAGTTCAATTCTTCAATACTATCATCTCATTTAATATATGCTTCACTTCATATGCTACATTGCAATCCTTATTTGTAAATAATATATGTGAAATTTTATTTTAGAATTGATGTGTCTTTGTGCAACCAATAGAGTCAATAAAATGTAGCATAAAAATTGTCATGACAACGACTTCTCTAAAATGTTAAATCAATGTGCACTTAATGATGTACTTTTTAGAAAACATCCTTACCCATCATAGTTGCCATATACTATACAAATCAACGTCAACAATATTGTCAAGTCCCACTCAATCAAAGAACATGAATTTTTTTTTCTCCATTTTGATAATTCAAACTGTAGAATAGAAAATTCTTACTTGATTTTGTGCATTAATTTAAAGGGCACACCTAGTTCAGAAAACCTAAAAACTGAATTCAAGTGCAAGATACAGTAATAGCAATTTAGGGCATACCATGACCTAACTTAGAACGATTGTTGCTGTAAAACTCTGGATGACCTCTACCATAGCCATTCTAGGGTTTGCATCCCAGAGTACATCAAATCGCCTGTTCGCCTAATTAGGGTTCCCATTTTCTGTTATCATCGCCAATTTCATCTTTTAGGTCATCGTCTTCATCGTCTTCGTCGTCGTATGTAGAATTCAGTTGCAAGAGTGATTCGTAAGTGGTGCGAATTTTACAAGGTTTTGGAACAGGGAGGAGGCGAATTTCTGCAGGGTTATATTTTTGAATCTATTTTAGCCGCCATTGGGGCGCCATCATCATCATCAGAAGACGAAGAGGAAGAGAGTGGGGCAAGGGATTTGAACAAGCGCCTGGGGTGATGATGTTGAGGATTCATGGTAGAGGATTTTGAATTTGGAGCAGCAGACGACGAGGAGGAGAAGAGTCAGGGGTGGCGATTTGGTATTTAGGAGACAGAAAGAGAGCGGATTGGTGTTGAGGGTGGACTCGGGGGATTGACAGAGGATGAAGGATTGAGTGTGTATGTGTGTGTGAGAGTGAGAGAGATAGTTGAGTGTGAGAGTTGCCCGAGAGGGCTGGGGGCGGCCGGAAGGGGCCGTGGGTGGATGGAGCAAGCTGGCGACCGTAAGAGAAGTCGTGGTGGTGTGCTCGGGGGTGGATGCGGGCGTGACGGTGTGGGATTTGAGCTCCGGCGCCGTGCTGTCGCACCTGCGCTCCTGTGCCGCGCCGCGCAATGCGTTGGCGTGCGTGGGATTTCACTTCTTGGCCGCCGCGCAGGTGCATAAACCCTCCGTTGGCCCCGCCGGCGGAGGCGCCATCTACTTCTGGGCGTGGCACAAGGTTAGCAAGAGGCTCTTTCACATTGCAGTGGTTCATCAAACAACAATGCAGTATTACATCAATCTGTGTCCGACATTGTGAGCTTTTGGCAGGTTTCGTTGGGTTTTTTCAAGTAATTTAGGTCATCATCGCTGGGTGTAGAGATTCGATTGGAGTGTTTTTGGTATGAGCGAATTAGGATTGTTTCATCTATCAGAAGAAAGTGGGCTTAAACCCTGACGTTTCAAATTTGGCATAAGATTTGATGTTTGTCCCGCGTGCTTGTGTATCATGTTTTGATGTACTTTGAGGGATTGGCTTTCCTAAGGAGTTATATCTTTTTAACTCCTTGTTTTTGTATTTGGGGAAGCAGAACCAAGTAGCATTCAAGAGCTACCCGGTGGAGCCCATCGGCCCTCTTGCGTGCACAAGTGATGGTGCTTACCTTGCCGGTGGTGGTGCGTCTGGCCGAATCTACTTCTGGGAGGTGAGTTTATGATATGTATCGTCGAATGGACATACCACGGAAGAAATCATGAGTGGATCGCAAGTGGAAAGCATTTCACTTTAGGAAGAGGATTATGCTGTGTGCAGCATTTTTTCTTAATTGTTTTGTCAATTTTATGTTGAAATAGTTTTGCTCTTTGGTTTATAGGTGGCGACTGGGAGGTTGCTGAGGCTTTGGCCAGGCCACTACAAGAACGTGAGTTGCTTAGTGTTCTCTGATGACGATTCATTGCTCATCTCTGGAGCGGATGACGGCCTCATCAATGTCTGGCCTCTTCTCAGGTTCTTTCCTTCGTCTATGGTGTCCAGCTAGTGATTAGAGCATGCCATACTTCATGTGCTTGGATTAAGCAGCTACTGAATCTTTTAACTACACATTATATGATTTTTAGTTTGTTTTTCATCGGGCTGTCATTGGAACATCTCTCTTTCTGAGCTAAAACCCTAAACCCTGAAATCCGTCTCCTGTTTTTGCGACGGAGTCGTCGTCTTGTTTGTGTGACACTGTGCTGGTTGATCGTTCATCGCTGATTGCTGTCTTATGTACCCTCTTTCTACAGGGTTTTAGACACGGGAGAGGATGGTCAAGGGGCGGAGGGACAAGTCGCTGCTATGTATGGTTGGTCTGATCATACCTTGCCAGTGACGGGGCTTCTTGCAGGCTCTGGTGGCTCTAGTGCTATTGTCGTTTCTTGCTCGTTGGACCACACATGCAAGGTGGTCGTTCATTACGCTTTACGTTTTCCACTTACCTCATCTTAAACCTCAGAGGACCAGGAAGTCCAAGTTGAACCTCATGTTTTTTTCTAGCACTTTTGAGTGGGTCATATGGGAATTTTCTATTGATCAATTTTATTTATTTTTGACAAATACATGCATTGATCTTTATTGATCCTGATGATGTATAATTTGACCCTTTCTGAATTATATGATTCACAATATGGTCACTGAAATTGGTTATGTCTTAACCATAAATTTAGCCCCTTTAGGGGTTATATTTGTTTTTAAAAGACAATGTAAATTCTGTAAAGCTTGATCTTAATCTATAAGTCCCTTATTCTTCTTTTCTTGTGTTTTCTTGTGTCTGAGTGGCTCAGGTTGGGTTGTGTGTGTTCACAGATTTGGAGCCTTGCCCTTGGAACTCTTTTGAGGTCAATAGTGTTTCCGACAGCATTAAATGCTGTTGTATTAGACCCTGGGGAGTATGCGTTGTATGCGGGCGGTGCAGATGGCAGGATTTTTATCACTGCTCTAAATTTTGGAGTGCCTACTACGTCTGGCATTCTCGCTGATGGGATTCTTGGTACTGATGCTGCTCTTATTGGCCACAGGTAAATTATTTTTTATTTAAACGATATTACCAAGTATGGTTTGTACAGAAGTTCGTGAATGTGGTGATGTATCTGTCAGTTATTTGAGTATCTTACTTCCAGTTGTTTTTGTACAGCCGAGCTGTCACTTCATTAGCCTTCAGTATGGATGGAGTATCGCTAGTTTCGGGATCTGAGGACTGCACAGCTCGCCTCTGGGACACAGCAAGCCGTCAAGTTTTAAGAACCTTTACACACAACAAAGGTGTGTTTCCTGGCCATGTGCCACATTCCTAAAGCGTAGCAGGCATTGTGGTGTAATGTATCCAACCGATATTTTTTGGTTCATATGGTTTGCACATTAGCCCTAAGTGCCCGAATGATCAAAAGTGGCCGCTTCCATATACTTTGGAGTTGAGATAAATACTTTAGGAAGATTCAAGGAAGGTTAGCAAACATACCTATAGAACGGAAAGATCATATCCTACCGTTTTTGAACAATTGAAGTATATTCTGAAAGTTCCTTTAATTGAATGTTAGAATCCAAAGTGGATTTCCTAGCTTTTGCTTAGGCAATTAGGGATTAAAACCAAATCATTTCAACTCATGAACCATTGTCTTGTTTAAATATTTATTTACTTTGCTCTCGCTATTATGCCATAGCCAATTGAAAGTACTCAAACTACTCATGAAGTGTTGCTAACATGTTTATTCTCTCGTGATCAATGCAGGACCTATTAGTTGCCTGCTTGTGTTGCCACGATCTCCTTTATTACCACATGGCACACAGCAGGGGCGACCTATGAATAGACGAACTCCAATGATTCCTGTGGCTCCATTAAGCAAATATGTTGCGTCAGATTCGGTATCCCATGAGCCTAATTCTTGGGAAGGTCCATTGGTTGTACTTCCTTCTTCCTATCCAGAGGAAGAGGATTTTGAAGGTCATTCATACAGCTATGCTGCCATGGAGCGCCAAATACAGGAGCTAGAGGTCAGTTCGCTTGTTTGACATGTGTCTCCCGTGCTGAAGTTTTCTTTTTTGTTCCCTGCCAGTTTGTGATTTTTTTTCTGCAGTACAGTTTATTAATTGGTCGATTGTAGCTATTTTCTGCCTCATGTCTATGTATCTCAGGACTTTACGCTTCATTATTTCGGCTTGCAGTTCCTGAAATTATATGTGTAGTTTAATGTATTGTTTGAAAATTTACGCGTTGTTCGACGGGGCACGCACTAAATTGTTTGGTTTTTGCACAGCAACGAGGATCTACGGCAGCAATGCAAATGGAATTAGAAAGGTTAAGATCAGAGTTGCGCCGGGCTTTGAATAACGGCCAGCAATGGCAACAACTGCATCAGGAGCTGTACTGCTTCTGTGTAGACGAGCTGATGGGTGGAAATAAAGAGAGAGATGAGGATGAAGAGAGAGACGGGGAGAAGGATAAGGAGAAAGATAAGGAGAAATCTAAAGGAAGAGGAAAGGTAGTTGATAAGATGCGGGACAAGTAACTTTCTCTGTTTCATTTAGGCTGCTAGATGCTCGTCTGGGTTGAGAATCTCAGATGGAAATTTTGTTACTTTTTTGCTTGGAGATATATCTTGTCGGGAAAATTGGTCAATTTATTCTGAAATCCACTATCAAGATTTAGTGTTTCATATTGATGCAGATGCCTTGAGAGTCATGGTTCATTGTATGTATCGGTAGTCTTTTACTGTCGTGATTTACGCTTGTCATGATTGTGCCCTGTATGTTTCCAAGTTCATGATATGAGTGTTCCCAATGTGATATACCCCAATTCCTCTAATGCTAGCCTGCAGTGCGTAAGCAGTTAAGTTGAAATTGGATTAGAATACGAAATAATCAATGCACCTACAATTAACCAACTTATAATCCAGCCCCTAGATGCTTGTTGCTAATGTGCTACAACTTTTAATCCAGTTGCTAGTCATAATCGATACTCACATTTGGCCGAATAACCAAACTCCAGAGCCAACAAGTTCACAACCCAGACTGGCTGCAAGAAAGAGATAGAATATAATCCTCTGCTGTCATTGCTATCACCAATGTGATTCAATGCCAGTGGATATGCACACAATGATGCATTAACATCCTTGAGCTTGTGAGATGTCGGATCATGATTGGCACTGGTCCTTATGGTCCTTATGCAATGAGTTTCATATAGTACAAGGCAACAATGTTATATGTTATAGACACCCATGTTTCCTGGAATTGAAAATTGCAAACTGAAATGATAAATTTCAAGAGTCTATTTTCAAGTGATGTAAAAAGGGCACATTAAAAAGGTATTAAAATTTGAAACATTATACATTCTTATAGCTTGATGTCTATTATTTAGTAGTACCACCTTGTTCTATGAGGCATTGTAGAATCACTACAATTGATGTGTAGCCTATGCTTGTTTTGGATTGGCATTTTGAATCACTACAAGTCCTATGCATTTTGAACACTACAATCAATGTATCAATAGTGTGTAGCCTATGCTCGTTTTGGATTGGCATTTTGAATCACTACAATGAATCATTACAATCTATGTATCTGTATTGTGTAGCCTATGCTTGTTTGGATGTAATCTAGGATGTGCTCTCTTACAATTTTTATAGATTCTATGAGGGATTTCAATAAGGGGACTTTGGGAGGCTAATATATCTTTCACACAAATGGAATGATCCAATGCAATGGTTTGCATTTGGCCTAAATTCATATATCCAACTACCAATGCAACCACTTGGAGAGCTTATAAGAATTGGTTGTGGTGTGTTAACATGAAGTTGACCAAACAACATTGTTTATATAAAAGGTTGATGATTGAAGTGGTTATTTCTTCATGTTTCATTGCTCTAAGAGCTTGGTTAAGGGTCTAGGGGAACATCATTCATTTCATCAAAACACATGGGATATTATTTTGTAGAATGGATTATTTGCTTGTCCCATGTGTGCAACACTTTATTTTACTTACCAACCAATCGCAAGTCTCCTAGTGTACCAAAACAAAAGGAATCTTCATCATTGTTGATCCTATGAACTATTTATTGAAGAAAAAGAAATTTTGGTGGAGTTGTTCAAGTTGAACAAATTTACAATTTTTGATGTGTCAAGTAGATAATATTTTGGCAATGTCATGCATTAATTGAACAATTTTCATCCAAAAAATGGCAAAATTCACTTAATTGATGTACTTCCATCCATGCACTTAACACTATTCTAGTTGTACGAGAATCATTGAAGAGATCCTCATATCTAAAAAAGTATGTTCTTTCAAAAGCTAGGTGAGTTGGTCAAACCTCTTTGGATTCCACAAAGTACTATCATCTTAAATTCTTCAATCTTCTACACGTTTAGTTGTTTTAGGGTCCAATGCTTCTTGTTAACTCCTAAAAAACAGACTATTTTTAAGCCCAAAATTGCCTCAAAGTACTTAAATCCAAAGCAAGGCTAAAATCTTCATCTATATTTATTCATTAACAAATCCAACCTAGGATCCTTTAGCCAACTTGTTAAAATACACCCTCCTGAAATTTTAAAATAAAAAACCTTATCAATTGCAAGATCAAGTCACTTGAATTTGAAAAAGAAGCATTTTCAATTCTTCCCAAATGGTTAGATTTCATCTTTCAAACTTTTTATATGAAAATGTGTAGATCCTACAACTTGTTACTCTCCATAGTATGTTGAAGAAATAAGTTGTGAATACATATAAAAAATTTCATATACAAACAAAAGTATTTCATATTCATACTAGAAAACAATAGGAAGTAAAAAGTAGTAGAGTGTGATTTAAAATACTAAATTGTTAAGAACTTAGTTATAGAATTGAGAAATTCCAATCCCAATGGTTGTAATGTTGTAATTTAACAATTTACACCCATTTAAATTTTTTTCAAGAATATTAAATATTAAGTTCAGTAAAGAACTTCAAAGTTTATTTCAAAGTAGAGATTTCATAACTACCTACAAACTAAAACTCCTCATAACTTTCGGCTTGTTAATCAAAACAGAATGATTCAAAGCTTTCCATGTATGCATAAATCTAGAAAACCAAGTTCAAATTTGTATTTCTAAAGGAAGTAATTTTTTTGAAGTTGCTAAAGCTACTCACTAAGCATTAAAAATAACATATTATGCAAAAAAAATTTAACCATGTAGTCAAAAGTTATGAAAATTGTTGCATATTAAAGCTATTCCTCGAGCACATGGTGTGAAAATTTCAAAGAATTTTTTTTTTTGTTCATAGCGAGTTGCCCAAAGTCAATATCCCTTGAAAAGAATACAAGGACTTGTTCCAACAATTTCTTCACCCTTTAGAAAAATCCAAAGTCATTGACATGCTTAAAAAAATTTAGTCTACCTTTCCATAACATCAATTTGAATTGCACAAAAAACTAAAACAAAATGAGGTGAGAGTATTGAAGGAGGTCAAACGGAAAAAAAAGGAACAGTTCATGTCCAAGTGAATGTGAAACATTAGTGGTAGATTGGTTCATTGTGCAATGACACCTATTGTCCCGACAAAATAATTGTCTTGAGAGTAGACTTCTTTCCCAATCATTTGACTTCTTTGCGTGATCTTCCCCAAATAAGCATTCTTGAATAGGTTATCTCTCTTTGCAAGTAATATTTGAAGTTTTGTGTTTTTGGATGCCATTTTTAATGCAACTTGTTGAGGCGTATGATTTTTTTCCTTATTGTGGAACACAACTAAACTCTCTATAGAAAGAGATAAAGCAAAATATAGAAAGTGGGCCAAAGATGAAATAAAGCACCTCAAAGATTCTTGTAAGTCTTTAATTATTATATGGTTCTATAAGAGCCAATTGTCTATTGTTTTGTATTTTGCTTAAGATTCAGTCATTTTGATATTATTTTCAAAGATAGTCAATTAGCTTGATGCATGTAGAAGAGAATTCTGCAAAAAAATATCTAATTAGTCAATTTGCACCATGATTGTTCGCCCTGACAAATCAACAACATGACAAATACGATGAACATGACATGAATTTTATCCCTCGTCTATTTAATAAGGTCAAAGTTAACTTCCTTTTTATTTTTCAACGAAAGTTTTTGCTTGCCCATTGGCCACATAGCTGCTATAAAGCCTCCACATGGCATGGGGCGCATGTTGGTCTGGGTGACCTTGAGTATAGGATGAGTGCGGGTAGGATGACCTCGAGCGCATTTGGAAGGTGAATGTGGGTGGGCATGGTGCACAAAGACCTATACTCGTAGTCGCCCTATACAAGCACCCGTGGTCGCCCCTAAACCTGTAGTCACCTAGTATTTTGGATCCACGATCACTTCACCCTCACCTGTTGTTGCGCCACCCACAGTCGCCCATGGTGATTGACGTGATTCAAGCTTTCTATGTAGGATTGCCTATTGGGCGACAAATTTCAAAAATTTGGGTGACCTTGGATAGGGTTACCGCAAGTCCATCGTATATGATCAACACTCATCATATATGACATGCGACATTAGACAAACAACTTGACACCCAAATCTGAAAATGTGTTTGACAAAACAACCCTGATTTGCACCACTGCATATAGTGTATGGAGGTGAATTAGAAGAGTTAGGGTTTGGCAATTTGTATCTTGATTTGTAAGGATGCTGATGGTTTGGATTGTGGTGGAACAGAATGCTCATGAATTTTGAACAAGGAGTTTAGTATAAGAAGGTGTTTGAAATTTTAAATTCTCAAATTTTATGTTATAATGCTTTAACCCTTAAAAGACGGACTGATGAAATTGTAGAAATCATCCCTTTGGTTACCTTGTTTATCATTCACTTACAAAATTACAAAAGCACTCATTGGAAGTCATACTACTATAGAAGACCTCTCCTTTTCACAACAAAATTCCAAAGATGAATAGTTGCACTTCTATCTTATTTAAAGGATTCTCTATTATCCATGAGATGTCAAACTTCCTAATAACATTTAAGACATTGCCTCCCCAACACAGCCAATTGAACTTGCCATAGTTTTATACCTAATATTTGACAAGCTTTTCAACTTCTTGGCTCTCTCCTCTCCGCACCAATTGTGTTCCACAAATGGTCAATTGCGGATTGTCCAATTCAACTTAGTTTTGACGTTCCATCCTTGACACGATAGGATGGGGTGCTTGAACAATATTTGAAGGGCCCTGAAGCTTTCCTCATCCCCATTTGGCCGTGTGTGTTCGACGCTAGCTAGCCGTGTTGGCTTGGCGAAATCCAACTCGGCATACAAGTGCACTGGCAACCGCGGCGTCGCCAGCGCCCGCAACCTGGTCCTCATCGGAATGGTCGTCCCAAAGCTCTCCGCCATGTCCACCGTCTCCGCCGTCACGCCCTCCGGCCACACCCACTCGAACCCATGCAGCAGCCTCGCCAGCGTCGCCATCACCATCGTCCCGCCCAACAAGCTCCCGGGGCACCCCCTTCGCCCATTCCCGAACGGCACAATCCGCAACTCCGCGTCCTGGATCCTCTCCAGATCCTCCCCCTCCCACCTCTCCGGCCGAAACTCCCCAGGCTCCTCCCAGATGTGCTCCGACCGCCCCAAAGAGTAGAAGTTGAGCAGCACGCGCGTGCCTTTCGCGATGTGGTACCCTGCCAACGTGGTGTCTTCCATGGACTCGCGAGGGATGGCGAACGGACCTGCGGGGTGGAGGCGGAACGTCTCCTTCACCGCGCACATGAGGTAAGGGAAGTGGGAGAGGTCGGATTCGGTGACGGTGCGGTGGTGCCCGACCACGGAGTCGATCTCTGTTTGGAGATTGATCTGGATGGAAGGGTTGCGGAGGATTTCGGCCATCGCCCATTCGTTGGTCACCGCGGAGGTGTCGGTCGCGCCGGCCATCATGTCCTGCGGGAATGGGAATTGGATGGGAGTTATTGTGGATTGGGAAGCCATGAGATTAGATCATGGCGATTAAGGACTTGGGTAGTGCTTTCTGATAGCCATGGTCTTGACTGCTGCTATCGGAAACATTTGTCAATGTGAATGGCATTTAAATCCGACAACCAAATTTAGATCCTTCCAACTTTCATTTTGGGTGTCTAATAAGTTAAATTCAGCTATAATATGATCTTAACTTGAAGATCAAGTTATTATTTGTTCTCCTATCAACTTTTCAGCTGTCAATTTTAAGTGTGCTAAAGATCATAATCAATATTAAAAGCTTCAGATTTTGAAATCCGTGATATTGAATCTCAATAGTTGCGTACCGATTCTCTTACAAAGGATTGTAATTCAGACGAGCTAATATTATGGGAACCATAACCTCAAGGAACCCCATTTTTATATAGATGACGTTCACTCATCGATAGCAAGACAGGTTATTTTTCATAACAATGGAGCTGCTTTAGCGTTATGGTGCCAATTCTAAAGCGGTATGGGTGGGGAATGAAGGGAATTGATACAAGGCAAATACAATGTGAAGGATCGCTTACAACAATTAGAGCCTTGATGGTTCGCTCGTCCAGATGAGGAGCGCCATTCTCGCCAGGAAGCTCCAGCAGCATGCTGATGAAATCGTCAGGCTTCCCGCCCGCTCGCTTGCCACTTGCGAAGTCCTTGTGCTCTTGGATGATCGCATCCAGAATGTCATCGTATGCTTTCCGCAGCTGCAGTCATGGGGATCGATATTCATTTAGAATCAAGTCTGCACCCTAAATTCTAAGTATCTAGGTGGAAGAGGTGTCGATCTGAAATGTCGGCGAGGGGTCCAGTACTTTCAAAAGTGCGGTTGAACAGATGGACGGGAGCGTTCAAGTACGTTGTGTTGCTGGAATCGCGAAATTTAATCGACACTGAAGGGTATCTATTGATCAGAGCCTCAATGTACGTACGTACCTTATGCATGTCGCGTTCAAATCCCTGCCAGTCGTAGAATTTCGCGAGAACGGGGACAAACTCCCGAAGCTCCGGACTGTCTACCACCACGGTGGGCACCGATCCCGGACGCAGGAAGAGGATGCTGCCGTACTTCTTGTGCATGGCCGTGATCGAACGGTGCGGCGCGCTGCCGACTTGGTGCAGGTTGCCCAGAAGCGGAAGACTCCTCGAACCTGGCGGCAATCGTTGCTTCGAATTCTCCCCGCGCCACATGTGCCGCCACATCGAGATAAACCAGACTACCACAACTGCTGCACGAGGATCGCCAGACTGCTTCCACTCCAATATTGCGAACATTGTGAACAATGTCGTGCCAGAACCTTAGTCCCAAGAGTATCCATGCTGCCTTGATCGCGCTCTCGACAGGCCTGGCAGGCCACAAAAACAAATGAATGAGCCTGCTTCAAATTCTAGACTTGGATCCACTGATTTTGTTCAAGGGGGTCTAGTGTTATATCTCAAATGAAGGAACAAATCGATCATGATCTCGAAGTCGTTGATGTAAGTTCTACAGAGTGTTTATTTGCCAGGTTCCAGGTAAAAGGTGGCTGTCAACAATGTTTGGAAGTTTTGTGTTTGAAAAGCCTAGAAACACTTACTGATTCTCCACGGAAGAAATTCTATGACTTGGAAACACTAAAAGCTGTTGATCTCTTGGAAGATCCCATTCATGTTACTTAAAAAATCTGAAGAATCACCCACTCAGACCTCAGGGACAGCGACAGTCGCCGAATGTTGTAGAAAGTCTAACAGACATTTTGTGGCGCAAATTTTGCCGTGGAACGTTCTCTCGATGACTTTGTGGGATGTTGAATCTGTACTCACTTGTTAAAATTCATGATCTTGAGCTCAGAAATGACTTTAATTTGTAACCAAGGGTAGAAATAAGGTATGTAGACCCCAAACCCACAGTGCACTATGAACTGTGTTGTATACTTGAGTTCCCTAAATGTAGTATTTCTGATGCATGGTGTTGTTTTCTGGAGACACTGACCTTAGACTTGGATGCTCAGACCTTAGTGGCCTCTGATATCGTGAAGGTATGTACTGCCTCTAGTGTCATTCAATTTTTTTTTGCATAATATAGAATATAATTGGCATTTTTAGTCTTGCATAATTAACATTCAATTCTTACACAATCTTGATCAAGCCCACCAAATTTCAATTTCAAAAAAATAAAATTCCTTTTTTGGTGAATTATTTCATTTAATATTCATGATAATTGATTGAAAAACATTGGTGGTGAATTTTTTTAATTCAATTGCATAAATATGTAAGAAACATCTATATATACATCTTTTCTTCAACAATGGTGTTTATGAATCTTCAACAAGCATCTCCAAAAAAGTTTTAGGATTCCTTCTATAGAGATTTCAATGTTGGGATGATAATGCCCAAATTTTGTAAAATATTGATCCTTGTGAAATTAATTTTTGTAACAAAACCTTTCCAAAAAAGGTAGGAGGTTCTAAAACGGCACATACTCTACAATCGCCACCTCCTCAAATGTGCACTATTTGTATATGTTGCTTTTTTGTAGCCTCTAGCAATGTACAAACAAACAATGTACATTTGAGGAGGTGGGCGATTTTAGAACCCTATGCCATTTCAACTTCAAATTTTCATAACTAATTCCACAAAGCTCCAAAAAATATGAAACGACTTGGGTTAGATGCAAATTCCACTTGTCTTTCAAGGAAATTATACTGAAAAATATTTTAAGAAGCTTCACCTCCCCAAAATTCAGTTTCAGCTCTTTGGTGGGCAATTTATGGATCTACCTTAAGGGAATAAGCATATGATCCAGTTTCTATTATCAAATTATTATTGAATTGTGTTAATTTTTGCTAGGTCTGTCTTATTGGCAGTTGTATGTTTTTTCAAAATGCTGCTTCCTAGTGAATCCAAGATGTCATGTCATGTTCAAAAGTGTGCAGGACTGAGTAGACCTCTGCAGGTCAGTTTTGCAAAACGGTGGTACCGTTGCAGCTAGCTGGTTGATGAAGATGTGTCTTTCTTTTCTCGCCCACCTCAACCTTGTGACAATTCTTTGTTATTGTTACCAGTGCGGCCTTAACAATCAATGGAGCAAGCTTCGTTTCACCCAAGTTTTCTATCCTTTCAACGAGGTTGGTGCGTGCATGATGACGGTGGCATTTGCTATCTGCGTCTCTTTATTGGTTCTGGACTGCAGCGGAGGAGGCTTTGCATCGACACAACTACTACGCACATGAACGGATGAAGGAACGACTCAAAATGAAAGCTTACTACGTAAAACCATTCATAGCCAATCACTTAAGCGATCCCCGTGTTATGGAGTAGTATAAGGTAATGTAAATTTTCTACCACATAGAAAGATAGAAATCATGAAGACTGCAAATTATTTGGTTATTTTATACTTTGAATTGAATTTATTATGAACTTTGGATGCCAAAAGTTGGTTTGAACCCATATCCAATGTATAGTCTTCCAATTCCAATCATTCAAGAACTACTTTTCAACTCACTACTTCCTACTTTCTTGCTCACTACTTTGGGACATGTGTCATGACTTTATAAGTCCCAACCTTGAAAAGGAGTAAAAAACACATTTGAAGCCAGGGTTAGAAATGGTTGCACCCTATAAGTTGGGTGGAGAATGGGTGGTTCTACCGTAGTGCTAGAGGGATAGAGCTTCTTGTAGAGTAGTGGCTAATTTATACATGAAGTATACATTCCATTGTGACAATTTTATACATTTAGATGGTCATATATTCAATTTCGTGACTTACATAATGTTATTGCACTACTAGAGAATTTTGTTGTTTTGTTGTTTTGGTCGCGTTGATCCAATCAAAATCTGATAGAAATCTGTTGATTTCAACAGATTTCTATCAGATTTTGACCGGATCAACGAGACCAAAACAACAGAAAAATGAAATTTTCTAGTAGTGTTGCAATTGTGCATATGTTTCGTAGGCTACTTACTATAAATATTTTCTAATGTAGAGGAACATTTCATCTGAAATCTAGAAGTATTCTTAAGTTTACATTTCAGTCATGTCAAACCAAAGAAAACATTATGTTTCTAATGCAATGCAAAGATAGCTACCAAATGTTTCAAAAGATTGTACTACCAGTTCAATGGGATTATAGAACAATCTCTAATTGAAAGTCCTAACTCCTATTGGACCAAATCCATTGCAAAATAGTCAAACATCATATTTGAACTAAATTTAGCCTTTTTAATTGTATTCAAATGTCAATCTTTACAAATATCAATGGAGATTGGTATAAAAAGGCTAAATTTCATACCAATCTCCATTGATATTTGAATACATCTCAATTTAGTATGTGATTATGGATTGTCTATTACTATAAAATTAATTCAATCTATTTCATAAAAGGCTATGATTTTTATAATTTTGTAGCAAAAAGTGAAAGTAAACTAGGAAATATAAGAAAGACAATTTAGTCAAATTGATTTTTTTCAAGAGGTACAAATATCAATGGAGATTGGTATGAAAATTGTCAATTAATTATTTTATATTTTATACCAAAACACCCTTGCCAATGACCATCACCCTTGCCATTTTCAAGCTAAATTTATCTTTAGAGAGAGACACAGTTTACATTTATGAAGAATATATTTTCTATTGATTTTTATTTTTTCAAAAAATTTTATGAAAAAATCAAATTATTGTGTGAAAAAATCAAATTATTGTATTTCACATCATTTTGATAAATATTACATAAGTTAAAAGAGGTTTTTTATTTCAATGTCAAACTATGCATGAGACTATACAAGCAAAAAATGTATTCTGAAAAATATTAATTCTGTTTTGGAGATTGTATAGATTGATAACCACTCACATTTGAACCATTGAATTCCAAATAATGAGGTAAAAATTACAAGGAATTTTATTTTGCGGGCAATGAAGGCAGAAAAAACATATGAACTCATCTCTATTTACAATTTTGAAATTTTGAAACAAAATTTAAAAATGATGGATATTAATCATTTACTAAAACATTCTTATCATTGGGATTAACAATTCTAAAATTCTTCCAAAAGTTATTAGTATATTAGTTTTATCTTTCTACTTTACAATTTTTTTTAAATGAACAAGAAAGTTTTTTGGTTAAATTTTTTATATATATTCTCAACATGTTTTCCAACTTATTGACTAAAATTCATAATTATAGGACATACATGATTTTTTTCTAAAAATGTTGAAAGTCAAAACTTCACTTTTTGGAAGGGCTAGGAATACCTTCACATTTTGAAGTTTAGACACATTGAATTTGCAATTGGTGTGGCTATTCTCTCTAAAATTTTGGGACAATGTACTTGAACAAGTTAACCAAAGTATCCTGATGGTTGAATTTGTTAAAAAATAAATATTGATTAAGATCTTGACCTTACTTTGAAGACCAATATTTTGAAGTAGTTTTAGGCCTCTAAACATGAAAGAATTTTAGGGATTAAGTCACATTATTTAGTTGATTCTTTAGACCAAATTTATTTGTTTCTTCATCTATTAACGGGAAGCATGTATGCCATCTATTCCAAAATTATCTTCCAATTGCTCAAAAATGATCATTGAATGAATAACAACTTCTTTGAAGGACTTAGAAATAAGTTGTTATTTCCAACCTTAATTCCAAAGAGTTTGTCCAATTGGAAAACAATTTTGGGACAAAGGGAGTATTATTTTGTTATGCAATATTTTGTAGGCAATTTTGAGGTCTTCAATAGAGAACTCTTATTAAAAATATATTTAAATATTTAAATATTTTTTAAAAACACACTTTAAGGGTTGATTTTTTTCCTAATGAGACAATCGAGTCATTCAAGTGACTTCCATGACTTGGTAGAACTAGCATTTCATTTCTATCATATGATTGAAGCATTCTAGCATAATTTATAGATGGAAAGAATGGTAAATATGATAATTTTCTCATAAAGTAAATGAAAGTTTAATATTGTTGGATGAAAATGGATGTTCTCACTTGTCTTCAATGAGACTCACAATGATTGTACATATTTTAATGTTGGTTGAGTATTTAAGAGGGAAAATATCACATTCTGAATTTTGAAGATAGTACAAAACTTAATTCAATTAGTGCACGTTTGAAGTTTGTCAATACTTTGTTTGTTTTTTGTGCATTTTTTCATCTACAATCCATAAGAATGCTAGCCCTGTGAACTCTAGGAGTTTGGGTGCTTTCATCTAGGATGTACTAAATTATAAGTTGTTTGAAGTTTGTCACATAAGTTCAATCCTCTCCTTCTTTAATATTCTAAGTTTTTGAATTTGATTACTTAAAAATGAATTAATTTTAAAATATTATAAATTTATAACCCCTAATGACCATTTGGTGGTGAATCTAGCAATTGCTTGTCTCCGCCAAGAATATTATTGAAAAACAATTAGTACTATTATTATTTCTTTTAGCAACAATATTGTTATTATTTTTTATTATTTTTTAGCAACAAATTATCATTGAATTGGTGCATTATAAATTAAAACTCAATACTATACCAAAATTGTCGTTTAGTATAGGTGACTAATTTGTTAGTATGAAAATTAATATGACCAATTTAACACATCCACTCTTACATACTACAAATGCTATGATAACATTGCTAAAACTAATATTGAATGGTTTGCCTTTGTGATACATAGTTTAGACCATACTAATAACTATTTTGATGTATTGTTTAAGTTTTCTATAAAGAAATGAACACAAAATCTACAATATTATTGAAGTGTTAGAATTTTACTTCTAGAGGAAAATAACGATCTCTATAATGAAATCTTTGACTTCCTTTTCAAACTAATAAAAAAAATTAGCCAATTATAAGAAAAGACCTTAAAAAAGGAAGTATAAAATATACTTATGACAAATTGTCACAATGAAAATCAGAAAATGATTTGAAATTGATATTATTTTTTTAATGGGAATACGTACTTTTGAATTTGATCATTTCTATTCATGATAAATAATATAAAGCCACTTGATGAAGAATTCAAAAAATATATAAAAAGACATGTTTATTAGCATATTCAAGTTTGGTCTAAGTTTGGTCCAAAATCTAAAAGAGATTTTAAAAATTAAAAATCATAAGTTTATCATCTATATATAGATTTTTAAAATTTCAAATATGCAAACAATAAATTTAAATTTTCAATTTAAAAATTAATATATATTTTTTAATTTATAATTTATGTTCATGTTTCATAATTTTTGAATACTTAAGATTTTGAAATTTCAACATTCAAAACTTCAAAATCTTAAAATTGATCAAAACTAGTACTGTTAAGATAAAAGAAGTTTTAGTTATTATATGAGTATTGTACCTTCTTGATTGGCAGTTGTTTCAACATTGACTGTTAATAATATAGTATTGTAGGCAATCACTTATAAAAATTTATGTATAGATATTAACTAATTGAAGGGGATTTAAAATAACTATCTATAGATAAGAATTGGTATTTCTAAGATAGAAATTTCATCCATTCATAAACACTTTAAATCTACTTTCACTCTCCAAATGTTTCATAAATTTCAAACATAGCTAGGCCATAACTGATGTAGGAATTTGATTATTATTTTTAAATGGACATGTAGTAAAATTAATGTACTTTGCAAAAATGAAGATTTACAAAAGATTTAAATAAAAACTTATAATTTTTTATTAAATATATAATATTGGAATTATAGAATTTTTTTTGCAGAAGAAAAAAATTACAAAATGATTAGTAGGAGAACCGAAAATTCTTTTTGGAATCATATAGTAATCATTTCAACAATTTTTTTTAATTGTATTGATTGGATATCCTGAATATTTATCTTTTCTAAATTTTTCCAAAAATTGTTAAAAGGTAATAAAAGAAAATGCATATAAAGTATTCATCCATGGTAATATAATTTTTTGAAGATTTTTGGAGTAAATGATAAAAAATATAAATATTTGGAGTCAAATTTCAGATTTTGAGCAAATAAAATTACATTTGACAAAAGTATAACCCCTAAATCCCCAAGGCTTTTTCATTGTCAAATTCCACTCAAAATTGCCATTTTTATTGTAAAGGACAAAAAAACTTTTGAAATTTTTTCTTGCATATTTAACCGTAGGATCTTGCACTAGACTAGTATGAGAATTGGTGGAAGAAATTTCAAAAAATTTGACTTTGTGGATTGTAAGATGCTTACATTTGCACCTTGCTTGCTTAGGATTTAAAACCCTGGATATTTTTAGCTTAAAATTTTTGCATGACACACATGTTGAATTTTTAAAAATCTATATTGAAGAATTTAGTTAAAAGTCTATTATAAATTTTTTTAAGCACACATTGATTTGAGGAGAATTTTGTTTTTTGAATTTTATTTTGAATTTTAAAATAAAATTGTGTTACATTTTGGAAACCACTTGGAACTTAGGATGGCATAACTTTTGCATGGGGGCACTGATTGAAATTAAAATTGTAGTCTCCAAAATCTCACAATAAAAATTGAGATCATAAGAGTCTATTTGAAAACCATTTTATCTTTGGAGGGAGCAAAATCAAGAATTTTTATTATATGATCACTTCAAAAAACTCTCATATATCTTCTAAAGAATATAGTAAATTTTGAACTAAAATGTTTAAATCATATTTTATCAATTGTAAACACTCTAGCAATGACTCTCATTTGTCAATAGTTTCAAAACATTGCTAACTTTTGTTGGATTCTTTTGCCTATCTTGATTTGAGAGGTACACCAATTAAAGTTTATTTTTTATTCTAGTTTTATTAGCTAGATCTTCCTTGCCATCTTTGTTGTTTTGAATGGATTCTCCTCAAGGATCATGAAAAGTAATATGCCTTGTTTCTTTGGGACCTTGACAAAAAAAAATACCAAGGTATATAAATGTTATGTAATTATAGAATATCAAATTTTAAATATCCCAAAACACTTCAAGTATTGAAGATGAAACTCTAGAAAGTTGAAACCTTAATTTGGAGCAACAAATTAAGTACATTTTTATAGTATCTCTATTATTTGTGTTTAACATGTTTTGTTTTCAATACATTTTAAACCCTTGAATAATGTCACAAACTTTTTGTGTCAAATGCATGACTTTAGATAGGGTTGCATAAAAATAAACAAATAGGTTTTTGTCAAACTATTTTGTGAGAATTTTCTTGAACTCATTTGCAACAATTTGTTTTGGAAATTCCCTCATTATTATAATTGAAATTTTATAAATAAATAAAAAAGATGCCTAATCTATGGATCATATTGTAGTATATTTTGTCCACCCTTTACCGAGCCTTTTATTGTTTACTCTCGATATGAATTTTAGCCTTAATAGTAATCTTTCAAAATTCAAGCCCTACTAAAAAAATGAAGTTATCAAAATTTTTATTTACTCCAATTGGAAAATAAAATTTCTAAAAATTTAATATTTCATTGCAATTTGGATTTTGGACATAGGACCATGTGTTTCTTTTACTAATTTTAAAACAACATTGTAATTTTTGTTTATACCATGATGTTCATACACTATAATATACACCTATTGTGAATATTTTAGAAGTTTTGAGCTTATTATGCATTTGATATGAAATTTTCCACCTTTTTCCTAAAAATTCATAGTCATTTCTAATGTTCACAAAAACTTTGATTTTTTTGAAAGAATTTTAAGACAATATATATTATTTTTCCTTTGTAAAAAAAATTCATTCTTATATAAGGTGGTTGCATCTTATTTTACTCCTTGACCTAATCCAATCCATCCATTAAGTTAGGTTGTTTGTTTGCTTGCTTGTTTTGTTTTGTTTGTTAAGTTGAGATCTCCCATATTGTGCGTCCCTTGGTCACGTGCTTGGTACCATCAGAAAGCCCTTGATGAGGAATGCTTTGTTTCATGATGTTTGGACTCATAGTTGAAAAAATATTGAATTTCAAAGTTTTTATGAATTCAAAAATTAGAAAATGACTTTTACTTTTATTTTGATTGAAGCAACAACACAAGGTACACTAATCCATCCATTAAGATGAGTTGTTTTGTTTGATACAATGAGCTTCCTTGGACTATGTGTCCCCTGGTCACATTCTTGATACTATGAGAAAGCGCTCTCTTTCAACTGCCCAAGCCACTAGCTGACTGCTACTAAGATATTCTGCTCTAAAAGCGACCATGTTCTAAATGCAACCCCTATGTAGGTATGGGTGACATGTTGCTTGAAAAATCTATTACTGTCAATGATGAGTTTGGTACGCTTCCATGGTCGCTTAATTTTTGGGAAGCAGAGACCAAACCTGACAATCCCATGTGAGCAACAATTGTATGGACATGCTCTGCTTGTACTACAAAGTTAAGTGAACTTGTTAGAATTCTCATGAGCTGTAAAGTATTGAAACAAAAACTCTTCTCCATTATAAAACTAACAAAGTGGTCTACATTATAAAGTGGTCTACATTATAAAGTGGTCACAGCAAGGGAGGGAGCATTTGATGGAGTGAATCATTTGTTCTCGCTTTAACTTACATGAACTCCAATTCACGGAACTTAGGTAGCTCTCCATTTGACCATCAATATATCTTCGTGGAGTTCGTGGTTTTTTAAAAAAAAAACTTTTAGCACAGATTGAAGGAACACGCATACTTCATGGGAATTGAACTGCCTTGGACAGAACTGGCCAGGGCTCTTCTTGGTGGGTATAAGCAATAGTAAATTTTATGTTTGTTTTTTCCCCCTTTTTTGGGTTGGAAACAAATGGAAATCCATTACAAAACAAAGAAAGCCCAAGATGCTGGACACAGAGGAACATTTTTATGTTTTTTGGCACCCAACTTTGGACAGCATTTTTGAGTTGAAATCTGGGTGTACTTTTAAAAACTCTTGCCTAGAGAATACTCCATATCTCTTTTTCAGTGAAATTTCGAAAAAGTTGAGGAAATGATGTATAGTAGCTCATCAGGGACTTCTCGAGCATGTGGGGTTGGTGATGTAGCATGTGCAACAGGTAGGATAGATGCGTAGAGAGTTGGTGATCGTAGAAATCTTATCATTCTATAGAGGCATAACATTACCTGAGTACAGTACAGTAAAAATGGGAAATTTTTATTTTTATTTTTTTAATTTTTCCCCTCAAAACACATGGGCAATTTCCATTGATAAAAGGAAACGGAACACAGAACCAAAGAAAAATGGGAACTTTCAAAAGTAAGGTGGTACCCCAGAACCGCCACTTTTTGCTACTATGACTAGTTACTATTTATTAGATTGTTCATTTTCTTATTGGCAAGTGAATTTTGTTGTAAAATCATTTCTTCCACCAAGGTACAAAATTGATTTTGGAGATGTACAAAGAGTGAAGATGGCCAGTGCCCACCTTATAGAGTCCCATTATAGACCAATCCAATTAGAATTTTTGGGTCTATAACCTGATTTTGTTTTCTTACATCCTAATGGAGTAAAAATTACACTTAATATGGAATTGGAACTCAAAGGGTTGGAATTGAGTTGAAAAGTCACCATTTTATGAATTCAATGATCAACAATATGTAACTTCTACATATAACAAAAGATTCATTGGTTATTTTACAATTGTGAAGGAAAAAAGGGTGGTACTAAGTACGACCAATTAGTTAAAAATTAAAATATTGAGAATTACAAAAATGTTGTTTCTAGAACTAAATAGTCAAGCTAGTTGTGTAAAATAAGTATGTTTCTAATCCTCTATGCTAATCAATCATAACATTACTAAAAATTTATCTTTTTTTGGTCATTGGTTATTAAAAGGTCAATTTTGATGTGTATAATAAGTACTATGTCAAGTTCACAACACTAATTGGTCATTACATTACTGAAAATTTGTCCTTTTTGGTCATTGATTATTGAAAATTTGTCTTTTTTGGTCATTAGTTACTACATAGGCACCTTATACCATGTAAATTTCTAAAACATCTTTGATTTCACATATGAAGCAAGATGTAGCCTAAAGGTTTCTCACTACCAAGCATTAGGTGAAGAGTCCAAACCCCATGACTTGTGATTTTTTTGTAGTAAAGTTGTGTTTTAAGAATGTTGAAAAAACATGCAAAAATTGATTAAATTGACATGATGTAAGAATTCAATAAAGGTACTTTAAGGTACGTCTTAGGCACATGGTTTTTGAGTAAGTTTTCTTTGAAATATCCGACCTTTCATTATGCAATTTCTAAGTGACTATTGCATTTGATATCCCCTTTTTTCTTGTAGGGGAAGCTTTTGGATTGTTATTGAAAGAGACACACTTAATTTGACTCCAAAAGGACAAGATTAGTCCCCCTTATTAGGGTTCACATTAGGAAGCTATGCGATTTGCTTTGTCCACCTATTGTGAGTGTGGGTCAATCTACAAAAATAAATTGACCAAAGGATGGTTGCAAGAAATACTTATCCTATATTTTGTCCCTTTGCTCTCAAACATATGGTTTTTTGCTCATAACTTTTGTGTTATATGTTAGTTTTATATGAAATTTGAAATGAAGTTACATGTGGTAGTTGTAGACATTGAATAATTTTTTTCATTAATCATTGTAAAATCATTTTAATATTTTTTAAACAACCCCTAATTGGATGTCTATCTTGGCCATTTGGAATGGTTTAAGTACTATTTTTGACCCAAAAATGGAAATTTGAAGCTCAAAATTAGTTATCAAGGATTTTTATTAAATTTACAGAAAAAATAAATGTATTTACAAAAAATAGTAAATTAACCACCTTCCACGTGTGCTCAAAGTGCACCACATTTTGCGCAAGTGCAAAGAACTCAATTTTTTTCCCCGAAGATGAAAATGGTTGAGAAGGAGAAGCTTTAAGTTAGAAAAAGTAATTTGTTTTATTTATTTATTTGAATATTTGTCCTATTTTCTAAAAATCAAGCATCAAAGTGTCCATTTTTTTGATATTTTCCATCATGGTTTTTTGTGCATAACTTTTAGAGATGAATTTTTCTAAATCTAAATTTTTAGAAACAATGTATTTTTAATGCTTTACAAATTATCCATATTTTATTTTATTTAAAAATTATTATTTCAAAAGTCATAGTATTCACTAAAATAGGCCGTTCTTAGCCATAAACAACAAATGTTTCTTGCAACAAACCCACAATACTTGTAGATTATTCTATATTTTGTCATTTTTTTGCTATAAAAAATTTGAGAATCCAAAATCTATAACTATATTTAATAACCAAAGGGCCTGCAAGGGACTAATTAGGCTTCCTACCTTATTATGATTTGAAAGTGGTGACAATCATAGAAAGAATGTGTATGAAAGGGTATAAAAGAGTTGATATCTACTCTTGAGAATGATGGCTTCATACAAATAGTCTACAATCTTTTTTACACAAATAACTATTTGTAGTCATCAATCTCAATAAGCACATTTTCATAGAATAATGCATAAGATTTTATAGATTTAAATAATTATATTTGACTTTTTAAATGACTAGGAAGTCTTAAAATGACTTGTAGATGACATATTACACCTCTAGGGGATGGAAGAAATAATTTAATCCAATTTTTTGGGGAGTTGGTCAAGTATTTTTGTAATAATGTGGTTTTGAAAATTCTCTCTATGTAGTATTGTTCACTTTTCTACATATCACTATGTAGTGTATTTATTTCAAGCTCTTTGTTCTTGACATGAATATGAGTAATGAAAAGATTTTTTTTGAATTTGAAGCCACCTACTAAAATGAATCTATTAAAGTGCACTTTCTACTCCAACTTGAAATTTTGAAAAATTTCCATAATAAATTTTCAAATTTTTTGAGCTAATTTGTATTTGATATGAATTTTCTTCATTTTTTCCTTAAAAAATCACCAATTTTCACCAAAAAAAAATGAAAACTTTATAACTTATAAATGTAGCATTGTTAACCTCTTGTATGTATCAAGGTCCTTTTCCTTTCCTCACAAGCTGAATTTTTCAAAATACTAAATTAATGTGCTCCTAGTGGCTTTTATCTTAACCTATACTAAAAGCCAAGGATCCAAGAAAAGAATATTACTTCTTTGTAAGCTTCTTGGAGGAAGGGGGAGCATATGGAACTTCATAATGTTATGGAAGACACTTGATTTCATGTATGAAAAATAAAAAATAAAAAATTCTAAAATAAGTAGTCACAACATGGAACATAAGGTGAACTGCTCCATCACAAGCAAACAACCTATTATAAACACCACTAGGGATTGAGCCATCAAAATCTTTCATCAATCCATGACAAACAGGTTTTTTAGTAAATGATATTTGAGATACATTAGGTTGAGTTAATGATCACAATCAAGCCTTGGATGATGGTGATGGAGTGACAAGTGACTACAATAGTGACTTCTACCTTCATGGTGCAAATTCATCATAAGAAGTGACATTTTTAGGCCTTTATGTTGAGGCCATGTTAGGAAATATTGTAATTGCTTTAGATGAGTTAGATGGCCACATGGATACACTTTTTGTTGAGGCCTTCAAGGCCATATTAGAAAATATTGTCATTGATTCAACCCCCAAAGGACATTGCAAGCCCTACAAGCATTTTGAAAGTCAAAACCTAGATTTTCACATAATTCATAGTTTTAAATGTTTTTAAATTTAACTAGGAAAATGTAGCTCCAATAATCTATTTTTTATTCCATTTGATTTTTTTTCAAATTTTAATTTTGGAACACTTTGAAGATAGCATCTTAAAAGCTCAAAATACATCACTTTTGAACTTTTTCTACTAAATTTCTCTTGGTGTGAACCCCATGGAGTAGATTAATTACACCATAATGGCACGCATGATGTTTGCCATTGTTATTTCCATTTTTCCTTAAAAATTCATACTATTTAAGTATTCTTGTAATTTTTATAATTTTTACAAATAATTCTTTTAATTAAAATATATAATTCAATTTGATATTTTTAATTATGAAAAAACGAGATTAAATTTTAGGCATACAATACTACATATTAAAAATGTCAAAATTTTGAAATGTGTGTTTTAATGTAGAAATCTCATGAAGTTTGATCAAGCCCTCACATAAAATGTCTTTTAAAGGGTTAAGTGAGTAAGATGACCATTATGGACACACTTTTTATTGGTTTTGGAATGGTCTATAGATTCTTTTGGGCCAATTGAGTAGTCCACTTTCAAAAATTCCTAGCAAATTCATACTTTGTCAAAAAAATAATTATTTCAATTGCTCTTTCCATTTCTCACAATTTTTTTCATGGATCTTCACATTTTAAAAATTTCCAACAATGCTAACTGGCAAACTAGTGGCATCCTACCTATGGTTGACTTGTTTACCGGCTACTAAGGTAGAAACACCCAAAATCGTTACTTTAAGTAATTCAGCATAGTTAGAGGCATATTTCTCTAAAAATAATATTTTTGTAGTATATGCAAGTGAAAATCATGAATATTAAAAAAAAAATAGATTTTTCAGACATTATATGTAATTTCTATGATTTTCAAAAGTATTGGCTGCCTAGACCACTAAAACTGTACAATAGGTGCCTCCAAAACTGAACCCTGCAAAAATCAACTGTCAGCAAATCACAGTCAAATTGTGTCCTTCGAATGTGTTGGCCAATCAATGTTGAGCATGTGGAGGACACATTCACTAAAGTCTAGGGACATAATTGGGTGAGTCTAGGAACAAATAATAGGAACATGTGCGGTTTTGGGTGTTTCTACCTTAGAGTGTAAGGATTTATGCAATCAAAGGCCTATTCTTTCAGGGTTAAGAATCAAAATAATATGCATACCTTAGGTTTATTTTGTTTTCATCGATATACTAAGATCTAAGAAACTATGAGACGCCAAGTGACATTATTGGTACTACTTGAAGGCTCTCTAGAAGGAGGGGTGCATAGACTTTGTTTTGTGGCATTTGGACAAATAGTATGAAAGTTATGAAATTTCAAAAAATTTATGAATTCAAAAATTTATTTAAATCACTTTTTATTTTGAAAAAATCATATTTTTCACGTTGCATGTCTAAATGCCACAAAAGAAAGCCTTTGTTTTTCTTTGTGCATAAAGCTTTCTATTTTTTCCATTTTGTGGCATTGGGATATACAATGTGAAAGTTATGGGTTTTTTTAAATTAAAAAGTTGAATTAAATTATCTTTTATTTCACTTTGCATGTCCAAACACCATGAAACAAAATCCTTGCACTCCTTAGTGCATAAGATTTTCTATTTGTATCAAGAATACAACCTCTCACATTACAATAATAAAAGTTTTTGAATTTCAAAGTTTTAATGAATAAAAAAGTAAATTTAAAAAAAAAAAAATTTGGATGTGGCAACAATACATGGCACACTAATCTATACCTTAAATTAGGTTGTTTTGTTTTGTTTGACACAATGAGATCTAACAAACAGTGAGGCATCTTTGGTAGTGTTCAAAAGCTCTTTACAAGGAGGAGTGCATGGACTTTGTTTTGTGGCAATTGGACCTACGATGTAAAAGTTATTAAATTTCAAAGTTTTAAAAGATCATAACTTTCACATCGCATGTACAATCACCACCAAATAAAGCCCTTACACTCCTTCATGTAGAAAGCTTTCTATTCATGCCAATTTTGTGACATTTGGACCTATGGTGTGAAAGTTATGCATTTTTTAAAATTATATAGAATTGAATTAACCCCTAAAGGACTAAGTGTTCGTTCAACATACACAAAAAAATCATGTAGGTTCCTATGAAATCATTTTTGGTTGGATGTTCATGAAATTTGGACACAATATGTAAATATGTATCTCCTCTGGGGGGGGTTTCCGATTGGGTGATTGAATCAAAAGTTATGCTGCCCCAAACTTTTGGGGTAGTTTGGGTAATTTGGAAATATTTGGAGAATCTTTTGCAAAAAAGCTCATCAACTTTTGAAATTTGGCATGTATGTAACTAGTCAAATATGGTATACAATTGTCAAAAAGTAACAAACACTAATTCTCAAATCACATTCTAAGAGGAGTCAAACTTTGTTAGCTATATTGGGGCGGTTCCAAGAAAAAACAATTTCTTCTAACTTCAAGTCCTATTATCTTGCAATCTATTAAGTTAAAATTCTTAAAAAAATTTCCACATAATCCAAATGTTTGTCCCTAACTTTTCAATGTTCAGATTTCAAATAAAAAATATCATCATTGCACAAGAAATTATCAAAAAATGACTAGTATATTGCCAATTCACTTAACCTCCTTGCATTAGAGGGTGACTTAGAGTAAGCTAAACTCCATATCCACTTTTAAAATTTTTTGTGAGTGAACCTAACATCATATACTTGCAAATGGTCAAAATTCTCATATTTGTGTAAAACAAAAAATTTACTCCAAAAGGGCCCGAATTCTCTTGATCCTATTTTGTAAGAATGAAAGAACATTTTTTTACCACTTCAAAAGTAATAATCTTTCAACCCACACAACCAAATGGGCTGAAGTTTTTTCCACACTGTGGTAGAATAATTACTTTAGTATTTTACCGTTGAAGTTTATAAAAAAAATAAAAATTCAATTTTTGTTTTTGAATAACATTTCCTAAACCCACAGTTTTTAGTTTTTGACGATGTCTCCCTAAATCCTTCCCCCCGTCCTTTGGAGGTTAAATTATCTTTTATTTTGAAAAAATCATAGCTTCACATGGTGTGTCCAAACTCCTCAAAACAAAGCCCTTGCACTCCTACGTGCATATAGCTTTCTATCCTTATCAAGAACGCATCCTCTCACATTGCGCTTCATTCATAACTGATATTGAATTTTTTTTTTAAATTAAAATTTTAAAAAACCAAAAAATTGTTATACATTAAAAATTAGAAAATATTTGTATTTATGAACCGGAACCGGCCGGCCGGCCGGGTGTTTTTCAGTTGTGACCACGGGAATCCTGCCGAAGGAGCAAGCCGTCTAAGGCGTTGACACGTGTCCTCAGAGACACCTGTCCCTCGAGGCTTTGACCGTGTCTTTCGTCGACACGTCATGTCTATGCTCCGTACCACTCCCAACAAATAACAGGGCCCGTTCCAGTTTCATGATGCCAGGTAAAATTTACCCTGAAATCAATCTGCCTTTGGGGGGCCATGGGAAACATTTGCTTAAAATTTTAAAAATAAATAAAAATCCAGAGCACTCATAGGAGGTCTAACTACTTTGGAAGGTCTCCCCTTTTCACACACAAAATTCCAAGGAAGAATATAGAATTTTTGTCTTACATAGGAGGATTCTTTGTCATCCGTTAGACACCTTTAGGCAACCATGTTGTTATAGGTTTAACTTTGGATAGAGGCAAGCTCCCATGACCAAGGTAGTCACCAAATTATCCTGATTACTTGAACCAACAAATGCGTAGTTCGTTTCTACATTTAATAGTGAAAATATTCAATATTGCAATTTAGATTAGTGGCATCCTTGTAGGGTTAACCCTAGAAGGATATGCCGCCCATGACTACAAATTTTATGCCTAATAATCCATTACAAACTCCCTAAAATTCTTAAAATGCCATTTTGCAATTGTATTTGAATGAAATTTATATATTTTTTTTCAAAGATGAAATCATATGTCTATTATGAGGCTTACAATTTTCATGTTCTTTTGTGAAAATTTGAAATTATTGTGAATTTTTAAATGAAAAAGTGAAGAACAATTCATATCCAATACAAAATATCCTAAAAAAAAATCTGAAATGTTCATTACAGGTGTATGTTATAGTTTATAGTTTCATGGTATATATCAAAGTTGTTGTGTAATTCTATAATCAAGAATCATCAAAATGTAGGTATAGGCCTAAAGTTCAAATTGCAATAAAATATTTACTTTTTCAAAATTTTCGATTGGAATAGGAACCAAATTTGATAAACTTCATTTCATCATCTTGTCTTAAATTCAAAAAAATATCATTTTTATGATTCAAATTCACATCAAGTGTAAAGAACAACAAGTGACCAAAATACATTGTATGAGGGGTGATATGTGGATTAAGCATATATTCTTTGAATAAATCAATAATATAATAGTGACTTCAAACACATATATAAAATAGAAATGGAAAATTTGGGTAAAAAAGTCTACTTTTATTTGACCCACAAGAGACATTTATTTTGAAATGGGGTGCAATTTGACCCTATGTTGTCCCTTGAGGTTGGATGGATCATATCTAATTTATTCTTTAATCCCTAGAGTTTCCCGCATCCCCAAAGTGGATCTACCTTGGTCAAACTTAATTGTAACTTTTAAGTTATCCATTTGTTGTTTTTGATATAGACTTAGAAAATGAAGCCAATAAAATTATTTACCTACTCTATTTCAAAACATTGGAAATATTCAAAAATTCAATGACTTATTGCAAACTACAAGATCTAATTATTAAAATCCTTATAATACAATATTATGCATATTTCACCCATAATTTTTTTCTTTTAATCATAGTTTAAAATTAAAATTATAATAAATTATTTCTCATTCAAAACTTTATTTTTGGTTTAAATTATATATTATTCTATTTTTTTCAAATTGGTATTTTATCAAATCAGTATAATTTTATTTCTATACCAAAAATTCTAAAAAAATCAACATTTATATAGGAGGCATTGATTCATTTATGAATCAATTGTATGATGGTTAAATTTAACTTCTATAATAGTGATTTGATTCAAAGGGAATCACCGAGGTTGTTTGGGGTATAAAAAAAAATGATTTTGTGAGAAATTTTCACACTATTCTTTATGGCTACTTCAAATTTCATGAAGATTTTTTAATTATTAACTGAATTGTTTTTTATTATATTTATCCATTTATTTTCATTTATTGATATCAAAATTACAATTAATTACAATTAATTATAAATCTAATAAGGATTTCCACATTAATAGATTGCACATAGTCTTGTATAATAAAAATAATAGATTGAAATTCAAGTACAAATTAGAAGGCTAAATTGAGCCCCCAAACAAATCTTTGAATATATGGCAATAAAGTTGGGTTTTTAAAGGTTAGACATCAAAGTGAACTTCAAGGGTTTGATTTTCAAAGAATTTAGTGAGAATAGCACTATGAATATTCAATTATAGTCCAATTTTTTGATATCATTTTTTTTCTCTAAAATATACATCAATATACGTCTATATTTTGTCCTTTAAATCACAATTTGAAAGTGTTTTCCCCTCATTTATTTTAGTTGTGTGAAAATTGTTGTGAGGTGTGAAGATTGCATGACCATCAAAGAAAATTGATTCTTTCAATGTTATAACTTGAGATTAATTTCAAAGGGACGGGCCAGTCATAGTGGAAATTATCCTTTCGATACTATGTGAATCATTTGTGTAAATGAAAACAAGGGCACTCATTGGAGGTCAAATTACTATACAAGACCTCCCCTTTTCACACAAAATTCCAAGGATGAACATCTACACTTCTACCCTAGATTGAGTATTCACAACATCCTTGTAGGGTTAATGTAAAAATCTCCCCTCCCCTATTTTGTAGTGCATTTTCTCAACCTCTCTTTACCCATTCACAGTCTCTTGTTCTAGAAGATTATTCCAAAAGATAATTTTATCAAATAAAAAGTTAAAGTATATCGAAGTGTGAAGAGCGGGCAATGAGAGGTTCGATTCTCCTTTTGAGCCGGCGCGACTGATTGCGGGGGCTGACGCGCTCCTGCGGCATGATGAGGCCGTACGTGCCGCGCTGGAAGAAACTCATTCCGTGCTACCCGGTTTTGACAGGCCTAGCCTCATAACTTACTTCAAGCTTCTTGTGCACGTCGACGTCTGGCCCTCGATTCTTATTGATCCTTGTGCACGTCGGTAGAAGCAGTCGTGGAGAGTTTGGAGAGTCGCAGTCAGAGAATTCATTTTCCAGCTGCAAGCATACATGTTCTAGTCCCCGCTTGATCTGTCTGTCGATCCATCAAAAGCTAAGGTAGAGCAAGTTTCGTCTCATCATATTTCACAAGCTTTTCTAGACGGTTTCGTTTCGATTCGATGCAAGTTGCAACGTCTGCGTGAGACAACGTTCCGGGAGAGTATTATCGATGTGATCGAGCTCTGTTAGTTATGAATTCGGACTGATCGAGTCGCAAATTCATTCGCTTTGCGGAGAGGATAAGGACCCATTCTAGGCGGGATTTAGGAGGATTCAGAGAAGGGTCAAATTTCATATCTGGCGAGAGATTTGTGTGCTCGAGTCCGGAGATTCTGTTTCTGGAGGCGCTTCATGGCCGGTGATCGACAGCTTCGTCCGTGTGGGACATTCAATGGTTCGAAATTCTAGCCACAGTAAGGCTCTCATCTTCATCTTCTGTGTTTTGCACTGAGCTTGCGATTGAATACCGTCAATCTGAATGGTCAGATGATCATTGTTTTTTATTAGGTTACTTCGGCACTGCTCTAGAAAAATCTAGAAAGAGCAGATTAGTGCTTGCTTGTGTTAAGTAATTGGGATGTTGGTTGATTAATTGTGGGACGCGAATGTTCGAAAGGTCGATTCTTCTGTCAGTCTCGTTTTGGTCCCACTCTGTTATACAGTAAAAACAATTAGTGGGAACAATAAGCTTGGATTCCGTGCCCTCTCGACGTGTCAGTTAAAATGACGTGTTTCAGAGCGCCAAAATCGCGATGCTCACGTGCCCGGAGCTCAAAATAGCTGTCCTATTCATTTAGGTCGAAGGTTTCAGTCAGGCAATGGCGCGCTTTTAAATTACAATCCGCCAACTTAACGAGTATGAAGTCACTAGGCTTAAGAGCGTGGTCGTCAGAAGTACAGTAGGTCAAGCTTGAAATATGAAGAAGAGAAAAGAGTACTCCGTAATTGTGGCTTGTCTTAGGCTGATGAATCTGAGATTGCTATTCACTCTTAAAATTGCGAGATTCAAATGTGTTGTGAGGGAAGAGTTTTATAGGGGCAACTAGAAAATTTTACAGTATAATTCCCTTTAGAAGAAGATTCTCAATCCATTTTTTGGCTGACATGAGTCCGTTTGTTATAGAATGATTCCGTAAGAAGAACCCCGGACACTTTCGGGTCTGTTCGCTTGATCAAGACCCCACAGGGTTCCATTTAGCATAACGCTTCCTGGCAGAACTCTTACACCCCTGCTTGAACATGTTTCTGGTGGGTGATTTCTGACTTGAGCATGGACCCAAGTGCTGCTCTAATGCAAACACTTTTGAACTTTAGAGTGTTTTTTCCTGTGTCTGCCTTGCAGTCATAGTTGCCTCTGCAGTGGAAGTACTTTATGTTGTTTTAAAGTGCGCAATTGAAAGAAAGTTCATTGCAGAAGCATATTTTGAACCCTTGATCCCGTAACTTTTTAACACATCATGATGTGGATTAATCCTCTTCCTTCAAAGAGCAATTAATTGGATTTGTTACAGAAGAGAATGTCCTCGTTGAGTTTGAGTTTGTCCCGTGTATGCCACTAATGTGGAAATTTGCGGAGGGGTGAACATTACTCCTTCAGTCATTAATCCATGCATCAAACAATCTTCAAAACCCGTCTAGGTCATGAGTGCCATTTTGAGCCTTCACTCGTACAAGAATTCTGACCTTCCAGATGGAGAGCTTGATGTAATGACCAGTACTTACAACAGGGTTTACCTGCTATTCCAACAGGAGATTAATAGGCATTGACACCGAGCCTCATGTGAGCTTAAATTATTTTCCACCCTGCACTCTGCACCCAATCATGTCTAGAGGTTGGACATCTTCAAGCAGATAACAACAAACTTGGATGCGAAGAATGTCGTCGAGGAGGATGTCCTTCCCCCGAAGGACCTCTGAGCGAGCATGTAGCTGCGGGATCCTAGTAATCGTATGCGCTCTGGGGATCACGACTCTGCTCTTGTTCGGCCTGGAATACAGTCACATCAGATTCCTCTCTCACATGTCAGGAATATACCCCCAGGATGGCGCATCCAGGAAAGCCAGGGAGTACCAGATCTCGAACGTTCCAGAATTGATCGACGCAATCAAGCAAGAAACCGCAAGAGTTCAACCTCCCGAATTCAGCGAACTAGATCGCGCAACCTGGAACAAGGAACACCCTTGCAAAAGTCGAACAGAACTTGAGCCTTTTTACAAGCGACGGAAGTTTGTGAAGCATGTCAAGGCGAATCGAAAATGGGCTGCAGTGCTACAAGAATATGCAAAACTCCATCGCGCTTGTCTGCAGAAGATCGATTTCAATGCAACGAAATATTTCTTGGCCAGAAATGACAGCTCGGGATGTAAGTTCGCCGTGGCGGGTGGTCCAGGGTGGGCAGGGCTGGGCAACAAGGTGCTCCCCACGCTGGCAGTGTTACTGTACGCCGTCCTCACTCAGAGAGTCTTACTCGTCCCTGCTTCGAAGCTCCTCCCTGACATCATGTGCGAGCCTTTCGAAGGCTCATCGTGGGGTATAGACCCGGAAATGAAGTTCACGCCGAGCGAGGAGCATGAAGACATGTGGAGGCCTTTCTCCGAGTTCGAGGCTATGGTAGACACCAGCATCGCCCGAGGCTCTTCCAAACGAAACCCTAAACAGTTGTACGCGGTGCGGGCTGCGCAATGGTGTCAGCCCGTGCCCCGATTCTACTGCAACATGGAGCAAGCGTTTCTCCAGAGCGACGTTTCATGGATCTACTTCTCCAGCTGCATCCATTTCATGCCAAAGCTATTTGCCATCCCTGCGTTTCGGCCCGTGCTGGAAGACCTATTTCCGGATAGGAAGGTCACGACGCACATGATACGCTCAGTAATGCACCCAGCGGATTCCGTTTGGACTCGCGTCAAGAGCGTGGACAGAATGTATCTGGAGCACGCCGACCGCCGCGCGGGAGTCCAAATCCGGTACCGCGACGTCAAACCCCAGTTCCAAAAAATCCACGACAAGGTCAATGCCAAAGTGCTGGAGTGCGGGTGGAGCAACGGCATCCTTCCCCTCGTAAGCAACGGCACGGCTAAATCTTCCCTGGCGAGGACGGTTTTCGTCACCTCCCTGTTCCCGGACCTGCGCGATCTCCTCTCCGACCTGTACCACCGGAACCCCCCCCCGTCCGGCGACGTGGTGGGCGTCTACCAGCTCAGCCACGGGGAGGTCCAGAGGTTCGGCCTAGAGGAAGATGTGCAAGCCTTGTCGGAAGTCATGTGTTTGAGCTTCTCCGACGATTTGATGGTCACGCCCATTTCCACTTTCGGGGAGATGGCGCAAGCATATGGCGCTTTGAAACCTTACTACCTGGAGTACCGAGACGACTCCAGTTTGCCGCCCTGTGAGCGCAGCTTCAGCACGGAGCCGTGCCACCAGGATCCGGCCGCGAACTACACCTGCCCGCACGACGCGAGTGTGGACGGGAAAGCCATCACGGACGTGGTGAGCGCAATTAGGGCTTGTCCCGTCATCGACACGCCGCGGGGAATGCAGCTCGTGACGCTGGATGCGCGTTCCGAAGGGGTGCCCCGTCCTTCCCAAAGTAAGTATCAAGGGTAATCTTCCCTATCTAGGTATTACTTAACTTGAGGTGAACATGCCTATTATCAAGCGAATTCACTACGTGAGTATCAAGGGTAATCTTCCCTATCTAAATGTAATTTGAGGTAAACATGCCTATTATCAAGCGAATTTGCTACATGGGTACCTTTCACATTTTTCAATGATTGAGAAGTTAGATAGAAGCCATTTTCAAGTAGAATCAAGCTATTCAAGTAAGAAATTAATTGTCCCTTCCAAAAGTGTAGTGCTGTGATGCTATAGGGTTGCTAAGGCTCTCGGTAATGAAAATATCTTTGGGTGAGACAATTGGGTGGCTAAGAGAATAAGGTAGATTTACCTTACGATAGAGTTTAGTAGAAAATTTATCTTCAATCAATAGAATTGTTTATTTAGGATTTTTTTCTTATTTGAATTAGGGCTGTATTATAAAGGCACTCACCTTTTTATGATGTTACTTGGTGAGAAAGTTGTGCATATGTTTGTACTTTAGATTGTATTCTAATTTTTGTAAATTCAATTTGGCTATTGTTTAGTGTAATGTAATATTCATTGTAGAGATATTTTACATATCAATTGTGATGTTCATGGTTGATCCAAAAGTGCTCTTTTAGAAGTTTACTAATAGTTTAAAAAATCTCAATTGGGCATGTATTGGTAGGGGTTGTATTAAATTCCTTTGTCTAGTCCATTTCTTTTTTATCATCATGAATGACAATTAATCACAATAATAGTGATGAATTGCCTTTCTTCATATTCACTAAGATTACGAATACGGGACTTGAGTTCTCACGTAGCACTCTATACGAGAATAGCCCGAGAAATCAGGCATTCACGCAAGGATCTAACCCTTGAAAATCCGTGATGGTGGAAGTTGGGGAACTATGTGCCATGTATTGTTGTCACAATAAAATAAAATAAAAATAAAAATAATTTTCTAATTTTTTAATTCATAAAAACTTCAAAAATCAATAACTTTCGCCTTGTAGGTCTAAACTCTAGGAAGCAAAGCCCATGCCCCCTTCCTTGCAAAGAACTTTCCAACAATACCGAATATGCAAGCAAGGGACTCATGATTCAAGAGATTTCAACGTAAGAAACAAAACTAATTAACTAACTAACTTAATGGATGGATTCTTAATGAATTCAAGAAATAGACAAAAGTAGCCTTTAGTAGAGAGACCATATTTTATTACTCAAAAATTCAAATATGGATTGGTTTCTAGAATTTTAAACTATATGATCATTGATTGAAAATCATAAAGAAGTATTTGTTGCTACAGTGAAATAAATGTTTTTTTAATAAATATGGGATGAAATTCAAATTTTTTAAAATGTCCTATGACAGCATGGTCTTCTCCAATGCATCTATATTTAATTGTGACAATGTTGCAAAACAAAACTTTACAAATTATTGTCTAGATTGTAGATTCTCTAAACATGAGAGCCTATAAGATTCTTGAACTCCAAGGTAGGGGGGGCCTTTTTGTTTTCCATGAATCAAGACTCCTTTCACTGTAGAACATCTTGAATGCAAACTTACCTAAGTATTGACACTATTATAACAAGGATATATTTTTTATTTTAGTGCTATCATAGAAAGACCCCCCACCTTTCCATTTAATTCATAGAGATCTAAAAAGTCCAATTTGGTTTGTAATATTTTTTTTATTTGACACAAAGAGGCATGAATTGATGGTGAATATGATGGTGACAATAGTTTATATTTATATTGAGCTAGATTCAATGATACATGGAAGTCCAAATTTGGATTATAATTGCTCTTCCTAACTGTCTCAAAAGTTGCAAATTGTCATGTATTTTACTTGTCCAGTGTTGTATTTAAATATAATAAGGCATAGATACTAAAATGAAATCCAAGTGAAATATGTTAATTGTTAGATTTTTAATGTAACAGTGTATGTTGTACCATATTTTAGTATTTTATCGCAAAAGATACTTAGACACTTAATAAAATAAAACAAAATCTTGTCAATTTTTTAATTTCTTATGTGATGAACCATTGAAATATTAACACAAAGTATCGAAATTAAAAATTTGTAGTATATGATAGTCACAAGAGGGATTTAGGGCCAAATAGAAAGGAGAGTGAATGTGAGTGTCATTAGGAAGCATTCAAAAGAAAAATAATACATATTCATGGTTTCATAAAATTCAAATTTAGATGCCTTAGAAACTTTTCAATTGCATCTTATAAAGAAGATAGTTATTCAACAATTTTTTTGTTTAATAAAGCAATTCAATAACTTTTTGAAGGCTATTGATGTAAATTCAACTTTCTTATTTTTTATAAATATACAACTGATTTTTTTTGTATTATTGTAATAAAAACTTGAGCTTAGTACTTGCCTATTTCTTTTACAATTGTGGAAAGGACAAAAAGCATACAATTTATCTATTGTTAATATCAATATAATAATTTGATTTATTTGGTATATTTGTGATAGTACATTGAATCCCTACAAACATTAGACTGATTTAGTATGCTTAGTACCTTTAAGAAGTTCTTGTAAAGGAGGTTTGAATACATAATAAGTTATATCCAATTGCAACTTAAAAATAAAAAATAAAAAATATTAAAAATTAAAATTGATCCCCCCCAAAAGGTCTTTTTTAATAGTTTTCAAAGTAAGTGACGTATTCACTACTTTAATAATGGAATTTGGTGTCATAGTTCCTAAAATGTTATCTACCATATCATGTAACTCTAATTCTCATTTAGCTAACAATCAAGGTTCATATTGAATACTAATATAGTGCAAAGTGAGCCATCATATGGTTCCCAAAGGCCCATAAAAGCACTAACTTGGTACGCATAATTGTTGACCTTTGAAACCATGCCATGTAGCTTGGTGCCCCAAGGCCACCTTTCTACTAGTAATCAACTAATGAACCAATATCATATTTACAATATTTACAAGCGGAATTAGGTTTGTTGAAGAAGCGGAAGGACTTTGTTGAAAATTATTCAGCATTTTTACTTTGTAATATAGAATAACTATGATATTGGAGAAATTATATTAAAGAGGCTTGGGTGCAATTACTGAGCAGATCTCAAAACCAGCCATGAAAGCAGCTCCCGTCAGCCAGCGTCGAAGCCAGCCAGCTAGCCACGCGCGAGTTATAAGCTTAGCCCGCCACGACAGATCCACAGATCATGTCTGTCCTCCCTTCCTCAGTCGGATTGTTCTGACGTTTGCTGGATTGCCAACTCCATGTCGGCGACAATCCAAGCGCCCATCATCGCTAGATCGCCCCTTCGACAGCCAGAACGGCTAATCGCAGTCAAGGGCGACTCCTGTAGCGTTCAATCCTGGTCTCGTGGGCGCTTTGCTGTTTCCAGTATGGTAGGCGATCGGGGCTTGCGCTTTCGCTGTCCATCGATTCGGAGTGTGGCGGGGGGCGGATCATCTTGATGCGACATGAGGTGAGCAATCGCTTCGGAGCTTTAGTAGATCGTCACTGTGTTCTAGATCTTATGCGCAAATCACCTGTGATGTTTGTATTGATTTCGCGATAGTTTGACTGCGCAAGTTGTCTGGAGGGTATTGATGGAGGATTAGGGTTGAGAGAGGAGGGTTCTTTCTAGCTAGGATTGAATTCGAGGGCGTCTCTGTGGGAAGTTGCTGACCTTGAGAATGGTTGTGTTTTCTTGGCTTGCAGGGTGGGTGCTTGGTGAGGTGTGAGATGCGATACTACCAAGATGAACCGCCAAGCCCTAGGATTCGTCCCTAGGAGTTTCCAGTGGTCACCTCCGGGAGTGCCATCGCGGTACGTTTCTGCGAGAGTGGTGTCGCTGGTGGTGTTTCTAGCCACAACAGCGCTCGTTTTGTTCACTCTGTTTCCGCGATACTCGCCCCCACCTTCATAC
The DNA here is from genome assembly GCA_950106755.1 of Climacium dendroides. NCBI lineage: Eukaryota > Viridiplantae > Streptophyta > Bryopsida > Hypnales > Climaciaceae > Climacium > Climacium dendroides. Next base: position 33,882,893 of record OX467083.1, on the reverse strand, counting down.
TTCCTCCCTCCCGCGGGTGAAGAGCCTACCTTCACTCTCCCCGGCTCGTTCCCGGAGAATTTGACGCAGCTCCCGGATGTGGCCGCTCTCGTCGCGGCAATACGAAACGCGACCGCTCGAGCTTCCCGAGGTCACGATGTGACGTTCACGACCGAGGCCCGGAAGCAATGGCATCAGCAACACCCCTGTCGCAGCCGCGACGAGCTGCAACCACTGTACACCCTCCGGCGAATCGTCCAGGACGTGACCCCGAATGCGAAGTGGAGCTCGGTGTTCAAGGAATACGAGACGCTCCATCGCGTGTGCACGCAGAACGTGGATGGCGACTTGGTGAGTTACTTCACGAATCGGGGCAACAGCAGCGCGTGCCGCTTCATCGTGGCGGGGATCGCGCCCGGTGCCGGACTGGGGAACAAAATGCTGTCCATGGTGTCCAGCCTCCTGTACGCCATTCTCACCCAGCGCGTCTTCCTGATCGCGGCTGACACGCTCGTGCCGGGCATTATGTGCGAGCCTTTCGAGGGTTCCTCCTGGCTCTTCGACCCCGAGTGGAAAGTCACCCCGGAGTACGCCCCTGGCAGGCAACAATACTGGGTTAACAAGGACGAGTTTTACAAGGAAGTCGACGGCGCGATCAACTCCAAAACGCCCGTGAAATCCTTCATCTACGGGCTTGTGACTAACGACGAGTGGTGCCAACCCGGGAAGCGCTTCTTCTGCGACACGGAGCAGTTCTACTACCACATGGTCCCATGGCTGTATGTTAACGGATGCTTCTACTACCTGCCCAAGCTCTTCGCCATCCCGTCCTTCCAACCGGTCCTCCTGGAGCTTTTCCCGGACAAGATGGCGCTCCCGCACCTCCTTCGATCAGCGATGCTGCCTGCTGACGACGTCTTTCGACGCATCGAACAGATCCACTCGCTGTACTTCCGGAACGCCGATCGTCGCGTCGGCTTCCAAGTGCGCTACCGAGACGGGGAAGCCGATTTCAACAGCACGCATCAGCTCATCATCGATCGCGTCCTTAGCTGCGCGCTGGAGAATGGAATTCTTCCCGAACCAGGAGCCAGGGGCGCGCCGCCAAACGGCACTGGCACCGGCACAAACGCCAGGTACCAGACATCAGTGTTCATTGCGTCTCTCTACCCCGCGCTGCATGATTTCCTTGGCGAGCGGTACATCCGCAACCCGCCCGAGATGGAAGACGTGGCAATTGTGCAAGTGACGCGAGGGAAAGAGCAGCATTTTAATGACGAGGAAGACAGGCAAGCACTCACCGAGATTATTAGTCTGAGCTTAGCGGATTATTTGTTCGTCACGCCGTTGTCGACGTTCGGAGGGTTAGCTCACGGCTATGGAGGGCTGCTTCCGTGGTTCATTGACAACCGGCCCACCAGTGAACTGGCTTGTGTCCGAGCTCAAACCGTGGATACTTGTTACCAGGTTCCGAAGTTTACTTACGACTGTCCGCATGAGCCCGAGTTGGACAAGCAGTGGGTTATTGCCAAAGTGGGATTCTTGAAAGACTGTTTGCCTGTCGATGCTAAATACGGGATGCAGTTGATTACGACGTAGGTGCACATGCCGAATTCATTTAGGGTTAGGGTTAGGTATCAAGTTTGCGTGTATAAGGAGACTTCCTGCAGCCATCTTTCATGTAGAGTATACGATTTTGGCACAGGTGTTGGTTTCATTCTATCTAGATGCAGAATTCTTACAGGTCTGGGTTTGAATTCCGAGTCGCTTATGAGACTTCCTGCAGCCATCTTTCGTGTAGAGTGTATGATCTCGGCAGAGGTATTAGTACGAAAGGGTGATGAGCTTTGAAGCTGCTGTCGCGGGGAACATGTAAGAATATTTTTTCCCTTAATTTCTGATATGAGTTGGGGTTCAATTTTGGTTTCTTGATGTTTCGCTTGTATCCATTTCTGGTTCATGCTTTATTGGATTATTGTACCGCAGGTTTTCCCAGACTACGGTAGCGGCAGGCTAACATTGACTTTTTGAGAGAGCCGTAGGTCTCCAAAGATTCATTGAAGAGTTTGGTCCAAAGTTTAGGGTTTAGGGTTTGAAATCTTCCAAACAGATAAGGAAGCAGACCTTCCTCTCTAGTTGAAATGTTGGCCACTGGCTGAATCTATTTGCAGTGCTTGGGAAACAAGCTGCGAGCAAGAACGATCTTGGTCTGCTGCTTGTCTGGAATGGGCCCGAGCCTCTGCTGCCAACTTCATCATTAGATGACCAAACCGACCCATGGTTTCTAACTGCCTGGTGAGCGTCGCCATCTGTATTGCGGAATCTATGGTATTTTGTTTATGGATTTTCTTAGTCTTCTTTTTCGGTTTTGGAACATAGTATACCCATATTAGAGATATCCGTCAAGGAGTGCAAACAGAGTACGAGGAGGGTTGAGATTTGAAACTCTGCACCAAACTCTGTATAGAGCCTGCAATAGGTGGAAAACTCTGCATGAAAGTCCGCATGAAACTCATTATGTACTTGTCTAGAGAATATCTCTATTGATCTGTCCTGTCGATCTTGAACGATTCCTCATGACTAACTTGTACTCGTCTTCAAGTTGGATAGAGCTCTCATGGAGCACTTTGCTGGTACGAAATCCATTGCGTTTAGTATTGGAGTACTCTCTGGTTTTATAAAAATCCCCTAGATTGTTGCTCCTTGCATTATTGGTACACTTGGTGGCAATTCGATCATGCGTGTAGAAATTAAAACTACAACTGTGACAGGTACACATGAAGCTTGTGGGATTGGGTGCGATCCAAGTAGTGCAGGGGGTGCCCTCATTTCTGAGGATTTAGTCCTGATGATCCCAATGGAAGCTCCTGTGCAGCGATCCCAGATTACGTATCCCGTATTTCGCGACGAAGCTAACACTATGTGGGGCAGGGGGCTCCTTCGGCGAAATAGGCGTGTAGTAGTAAAAACCGCCAAATAAATTTACCACGAAATGGTGGAATTTTGAATGAATGTGATTGTCTTCAGTAAAGCGCAACTTGCGACAATTTGAATAGTGAGGTGTATAAGGAGGATTAATTTCTATCCACCTTGCTGTCTTTCATTGCTAAGTGCTGGGGAAATTTGGTGATTTACGAAGCTATGTGCATAAATTTTTTCGCTGAAGTGCGAATGACTGACATGTAGTTTTGCCGCGACCGAAGCATGATACAAACATCCAGTTCGCATTGACGGTGAACGTAAAGAAATCGAGCAACATTCATGCTCCACATACGTAAATCAACTTCAAACACAAGACAGTTAACCCCAAACAAGAAAGGGACACTAGATGTGCACATCCAAGAACATGAAGTTCAAACATGAATTGGAAACAAGTTACATGAATTGAAAACTATCACTAACAAGGGAATTGAACCCTGTTTGTAGAAACAACAAGACTGCCCAAATTGCAGAGCATCCAATGGTAGTTTACGAGTAACTTTTTTTTTTTTTCATTATTTTGCTTTGTATTTTTTTTCATCTTTTTTTTCTCACTTCATATTTTTTCTTTGGATTGTGTGGTGATGAGTAGGACTTCAACGATGACCAGGGGTTCTTATGCTAAATTCTTTCCATTTGTCTTCAATCGTTAAACATATTTAATCAGTGTTTGCTGAAAGGCTTGCAGCTCCTTCGCTTTGCAATTCTGTTTTGAATTTCTGTGAACTTGTACTATAGTCATTGGCTAGGATTGTGCTTTTTGACCTCACTACTATCTTCAGTTTTCTGTGAACTTGTAGTCGTTGGTTGTTTAGTGCTTTTTGACCTCACTGCTATCAAACTTGCAAACATTGCCCAATCTCTTTGACTTCCCACAGCAGGAGTTGCTCGATGCTTTCAAAATAATATATCCACAATATTGGAAGTAGGCGAGGGTATGAAAGTTTAGGCCACCACTTAGCAGTCCTAAAAAATTTATTATCATCCTAAAGTTTTGAATACAGGCAAGCCGTTGCATGAAGGTGAACGAGCTACACGACGCTTGAGCTTGTTTTTGGTTTCAATTAATAGAGACTATTCAAAGTCACGATGAAAGCTCATTGTAATGCTGCATGTTCTTCAGCTTCCAACATGAATCTGATGATTTTGCTTTGGTGGAGCCTGTCCTCATCATGGCACTTATGTAAACTCATTTCCGAATACTTTAAACTTGCAGAAATTGGTTGTTGTTTGGTACTAGGGTTGGTGGAGGATGAACGTTGTTTTCCCATGTTGAAATTTCTCAAGTCTTAAGGTGGCCAAAGATGTGTGACTCCAAAAGTGGTTCATTAGTATCCTCTCCTTTTCATGAGATTAGACTAGGGTTTGGCCTCAAGATTGTTATTTTCCTTGACATTGAAGGTAATCGATGGGACGTGCTTAGCAATGCACACTTGGACCACGTGGAGTGTGGGAAGGGGCATCATCCACTTCAGGAAACATCATCAACTTTGGAGAACATCATTACTTTTTTGTTCTCTCTAAGTTAATTTTGTAACATGGTTTATTTGTCCAGTGGTGTATAAAACCTGACACGCTTGTATCCGTAGGAAGTCCTCTTCCATGACAAAAATGTGATTCCTCGTCAACTTGCAGTGATAGCGAGCAAATACATATGTACACCCAAAATTGAAGAGTAAGTGAAAATCACTATTCTTCCTAGGGATTTTGTTCCATTGCTTGGGGATTTTAGTTGAGGAAAGTGAAATAAGCTCTCAATAATGTTGGAACTCTAGTATAGAAAATGTTGTGGCCTCATCCACAAACATCCTAGCCAAATCAATCTAGCACACTTTTATAGATTGCAAGAAGTTATAGATAAATGTATCACAAGCCTATGAGAGTTTTATAAAACAATGCATGGAATTCAAGAGTAGGATAAAGTAGGATAGGGATAGTAAGACCTCAATATCAATAAGGTTGTTGAATGAGTCTAGGCATAGGAGTTCTTTTCCACGCATTGAAACTTGCCACAATGTCATGATTGAGAAGTCCCCCCAAAGCCAAAACTAGACTGTCTACTGCGATACTATAGATAGTGCCTACCGTCAGTCTCGACGTCGTGTGTGACAGTGAGCAACTTTAGTAACATTACGGAAAAACACATCCGCCATCCTCTCACTTCTTCAAAAATGGCTCAAGCTTCTTGGCATTTACTACTTGCGACAAGATTAAAAAAGCACAAAAAAACACAAATGTGCTAATAAAGTACTGAAAAAGTGAAGATGTACATCAATTGCTATTTGCATTCAGCTTTGCTACTAAGAAGATGTAAAGCAAATAAAGAACAAGAATTGAACACAGACATAGCAACACATAATTGCTCTCCTTTCCAATAACTTGGTTAGGTTTCAAAGGGCTAGGTGCTTTTGGTCCGCAGGCTTTGGCTACCACTGTCTTTGGCATGGTCTTCATTGCCTTCACAGTTTGCATGGTCTTTCTAGCCTGTTTTGGATGGTCTAATGACTCCCTTGGATCTTCCATCTCATTTTGCAAGCAAATGTCACAATTTTGTGTTAAAGTCCAAAGTTCGCTTCACTTCTATAATGAATAAGGGATTGCCTCCCTATATCTACAATGCATTAATTGACTTTGCTTTCCTTCAAGGTTTCCAACATGGACACGTGGAAATGGCCTCCAAGCCCTCTGTGCAATAACAAGGATCCTCAAGCCGTAGTCTTCAAAGTGCTTTTTCACAACCAAAAATGGGAAGCAATTCCAGTTACTCGATAGAAAACGCCTAGGATGTCCATTGCAACATCTATTGTGATGTCAGTGTTGACATACAAGATGTTGACAACACATGAACTGACAATTCTCTTTCAATTATTGCTCTTTGCTACCATAACAACTTAAAGACAGTATCAACAGTTATTATCATTAAATTGAAGATTGGTGAGATATGAATAAATTGAATTATGAAGAATGCCTTGTGCTTCAATGAAATGTAGAGTGGTAATGACATACTAAAGATTGGTATTCTGTTGCAAGAGATGCCTTCATTAGGCATGGAAAAATGGAATGGTTACATTCCTTGCATTCCATGGTTAGCACACATGCCATATTTTACATTTTGAAATTATTTGGATGTTGTTTCCCTTCTTTGGTGATTGCAAATTGAAGGGATGAGGGTGCAATCAAATCAGAATCTTAGACCCAAACAAGCATTGATTGTTTTTGTATTGATTCTTCCAATCCTCGGGTTTGTCGTTGGTTCTACATCTGATTTGGATGCACTATGTATTACAATCAAATTTGTTGTATTTGCATGATTCAGAATGCCAACATTGTGACATACTATACTCAAAGCTCTTTCAATGAGGATCACAATTTATGCACGACAAGGCACCCACCTTGAAAGGTGTCAATATTGCGACTTCTGTCATATATAATACAATTGACTAAATCTCTTGTTCAATTTTGTTCAATTGGGTAGAATTCCTCAATTTTGGCAATTTCTAAGATGTAAGGCTAGAAAAATAAATCTACATCAGCCCTAATTTTAGAATATTATACAAATGAATGTTACAATTTTTGACGCCAAAAATCTTGCTAATTTAACAAATTAAAGAGTGGGATAAATTGTCCATTTGTATCCAAAAAAACGAAAGAGTTTGATGCCCCTACATTAGGATCTCTTCACTCCAATATGCATGAACCGTCAACAAGAAGGGCAATAACTTATTGAACTTGGTGCAATCTATAATATGAGATAATTTCAGTGTTCATTGGAAGGGTGTACAATTTCTCATTGCGTGTGGTAGGTACAAGTACAATTACATGCGAGGCTGCTTCATCAACATAAAGTAAACTATAGTAGAACAGTGTTGTGTTGTGCACTAATTGAATCAAAAGCAATAATTGAATTTGTAAAGCACTAAAATCCTTGCTCATAAATTGGAACATCCGCTCCCTAGTGTGCCCAATACGGCCTCAACAACTCGTTTGGGCCCTCACTAAAATCAATAGAGCAGCGCATATGAGGCTAATAAAGGGCATGTGATGTCGAAGATGAGGGCCTGGAAATGCGGGTTCACTCTAGGGAGCCCTCATAGGCCAAAGCTAACCAAATGTGGGACCTAGCCCTCATGGTATTGTTACTGCATCGGAGTTACTATAGAAAGTGAAAAAAATGATGTTATGAACACTATAGTAGCATGACAACTTGTGGGACAACTTCACAACAACTCCCCATCACCTCTCTCCTTCTCTCAGAGCTACGCTAGAAGATTGCAAGGTCTAATTTGAGTGTTTGAGAGAAAATGAGTTAGGGTTTTTTAATTTGTGCACATTATGGAATTTTCAAGGGGGGGCTATTAGCTTTCATGCTTGATAATGAGAGGGGTGATGTTCATGAAGGGACTCAAGAGAGAGGTAGGGAAGATACTTCAAATTCGAAGAAGAAGTGGAAAGAGGGGACTTTGAGGTTTCTTATAGACATGTGTGAAGAAAAGTATTGGAAGTACAACCGTAAGTCATTCAAGCAATCAAATTGGGAGTTCTTTGCAAGGGAGATCGATACACAGATCCCTAACAACCCTCAGAAAACTTGGCAGTATAGGCATGACAAGTGGAACAAGATGAAGACAACATACTTAGAGGAGAAGGTGAAGACAAAATTGGAGCACCACCTTCTACTTGGACACCATGGTATAAAATATTTGATAATATTTTTGGTGGTACTACTAAAATCAATGGGGTGCTGCATGGTGTTAATTAGGGTGTTGTTTGCAACATTCCAAAGTTTACATTGTGAGTGATGAGGAGAATACATTGTCTAGTACTCCTTCTATTCCTTCCTCTACAGGTGGTACTTCTTCCTTGTTCCCATACACACAGGCAATTAATCAACCAAAATGTGAGGGACAAGTTAATAAGAGTGCATCTACAAGGAAGAAGAAGTTGGCTACATGAGATGAATCCATTGCCTCCGCCATTACCAATTTCTCTAAAGGAATTATAGAGATTAAGAAGATGAAATTGCAAATGATTGAGAAGATATTAGATATCGAGAGGGAAGGTAGAGAGATGATGTTGAAGGGGCAACTACAAATGGTAGCTTTGTTTGTGGAAGTTTTAAAGTCTAAGGACTCTTCTAGTAGCTCTAAGTAGAAATTACATCTTGTATGTTGTTTACTTTTAGGGATTTAGGACATTGGAATGTTATTTCTATGTTGTATGGAATTTGATTTGATTAGCTTTGAATTTGTTTTGATTTGTTCCAAATTTGACTACATTCAATAAAAAAATTCTTTCATCTATGACTATTTGTACATGTAAACATCAGGGTTACATGGACATCCAACGTCCACATCCGCTGGTTCCCGAACTTCCGCCGACATAGGACGTTCGGACTGTCCCCGTCTAGCGGACGGGTGGACGGGCGAACGGGAAGGCGGACAAGCGGACAGGGCAGACGGGGAGGTGGACAGGGTGAATGGGAAGGCGGACATGGCGAAAGGAGCGGACGTGAGGGCAGGTCGGTGTGGGGTTGTCCGATCAGGTGGACGGCCGATTGGCCGCCCCGTCAGGTCCATTTGGTCGAGCAGACGAACTGGCCATCTGCCTCTTCCTGACTGTCCAATCGGGCGGACGCCTCGTTCGGTCCGCCCGGTCGGATAGAGGCCGTCCGATCGGGTGGACGGGGTGGCCGTCCGCCCCCTCTGGCCCGTCCGATCAGGTGGACGGACAGCTGTCCGCGTGATTGGACGATCCAGAGAGGGCAGTTTTTAGATTGCCCGCTTCATCTCAACCGTCCGATGAGGCGGATGGGCCAGACTGTCCGCCACATCTAGCACAATTCGGACGATTGAAGATTTTCAAGCATGATTTTTTTTTGGGTTCTCCGATAAATTGTTATGTGGCCTTTTTAAACCCCTAAGTGGTTTCGAGTGCAATTCCTACATGCCATGTATTCTCCAAATTACATGAAGTATTGACCAAATATGTAAACTACAAAATTGAAGGTGGAACACCCGTTGATTTCCTCATGATTTAAAAAAAATGGTGTAATGCTCATTGTAGAAATGAGAGGCCACCAAACATACTCAACTCTGTAGCTCTACAAAAATACATATATTACTACAAAATTACATCTATGTCGAATGCAACCAAAAAGTATGTATCTCAATAGAAGACTTCATTAAACATTCCAACAAAATATAAAAAAAATTTGAAATGTAAGTCATTCACATGCAAAGCTTTGTATACTACGATTGCCATTGTACATATGTATTACAAGACACCCAAAACCACTTAGGAGGAAAATGAAGGTCTAGAGTCTACTCTCAGGCTTCATTCTAGGGGTTTGAATCAAAGGAGGCAAACTTAATGTATGCAATTTGGAATAGATAATTTATGTATGCAAATTTTGTATATTTTGGCTCTATATGACTATATGAGAAATGAGATGAGGTTTTGGAAGCATTTTGGCAAAAATATGTAGAGCCTTATTTTTGTCCGGCATTTTTAGAGTGATTTTTCCCCCTTTTCATTCAATAGGCTTCATGTAGGTCTTCTTGTTTTGGAGGAATTGGGCATTTCAATGCCTAATAATAAAAAAATAGACCCAAGGCTTCTTCTCAACTTCCTTAAATTTCACATTCCAAGTTGGAAGGGGCTCACAGATACCAATTGGCGCTGGACTAGCCCACTCCGCCAGGGAAACAACTGTGCGGAATGGGCCGTCCGCGCCCCTGTTTATACCGTCCGCCGATTCAGACGTCACTGTCCGAATCCGACGGGCAAATGGGCAGACCGCCAGATCGGATGGCCAATATGCCCTGGCGTGTCCAATCGCACGGCCTCGACGAACTGTGGACGACTGCAACGGACGGAGTCTGCAGACGGACACTCCAACCGCGCGGCGGACGAATGGCGGACGAGCGGGCAGACGGCGGACGGATGGGTGGATGGCGTTAGGAATCCTACTCTTAGGATTCTTAATTGCTAATAATTGTTTCATTACTATATAAACTGAATTCATCGAGTCTTGGAAGTGGTTCAATTGTGTTAAAGTACTGTCTACACTGAAGTCTCCAGACGTCAATGTTTGCCAAAGTTCACAAGAGAATTCTTAATCTCACAAGCTCCAACCCTAAATTCAAACCTTTTATGAATTCCACCAAAACCCTAGAACATGGCCCGTGGGGCCTTTGAATCGAACCTCCTAAACCCTTGTAAGGTTCACCATTTCTTCCCAAAAAAAATAAAATTTGTAAAGGATTCTCTTTGTTGGATACATTTTTACTTTTACAACTTATAAGTATGTTGCTTCCATAAGTTCCAAGTGTAACCTTGTTTTTCTTTAAATTAGAAAGTCTCTAAATCATTCATTGTAGCCTTTATTTGTTTTTTAATAATTGTTAAATTTGAACAATCTTTGACATCTTCAATAACATGAGGATGACAATGTGTGCAAGAATCTCGGTATGCCTTTCACTTTGATAGATTGCAACATATTTGCATATAAAGTGAATTGCATTCTTGTGTCCATTTTTGCGTGTTTCTCTACTATATTTAATAATCTTTCTAACTTTGAACCTTCTTTACTTTGATTTCATTTTTATTGACTAAGGGCTTTGAAGTTCTCAATCTTTGAATGAGGGCTTTGAATTAATGAATTTTTTGTGATGAAACATTGAGTTCAAAGTGTAAGCAAAGACTCTCATTGCTTTACTCTTTTAATTTGTTTTCATACTATTAGGTTACAAATTGTAGGACAATATAAACGGTTCATAGTTGTAACCTAGAATTTATGCACACTAATGAGCCTAATGAGGATGGTGACTCCGTGAGACCCTTAAACCACTGAACTTTGCCTTGCAATGGGGTGGGTTGGAGGACAGGAAATATTCAATCATAAAATGAGTGAAAAATAAATTGTATGAGCCAAATTATGAAATTATGAAGAATATGAGTGACGGCTTAGAATATATAAAGTTTGATCTAATTCTTTGTCAGAAACATCCAACATGGTTTGTAATGCAATGGGTTCTCAATTTAATGCAATGATTTGTTAAAACAAACAAACAAACAATGGGTTCCCATTTGTTTCAACTTTCAAGTGTTAATATAGTGTTAATATGATTTACATTTTGTAGGCATTACATCGAAAGTTTACCAAATACATTGAAAAAATCATATTGCTATACTTTATGAGGGAGTGAAATTGACATAATGGCATGAATGTTGCAAGCACAATTTGTGGGCATTTGAAATTCATATTCATAGTTTTCTAGGGCAAGTACCCTTTAAACCTCATATAGCCAAATTCCCAAACACCGTTGAATACAATTCTATAGCAAAGAGTAAAAGAATTTAAAAATATGTTTTTTTTGCACATCTATTTGTAGGATCTTATACCTAAATAGTATGACTCACCAAATTCTAAGTTTCTTTTCTTCATTTTAGACCAACTATTAAAAAAAGTACAAAAAAGTTGGATTGTGCTTGAGGTGTGCCTTAGGTCACCTCAAGCACACCTCACCAAATTCTAAGTTTCATTTCTTCATTTTAGACCAACTATTAAAAAAAGTAAAAAACAGTTGGATTGTGCTTGAGGTATGCTTGAGGTCACCTCAAGCACACCTCAAGAACAACTCACCAAATTTTTAATTTCATTTCTTCATTCTAGACCAATTGCTAAAAAAAGTACAAAAAAGTTGGATTGTGCTTGAGGCGTGCCTTAGGTCACCTCAAGCACACCTCACCGTAAACTTCAAAGATCTCTAAATGCTTATTTAAAATCTGATTATAATTTATCTATTTTTGATTTTTTGGGTTAATGGTAAAAGCGTAGGATGCTGAAACTTTAATTGACCAAAAAAATCTGACAGTACGTAAAGGCAACTTGAGAAGAATCCTATGTCTTGTGGCTTACGAAATATGCCAATATGAAAAAAATATGGACGCCTGGAAATAGTAGGGGGCGGACGGGGAGGATGAACGCAGCAGACGAGGCGGTTGGGCGGACAGACGCGATCGGCCCGTCCGCCCGTCCACTTCAGCTGCGGACGGGGCATCTCCGTCCGCCCGTCCACCAGCTCAGGCCATGTCCACATGGTCCAGAACAGGTCCGGTCCCAGGCCTCTTCTAGGTCTGGGAGTGAACGGGTATATTGGCGGACGGCCAACTTAGATTTTCTCACTTTTACTCTTCCATTTGGAAATCATTGCCATGTCGGATGTGCTACTATTGCTTCACGCGCTAGAATCTTTAAATGCTATAGAGGCATTCACCAAAGAAGGGAGAAAGGTAGGGATGGAAATGATGGAAGAACCCTCTAAAGCAAAGAACAAACGAGTAATGGAGCTGTTTGCTATCTCTCCAATGAAGAAAGTAAATGTAGGAAAACCCCCCTTTGATAAGCGTCCACCTATTTCAGTATTTCCCTTGAGAAAAGGAAAAGCGGTTGATTGCCTCCGTGAACGTGTAGGGAAAACCTTGATGAAAGCAAAGAAGGAGCAAATGATGGGCAAGCTTAAGAAAGCTCATGTATCTTCAACGGTACAAGAGAAAAGAGGGGGAAATCAAACACTTTCATCAGACGATGAAGACAACACCATGAGTGATGAAGATGATGGATATCAATCAAGAGAGTAGAGTAGCGGGGCAGAGGTGAAAGGAGATAGTAATTACCACCCTTAGGCATTCAAATTTAGAAAAGATTTGAATCAAGAACATTTACAGAATTTGGTGCTCAAATGCTTACGATTTAGAGAGATGAATAGCTAAGATTTATTAGTTTCTCGGAGCATTTCTTAGTAGTACAAGCTTGCCAATTTATCTTGAAAAAATTAATCAAACTATCATTTGGGGGGGATTTTGTCCCAAGTGATATTGAAGAAATCTTCATTGTGTGATTTTTTGTTCTCAATTTCAAGTGTATAGCACGTAAAAATTTCTGAAGCGCCAAAACTCACAAATATGTAAAAGGAACTCTAAAACAAAATGAAAACCATGCAAAATTGCAAAATGCAAACCCTCACTCACTCACTGCCTAAACCCCTTGAACTATTCGCTCGTTCGTTCGCCTGCCCGCTTGCCCGTCCAACTGACCGATCAACCGCAGAACGGGGACCGGGGACCGTCCGTCTACGTCCGCAGCGTCCGGACGTCCGAACATCCAATTTCGGACGCGATTTTGCCGTGGACGCACGTCCACGACAACCCTAGTAAACATCCATTTGAATTCAAAGTTTAGAAAAAATAGAAATGACATATCATTGTAGTCATTCATCATTAGGGTTTTCAATGACCCATTGCCTAAACAATTGTTGTCTAAGGATTTCTCCTTGACATTTTGCATGGTTTTCTTCTCTATTCATAGGAAATCTTTCATTTTAAATCCAACTAGTAGATCTCTTTGCAAACTTACATTAGCCACATGGAACTCCAGCTGGTTCAACATCTCATAATAGTTGTTTAACAAGCTATTGTAACTCTAGCTACTTTTTCCACTCTTAAATTGAAGTACTTTAAAATTCTCCATCGGTTCTTCAATGTGCCAAATGCTTGTTCAATGACAACTCTTCCAAAATTCATAGGCTTGTCAAATTATTTCTTGTACACATCATTGGAGGCCTTCCAATTCTTCATCAAGTAGGTGCGAATCGGATAGGCAGCATCTCCAATAAAAAAAAGAGTACATCTAACACCTCCAATCAAAACCACTAGTTTTTGCAAAATCTCTTGTTTTCTCAAACCCTTATACAAACTCAAAACTTTGAATTGGCCACCATTATGTACTCCAGGTTGGTTAGCACATACAATTCAAAAAATCTTGTGTGAATCACATATCGCTTGTAGTACAAAGGAATTGAATTTTTTCCTGTTGAAAAAATCTATAGTTGCTAAAGTAATTCTTCTACTTGAATTCTCTACTAACGATATATGTGTTCTATCAATTGCTCCACAAATGTTGGGCAAATCCGTTAGTTCTTCAAAATCTAAGATGATGCTTTGAAGCCGGTCTCCACTTGGAATGCTAATGTAGTAGAGTTAAATAACTTGTCTTTATCAGTAAGTATATCATAAACAATGTCAATATACTTTCTAATGGTTGAAGCTTCAATTTTAAAATGATCAGTCATGTGTTTTAGACTATGACCATGTGCAAATCTGTAAATTATACATGCTACTATTTTTTTAATTCCTATTTGGGACCTCACTTGATTCACACACCTACTTCTCAAGAAAGGAGTCAACATGTTCAAAAAAATTGTCAAATGCATTAGAACTCATTCTATAGAACTTCTTAAACTTATTATGGTGCATTTCATTAGTTGATCTCCGCACTACCCTTTTTGCATAGTTCCGATGTATTACTTGCCTAGACTCTATCCAAAATAGGCAGGTAGCATTAGGTTTTTTCCTTGTACCAAGCAAAAACAACAATGGAAGAATTGAAGTCCTACCACCTAAATTAAACACCTCATGAGTCCTTGATTTATAAGTGAAGGAGTTGCTCATTGTTATAGAGAACATCATCTACATGAGCACTATTTGAGTGCAAAAAGAGGGCTCCATGTTCACTCACAAAACTCACCTAAATCATTTCAAAAAATGAATTTGATACTCAAAACCTATCTAAGAGAGAACTTTAAAAACTTGACACTAGACACAAAATATGAGTCCTAAACCTTTTCTACAACCTTCACTATTGTTTATAAAAAAATGCAAAAAACAAATAAACATACCAAGATATTTACTCTCAAACTTCAAGGTCTCCTAAGCTCTCCCAAATTGCTCTCCCAAACTTCAATCAATGCTTCCAGTAATTGAATCCCAAAATCCCCATAGTAGAGATAGAAAGAGGTTGCTTTCTTTCCAAATTGTTAAGTAGAAGGAGGTTCTTGAATGCACTAATCAAAATGGTGAGATTGTTCTAGCAAACAAGCTTAACCTTACTTAACAATTTTTTTTAAATTGTAAAAATTATATTAAAAAATAAATTCTATAAGTTATTTTTTTAAGAAGATGCCTAGATTGCCCAAAAAATAAGATTGTCTATAACTTTCTCATCACTAGTTGAAATAGAATGAATCAAAATTTTAAATATAAACAAAATTATAATCTTATAGAATTCATTTTTTAATGAATAAATTCTATAATTTCAATTTTTTGTAATTTTGGGGGGCTATTCCTTGAGTTGTGTTTTAGGACTCATGGTGGCATAATCTTTGTTCCTAAACACCAATTGAAATAAAAATGATATTCCTAGAAAGCTAATTTGATTTCTTATCTTTAAAAAAAAATTCAAAAAATCATGTCAAAAATTAAAATCACATAAGCCTACCCCAAATCCCAAAAGTCCCCCACAGGGACTTTGGGACTTTAGGGGTTATGTTGCATTTTGTCTAAGTTTTTCTTGTATACTTGAATCCTTGTATTAATCCTAGGCCCCCCCCCTTCTGTACCTTGGAGATGCCATTTAGGAAGACCTTTAGTTTTGATTTGTGAAATGATGTTTTGTACTAACACATGTTCGAACATCTATATTTTGACAAAACTTATTAACCTTGTCTTCCCCTCCACAACAAAGCTTTGATTCTATAGGTTTTAGAAGTGTTGACAAAGTTTGTGAAATTTCCCCACACGGCAAAACTTCCAATTTTTATTACCAAAATACAAATTTGGAATGCTAAGTTTAGTTTTCAAAAATTAGCAATCAGAATTCTATCTTAGCCTATTAGTTAGTGTAGAAATTTGGTCTTTTACTCTCCAAGTACAAGTTTTTTAGCATTAAAACTAGTGTCCAAAACTACCTAAGAAAGGTTTATTTTTAGCATTCAAAACTACTCAAAAAAGGTTTATTTTAAGTTTCAAAACTTCCCAAAAAGTTTTAATTAAAATAGGAGAAATTTTCAGTAGGAAAAAGGCCCCCAAAAGGCTCAAACAAGGGCTACGGGTGTATTAACATGTAGTAATGTACTTTGTATTGTTGCCACAGTCAAAATAAAAGAAAAAGTAATTTTTAAAATTTTTAACTCATAAAATTTTTGAAATTCAATATCTGAGTTCAAACATCACAAAATAAAGCCTGTGCATTCCTCCTTGCTGAGGGCTTTCCGATAGTATCAAGCACTCAACTGGAGGCACACAATTTGAAAGATTTCAATATATCAAACAAAACAAACAAACAAATAGCCTATCTTATATAATGGATGGATTGATTGCATTTATTGGGCTATTGGGGAGCTATCAAGACTCTAGACTTTTAGTCTACAAATTCATTCAAATTTTAGAAATTTTATTATAGAAAAAAATAGAAACTATAAAATTATATATACTAGTGTATTCTACGGTATTGCCATAGTCAAAATAAAAGTAAAAGTAATTTTCTAATTTTTTAGTTCATAAAAACTTCAAAAATCAATAACTTTCACACTATGAGTCGGAACACCATGAAACAAAGCCCGTGCACCTCCTCGCCAAGAGCTTTCCAATGGTACCAAGAATACAACCGAAGGACGCACGATTCAGAGATCTCAACGTGATAAACAAACAAACAAAATAAAATAAAACAAATAGCTTGTCTTAAGGTATACTAGTGTACCTTATGCCATTGCTATAGTAAAAAATAAATAAAAGTAATTTTCTAATTTTTTAATTCATAAAAACTTCAAAATTCAATAATTTTTACACCATACGTTCGAATACCACGAAACCAAGCTAGTGTACCCCTCCTCACCGAGGACTTTCCAATAGTACCAAGCATGTGACCGGGGATGCATGGTTAGGGAGATCTCAACATAACAAACAAAATCTTTCTAGAACATCCATGGATTAGGTACTGATTTGATTAAGTCTTTGCTTTATGAGAGCCACTACTAGATCATAAATCAATCATCAATCAATACTTATCCTATACCCTTTTGGATATATGTAGAATTGAGAAAAAGCTTACAAACTATTTTATCATTTTACACCTAAACTCAAGCTTTGCTATAACAAATGTAAACCAATCATTTTCATAATAATACATGTACAAAGGTGGAGTATCAAACTCCAAAGTTTATACACAAGCAACACATCTATATCTCCTAAGTGTAGGACAAAACATCATTGCATAATTATTGCTAAGTAAAAGAATGCAACATGAGAGTTTTAGAATAGGATTTTTTTGTAGCTTGTCAAAAATCCTCCAAAAGTCTATAGACCTCACCTATGCCCATCCCACAACATGACAAAAATGAATGTTAATGAGGTACACGAGGTGTCTACAATCTATAGTACGTGTTATTGCTGTCACAAGGAGTTAAGAAAACAAAACTAACAAAACTTAAAACGAAATTACATCAATTAGCACATCTGTAAAATCTGGTTGTTAGAACGTGAAGAAGAGGCCATTTTTTGAGTATAGTCGTTCCCCCACAATTTGCAATATTAAGAAATCAGCTCTTTCAAAGTGCCGAACTACTCCAAGGTCAATTCGATGGAGCTCCACAACATACCAAACCAAGCTTATCTTACTCAACAATCACTCACAATATCAGACAGTATGCAACTATCTCAGTATACCCTCATAACCAAGACTAAGTTTGGGTAAAGTAAGATATATTGGGAAAAAAAATGTATGAAATATAATCCATTCATCAGTAAATTTTTCATCTAACAATAAGCCTCTCTTGCAGACAATATTAAATTCGCTATCATTTTTTCCAAACGTCCATTGCAGGACAAGTACTAGAAATGAAAGCTAATGTATTTGTTGTGCAAGTTTAGCAACCACTGTAGCTTCATTTAAGGGAAAAAATTAAAGTAGCTAAATGGAGGCTATTTTGAACATTGAATCATGATTAAGCCATCACATCAGAAAGATCTTGTAAAATTCCATTAACTCCACAATAGGAGGGAGGGATTCTTTCTACATTTTTTCCTTTTTATTCCTATCTCTTCTTTTATTTGACAACCTTACGTGATTCATTTACACATATTTTTTCTTACTCATAATAGAGTATAATTTAAAGTAGACATCAAGTATTAATTTAAGAATCTAATCTTGACATTGAAATCTAGAGAACAAAACAAACAAACAAAACAAAACAAAACAAAACAAACAGCTTGTCTTAAGGTATACTAGTGTACCCTATGCCATTGTGTGAGTGCCCATTTGGTCACTCATGATTCGGAATTGTTTTTTTTGGATTTTATAAAGTTTTGAGTGTAGTTTTATATACAAAAAGTCCAAAAAAGAGTGAATAACCAAAACGGAGATGTCACATATCAATATGACCATTGGTCCTAATTGAGGCATTTCTTGTTATTTGTAACCAAATCCTACATGTAGATAGGGTAGAAATCCAGAAATTGTACAAAATAACCACGTTTAGTAGAAATTGCCCAACTTGTCTAAACCTGCCTTTCAGTGACAGATCCTAACCAAATTGTTCCAAGGGAACTATGTAAAAACCTTAGTATAGGTTCCCAAAGAGAGGTTTCAGTTTTCCCATTCTATTGGCAAAATAGTAGAAACTCCAATTGTTAGCCTTCAAGTGAAGAAAACTTAAGACGAATCATAGGAGGGCATCTACAATTTAAGTACGGTAGTTTGAAGTGGAAATCATGCCAGGAGTCCAACGGAACAATCGGCTCGCCAAGATTCCCTTCTATTTGGAAGATTCTCTTTTTACCGAAAGTTAAAGGAGTTAACAGAATTTGATTCTCCTTCCTTAAATGTGCAAAACGGGAATATGAGTTCGCAAATCCCTTGTGGAACTCCATGAGAGGTTCCATGAAAATTCTCGATTTTTTCTGATCTTCAAAAGATCTTTTTCCGGGTAGTCAATCGTTGGAAGTAATGATGGGAAATTCCTAGAAGTTACCCAAGCAGCGGTAAAATCTCACTAAAAATTAGGATAGCTTCCTTTATGTTAATAACAAGATCCAATAAGTTTCGTGGCATTTCAATAGTCAGAAGATGCAAAACCATCAAGATCCTCCAAAATTGGCAAATTTAAAGATTAATCGTGGAGTTGACCGGCGTACGGGGAGCATACGGAATTGGATTAAGGTCGAAGCGGGGTCTTTTCTTACTCCCTTACACCTACTAAAGAGCCTAGGCTAGTTACTTTTCTTAAAAAAGTTGATCTCCAAAAGTTGGGTTTTTATCCAATTTTGGTTTTTTAGTTAGCACTAGAAATCTTTGTGATTTTGACATAGGAAAAAGGAGAGGGGGTTCATTTAGACTAAAAATGGCCTTTTGAAGCCAATGGCACAATCCGTTTGTGATTTGAAGCATTTTTCCAAAAGTTAGGAATTTGGACCAGCATGGAAGTGAAAATTGGGCAAATTAGATGAAAATCTTAATTGATAAGATTACCTTGTAGAAAAAGAGAGGAGGGGGTTGCCCTTGGGAGAGTATATAAGGGCACCCATTCTCCTCTCAAAACACCCCTTAGGTTCATTTTGAACCACCTTGTTTTCATTTGGGTCCATTTAATTGGATTTTGGCCATTTAGGCCACGTTGCCAAATTTCCTTATTTTGGGAGCATTTCAAGCTTCTTTGTTGTTGTTTTTGGAGCTCTCTTGAAGGACTTGGGGTCCCTTGAAGCTTAGCTATCTTCTTGTGGCATTTCTTGTGGGTTATTTGAAGCTTTGATGTTGTTTTGTGGAGTTCTTGTATTTTGTTGACATTTTTGTATTTTGTTGACGTTTTGTAGGTGTTTTGAACTAACTTTGTACTAATCCTAGAGTCTCCTTCCCCTATGATTGGCGATGCCGCTTGGGGAAACTCTCTAGCGTCGTTTAAGTTATTTTAGCACTAACATTTGGTAGCTTATTGTTTACTAACAAATCATTTCCCTTGTGGTTGTCCGTATTCTCCTTGTTTCTTGTATCACGGCGAAGCTTTGACTTTGGTTGTTTGGAAGTTATGAGAGTTCTATAGTATTCTCAAAACATACAGCGAAGCTATAGTTTTTTATGTTTAGAATTTTGAGTGTTAGAGAAAATACGACAAAGTTATAGCTCTCAGTCTTAAAATTTAGGTATATTTCAAAATCACGGCGAAGCTTTGGCTTCCTTACAATTAATTCTCAAGTCTAGTTTCCAAAATATTGGGAATTTCCTCAAAGTTTAGCCCCAAAACTTAGTGCTCCAAGTGTCAATTTAGCATTTCAATTTAGTGTGCAATTAGTTGCTGAGAGAAAGCGACTCTTGGTGTTCCAAATTCCTCCAAAAATTAGAAACCCATGTTAAAAAACACGTTTGGTAGCTCAAGCCTTCAAGCAATCACTAGCTCAGGCTCCCTAGGTCCTCCAAACGAACAAGGGGCCTTTTGAGAACCCCCAAAATTGACGGATATCAACCGGTCGTAGTAGGGTATCAATCAAACGTAGCAAGGGCCTCAACTAGACGTAGCAAGGGCATCAACCTGGCTGCAACTGAATGAACCTGGTCGCAGACTGTACTGCCTGGCTTGTGAGCTTGAACTGACTTGCTGCGAGCTGAACCACTGCGACTGAACTTGATGCGAGCTGAACTGACTGCAATTGAACTTGGGCGACTTGGTTGCTTGGTTGCATAATTTGATTTTATGACAAGTTAGAGTCCTAATTCATACAAATTCAAAACACTAGATAGGAGGCCAAGGGGAAACTATATTTCATATTATAGTAGTGATTAACCAAATAACACAAATTGAAAAAAAATTAAAAATAAATTAGCATTGCAGAGAGTAGGAAGTGTCACAAGTAGAAGGTAGGAAGTTGAGAAGTTCCTAATTAGCAACGTTTACATTACTAATTGGGAGTCCCAACATAGAAGAGAAATAGGAGTCAAATTAGAACCTCTCAAGTCAAGTAGAAGGAGTTCAAACAACCTCAAAGAACAAGTGAAGGAGATGAAGAGTTCATTGGGAAGTTAAGGTGTCAATAGAAGTTGATAAGATTAGGTAGGAAATCTTAGAGAAGGAGTTTAGACCATTAGTAAAAGAAGATAGAATAATAATTGACTTTAGATCTTCAAGGGTCAATTATTATTTCAAAGTCAACCATTTGAATACAATAATGGAGGCTAAATAGTTCTTAAGGGAAAGAGAGAAGTGGGAAGAGAAAGATAGAGTAGTATCTTTGAAACCTTGAACTTGTATTTAACACCTCTTTTCAAGCCGTGGACAAAATTATTCAACGATGGCGGATAATGGAGCGTTCCAAGACGCCTACAACTACCTCAACATTGAACCCGACTTTAAGGTAAACCGTGAATGTCTTCCCTTTCTTTTGAATTATTGAAAATAGGATAAAATATCATAGGGCCGAATTACAAATAGGATTCAGAGCATCAAGACAAAGTTTTTCTTCAAGGATAATTAGATTATCTAGTAGATTTTTCTTAGAGGTTTCCGAAAACATCTCACACTTAGAATTCCGACTTAAAACAAGGAAGTTAGGAATGAATGAAGTTTAGAGTTTAGATTAGATGAAATCTAGATAAAACCAAGATTTTGGGAACAAGTCAATTTAGTAAAATTGAGAATATTAATTAGAATCCATAACCAAAGGAAAAACTTAATTTCGAATTGAAGATTAGTAGAAATTAATGGATGAAGTTTGAAGAACCATTTAAGTGGTCAAACTTCATCCATCGATAACTTCTAGTAGAAAGGTCCAATTAGCAAGTATAAACCCAATTTAGAATTTTAGAATAAAGAACTACCTAGAAAAGGTGTAAACTTTCTAAAAATAGTAAATTAACTAGAGTCAGACCGGAAACAAGAAGAACAAGGAAGGCTAATTTAGAGTTTAAATTTGGAAGTAGAATGATAACTTAGAATCATGAGGTTGTAGAGGAGAATAATCGGAACCCATAGGAACCTTGAACTCTATAAAAGTCTTAAAACTCAACAAGATATGAAAGGATGAAGTTTAGGACCTAAATTGGATGAGAATTAGATAAAATTTCCAAAATTGGACCAAATTTCAGATATAAGTTGAGAAAGATACTTTAGTTACATCCTAGAAATTCCAAAGTCTTTTGCCTATCAAAATTCGTGGATGAAGTTTTGAAAGGCCATTTAGTGGTCAAACATCATCTACCCATATCTTTTGATGGGAGTGTCCAATTCAAGAAATTTTTATAGTTTTGGAAAGGGTAATTATCCCTTTACAATATGGAATGCTTAATTAAGGTCTGAATCATCTTTCAAGAAATAACTTCAGCGGCTCATTAGAATTAGGAATTACCAAATAACTAATAAGTTAAAACTTAGGTTTGGTTGGGTTTTCGCATGCTTGAAACACACTTAGGAATTAGAAAAAGATCCATTGCTTGAAAGGCACAATGGACCGACGTTAGAACACCCATAGGATAGGACCGACTAAAAGAACCTAGTTGTATTTGCTAATTTACCAAGGATGGATAAATAAGCGCTCACACATTGCCACAATCAAAACAAAAGTAAAAGTAATTTTCTAATTTTTTAGTTCATAAAAACTTCAAAATTCAACAACTTTCACACCGTACGCCCAAACGCCACAAAACCAAGCTGGTGCACGCCTCCTCCCCGAGGGCTTTCCGACGGTACCAAACATAGGACCGAGGGACACATGGTCCAAGAGATCTCAATGTGATAAACAAACAAACAAAACAAATAGCCAAATTTAAGGTATACTACTGTACCCTATATCGTTGCCACAATCAAAATAAAAGTAAAACTAATTTTCTTATTTTTTAGAACCAACAAGCCGTGTGGGCACCAAAGAATCATCTACAAAAATCATTTATTGAAAAAAGTTGGATCCATTATAAAGATTAAATTTTTTTATTAATAATCTTTATCTCTAAAATATACATAAAAATTAACTATGTAGGTGTGACAATGTAGACTCCCTTCAGACTATATATAATGAGTGCGTTATATCTAAATGTGGGAGAGTGACCCCACATGCTAGACCTAGAAAACTAGCATTTGGCAGGAAATTTCAAAATTTATTCCTTTAAAAAGGAAAGTTTTGAGTGCCAATAGGAGATTAGAAGAATTTCAGAAATACCGGAACTCCGGATCCGGAGAAATCCTATTAGGTGTAAAAAATTAATTTTGAAACCCTAAAAAGTTCCGAAAATCGGATGACGGCGCCGGCCCTAAAAGCCAGAAACCAGATCCGTACTAGGGTTAGGCTTTGCTGCCAAAATCTATCTCGTACTTTCATCCGACCATCCATCCATCTAACCAGTATAAGAAAATGATTGTAGCTGGTAGAAGGCACAATTGTTTTCTCGCTGCCTAACATCCTTATTTTCCTACCTCCCCATCTCTTAAAACTTCCAGTAGATTGAGAGACTGTGTGAGTTGCGATCGTGCAGATGTGTTCCGGAGTGACTTTCTGTGAGCAAGAGAGTTAGGGACAGGTTGGGCAAGCATGATGACTTCCAGGGCGAGCCGGCGTAGGCTGAGGAATGAACCGGAGGACTCAGACGAGCTAATTTCAGCGCCGCCACCTCGAACGAAGGCAATTCCGGTAATGTGGGTGGTGTCGGAAATTCCAACCGATGAAGTTCGGATGGAGCGCCTACGGCGGAACCTCACCAACATGGGATGCGAGGGATTGATGGATGTCCCTTGAGGCATCCGGGAGGAGAGTCTGGTGGCGGATCTGCTGCAACCAGAAAGTGGTATGTTGGATACCACCCTCCGGGTGAAACCTGAGCTGTGGACGGTAGGCGAGTGGAGAGCCGTCTACGGGTTCCAGGTGGCGCCGGACAAGGTGATGGAGAAGAACCAGAAATGCATGGAGGGCAAGTTCCGGACGGCGGCGAACCCGAAGGATGGCTTCCAAGTCTCAGACTTGGTAAACCCAGAATACCGGGATGTGGTAGCGTTTCTTAACCCTATCCTCCACCCGACCAAGCCTAGGCAAGTGGTGGCCAAGGTAGCTTCCACCATCTTGGGAAGCCTCCAGGGGAAGCTGATGATGGATTGGGCGTTCATCATCTTTGAGTTGGTAGGGGATCTCATGCGTTCTCTCCGGCAGGGAAAGAAGGGTAGGAGCCTTCTTCCGACTTATGTCTCCCACCTATATTCCCACCATTCCTTACTCAAGACAAACGAAGAGGAAGCCTATCTGGAGTTGATTCAGCTCCAGAAGTACGGAAGAAAAGAACCCTCTCACCGGGAAGGACCGGATGACGAGGAGCAGTCCACTCCTCTGAAGAAAAAGTCCCGGCAGCAGGAGACTCCACCGGTGATGCCAACAAGGGATCCTCCCACTCTAGAGCAAACGGAGGAGGACGCTCCGGACCGGAAAGAAGACGTTCCGGCCCAGCCAGAAGCCGGTCCCTCCCAAACCAATCCTACAAAGGCTGAGGAGGAAGAAAGGACCGAGATCCGACTAGGGGGTCGCCCTACGAAGATATTTCTGAACTGGCCTAGCACATCGTGTGGCGAGCTAACGAACTCATGAAGATTCTCCAAAACTATAAGGAGACCTTCCAACAGGTGTGTCGGAAGATGGCACTGACCGACCGAAACGCCATCTTCCGGAGGACAGACGCTTTGGTGACAACTGAGAAACAAAACACCCTTCTAATCGAGGAACAAAAGAAGATGGTGATGGAGGCGGGCGCTTTACGAGTGGAGAACCAGACTTTGTTGGAACGAGCCCAAAAGTCGGAATCCACTTGTGCCCGGTTGGAGAACGAGTTGCGGACGGCCCAAGAGAAGACCAAAGTTGTGGAGGAAGAGCACCGCCAGCAGATGGAGGCACTATGCCGAAGTGTGACCCAACTTCGGAATTCCTTGGAGATTCCGGCGGACTACATTAACAAGGCCTGGTTGTTCGAAGCCAACTTCGACGTAGCCACAAGCTCAAGCCGGGTGCCCATAGTCAAGTATCTACTGGAGCAGGCGAGACGGATGAACACATCGCGAGCAGAGATGTGGGAATTGGTGGAGTATTTGGCACCCGCAGAGCCAAATCCGGTAGACCCTCCTCCTTCCTCTCCCGTACATACTTTATTGGGTCTGGAGGAAATTGTTCTTCCGGAATCCGTTGTTACAGAAGTATCGCTGGTGGTACCGCCTGTCCCAGAGCTTTCACCACCACCGGAGAGACCAGAAGTGGATTGGGGTACCATTGTACCTAAGGGCAATGAGGACCTCCTCCAGGAGAATCCGATCATTGACCTTATAGGTACTCCTCCAGAGACAAGGGGGATTCGATATGTTCAGTCTTCTCCCCGCCATAAAAGTACCCGGAAAGATTCCCGAGGAAGTCCGGAAGTTCCGATAGTCGGAATCCAGAATGCAGACAAAGGAACCGGTATCGCGGGAGGTCCAAGTTGGGGAGCAAGAGGCCCTGATGTATTTTCTCTAGGGAGTACCCGGAAGGAGATATATTAGGACCTGTTAAAAAAAATTATTCCTCCTAAAGATAAGGATGTAGGGGAATAAGAAACAGTTTTTATACATACTTATGACAGTACCGGAGTCCGGCCGCCGAGCCGGAAAAATAGGATCTAGTGGATTACCAAAAATCTAACGGACTAGTAGAAATGTTTTGTGGGATTTTGAAGATGATGTTAAGTTTAGTATAAGTTAGATTTTGGTAGACCTTTGTGGTCATTCACACTCACTCACCACATTATTTTCAGTTTGTACCTTTCGAGCTTAATTCAAAGCGTTTGGAGGCATTCCATTCTCTTCATTCTTATATTTGGTGCATACTTTTGTGGGTGTGGGCCCATTTGTGCCTTTTCCGGATGCTGAGAACTTACCTTGATTAGCAAGTGTCGACATTGTGAGTGGTTCCGGACGTCACTGAATTGATGGGGAGATCGGCCGGATTGTTCCGACAGTAGTGTTAGTGTACTACCGCCTGGATGCCGGTATAGCCTGAGAGGAGGATACAGCCTCGTGTAGGAGGGTGTCTGAGAAGCTGCTAGCAGCTTCCGTGTACGGGAGTTTGCAAGACGTGCCCGAATTCCGAATACCGGAATTCCTCCATAGACGGAGTCAAAGCCCCGGTATAACGCCCAAAAGAGTGCGAGGATATCCACCCGGTCAATGGAAGGCTCAGTGTTGGGTTGATGCTAGAATGTCGTTGTGGTCTTTGACCGTTCCTACGTGACCTAGTCCGGTAAGTATTCCGGATTTGTGAGGTGACGGAACAATAGGATATTTCAAGTCCCTGAAGTCAAGTTAGTATTAGTAGAGAGAGAGAGAGAATCAGTGTTTCCGGACACAGTAAACATCCGGACGGTGGATCTAGCCACTTGTCACCTAAACCCAGGGATCCCGGAAGGGGCAACTGAACGGTTGCCGGACTTTTCCGGAACCCATCCGACACTAGTGGCCGGACCGGACCTCTGGTCCGGATTAGTAAGTAGGAGAGAAAAGGAAAGCTTACATCAAGATTAGCCTATAGATCCGTGAGCCTTGAGTTCTCATGGGAACGATTCCGGAGCGATTTACTCTAAGTTAGTGGGAATTAAGGGCTAACTGGAGGAATACTGGTCCGACTAATCACTACACTAAATCCTTTTGACTTAGAAAATGTTATGTATCTCTACAATATGCTATTAACCCCTATAAATTTTTGACTATGTTTTCCCAAAAAATGCTCCAAAAATGCCATTTCCAATACAAGTACCAAAAATTAGAAAGAAAAATCATTTTGGGACACATGTAACGATGGGATCTTGCACTATGTTGGTTTGAGAAGATGTAGAAATATATTAAAAAATGTCCACCATGTAGACTACAAGATATTTGTATTTGAAGTGATGAAAATCTTTTTTTTACCCTAGCAAAAAATCAAACATCACTTCACAAGGCCAAATCATTATGAAAAAAATGTCCAAAATGGCTCTTTGGATTTACATCCTCCAAGGCAAAGTCATTTTGGCAAATCCTCCAAGGCAAATTGGATATATATTTGAAAATTTTCAAAGCATTTGGAATTGTACAACATATAAGAAAAAAATAGTAAGTAGAAAGAAGTAGAGAATGATTCAAAATACTAAATTGTTAATTATTTATTTATGAAATTGAAAAATGCCAATCCCAATGGTTGTAATGTTGTAAAAAACAATGTACACCTAATGCATTTATTTATTTTTCAAAAATCACTTTCTCTATCAATTCAAAGTTTTCAGACCCGCAATTCAAACTCAATCAATATATTTTACCAAAATTTCTGCAATGGATACCTACAATGGTGCATCACACATGGCTTGTTCTTGAAATCCTAAACCCCGTGGACGTCCAGGCAATTGAATGAAGCACTCACTCCATTCATACATTTAAGTATCCATCTTGCATAAATCTGTGCCTTGATGCAATTACAATGAGTAGTGTTGTTGCTAGCATGTGAGTACAAGAGAGAATTTTGTGAGCCTACCATTACTATCCAACAAATTGAAAAGGGCGCAGTGAAATTCATTAGAAAGATTGATGGGAAGGTACCTTATTGAGGTTTCACTACAAGAGAAAGCCGTCCTAATTGACAAAAATCAGCCCCTCCTAATCTACAGAAATTTGACAAGTTTCTATCAATTAGGACAAAAAACTATCCGAATTGATAGAAAATTGTCCAAATTGATAAAAATCTGTCAATTTCCTGTCAATTAGGAGGGGCTGATTTCTGTCAATTAGGACGACTTTCTGTCAATTCGGACAGGTTTTCTTGTAGTGTTTTAGGTTCAGGAATCATAAATCATAAAGCTTAAGGTTTGTCCTATCAATGCAATAAGAACTGAAGTCTTGTACTACTTGAAATTATTGTTTTCATTCAATTAAGGACGGTTGTTTGTGCACTCAATTCTATCATAAAATTTATTTCAATGTGGTCAATGAGTTGACAGAGCTTCTTTGTGGTACTAGGATTTGGATGGAAGTTGGTTGAATCACCATTATATCTTCCTTGTGGTCATTGATTAGGTTTCCTTCTCTTAGAGTTGACGGTTTTTATCATATTAAATTTATGCAAGATGCATTTGAGGAAATTCAATAACTAACAATGATCTACTGTACTTCATATCGGTACTTACCTTGAATCCACTCGTAGCCTACAGTTGTGATGTCTCATTGAAATCTTATTCATTAATGTCAATCTTATTCTTAACGTTTCCTCTTCTAATTGTTGTGTGGTTGAATGGTCAATAGATACCCTTATGTTACAGGAACATCAGTGCTGAGAATCAAATACTAAAACGGCATTTTTCTGGCATCCAATACAACAAGTATGTTTCTCTTTGTTTGTTTGACAACTTAGTGGGAAGGGGGTTTCTAGCGTAAATTAGGATGGTGGAAATTTGACTTTTGTGTTGTTTTTCTTTTGTAGGACCTTATGGTTCAATTGTAAGGTACAAAAGTGTGGAGCGCTTGAAAACTATAGAGAAGACCACCATGTAATCGTACACAACATGGGAGAAAACAAATCTCTTGCCACTATAAGAAAACTGTTTTTTTTCTTATAGTCAAGCCAAAAACGTTGTACGTCCAGGATAACATCATATGTCTGAGAAAACATTGAGATGTCACATTGACGGACGTTGGAAAAGCGGAGATTTTGGTTTGATGTTGTAGAAAGCATTGCTAAATTTCAGTCATAGCATATTGGTGCTATGAAAAACAATGATGCAATCTAAGACATTGTTGTGGACATCATATGTTTTCAAAAATGTCCAAAAAAACATGTATAGCCACATCAGCATCTTTGGTCAAACTTAGTTTAGAAGTTGAGACAGAAAATCTTTCCGGTCAATGGTAAAGTGACTGCCCGAGGTGAAAAAGGGGATAATGGGCACGTGGATAAAGGTGGTGAGGCCAAAAAGTTGATGTGGCATCTGACATGGCAAATTATGTGACATGGACATGGAATGCTGACATGGCATGCCACGTCATCATACCCGATTAGTCCATGTTCCAATTTTGGATATTCTTGTGGACGTCATACAAGACATCCTGACGTTTCCAGGAACATCACTTCTGGCATTAACATTTTTTACTTCCTGCGAATGTAACTTCAAACCACATGCTATCCACAATACTTTTCATGACGTTTGACTGGATGTGCAGAAGTTGCAAAAGCAATTGTAAACGTCTTATTTGATGTCTTCTTTATAAATCAATTTTATGAAAATTTATTTTCAAAATATTATAAGCTATATAGATTTAATTTATATAACAAATTTATATAAATTAGATAAATGGATTTGTTATGAAAAAAGGTTTACAAAATCATATCAATATTATATTATATGAAAATATTTGTTTTTAACTTAAGATTTAAACTCTAAATTTTATTAGTTTAAAATCATAAATTTTGCATCAAATTTTAATAATTTTTATTGCTATTTCACCTTCTTAACTTATTATTTTCAAATCATTCATATCTAATGTGGGGTGATTTTCTAGTGTTCTTGGACTTTGAGATATTTGACAACTTTACCCTTAAAGGACCAAAGACTTTTTTTTGCCAGAAAACATTGAAAATTGTCATTTTTGTAGCAAAGAGTAAAAGAAATTTTAATTTTTTTTCACATCTAACTATAGGATCTTACACCTAACAAGTAGAAAAAATTGTAGAAAAAATTTCAGAATTTTTGACCGCATAGATTTAAAGTGGAAAAAACAAGTTTTTTAGCACATTGAAGGACTAGATTTTTTGACTTTGAACAATTTTAACTTAAAATTTTTGCACTACAGAGTTTTGAGATTTAAATATTTATAGTAGAGAATTGAGTTGAGGGTTTAGAAAAATAAATAAAAAATAAAAAAAACTTAAATTTCATTCTTAAGAAAATTGTTAAGTAGAAGTAGGTATGAGATAGAAGGAAAATCTAAAATATTAATATATTTTAGATGAAATTAAAATGCACTAATCCTAATGGTGAGATTGATCTAGTAAGTAAACTAAACCATGTGAAATTTTTATTTTGAAAAAATTGTGAAAAATGCATTCAGAAATGCATCTAACAAGTTATTTTTTTCAAGAAGATGCTCTAATTGCCTAAAAAACAAAATGTCCATAACTTTCTCATAACAAATCCAAATGAAATGAATCAGAGCTTTCTAGATAGACAAAAATATAATCTACAATTGGGATTCCATGTTGGATATATTGTTGTGTCATACTATATTGAAGTTGATGTTGCAAACAACCTTGATTTAATAAATGTGACTTTATCAATTAAATGTTCAAGGAGACATCCCCAAATATGTCGGAAATGACATGCAAATGTTCATCATGACATCATAGACAACAAATAAGATTTGTAGAAAATTTAGAAATTGTTGAAGCAAATGTTTAAAACAACATTGATGTGAATGTCTAATTTCATACTACAGATGTTTTTTTGAATGTTTACAATGACGTCGAAAAAAACATAACTAAGGACATGTAAATGTTTTTTAAAACATCGTTTAAGACATCATTGTATTTATGTTGCTGCTCATATTTTAGTTTTGTATATCCCATATTGTTTGTCATGCCTCCTACACCCCACTAGTATAAAAGGCTTGTCTTTTTCATCAATTAATAAGTAGATTTTTGAGCCATTGAATATATTTAATAAATATAGTGTATGGCATATTATATGGTGTATTTTGTATGGCATGTTGTATATATATATATAATTTTGTATGGCATGTTGTATATATTTTGTATGGCATATTATATATTATATTTGGTATGACATATTTTATATGTCATATTGCATATGATATACCATATATTGCATATTTTATATTGTGTACAACATATTGCTACATTGACAACATGTCTTTTACAACATACCACATGATATAAAAAAGCATACTTCATGTCATTATTGATGTTAAAAAAACATGTGAATGTCACATATGTTTTAAAAAGCACACTTGTACAAACGCCACACATCCAAATGGGACATGATGAGAAGCATACAATTGTTTCACCTGATGTTATTCAAAACACTCAGACGTCCACATTGATGTCTCAAAAAACATCATTAAATTCTAAAAAGATTGTTCAGGTAGCTCAAAAAAAATGCCACGTCAACATCTGTGGATGCCATATCAGCCAATTTCGTCATCACTGACGTGGCATGCCACATCAGTGACACATCAAATGCCACATTATAGACGGGCAATGGATGAAAAAATTGACACTCTGGCTTTCCCGCGCTTAGGTAGCAACCACATATCAACTTCTAAGAACCCTGTTAACCGATGTTTTTTGTGACGTCCAACATTCGGACGTGCGACATGACACATAACATACCATGCTTTTAGCACGTTTGCCATAACGCGAATTTTTGGATGTCTGGCCAGACGTAACAAGACATCACGCGCAACGTTTGGATGTAGAAAACTGTGTGTCCAGAAAAACATAGTTTTCTTATAGTGTGCATTTGTGACTACCTTTGAACATATCCATGTATGAATTTGAAGAATAATTACTCTATTTCAAATCTGAGACATACTTATAGTGTGGATCAAGTGAACATCATCAAGTACGTATGTACTAAAAGTGAGATGATGGTACCTATTACAATTGCAAGAGATGAAGGCAAAGAATGTTGAGGAGCAATGGCAGGATGCTTTCAACAATTTGAGGATTTAGAACTCGTACCTTGAATTTGTTGAGTATTAACTTTAGCAGGGGCGAAAAACACACAAAGATGATACCAATTTAAACCACCAATGTGACATTACATTACACCCCGCAAATCTGAGCGACATCAAAGCTTTGCCAATTCTGCAAGCAAATCTCACATTCGTTCCCTCATCAACTCGATTGGGCAGCTAACTTGGTCACCGTTCCCATTCCAGGAAAACACAATGACACTTGTAAGCTCACTACAAGCTACCATCAACAACATTTGCTTTCAAGTTTTGTTGCAATTATGTTCCCAAAAACTTGGTCACCGTTTCCGTTCCCGTTGAATAACGAGTTCTCATTCAGCGTTCCCACGTTCTTTTTGACGTTCCTAGAATTCATTCTCCGGCCAACATTCCCAATGTAGGGAGCGTAAGCATCTCTTGACGGGGCCCATAAAAATAACTAAAAAATGTATAACTTTTTCACCGTATGTCCAAACACCACGAAACTAAGCTGGTGCACCCCTCCTTGCCGAGGGCTTTCTGATGGTACCAAGCACGCAACCGGGGGACGTATGATCTAGGAGATTTCAACATAACAAACAAACCAAACCAAACAACCTGATTTAAGGTATAGATAAATATTATATATATATAAACAAATAAAAATTGAAATAGAAACAAAACATCAACATCTACGTGTTAGATTAGAGTAGAAAATAGTTCAGAAGTAGTATAGAATTAGCACAATGGAGGTTGGAGGAGTAGAAAAAAATGCAACATTCGCCAAAAAAGTAATGTGCATTGACTATGTTTATTGGGTTGTTGGGGGGCTATCTGGACTCTAGACTTGTAAACTATCTAGACTTCTGGTCCACAAACTCATTCAAAATTTGAAAATTTCAATAGGAAAAAAATAGAAACTATAAAATAAAATATATACAAACAAATAAAAAATAAAATAAAAACAAAACATTAACATCTATGTGTTAGATTAGAGTAGGAAGTAGTTCAAAAGTAGTATAGAATTAGTACAAAGGAAGATGAGGTGTAGAAAAAAATGCAACCTTAGCCAAAAAAATTCTACAAAAGTATTAAATCACTAAACATTACAAACAACTTAGAATTAAAAGGAAGATGAGAGAAGTGTGAAGTTGGACTCTTACAATGAAGCAAAATTGCCACAAGAAAATGGAGGTGACAATTTTGGTGTGGAAGTTGGTAATAATTGAAGAATAGGCGGAATTCCAAGGAGTTTCAAATGATCATTAGAATTGTAGATTAGAAAGGAAATAATTTTGCAAGAAGTAAATTATTTTCAGTAATCATTTCTTTCCAAGTCAACTAGTATAATATTCACAATGGAATAGAATAGTTTTGGAAGTAAAAGAAAAAGGGAAAAAGAAAAAGATAGGAAGTAAAAATTACAACTTCCAAAAGTATTTGGAACTACAGCTTCCAAAATTCAATTAATTCCATGACTTCAAGTTGTAAGTAGTAAGCAAAAATCCAAGAAGAAACCAATTATGGAAAATAAAGAGGGATTTGAAGGTATATTCACCTTATAGATGAGGTCCCATCCAAGGTAAGTGGCTACTTACTTTATCTTTTCTTTAATTTTCTTGATTTTGTTGTTTTAATTTCTAGCCAAACTTCAAGTTAGATTCACACACTAAATATTAGGATTATTTTCAATTTTAGTTTCAAAAACTTATAGAATAGGTTTAAGCATTTTCAAAAATATAAGACACATAGGAATTAGGTTTAAAACAAGTAAGATATAGGTGGATGAAGTTTAGTGTATGAATTGAATGAAAATTAGATAAAGTCATCTAAAAGAAACAAGATTAAAGAAACAAAAATTAGAAGTAAGTAAGACTCTAGAACTGAAATTAAGAGTTAATATTGAATTTTATATTAGTAACAAATTGCGGATGAAGTTTGAAGTACTGATTAGCGATCAAACTTCATCCATGCATAACTTTTACTAAGAAGGTCCAAATCACAAGTATCTTAGTAATTGGAAAATTTCATTTTATCTCCTATAAATAAAAAATATTGAAGTTCTAAAAAAAGTAAAGTGCTAGAATTAACCTTGGGGCTCAAAATGAACGAAGTACCAAACTAAGATCCCTATGAATAAGTCAAGTAAAAACTGCCATTTCTAATACAAGTACCAAATTTTTGAATTTTTTTTTTATACATGTAACCATAGGATCTTGTAGAATTCTAACTTGAGAGCACGTGGTAAAAATTTTAGACATTTCCACCGCGTGGATTGCAAAATATAAACATTCAAATTCACTGAAATCATTTTTTTAGCCTTGCAAAAAATAGTGCAGCTGCACTTCACAAGCTCACTTTACCATGAAAAAATGTCCAAAATGGTGGTTACTCTTTGGATTCTTTTTTCTAAACAAGTTGGTCACACGCTTCAAAATTTTCAGCTCATTTGGAATTGTACAACATATAGGAAAAAAATAGTAAGTAGACAGTAGTAGAGAATGATTCAAAATATTAAATTGTTAAGGATTTTATTATGGAATTGAAAAATGCCAATCACAATGGTTGAAATGTTGTTATAAAAAATCTACATCCTATGATTTATTTTTTTCAAAAAATATGGAAAATTGAATAAGATAAAGGACTTCAAAGTTTTTGTTTTTTCAAATATATGGAAGGATGAAATTTACAACAAAAATGGATGAACTTAAGTAGAATCCATCATCCAGATCTAAACTAGGATTTTAGAGAGCTAGTATTAATCTAAATCCATGGCCAAAATATTGAATCAATTTGGAACTAGGAAGCTAGAAAAAATTATGGTTGAAGTTTGAAATACCAATTAGCAATCAAACTTCATTCAACCATAGCTTTTGCTAGGAGTGTTGGAATTTCATGAGATTTATGTTTTAGGGAGTTACATGAGATGAACTTGAACTTAAAATTGTTAAATTTAGATTGTAAACACTTCACCTAAAAAAACATAGTGGCTTGGTTAGTTCAACATTTTAATTGAAATTTGCAATCAAGTTAGGCTTTCAGTAATTCATTTGTAAGTTTGTAATATATAGGCACTTAGAAAAGACCCATTGCTTGGAAGGTACAATAGATGACACCTAAACACCCACATAACATAAAACACCAATGGAACTAAAACTTGATTGTGCACATTTAATTACCAAGGGTAGCTAAATAAACGCTCACAATATTATGTACCTTATTTTACTCTTACAAATTATATACTAAATTATGGTAAGACATACAACATTGGATTGATCATTCAACAATTAGTAACTTTCATTTGGATGTCATTTCAGCATAAATGCTTTATCATGCTCAAACTCAACACCATATACATAGAGTATGAGATCATTTTTCAACTTCTAAGACATGTAAGAAGTGGAATAATGATCCAGATTGGGATTACAATGTGTCATTGATTGTAACTTAGTATGAATACAATTTTTTTTCTATTGTATAGGCCTTAACCCCTAAATTCCTATTGTCCCCTTGGGGAAAAAAAATGGATTTTAGATAGGCTCCTATGGTCTCAATATTTGTTGCAACTTTTTAAAAACTTAAAGTAAATAATTTTAAAACCTTAAAGTAAATGATTTTAAAATTTTGATTTGTATAGATTATATTTTTATATACATGTAAATCTTTAATTTATTCCATTTATATTTGTTATATGAAAGTTATAGACAATCCTGTTTTTGAGGCAATAAGAGCATCTTGTTGAAAAAATAACTTGTAGGATTCATTTCTAACCTCAATTTTCACAATTTTTCAAAAACATCGTTTGACAAGGTTAAAATCTTTTTCTAGAACAATCTCACCATTGAGATTAGTGTATTTCAATTCCATCATAAAGCTATTTCCCTTTAATTTTGAACCTACTTCTACTTAACAATTTTTTAATGAGTGAAAACTAAATGTAAGTTTTTAGAGTTTTTTTTTCTAGACTCTAAAGTCAATTATTTATCATATAAAATTAAAAATTAAAGATCAATAGAACAAAAAGTATAAGTTGTGAAGGTTCAAAGCCAAAAAATGTAGTTGAGCAAGGTGCAAAAAACTTGTTTCTTTCACTTTAAACACAAATATCTTGCAATCTATACTGTCAATGTTTTTGAAATTTCTTCCACACATTTTTATACTAGTCTAGTACAAGATCCTATAATTAGATACACCAAAAAAAACATTAAAATTTTTTTTGGCTCTTTGCTACAAAAGTGATAGTTTTTGATGGAAAAGAGGCCTTGGAACTTTAGGGGGGTAATTCATGAACCATCTATGTTAACCCCTAAAGCCCCAAGGGTATTTTCTATCAAAAACCACTTAGAACTATCACTTTTGCTACATTCACCTAAAAAAACCAAAAATATATATTTTTTAAAAATCCAACCATAGGATCTTGTACTTAACTTGTTTGAAAATATGTGGTAAAAATTTCATCAAATTTGACCGCATAGATTGCAAGATATTTGCATCCAAAGTGAAGAAAACAACTTTTTTTGTAATTTACTTGACTAGAGTTTTTAACTTTGAATTTTTTAACTAAAAATTTTTACACTGTTAATTTTGATTTTCTAATTTTTTATGTTGAATAATTGAGTTGAGAATCTAAGGAAAAGAATTCAACAAAAAAACACTTAATTTTCACTCATTAAAAAATTGTTAAGTAGAAGTAAGTTAAAGATTGATAGAAAAACTAAATCAACTTTAAGATGGAATTGACATGTGATAATCCCAATGGTGAGATTGTTCTAGAAAGCAAACCTAACCTTGTATAAAAAAGTTTCTTGGAAAATTGTAAAAATTGCATTCACAAATGAATCCTATAAGTTATTTTTTCAAGAAGATACTTACATTGCTTGAAAAACAAATTGTCCATAACTTTTTCATAACTAGTCCAAATGGAATGAATCAAAGCTTCAAATGAGGCCAAAGTAGAAGCTTTTAGGAAAAAAAATATTTTGACTTTTTCTGATTTTTTTGTGTTGCCCACTAACTTTTGTTTTTGGCTTATTGTGCTATAACTTTTTCTCCCAAGCACCAATTGAAACAAAAATTATATATTTATAAAGCTCTCAAAAAACTCCACAAACTCAAAAGATCTCAAAAACATTCACTATAAATTGAGACAATAGGAACCTACCCAAACCCAAATTGTCCCCTAAGGAGACAAATGGTCTTTTAGGGGTTAAATACACAAAAAAAAATACCTTGTTGTGTCCCAAATTGAGTTTTCCAAACCTTTAAGAATTAAACTCTTGAAGGTTATAATTTATACCCATGGGATTATAATCTTCAACATAATTAGATTTTGGAAAGGAATGGTAAAATGTTTTAACAAATGGGAAAGTTTAAATCTTTTTGTTCCTTACTCACATCTTGAGGAGTATATTTCCCCCCTTATTCTGAACTAATTTTCAAACTTAGGAAGAATATTTAAGCTCTTATTAACCCTTGAACGTCCCTAGCATTTTGAGGGTTTAAAACATCATTGCTTTTGAAGTGCTATATTTGTAAATATCATTGAAGTATAGAAATCTCAACCACAAAATCTTGTAGTGTCTATGTTGTAGACAACATGAACTAAATTTGGAGTCATTTGGCTACATAGATTGCAAGATTATTAAATGTTTTTTTTTGTTGAAAACAGATGTTGAAATTTTCTTGGTAATACATGAGAGGAGAAGTTTGATTTCTAAACCTAGTCAAATGAAAAAACTTTAATTTATAAAATGCTTCAAAACTAACATACAAAGGCGTTGGTAAAAAAATATCATTAAAATGACTCAATGTATTTGCAAAATGGCTTTGAAATGTCACAAAGTATTAAAAAGAACATTTAATGTTGACCCCCCCTTCTATTGAAATCCTTCTCAGATTCTCATAACTTCTTGGAGTGATATGAAATTTTAATTACACAAAGAAGACTAGTATGTGCAACTTTTCAAAAAAAAATTGGGAATGGACATTATGTGAAGAAGAAATAAGATGCTGAAGTTCTTTGTAATCCAAAATTGTCTAGATTTTGAACTTTGAATGGTTCCCAAAACAACTTGGATTGACATGACTAGACTTCAAGGGAAATCTAATCAAACAAATTTGATTGAAAATAAACATTGAATGAAAAAAATACAAGACCCAAAAGTTGCATCTATCAAAATACAATTGGATAAACTAAAATCAAACCTAAGAATTTTGAATGGCTTTTAAAAAGATTAACACATCTTGGATGGATTTAAAAATTTTACCATGCAAAGAGCACAAATTTTCCAACATTGAGTTTTATAAACCTCCAAAGCCCTAATCTATGTTTTTTTGCAACATAGCAATTTTGGGTAGCTTACTACAAATGGAATTTTTATTTTTGAAATTTTTGAAATTTTCACACAACATGTGAACGAGGCCTAGCAATTTTCATAACTTTTGACTACATGGTCAAAAAGTTATTTTATGATATATAGTTTTCATTGATTGGCAAACAACCTGGGCAACCATAAAAACTTCTTTAAAAATCATTGTATTAAAAAATAAAAATGGTTTGTTTTTAAATTGGTTATATATATATATATATATATATATATATATATATATATATATATATATATATATATATATATATATATTTGTGTGTGTAAAGCTTTGAATCATCCCATTTTTTATTAATGAGATGAAATTTATGAAGAGTTTTAGTTTGTGGGTAGTTATGGAATCTCTACTCTAAGATATATTTTCAAGTCCTTTATTTAACTCAATTTTCAATATTTTTGTAAATTAAAAAAAAGGTGTAGATTGCTTATTACAACATTGCAAACATTGGAATTGGGATTTTTCAATTTCATAAATAATTGTTAACAATTTAGTATTTTGATTCATTCTCCACTTTTTTCTACTTACTATCATTTTCCTAAATGTTGTCAATTCCAAACAATCTGAAATTTTTCAAGCATATAGCCAACTTGTATTAAAGAATGAACCTAGAGAAGCACCTCCATTTTGGAAAAAAAAATCATACAAATGCAACCTTGTGAGGGCCAAAAAGAGGATTTCTGTCAATTCAAATGCTAATATTTTGCAATCTACATGGTGGAAATTTCTAAATTTTTTCCTACAATTGCATAGGTCTAAGAATGTTTTTATTTTCTAAAATTTGGTACTTGTACTAGAAATAGTAGTTTTAGAATGTTTATGGTAAAAATATACCTAGTCAAAAAACTCCAAGGGTTAAAAATTAACCTCCGCCTTTTCTTCATGAATTTATCCTTACACTTTTTGTTCAAATTAGCCAACCACAAATTTGGTTCTATTTCTTTGATTCCTTTTTAGGAAAATTATAAAATCACAAAGTTCTTGCAAAACTACACATCTTCAAAAAGTTTGAAGAAAATCAAGTAAAAATTCAACTCATAGGAACCTACCTAAACTCCAAATTGTCTCTTAAGGAGACATTGGGCTTTTAGGGGTGAAAGTAATTGCTAATATTGTACATTTAAATTCCAAACTTTTGCATATATGTACAATCAGGTAGCTAAAACTTAGAAATGTGCAACATTGTTAGCAATTTAAGTTCATTTGTTGGCTTTGTCTTTTGAACAAAGACTATAGTATGGACTTACATATCTATTGTGGTTTTTGAATCTAAGTTTCCAAATCCTATCTACATTTTTACATTGCACAACATGATTAGGGTTTGGTTAGAGTGGAATGGGGATCTAACTAGCTAGCCCTCAAGTATGCAGTTAATACAAAATTTTCTATATTAGTCAATTAGCTTTACATTTCTTCAATCTATGGGAGGCAATCTATTTTTGATCTCCTTCTTTTATTCTAGCAAGGTAGTCCATCATTTTGTGCAAGAAGAAATGAACAACTATAAATTATGGCATAGTTTTTGACGCAATTGTGGCGCATTATGATTGGCTATAAGACTCTCAATGTTGCAACCAACACTAGGTAGATTTTGCAACTAGTCTTTGGTTGGAAATAGGAAGGTTTATATAATCAATATGGGTCAAATTCAATCTACAACTAAAAAATTCATAGTAATCATGTTTTGAGAAATAAAAATCTTGAACATTATGGAAAACTTCCGAATTCTATTTTTGCACACAAAGAAAAAATTCCATAGAAGAACCATACCCTGGAGATACATATATTTGCTTAAGTGGTCAGAAATGGATTGCTTCCCTTATATACTTTTGACTACCCTGCATTGAATTGTCCGAATGGAAGATCTTTCAATTTGATGAGGATTGGTTTCAATTCAAAACGATCAACGGGGGATTCAATAACTATGGGGAACCTAGGACAGAGATTCACGGTTACACCAGTCTTGTTTGTGAGAAAGTCCATCCATTAAATTAGGTTATTTGTTTTGTTTTGTTTATTTGTTTGTTACAGTGAAATTTCTTAGACCGTTAGTCTCCCAGTCGTGTGCTCGGTACCGTCAGAAAACAATCAGTGAGGAGGGGTGCAGGGGTTTTGTTTCATAATGTTTGGATTTAGAATGTAAAAATTATGAATTTTTGAGTTATTTTGAGATCTTAAATTATTTTTATTTTTATTTTGACTGCAGCAATGGCTCATAGCACACTAGTCTGATTTGCAAAGATTAAGATAAGTTGTACTACTCCTCATCTTCCCCAATCTTAAGCTAGAGCCTTGAGATAAGCTTCGCAAGTACAAAACTTAAATAATTTTGTTGCTTATCTTGAATTTCGTTGCAAGTGAGACTGTTTGTGCACCAACGGAAGTGAATGGTCCTTCCAGATTGTTTTTGTTGGAATGCCATAACTGCTACTGGGATTTTGTAAGATTGTGATATAATTGCTCCTACTTCTAGTTTAGGACATGGCTACCAGCAATGTCCTCTGTTGGTTGACGATAGTGATAGAGTGACTTGTTTTGCACCCAATTACTCCCATAAGTTACATCAAATTGATGATGTCCCAGCTAATGTGAGTACCATAATAAATAATGTGTGAACCAATTGAAGGACTGAAACACAGAAAGAAAGGGGAGCCTCAGCTGATGGAACTCATGGAAGTGAACACTGAAAATCCCTTGCCTATTTGCTCTCTGAATATGATCTTGGGGCCAATCTGAATCTTCAAAGTGGGGCACATTTTTTCCAGAGGTAAGTGCTTGTATCACAAATCAAACACAAGTGGAATTATAATTTTTTGATTAAAATTATAATTTTTGTGACTTTTTGAAGTGGTTTACCCTAAAATTACAAAATTGCTCATAGAATGGAGTCATAGATGTTCTATTAACAACCCATATTGACCCCTAAAGGTTTAAATTGCATTTTTTGGTAACATAGTGATTTGGGGCAGCTCACTATAAATGAAAATCTTACTATTTTTTGCTAAAATTTTTACAGGACATTTTTTCAAGGAATAGATTGAAGGCCCAACAATTTTCATAACTTTTGACTACATGGTTAAAAAGTTATTGCATGATATGTCGTTTTCATTACTTGATGGGTAGACTAGGCAATTCCAAAAACTTCTTTGAAAATCACTTTTTTAAAAATAAAAATTTGAAATCGGTTCTTTAAATTTATATATAAGTGAGAAGCTTTGAATCATTCCATATTGATTAATGAGTTGAAAGTTACAAGGAATTTTAGCTTGTGGGTAGGTATGGAGTCTTTGAAAACCATAACTTGATGTTGAAATACCTAGCGTGATGAATTTTCTGAAATAATACATTAGAGATATTGGAGTATCCAAGTTCTTGCATTGACTTGGCCAAAGTGAATGAAAAGTATTCCAAACCCCTCCAAATATTCTCCAACAATTATATCCTATTATGTCAAGATCTAATTTTGTTAATCATTTGGTGTTTATAAATGGAAAATAAGTTAGAGGACTTTGACAAATATAGATGTGATATTATGGTGTGCCAATTTTTACTTCAAAGGTATAGATGCTTGGGAACCAATAACAAGGTGCAAGGGCACGTTGAGCGGAGGTAAAAAATAAAAGACAAAACTATTCATCTTCACACGGAGCAAAGCACTTTGGAGGCTTATCATTCTACTTTTATACAAGAACCTTTGAAAAAGCATTTGGTACCAATAGCGAAGTAATGTAAGCTATACATGATTTTTTTTTATTCATGTGAAACCACATATAATTTATTTTCAATCAATGTTAGAGAGAGATTCAAGTTCTGAATAATGTATGTGAAACTATCGTAGAGCATTTCCAATCACAACTTGAATAGTACTACTACATACTTTGTGAAGAAGTAGGTACAATTGTGGCCCTTCTATCTTCTCCTTCAATCCAATGCATTGCTCCAAAGTGAACCTTAAACACTAGGACGAGGAGGTGAAATAATTGCAAAGGGTATTCCAACAAAGAATCTTTCTAAGTAGAACTTTGTGACATACTCTTCAAACCTCTTCAAAGTGTTAGTCTTATGGAAAATATGCATGACAATCATACTACAAGTTTGGTGTTGGTCGCGATATTGGGCCTTCAAATTATTTCCTTAAAAAATTCCTATATGGTCATTGTTGATGTCATCCTATTGAAGAAAAAGCTACATCCAATTATATCATGACCATTCAACCATTCTTGTTAAATGTTCATTTAATTTTTCCAACAACTTGGAGACTAATCCAAGTGGGTGGGTGGGTGTATATATATACTAATCTTTTGCAAATTGGGCCTTGTTAGGTTAAAAGTAGCAAAAGATTTGTGAATGAAGAATGAGGAATGAAGGTTGTAGAGGTTGGCAAATTATTATTAATTTGAAAAAAATCCACAATTATTAGGAAGAAAAACAAATTATTCTAATTGTTTAAAAAATCTTTTGTAAAAAAAATCTTATCAATGACAACATATTTTAGAATAATTAAAATTCTAAAATTAGGTTAGAATTATAATTTATTGGTTCTAATTTAAGCTTAAAAGTTGTTTTCAAATGAAAAATTAAATTGAAGTTTAATAATATTTTGTATGATTTGTAATTGAAATAATCCATTAAATTTTTGGAATGTTTCAAATGTTTCAAATGAATTAGAAAGTATGTTTAGCAAGTTGTGTTTTTTTGGCTTAAAAACAACAAAACAAACAAATATTTTATGGCAAAATTTGCATTTGATTAAGGAGCATCTACTTAGGGATAGAAGGACTTTGAAGGATTAGTTTTCTCTAAATAAACTTTCAAATTTAGTATTGATTACATTTTTGTTACATCTAGTAACTTTCTTCTTGTATTTTTAAAATTCAATTGATTTAGACTTTTAAGACTATAAATTTATAAATTTGATTTATACGTGATACAATAGTGAACTTGTAAATTTTTAGTTTGTCCTCTGGTAGTAACCTTTATTTTTCAATAATTAACTCCTAATGCTTAAAAAAATTTAAATGAATTTTTAAAGATTTGAGGCAAATTCTTTATGATGTTATTGTGATATTGTGGCACTTCTTTTAATTCCTTGGGGACAATTGTCTACCAAGTAAACAATTGGAAATTTGGGCTGGTTCCAATGAAGTCAATTTTGAATGAATCATTTTGAAACTTTGACACAAGATGGGAATATATGCCCTCTTTTTGAAGATTAGTTTTTTTGCCAATCCAATCCAAAGTTTTTTTTGACAACTCAGGCAAATTTGTGGAGCTTCAAGTAAACTTGTGCAA
This sequence comes from Climacium dendroides, assembly GCA_950106755.1. NCBI lineage: Eukaryota > Viridiplantae > Streptophyta > Bryopsida > Hypnales > Climaciaceae > Climacium > Climacium dendroides. The sequence goes on along the minus strand of OX467083.1, from coordinate 33,839,691 downwards.
AAAAACTTATTAACTTTTGAAACTTGACATGTAAGTAACTAACATGATATAGTATATAATTGTTAAAAAAGCAAACTATGATTAGATCTTGTAGTATGCTAACTTGAGAACACATGGTAAAAATTTCAGAAATTTTCACCACATGGATTGCATGATATAAGCATTTAAATTCATAGAAATCATTTTTGGGGCCTTGTGTGAAAAACAGGGCAGTTGCACTTCACAAGCTTACTTTTCTATGAAAAAATGTCCAAAATAGTGGTGCTTCTTTGGATTCATTCTTCAAAGAAAGTTGGCTATATGCTTGAAAATTTTCAAATCATTTGGAATCATACAACATATAGGGAAAAAATAGGAAGTAGAGAAAGATTTAAAATACTAGATTCACGAGAGTTTATTTATGGAATTGAAAAATGCCAATCCAAATGGTTGAAATGTTTTTGTAAACAATCTACGTCCTACAATTTAGTTTTTTTCAAAAAATATTGAAAATTGAGTAAGACAAAGGACTTCAAAGTTTATGTTAGAGTAAAAAATCTATAATTGCCCACAAACAAAAACTCCTCATAACTTTCATTTCGTTGATCAAAATGGAGTGATTCAAAGCTTTCCACCAATTTCAAATTTTAGTTTTAAAAAAAAGTGATTTTTTTTATTTGTCCATAATGCCCGACCGGGGAAAAAATAACATATTCAACCATAACTTTTGACTCATATTTCCAAATGTCATGAAATTTGGTGCATATGAAATATATTCTTTGTCCCCACCTTCTATTGAAATTTCAGCCTAAAATATACAAATCTCTAGTCACATGTACCTGCCCAAATTTTCTATATTGCCAAAAAACGCATGCTGGTCCTTTAGGGATTAATGCTCTACAAAGTGCCAATTTTTGACAATTTTTGCCAAAAACATGCCATTGTCAATCAATAATGCTAGAATGTGAGTTTAGAAATGTGAGCCTACAAGCCTCAAGCCTAGGTGTAAGTAGGTACTCTACAACTATTGAAGGTGCTTATAACATAAATATTCTATAACCATGAAAGGTGCTTATAACATAAATATTCTATAACCATGAAAGGTGCTTATAACATAAATATTCTATAACCATGAAAGGTGCTTATAACATAGGTACTTATAATTTAAATATCCTATGGCCATAGAAGGTGCTTATAACATAGACACCTATAAATATAAATATCTTATAACCATGGAAGGTGTCTATAATATAGGTATCTATAATATAGGAGCCTAGGCTCTAAGGCTCATGAGTTCATAACCCTAGACTCTCATGCTAGCAATTGTGCATTGTCAATTAGGGCTTAATCCCTAAAGGACCGTGGAGGGGAACATAGCTTTCGCAACAAGCATAATTCCTCACTTATGTGGAATAATTCAAATGATCACCATTGTTGAAATGAAATAAGACTTACATGGCTATCTTATAGAAAAAGATCGACAGAATCACACAATTTTTGTTAAAATGCCACCATTGACAAGATTGATGAAAGATGTTTGGTTAGGTAGTACTTTGTATATATGCTGAAATCAAAATGTTCAAAAGTACTCCCAAAACTAATTTTTCCCATAGATACATATCATCATGAATTTAATGTGTAATTTTTTTAGATAATTTTGAATTCTTTATTTTTTCTAATCAATTTGAAGTGGCTGCCCTAAGCTCCTTCTTCATTCTCCAAAAAATCACCAAAAATCTCATAGTCAACCATTTCTTGATTGGATTGCACCAACATATTCAATGAATAAATTATTTAGAACCTCTTCATTGTTCAAGGACTATTAATGAGGTTCACATTTTGAATTTTTCTTCCAAATGTAGTTGCAAAAGTTGCCAAATGACCTTGTGGTCCTTTATGGGTTAAAGTAAGGGAATGTACTATCTAATGTGGGATAATAAATTTTTATCTTAATCAATGCCATTGAATAAAAATTATGCCCTTCTAAATACAAAACACTTTAGTGCACGGATCAAATTTAAAAAAATAAAATAATCCAAAATACTTTTATAATTTTATAGATTCACTAACAGTTGGCACTTGCTTTGCTATGCATTAATTGTATTACTTTCATCAATTTTTCATGTGATAGAATGTAGATTAACAAAGTATGTATAATATTTAAATGAAAATATTGACATCTTCATACAATATTATTTGGAAATACATATATTGTGCAATAAAAAATAATTTAAAAAAATCTTTATATCATAATTTTCACAAAAAAAATCTTTGAAAACATTGCAAGAACACCACCACTTGATAAATTTCTTCACTCACAAACAATGGTGACAAAAATTGAAAAATTGAAATGCAAATTTATCAAATTGCAAAGACTTTGTAAATACTTTGTTGTAGAATCCAAAATTGCTTTAATTTAACAAAGCTTCAAATTATTTGATAGTAAAAAAAAAACATTAAAATTGAAAACATTCAAAGCTTAGAAAATTATAGAATTGTGATAATAAAATGAAGTGTGAAGCCAAGAAATATGATTGTACCTCTATAATATCATATTTTTACACTGTGTGATATTACAGAGGTGAAATGGCTGTTGAAATTCTATAATATTATATTGTGTATAAATGTGATATTACAAAGAAATTGGCCCTCTGTAATATCACACAGTGTAAAAATATGATATTATGGAAAGCCCTATGATTTGAGTAGTATGATAGTATGTATTATCTACATGCAAAACAAAGACTCTCTTTACCTATTTAATATCTTTTGATTCCATTTTGAAACCAATATCATTTTTCCTTTCCACTTGCACCTACTGAAAATAACTTTTTTTTAATCATTTTTTTCCCCCTAAATTTTCAATTCGATTCTCTACCATAAAAAAAGAAAAACAAAACAAACACACACACACCACATGTTTGATGAGTGGTTTTCATTGTTGATGCTCTCCCAAGTCCCCCCCCCACCTCTTGGCACTGTTGGCATGCCGCAGCAGTTGAGGTGTACCTTGTGCCAGAGGGAGAAATTAAGTGACTTGGAGATTTGATTGTCAGTACTTGATAGACAAATATCTTCCAATTTCTCCCCATTCATGCCTGAATCAATTGTACGAAATCAATTGGAACTTCCTTGACTTTCCTCTTTCCACACCCCAAGGAAAATGAAGAAAAATGTCAGACACGGATTGATTTGTTTCTTTTTCTGCCTTTTAATTTTCACCGGTTACTTTTATAAAGGAAAAAAAAAGAAAAAGAAAAAACATGTTCAAGAATATTTAGTACTAAGGAGCTGAACTGGATGGAGAAAGTAACAATATTGAGGGTTGCTTTACACTTAGAAGACGGGCCAATTGCCCTTGGGGTTGATTGCACAAAACTTCATTTCCTTTTAGACTCAAGATTCAATAGAACCTAGAATAATTCAACCTCCTCCCTCTCCCTCTTTTCAAGGCTGTTTTACACCTACAGCCCGGCCAATTCACCTTAAGGCCAATTGCACAAAATTTAACGGATCTAATTTGTTCAAAGAATTAATATTTTATAAAAAAAAAGTTTTCTTTTAAATTGAAATCTCACATTAGCCTGAAGTCCAAGAATTGGCCTTCCATTCTTAGTACACACAATTCACTAAAGCTAGGCCAATTTGGTTGAATAAATTTTATATTAAAAAAAGATGTGATTTGACATGTAAAGTGACCTTGAATTAAAGTCCTGGTCTTCCAACCTAAGGAACTAGACTAAAATTAGTTTTATGCCTTTCCACTTTGTAATCCACCATCACTTTTTGAAAAATGAAAAAACATTGAATTATAGAATGAGTAATAAATAGTGGGTGTGCAAAAATCTCAAGACTCTCCACCTTTGGTACCATGAAAATGTGGAGTTTTTAATAATGTTGTTGACAACAGTATATAAGACTCTCCACCTTTGGTATCATGAGAATGTGGAATTTCTAACAATATATATAATGTTGTTGACAACAACGTATAGAAAATCAGTCTACAATACTAGTAAATTCATAAAAATATTCATTTCAAGAACCTTTGAATTTGGTAGACATTGCTTCATGATTTATACAAAGCAATCAACATTGAATAATATCCTTTAATGCATGAAAATACATACTTTCTATGAGAAGCACTTGACATGGATATGTACAAAATCTTCTACTCAAAATTGACAAAATTGAATTGTGCTTCTTTCATAGTTGATCAACACTTACATAGGGATAGTTGAAGCTAATGTCTACAACAAAAAAAATGTAGAAAGTACTAAAAAATAGCATATAGTTGATTATAATACAAGAAAGTACTAAAAACATTGTTGTATACAGTTTTGCATGTTGTATTTCTTCACAATGACCTTCTTTCTTTTAAGTACCTATTTTCTTGTGCCATCTCTATATTCACATTCTTCAAAATAAGTCACCAACATTATTAATGGAAAAAAGGATGCATCTTTTGTAATTTTATTTTTGTATTATACATACCCATGCAACTCTTCAAATTAACTTTGAATATGTAAGATAGAGAGCTTAACAATTAAAAATCCATTGGAACGATTTACTTTAGTACTGCAAAGTTTTAAGAGTTAATTAATTGAAAGAGGAAACTTTTCCAATTTTAAGTTTCCAATTACATTTATAAATATTGGTGATATTGTTCGTAGGTATACAGTTCATAATTCAAAATCTGAAACTTCTATTAATAAATTTATACAAAATTTTCCGTGCACTGATAATTTTTAGTAGAGATAAATCCAAGTGAAATAAAAAAATTTAGGATTTTTTTTGTAATTTCCATGAATTTACACAATGTTTTATCCTCACAATACTAATAGCACGGCCACCCAAGCGTCAAGAGTGACCTCAACAACAACAAATAGGTCATTGCAAAAATATGCAGCCCACTGTCATTCTTTCAACACCAATTTCTAAATCAGGCACTTCAAAAATCTAACTAGCCAATAGAAGAGGGCATCTATGGTGATGCGGGACCATAGAATGTAGAAAATCACATGACATCACAAAGTTTTGACCCTAGGATTTGTTAACAGTTATCATGTGATTATCGTTGTTTCATGAGTTCGCATGTTAATTACAATTTATCGCATCATTACGATGCATTACTTTGCATCATTACAATGCAGTTGCAAGTAATGTAATAACGATGCAAAGTAATGTATTGTAACAATGCAATAAATTGTAATTAACAAGCAAACCCATGAAACAATGATAACCACGTGACAATGTTGACAAATCGTAGGGTTTAAACTTTGTGATGCCAACCACTTGAGGGCCCATTCAAAATACTTTGATATGACAGATTGAATGCAATTAGGTGGCCATGTTCTAAACCATTCATATACAAAGGCCTTCATTATTGCAAAAAGAATCCATCATCAAAAATTATTTGAACTATAGCCCATTAATAAGTATACTTGAACCATCCAACATTCCAAAATATAATTGTATGATAGCAAGTTCACATGTTGGTTGAGCCATGCCCCATAAATGATGTTATGCCAAACTACCAAACTAAATTAACTCAACGTTATTAATCTTTTCATACTCCTAATTATTGTATGCCAAATCCTCCACAATTTAACCCCATAGTGTTGGTGTGGGCACGAAGTGTTCGATGGACGACTTCAATTGGCATTCATTTGTAGAATGGGAAAAAATTATTTTTTCATTCAATTTATTTATTTGGAAGGTTCTTGCGTACATTATTAGTAAATAGTATTGCAAAGACTTTCATTATGGTCTTATTGACTTTTCTAAAGAAGAAGATGTTCAATCCATGGATCACCCTTGTGATATATTTGGGCCATTTCTTGATATTTTCTATTGATGTGAATTTCAACTATAAAAATGATGTTTTCTGAATTTGAGTTCCACTGATGAAATGAAGATTATCAAGTTTAGTTTCTACTTCGATTCAAAATTTTGAAAAACTCATAAATTTCAATATTTTATAGCAATATGAACTTTGAGACTAAACCTTGGTTTGTAGATTTTCTAATTTCAAAGTAACACAATAACTTTGGTTTACACCATGCAGCTTTAAAATATATTATAAATTTGTGGTGAACTTTTCATATTTTTTAGTATAATTAGTATAATTTGTATTTGATATGAATTTTTTATTTTTTATTTAAATATTTATAGTAATTTAAAATAGTCCAATTTTTTTAAATTTAAAATATAATAGTAGACATATACTTTATCTCTAAAAGAATTTAAATATTTTAAATTCATATCAATTGCAAAATGGCAACAAACATAGTAGTGACAATTGAGGTTTGAATTTAGTGGTCATGGGCATGTCTTTATAGGGTTAAGAATATCATTGGCCACATTGTTGTAAAAGTAGAGGGCTTGTAGCACAAGCCATTTTTGTCCTACAAATTGGGGATAAGGTAGTTTGCTCGAAAACCATCCCTCCTCTTCAAATTGTTCCTATTATTAGATGGAGAATGGAGATGAGGTGATTTTTAAATGAACCACTTTAGCTATAAAATCACTCAAGGAAAAATTAATTTTTTTATTGCAAGAGCCAATCATTGTTTTTGATTTCTTCACATCTCTTTATAAGTTGTAAGTAGATGGATTTGGGGAGACCTATGGCCACAAATACGTGCCTATGCTCCAAATCTTTGAAAATTTATAAATAATTCAAAAATGATTGGAAAAATACAAAACCACTTATATTAGGTTCCACATCTATTTTTCTTTTTCTAAAAAATGATTCAAAAATATTTTTGTTCATAGAAATTTATGAAGAGAGTGGACCAACCCTTAAATGATTACTTTTAGAGCATACTACCTTATCAATGAGAGTTTTTCTCAAAGAAAATTTTGAGTGGTGGTTAATAGATTCTTTTTTTCATTTTGTATAAAGTGCCAAAGTAGCAATATAAAATATCATAGTAATGCTCCAAATTTCAACATTCATCCACATTAGATGGAAAATATCACATTAGCATATATCACATATTTTTGACAAAAAAACTTCATGATTTATTGTTTTTTTTAACCAAATTATTTTTTCATGATGCAATTTGGTACTATAAAACCAAAAAAAACTCTGGTGGTGAATAACAACATTTATGGTACATTCACCCATTCCCAATTGGAGATCTGTACCCAACATGTAAGCTAGAACTATCCATTACCACCATTTATCCAATTCTGCCACCTACAGGTTCCTCCCATTTCCATCATTGGCCCATCTTATTACCACAATCTTACTAATCCATGATCATGATGGCAATGCACTGGGGAGCGGACACATTAGCCCACGCTTCAACAATGGTTTGATCATGCTTCAACAAGGATCTATTCACAATTTTACATTTTAGCTTTGAAAAATTACAAAAAATTCAATTCTTGTTGGAATGTCTTCATTTTTTTCGCAATTGACTTTTCTCAAACAATTTAATCTTTGAAAAATATGAGAGATCATAAATAGCTTCTCCAAAGTACCTAGATAGCAAATTTGTGTATGGTAATGGGTAGTTCTACCTTATTTCCAATCAAGGTTGAAACAAATTTCCAACCAAAGTTTGGAATGTTTTTTTTCTCCATTTCAAAGTTAGGATTGATAAAGTCATGATACATGTCCCAAAATAGTGAGCAAGAAAGTAGCACCACCATTTGAGACATTCTTTCATACAAATGCAAATGTGACCTTGTGAAGTGTAGCTGCTTGGTTCTTAGTAGGGCCTTCAAAAGGATTTTTGTGAATTTAAAAGTTTATATCTTGTAATCCATGCAATGAAAATTTTTGAATTTTTTTCCACGTGTTTTCAAGTTAGCATACTATAAGATACTATGGTTACATGTATCCAAAATGTCTGTTTTCTAAAATTTGGTGCTTATACTAAAAATGGCAGCTTTGGAGCGTTTTTGGTAAAAGCATAGTCATAGTTCTTTATGGGTTAAAAGCTCAATAAGTTGTTTCTTACAATTGCCGATAATCTATCTACATTACACTACAACTTTTGCAATTTATTCCAAGCAAACAAACTCTTGATTGATGTTGACTATATCTTTTTTTGTAAGGTTGGATTACCTATCATTAAGAAGATTTTTCTTAGTCATGATTGTCTGTTCGATGGGGTCTACTTTTTTGGACATAAAACAAATTATGAATAAGATGAGGTGAAGTCCAAAAATCAGTATTTGAATGTTACACATGAAAGTTATAAAGACCAAAGTTCAATTAATGTATTTTCCAAAATGGTGCCTAAACTTCATTTTGGTGTCTTTGTGTTGAGCATTGTGCATCTATTTATTATCTTTATTTATTTGAAACATATGGAAAATTTTCATTGCAAGGAAATAATACATAGAATCAAAGGAAAAAAACCTTAGCGACCATATTAATTTTTTCAGACAATTATAGTAGACTTACTAATCACTGCACAAACAAAATTTAAATCCTTCTCCAAAAAAAATAAAAACTTGCATGTTTTAAAAATTGATGTGATTATTAAACGTTGTATTAAGATTCACCTTAAAAAAACAAATTGCAAAAAGATTTCTTCTTACAAATGGGATTTTGGATAGGTACTTATAGTCTCAATTTTTGTCTTGATTTTTTAAAACTTTTTTGAAGATAGAAAAATGGATTAACTTTGTAGGAATATAATTTTTTTTCAATTGGTGCTGAGGAATAGAAGTTATGCCCCAATAAGCTCAAAACAAGGAAGAAGGGGCAATAAAAAAAATTTCAAACTTTCAAAAAAATAAAATTTTGCATGGTTTAGTTTGCTTGCTACAACAATCTCACCATTGGGATTAGTGCATTTTATCTCCATCTTAGAGATATTAATAATTTAAATTTTCCTTCTATCTCATACCTACTTCTATTGAAAAAAAAATTTAAGAAAAAAAATTAAGATTTTTTGAATTTTTTTTCTTGGACTCTCAACCCCACCATAAAGGTTTAAATCTCAAACCTTTGTAGTACAAAAAATTTAAGTTAAGAAGGTTCAGAGTCAAATAATATAGTCCCGCAATGTGCTGAAAAACTTTTTTTTCACTTTAAATGTAGGTAATTTGTAACCTGTGTAGTTAAAATTTTTGAAATTTTTTCCACACATTCTCACACTAGTTAGGTGTAAGATCCTATAGTTAGTTAGATGTGCAGAAAAAATAATTTTCAAATTTTTTACTCTTTGCTATAAAAGTGGCAGTTTAGAGGGTTTTTTTTTGGCAAAACAAAGGGCTCAGTCTTTCAGGGGTTGAGGTGAGATCACACACCCCAAAAAACTGATTGTAACTGAGTATCATCAAACCTTCAAAGGAACACCTCCACCTTGTCCTGGTAAAGTTCACACAGCTTGGACCAATTGAACCAGGCAACTCTGGTGTGCTCTGAGAATGCTTCCCAGAGGACTGTTTCAACCTTGTGCTCTGGTAGATTTTTAAAATTTTATTTGCACATGCATTTGGGAACATGCTTGGTGCTTCCCTCATACACTGCCGAAAGCTATGTTAATGATACCTCACATGTCATGTGCAGCCACTCTTGAACCCAATTTTTCTTGAACATAATTTGCAAGCATATCATTTGTCTCCAGAAAATAATAACAATAATTTGCAAGCATAGATTTTGTTGTCAGTTCAATGCCTACAGGGCAGGTTGTTAAATTGCCAGTATGCAACATTTATTTCTGGGCAGGCAATTCCAGACTCCCACGGGCCTACACAGCTTTCTACCAGCATTCATTTGAGTCATTTAGTTCTCACTGTAACTTAGTTGTTGGAACAGAGGGCTTCTCCTGCCAGGCCACTTGCAGCTGGTTGGTATGCACTTTATTTTCGCAATGGAATTCCGTTTCATTTGTGTTAAAAAAACAGAAGCAAAACAATAAAACCCTTAACCTCTGAACGTCACAGCAGATGTTTTTTTGGACGTTGAGAATCACCTGTTCATCAAAATATTATAATCTCAAAATCCAGACAGCAGATTCTCTTAAAAATTGCATAATCACATTCATGAGGTGGTTGGCTCCAAAGTTCAACCATGAAGTCTTCAATAAACAAGGCAATTTCAAATTATTCTGTTTTTCCTTATCAAATGTAGAAAAGCTCCTCACTTCTAGTATTTGGCTTGTGACATTTAGGGGTTAAGAGCGGTCTTCCATGTGGAGTTGGGAGCTGGTGGAGCTTGCCAATTATTAGTCATATGGGGATTCATGAAAAACCAGGATGTCCATTTCACAGATGATTGGCAGGCTCCACAGACCCCCAATTTCACATGGAAGCCCGCACTAAAGATGTTATTTATAAATTCTCTTTTGTTGTATACAAAAGGGAAAATTGAGTAATACGTGAATCCCACTCAAGCTCTAAATTTGAGACCAAGTCATAAGACACAATTGCCTCTCAATTGAGATTTTTTGGGGTGCTCGGAGAGGATCAAATAAATTCAATATACAGACAACATATGCCAGCTCTTTTGGAGGGCAACATCCTCAACGGGTTACCTTAATCCAAGTCCACGTGTGAACTGCAAAGCCGTGGCTCTGTCTCCAGTCTTTACGGCGGGAATGAAGTACTTTAACTGTTACTACTGAGCAATTTGGAGTGAGTTAGTTGACAGTTTTTTGTGAAAGAAATTGGCAGTGGCCATTTGATGATTAAGTTAAGTGATGTGTCTGCGGGTACAAGAGAGAAAAAGCAACAATGTTATGTTAACTTACTCCCGTGCAGGTTCCTATTTAGGCAACTGAGGTGGCAGGTCTGGGTGGGTACAGGACTGACCCTGCCCAAGTCACTCATGCATACGGGCGGCAGAGGGGAAGATCATCAGTCTGCACTTGCACAGACCATTTCATGATTTATAAGAAGTTCAACAGTACAGATGTAAGCTCCACTTAATTCACTTACGTCTGAACCCCGATGTGATTCTGTAAGGTAACGTAATTCAAAGCCTAGGTAGCCATGAGTTGATCATCACAGGTAGGCATGAGTGAGTTGATCATCACCGGTAGACATGAGGGAGTTGATCATCACTCAACTGCCAAAATGGGCTACTATGTCAATTGTATCCGGGTGTTTTTCACTGATGAAGATTGTGGAACGGTACAGTGTCCTTTGGCAATGATATTCTTGTTCATATGATTTAATGGCCTTGGCTACTTGGGCAGAAGACTTGCATCATTCTCCCATAGTAAGGGCACTGGTTTAAAATTTTTAAGGTACACTGACACAAGGTCACACCAGCCTGATTGCAACCCCTACTTCTGGGCCCAAATGCATCCTGTTGCATCCTGTTGCATCCTGTTGCATCCTGTTGTACTGAAAACTGGAAAGGGCTTGCGCTAACATATGATATGAAAACTCTAATTCACCTTATATACAACTCAGCGTAGCCACTATTATTAAACAAATATTGCTTTGGATAGGCGTTATTGGCAACTATATTGGCAAGTGAAAGAGGATTCCAATGCACTTTGACATGCATTATTTGGACATTGTGTGAATAAGTTGTGAATTTTTGAACTATCATTTTTAACCCTTGAGCATTCAGAGCAAATTCAGTGAAATTTTAGACCTTTGCAAATTCATTCCATTCAAACTTTCTCCCAGTCAGAAATACACATAATTCAACCGTATCAATTGGTAGTCAAGAGAGCCCCGGATGTGTGGGGAAAAGAACATGTTCTTTGATTGTACCACTCAAAAGATTATAATAGTCAAAACACATATAATTTTCAAATTGAAGAGGCCAGATTTGGATTGCTGGACACTCATTGGTTAAGTGCACAAAAAATCAACATTGAGTTCTCTTGGACTTTAAAGTTGAAAAAAAAAATCAATTCAATTTTAAGTGAAATTTGAATTTCTTACAATTTAGATTAGAGTTGTAGAGGTATATACTAAAATGAAATTGTTGTGGTCAAAAAGAAATCATGTAAACAAATATAAAGTGTTTAATATTATTTAAGAATCTAAATACTATAAAAATGAAATGCATTTATTATCATTATTCTTTTACAATCAACTAGGCATTGTAATACTAATAAAATTATTGAGAAGTATTTAAATTGATGTTTTCTAAAACATATTTGATATTGGAATAAAATTTTAAAAATTGATGTCATTCATAACTTTGAATCATTATTTGAACATATAATCTTTTAATACAAATTTAAAACTAAAAAACATAAGAGTCACCTATTACAATATACCTAGTATAACATTCTTCAACATTCTTGAGCAAGTTCCTTTTCCTTTCCACCTTTGTTGGAGCTATTGTTTTTCACATTGAAATGAAGTTTAACTATTGCATTTTGTTTCATGTACTAACCCTGTAGTATATTGAGTCTACTATATAAGTTTATTTAGCATCACAAGAGTCATCCAAAAAATGAATGATTTTCAATTGCTAATACTATAAATATATTATTTAAAAAAAAAGATGCCTCCAACTATACTAAATTGTTTATTTTGACAATTTTGGGTATTTCCACCACAATAGTATAGAATTATTCAAGTCCTACTTGCAATTGGTCAATTCACTAGTTAAGGTAGGAGGTTTTGAAAGCATAGAGGCTCTAAAACTGTCCACCTCTTAAAATGTATACTTTTTGTACATCTTGCTTTTTGTAGCCATTAATGATATAAACAATGTACATTTTAGGAGGTGGGCGATTTTGGAGCCCTATATCAGTTCAACTTCAAAATTTTATAACTAATTCTACAAAGCTCCAAAAAATATAAAACAACTTAGGTTAGATGCCAATTCTACTTGTCTTTCAAGGAAAATTTACTGAAAAATATTTTGAGAAGCTTTACCTCCCCAAAATTCAATTCCAGCTCTTAGGTGGTTGATTCATAAACCAACTACCTTATGAGGCACATTTGTGTGTGAGGGTGAGACACACAAAGTTGGGGCTGTTGGAGGGATTGCTAAGCAAGAGATGCGACGAAATTAGGGTTTAGGGATGCACATGCTCTGGATCACATGATATTCCAGACGTCTTCTTGGTCCCATGCAAGTTTCCACCTACCAGTGGCATGCACCATCATTGCTGGCAAGTACTTTGACGGCGTGCCTGTGATGAAAAATTCGAACTTCAAACATGGCATTTGACATGACGAAAAGACCACTTCAATTGACAACATCTGACAAGCAATCTGCCCTCTGTGAACCAAGGGCAATGGTACTGCCTGGGGTGTATTAAAACTAGCAGAATGAGAGTGGGGACATTGGCTGCACCTGACCTGGCAGCAATGCTTGAGTTGCTAGGTTCAGCTCTTCTGCGTAAACTTCGAGCAAGGACCACACTCTGGTCTCTTGTGCGGGGCGCTGTCATCTGGCTCTGTTGGCTGGGACAGAGCGCATGGGTCTTCAACCAGGACACTTGGCCACAAGCCAAGCTGGAGCAACTGGTCTGGGAAGCAGCCCTAGACCATGCCAAAACAGCATGGCTGAAGACCTCCCCACTGTGCACAAGACTTCCAGCCAGGGCACCCAAATTCCTTCACAAAGTTGACAACGTTTGGATTTGGACTCCATTCTTAGGCACGTGGCAGGGGCTTGACATCACCTGGCATCTAAAGAAGCCTAGATGTGGGACCTTCATTTAGTTTTAGGTTCTCTTCCTTGTTTGTTTGATGCTTGGTTCTTTCCTCTCCAGGGCGCTGCCCTCGGCTTCCACTGTTTGTTCTTGGTTTATCTCTTGGAATAAACTCTGGGATTAAAAAAAACAAAACAAAAAACTGGCAGAATGATGACTTGACCTGACCCAGCCCGGCCTGGGATATGACCAACTAAGTTCTACAGTCCTTAGCCTATTAGTTGTTAACTTGCTGTGAGCCCTGACAGACTGAGTGTTTGCACTTTGCGTTGTCCATCCAATCCACACTTTTTTTTTTTTTCTTTTTGAACAAATGATATGCAATTTCATTGCAAGGGCAAAATAAAACCCCGCCAACCACAGGTGGCCTGGCTGGGCACAGAGGACCACAGACAGGCCACAGACACTAAGTTAACATCCAATTCACACTTTGCTGCAGCATTTGCAGCACCACTTTCACCCAGATGTTACCTTACAAGCAACAAGCCCTCCCACATGGGTCAACCAGTCAAGTAACCATAGGCTGTCTGTTGAGTTTGATGAGAAGATGTACTGCACTGAAGGCGAGGGTTCCAGAGGCCAGAAGCCCAGAACCAGAAGATTGCATGGAAACATAAAAGTGTAAAAATGTGCAACTGTCATACCCGCTTCCTCCAGATTTGGGCACACAGATTGCAGATCGCATGGTCATCAATTAACTTACCCATCCGACAGATTTGGAGTTTGGATGCTTCAAATCCCCCCAATTGCCTGCACCAAAAATTGCTTTGTCAACATTGAAATGGGATGCCAATTTGGACCGAAGCTTTTTCCCATTTCATGTATTCGGGCTTCTCTAAATTCCAAGGATGAAAACAGCAAGTAGAGAATATAGAAACGGTGAGAAATCCAGGTTCCAGATTGCCTGGACAATACAGGTACTCATTTGGGGGATTTCCAACTGATTTTCACCTATTCTGAGCACCGTGATGGATTGATCAATGGAATTCCCCTCCCCTCTCCTCCCCTCCTCTGAATGAATCCATGAATTTCCAAAACAGCAAGCCAATTCTCTTGCCCCAGGCCCCAGCATACCAATAAGGTACACCAGCCCATTACTGTTTGCAACTCATTTCCATCAATAGACCAACCCAATTTTGTCACCCTCTTTTGGCCCCAATTTCACCTAAAATTTCTTCAATTTCCTTAATTTTATGGCAAAATCAGAGAATTCTATGACAAAATCAGGGATTTTATGACAACAAGGGATAACGTGTCACTTCATTAATAGAGATTATCTAGTACTTGATTAGGTAGTTTGGGGATGTTTATGACACTAATCTAAAGGCAATTTTGTAACTTCAGAGCTGACCACTTCAAAAATTCACAGAAACTACAAATTCGATCAAAAAATTATAAATGCACTTGGGTTTGACTCATGAATCAAGTGCACACCTCTGAAAAATATGTGCCCCTATATGAATAGAATTGACCCCAAGATAGTCAAATTGCAAATCAGGGTGGTAATAGGCTTGTCCACCTCGTAGGTTTCATAAGTTTCATAGATTGCGTGGGGTCAAATATTCAAGTGCGCAACACTACTCATTCTGCACAAATAACTGCCATATCTACCAAGACCAGATTGCGTGGCCATTACTACTATTCCCAGACCCCTGATCAAGGCAGTAAAACAGCCCCCAAAGAGTTAGGAAATCAGAGAATTACTGTACCTGAAATCCAGAGGATGAAACTGAACATGATTCATTCACCCTTTCATCCATCCAGAGCATGACTCAATCACCCTTACATCCATTCAGAGCATGATTTATTCACCCATCCATCCATTCAGAGCATGACTCAACTATCCGTCCATCCATTCAGAGCGTGATTCATTCATTAGTTCATCCATCCCCGTCGAACGTGATCCATTCGATCATCCAGCTATTCTCTGGGAGTGTGATGTATTCATCCATCTATGGCGTGATTCATTCATCTGGGAGGATGAGGCCGCCTCCAGCCCATAAATACCCGAGCTGGGGAAGACGTCAGGAAGACAAGCGCAGTCCGGCCGCGGGCCCCCCGGCATTGCCAGAGTCGCGGGGTGCCGCAATCGGTCGCCCCAATGGGCTTTCCCCACCCCAGCCAGACTCCCCATGATGTGCATGGAGGGTCTCCGCTTATTTTAGCCTCCTTCCCAAAGGAGGCGGCTGGCTGGGCTTCCCCGTATCATTCTTGGGCGCTGCGCCCGCTCCCCTCGCTCGCTGCTACTCTAGCTGCCCTTATTAGTAGCGTTTCTAGACAGGCAGCCCTCTCGGGGGCTTTAATGGCAGCTTTTCTCCACGACGGGCCGTTCTTCGCCTTCATGGCGAATGTCGACGCTGCCTGCAACTGGGCTTCGTCACTCGTGTGTGCAGACCCTGCGAGCATTGAATTTCGCCCCCTCCCTGCTCGCCCGGTCACTATAAGGGCCGCCCTCGGATATCGTCTGTCATGTCCCTCTGGACTCCAGAAGAGTTTCTAACCCTGTGGCCTTTCGACATCGATGAATCGGTCGCTGCGCTGACGGGGGGCTGCCTTGTGGGGTGTGGGTGAATTTGGGCGGATGTGGTGGTGGTTGCGCGGTTCCCGTGCCGCTGGAGTCAGGTGGCGGTAGGGGTTTGGGGGAAAAACGGAGAGTGAGTGCTATCGGGTGGCATTGTATATTTCGCATTCACGGAGGAGAGGGCTTCGGATGGACTTCGGGTGGGGATGCATGTTGGTGCATTAGGTCTCGAGGATGGCAGTGTGGAGCGGCGGAGATTGGATGGCTCAGACTGGGGAAAGGGAAAATTTCTTGAGGTATGTGATGTTGGTGGCGCTCAATCAGATGACTATGCCTGGTTGCCTGGCGTCGCCATCAGATTGAGCCGCGCCAATATCACATCCTTACCTTACACGTCCCTGATTTCCTCTGGATTGAATCTTGCGGTGTTGGTAGCTGATTCGTTCTGCTTTGCGTCGTGGTATTTTCTGATTCGTGAGTTTCGTGCTTGTTTGTGACCCTTTGTTTCTTGACCAGCTTTCTTTCTGTCTGTTAGTCTGTTGCGTTTCGCGAGTGCAGCAAGATGCAGACCTCCCAGCGGTCTGTTCTGAAAGGGTGTAATCCTTAAATCCCCCCGACGTCGACCGGAATTGCTGTCGTCGCGAAGTTACAGGCACGGTCAAGCAAAGTGGTTGTTACCTCTGCACGCATTGGTGAAATCTGTGTTTATCATTTTCATTAAATGATGTTTTCACACCCTGCACCAAGCCCAACGACTATTGCTATGTGACCATTATTGACACAGGTCACCGACAGGTAGTTTAATGTGGCGAATTCGGCCTTTTGTTAAGGCGTTTTTTATCTTCATTTGTCTTCCTGAAATGGCGTCCGGAGTAGCGTGTGCACTTTCTATCAGGGTATTACTTTGAACCCTACTGAAATCGTGCTATTGTAAACATTACTGTCGTATATTGACAATGGTTGCCGCAGTAAAGAGAATCCCTTGTTGCTCAGATTGCTAGTGTATGCCTTTGATACTAGACCGTCCGAAGTTTTCTGTTTATCAGCCCCGAGTTCGTATAGTAGGTTTTTGGTAGGGCTAGAAATTTTCTTTGAAGGTTCCTGTTGTACTAATTGCCAAGCCCTTGTCAACGGTAAAGTTGGCCCTGAATAACTGGTGAAATCATTTCCCTCATGCTGCATTGCCATTTGGACGTGAGACTCGTGTGTTCCCTACACAGGAAATCTTGTGACTTATTGAGCTGTATGCGCTCGGCACTGTACGGCGCTTGATTTAGTGTCAAAGTGGTGGAGTGTGCCGCGCCTGTCGGTCCGGTTGAGGAGACTTTGAGGTACTCGCTGTGAATTATGTTTTTAATAGCAGTGAATAGTTGTAGACTTCGACATCTTTAACTATTCTAGTTCTGTGTATGGCCTGCTATACGCTCACTTCCTTGCTTTGAAATAACAGAAGTTGCTAAGTTAGGTTTCTAGAGTCTGGTGCAAGCAATCCCATGCGTTCACTACATAAAATTATATCTTACCTTCCAATGTCACAGCATACTATATTAGTGTGAATATCGTGCTGTTTTAATGTAGTGTGCAATAAAGTATCATTGCTTCGCACGTAAGGATTTTCAAAGTATCTTGTGGCGATTTTTTTTGCCGTCACTGTTCGGATATATCAGTATAACTGGGTGTCCATATATTGTCTCCAGCTTTGAAACTGGCGCTGAAAAACACTAGCCGAGGTACTGCAATATTTTTCACTTTGCCTCGTAAAGAAGAGAAATTATATGGCGCTGCTGACATTCGAAGACTTCGAGGGGTACGAGAGGCAGGTCCAGAGAATCCCCTTGCGGCGAAGCCTTTACTCCCGAGGCGGCCAGACCCTACCTGAGCCGAAGTCTATGGCGGGGTCCATCTCGCCGGCCCAGCACTTAATCCTGTCGGCGATTCTGTCAGAAACATTCTTGAGTAACTAATTTTCTTTGGCAGTGTTGTGCAGTGCTTAGCAGACCATGTCAGAAGTGGAGCTTCAATCGGTAACAGCCTAGGTTAATATAACTTTGTAGTGTTCGTCATCATATGCAATTTTCTTAGGCACTTTATGCTTGCATAGCCCAGAGAGTTCACAAATTACCGGTACAACTGAGTCCCGGCCATCGCGCCGTTCAGGCCCCGGCGTTCACGTAGTCATAGTCCTACGCTTTTTCATTGCGATTGAAAACTAGTGAGGCTTCGCCTACCTTGTAAGAAGCACATAGAACTAAATATATATGTATTATTTTTCTGCCTTGGAAATTTAAATCATACCGTTCCGCAGGCACTGGTTCTATTGGGTATGCTTTTGGACAATGTTTGATAATTAAGTTACAGCTGTTACTAGAAAACAGAAATTCTTGGAGTCCACTTTAGGATAATAAGTGGCGATTATCTTACTATTCTAAGCGGAAACGGGGCTCGATAAAAAACTTCTAAGCTAATTACCAGGAAATCACCGTTCCATGTGGCGCGCTGCACCTGATTAAGCTATGCGTGCATCACATCAACGTCACGGAAAGCTTCACAAGGCATTCTACAGTCGAACCTCTATATGCAGCATGTTACAAGTAGGAAGAAGATTTCAAAAGCATAGAAAAATATAACGTGTAACGAATAATATATAGCTATGTACATGTTTAATATTTAGCTATTTAGTATATATATTTTGACTTATCAGATTTTTGGCTAATACAGAATGAGGTATATTTATATAAGATGCCCTAAACATGCAGTGACGATGCACATCAAACACTTTCCTTTGAGGATCTAGAAGAAGGATAAAATTCTAAAATGTGTCACATTTTAATGTATATCTGAGCGAGCAAGGAAAGAAGTTTGACTCTATAAAGAGTGCAATTTTGGATTTGGGTTCTCACCAAAATTTACTGTTTCTTTGTCTCAAGGTAATGGCACTGATTGTGTGAGTACAAGTAATTGACCAATGTGCATGTTTTAAAACTTTGCTTAATTTTTTGTTGGGTCTTTTTAAAAGTTTTGAGAATTCTAGGTGATCCTCTTTAACAATTTTTGAACACTATATGAAGAAATTATTAGTTTTTGAAGTGCATGCAACCTAATTAGCAAAATTGGGTGGCTGATTGGAAAGAAGTCGGCTACCTTACCCCAATTTGTGATAAATGTACCATTCATCACTTGCATACTTGGAATGGAAAACCACTTGATAAGCTTTGTTAATGCCAGGAATAGACAACAGAACTTCTAAACTGAACTTTTGTAAGGAGATGACCTCTCTAAACTAATGGAGTATTGATTGCCCAGTACCACACTACGCCTTCCTTCTGTCAAGTTCTACTGTACTCTCTTTCCGCACTCTCTTCCGCTACATACAGTACTCTGAAGGCGGGGAATACTTTTTTTTACTCTCCTCAGTATATCTGTGGAATAATATGGTTCTGACACAATTATAAATGAATGTTCAAACTGAATGTTCAATGCCGCTTTCTGCAATTTGTTCTGTTCGTCTCACTCGCAGCAATAAACTCTGACGTCGAAAATTCTCGTGAGTTTCATACAGTACGACCGGAGTGTACAATACAATAAACTGAAGTACATCAAATGGACGTCGAATTACTGGCCTTGTTACTCCCCCGACCCAGACCACTTACTGGGGAAGCTTTAGTTATTCTAATCAAAAAAAGTTTCACTAACTGTAAGTTCCAAGGGAAAATATTATAGTAAGTTAGTCGGTCACTGAACAGTGAACTCTTCTTGCAGTCGGCCACTATTTGTGATACTGGAATCTAAATGCCAGGTAGAGCGGTTTTGTAGTGCCGGAATCTCATGCAGTGGTGCTGAATTTCGGATTAACTGAAGTGAAATATTTATTTTTTCACAGGCGGTGTTTCCTAGGGAGCAGGAGCTGGTGAAGCAGGTATCGTGAAAATTTAAATGACTTGGGGTTTTTCCCTTCTACATAATTTTTTCATATGAATATTTTTTAAGGAAGAACATATCCTAATGCTTATTTTATTTATTTATTTCTGTTTGTTTAATGTCTAATGTCGACACAAGTGTCTAATGTCGACACTTGGATATTCTTCTCGTTCAACGGACAATGAAATGAGAATTTTGTTGTGAATACTGAAGGAGACCTACTGTAATTTAACTCGAAATTTTGGTGTATAAAAACGACGGAAATGTATGATGGGTCAGTGGGGTGAGTGAGTCTGGGAATTCCAGGGAATCGTACTGTGGCTCTTGAATTGGTAGCAATAGCATATTCATTGCTGCAGGTGCGCACAAACTTAGAAACGGAATCTGCCTGTTGGAAAGCCAATGGACGTCGATGCATGTCCGGAAGCATTTATGTTATGATGCTTTAGGTCGATTGGGGACCTACCCAGCGCGTCTTTATTCTTTGTGGAATTGCTACTGTAGGTCTGATGTGCCTACCGGTATTAAGACCAAGTAGCATTGATGCAAATTGCGGCACTGGAAATCAGAATCCTAGGATTCTTGTGTTGCCTCCGACTGAAGCCAATAGCAATATATCACTAAATGATGTTATATTCCATGCACCTTGCCAATATTTTGGATTCTTCCGTGTCTGGAAATTTTTGGTTTTCGAGCTTGCCGATTTTCGCCATTACAGCACTGCTAAAGTAGCTCCACCCTTGATGCGAATGTATACTGTGTAACAATCACTCCATGCAAGACGTTTTTACAGGATGTTGTGGCTGGTCTCAGTCTACCGTGGACCTTCAATCAGAATTCAACCCCCCGCAATGTCTACTAAACATTTCCACTAATTATTCTCTTTTACACGTAATCTTCAGAACGATTTTCAAAGTCAGGTACGTCCCAAGTATAGCATGGACGTGACTTTCTGGGTCCTGCACCGTTTAGGTTCAACAGATTGTCAATGCTAGCACTGTTTGGTACAGTGTTGCTGAGAAAAGCAAGCGCCCTAGCTAACCATCTATATATTATTGGTTGCAATTGGTTTCCCCAAAACGCCGTATTGCTGATCGAGGGCCACGCACACCACAATATGTAATTTTAACGGGAAGTCGGAAACCACAGGTCGCCCGCGCACAATGAGAGACGCGGCGCCAAAGCTTTGCTCAGCTGCAAGTCCAAGTAAGGTAACCGAACTTACCGTTAGGTAGTCTGCTGTAACTGAAGCGTAAGGAGGTGTATTGAAGGGCTGGTCCGCCTTTTTCATAGGTTACCGTGGACAGAAATATTTTTAGATCATTTTTTTTAGAGAAAAAAAAATAGATGTGGAACTTAACACAAGTGGTTTTGTATTTTTTTCAAGCATTTTCAAATTACCTATAATTTTCCAACGATTTTCCAACATATGCACCTATTTGTGACCATAGGTCTCCCTCATCTTTCACTTGTAACTTGTAAAGATATGTGAAGAAAACAAAGACATTGATTAGTTCTTGCATTTAAAAAATAATTTTTTTCAATGTATTCAATGACTAAAGTGGTTCATTTAAGAATCACCTCATCTCTATTCTCTAGCTAATAATAGGGGCAATTTGAAGGAAATGGGTAGTTTAGTATAGACTACCTTATTACCTTTAAAAAATAGACTTTCTTCTAATATTAGGAATCATAATTTTAAATGAGATATCCCTCTATTGACAAATATAGGGTGTATTAGATGTGAGTAGATACAATTAACTCCTAAAGTCTTAAGGCCTTTTTATTGCTTTGGATAAAGATTATGGCAACAATTCCATCTAGGTTTCTAATTGGGAGATTCCAAATCCTACTTACAACTACATTTACATTGCACAATACAGTTAGGATTTGATTGAAGTGAACAAAAATCCTAGACTAATTGCAAGATTGCATGATCTTAGACTAGACTAATGTAAAAATGTGTGGAAGAAATTTTAGAACTTTCAGATGTATAGATTGCAAGATATTTGCAATTAAAGTTAAGAAAACATAATTTTTCCATTTTGTATGACTAGATTACAATACTTTGAATCTTCTTCACTTAAATTTTTTTTGCACTATACATTTGGAAATTTCTAATTTTTCATGTTGAATAATTGGACTGAGAGTTTAGAAAAAAAAATCAAGAAAAAACAACTTAATATTCATTCTTTAAAAAATTGTTAAGTAGAATTAGGTTCAAGATTTAAAAAAATTGAATTGTTAATAGCTTTAAGATGGAATTGAAAATCACTAATCCCAATAGTAAGATTGTTTTAGCAAATAAATTAAACCATATGGAACTTTTTTTGAAATTATAAAAATTGAGTCAAAAAATGTAAATCTTCTAAGTTCTTTTTTGAAGAAGATGCTTAGATAGCTTGAAAAACAAGATTCTCTATAGCTTTTCATCTTTAGTTCAAATAGAATGAATCGATTTTTTCTAAAAATAAAAATAAAATTATATGAGAGTTTAAAAAAATAAATTATTTTAAAATTTTGTGATTTTTTTTAGTGTAACTTTTGTTCCTAGTCACCAATTGAAATAAGAGTTATATTCCTAAAAAGCTAATGTGTTTTTCTATCTTCAATTTTTTTTGGAAAAACCATGTCAAAATTGAGGTTAGACAATCCTATTTGAAATTCATTTTGTCTCTTGAAAAGACTTTGGAACTTTAGAATTTTTACTTATAAAATGAAGCCATGAAAGTGAAGACAAAATTAAATCCATGGCCAAAGCCATGGTATGAAAGCCACAACAACAAAATAGTAAATCCACGATTTTTGCATCAAATAATTTGTGTGGCCTTTACATACTACACAATTTTTAGGATTTTTTTTGCATGTTCATTCATCTACAATTGCATTATTTTTTATAAATATATCAATATTAAAGTCAATAAAGAATTTTGTTGAGTTGCATATATTTATTCAAAATTAGAATTTTTGACTTTCTTCTACTATCAAAAAAACAAGAATAATTTATATCCAATGGTAAGAATGTTTTATAAGAAAAATTCATATCTAATTTTTTTTATATGATGAAATTGATGAAAATTTTTTATTGTCTTAAATGTTTAACCCCTAAAGGACCAAACGGTGTTTTTTCGCAACATAGCAATTTTGGGCAGCTTACTATGAATGGAATTTTCATTTTTTTTCACTGAAATTTTCACACAACATGTGTCCAAGGAGTACCTTTAAGGTCCAACAATTTTCATAACTTTTAACTACATGGTTAAAAAGTTATTGTATGATATGTAGTTTTCTTTGTTCTACGGGCAATTTGGTCAGCAAAAAAACTTCTTTAAAAATCACTTTTTAAAAAAATAAAAATTTGAAATTGATTTTCTAGATTTATTTATACATGGATATCTTTGAATCATTCCATTTTGATTAATGAGATGAAAGTTATGAGGAGTTTTAGTTGTGGGTGGTTTGAAGGTGGTTATGGAATCTCTACTATAAAATAAACTTCAAAGTTCTTTATTTAACTCAATTTTTAAATTTTTTGGAAAAAAACAAAATAATTGGGTGTAGATTGTTTATTAAAACATTGCAACCATTGGGATTAGCATTTTTCAATTTCATAAATAAATTGTTAAAACTTTTGTATTTTGAATCATTTTCTACTTCTTTCTACTTTCTATTTTTTTCCTATATGTTGTACAATTCCAAATGATTTGAAAATTTTCAAGCAAGTATCCACCTTGCCTTGAAGAATGAATCGAAAGAGTAACCACCATTTTGGACATTTTTTTGTAATGATATGACCTTAAGAAGTGCAGCTGCCCGGATTTTTGTAGGGACAAAAAAAGGATTTTTGTTACTTCAAACGCTAATATCTTGCAATCTACACAGTGAAATTTTTTGAAAACTTTTCTATATATCCTCAAACCAAAGTAATATAAGATCCTACGGTTAGATGTATCAAAAAAAAAATTTCAAAAATTTAGTACTTGTACTAGAGATGGCAGTTTTGAAGCAGATTTGGTGAAAACATAGTCAAAATCCTTTAGGGGTTAATTGAATTGGTTTTGTCTTCATTGTTTTGAACCTTCATAACTTTCATCTCATTGAATAGAAAGATTAAATGGATAATTTTTTGAACAAATTAGATTAAACTTTTAAAATTAACTTCTCTTAGTTTTTATGTAAGTATGATTTCTTAAGTTTATGAGGTTTGCTTGTTTGGTTTAAAAAAATTGTCACAGAAGGACCTTTTGTTTAGTATACATCTTTGGCACTGAAGTCATTATCCATGATACTTAGATATACCTCTAGCTTCATCCCCTTTTCTTTCAGCTTTATTCTTCATGTGCTTCACTAGTGATTGATTTTATTTATTTATTGTGGTAAATGACCTTCCTTACTATGAGTGGTGTCTTTTAGATGAAATTTAGCTAGCCTATAGGGATGCAAATTTCCTTGAGTTTCTAGACTATGGGAACTTGGTCATAGTAGTGATGTGATGTAGTAGAACAATTGCTATGTCAAATAATAATAAAAAAATAAATTTAAAAATTTAAAAATTTAAAAAATATATATTTTCTTTTATTATTATTATTAATTTTGGCCAACATTGGTTGGTTCACAATATGAGGAATGAGTTTGAAACAACCCTCCAATGTTCCCTCAAAACATCTAATGCTTTTTTTTTTCTATGGGCAACTTCATGGAATTTTTGTCCATCAATACATTGTATTATATTCTTTCAATATTTAATTGTTGTTTCATTCACCTATAGGAAGCAAAAAAATTATTGTGAAGAGCTGTTGGAAAAAATATATGTACTCCCAAACCATCATTATAATAAAGCAAATGGGGCAAGTTGAGGATTTGCAATACATGGTAGCTAGCATGTAAGCCTAGGATCTTGAGTTTGGGAGCCTATGTTATAGATACCTTCTATGATTATAAGATACCTATGTTATAAATATTGATGTTCTAGGCACCTATACTATAGGTACTTTCTATGGTTATAGGATACCTATATTATAGACACCTTTAATAGTTGTAGAATACCTATTTACATCTAAGCTCAAGGTTTGTAGGCTCACATGTTAGTGTTATTAATCCATAATGTAGTAAGCTCCTACAAAATATTTGTAAGGATAATTTTTGCTAAAAGACTTTGACTTCCCTAGAACTACCTCTAGAAGATTGTTCTAGCATATTGAAGGACACGAGAATGTGAGTGTTGAATAAAGAGCAATTTGATTTGAATATTTATTGCAATAATTTTTATTATAAATAAAAAAATAGAATAATGAATAGTACTATTAGACCTAAATACAATAATGTCAAATAATCATGAATAAAAAAAAATTGCAAAAGTATTATTCAAAATAATCAATTTTCAATCAAATATTGCATGAAGGGGCATCAATGAAGGACTAGCATT
Organism: Climacium dendroides; assembly: GCA_950106755.1. Lineage (NCBI taxonomy): Eukaryota > Viridiplantae > Streptophyta > Bryopsida > Hypnales > Climaciaceae > Climacium > Climacium dendroides. The sequence continues at coordinate 33,814,250 of OX467083.1, read as the reverse complement.
TTGTACAACAACATGATTTTACAACCATAGATTTGGTGTTAGAATGAATTTTATCCATATTATCTATTCATTATCCACTTAAAAAGGACTTTCTTTACACATTGTAGAACATCTCTTAAAAATGATTTTTTTTGTTCTAAAAACAATAATTTACAAAATGATTACAATTTGCATTGTTGATCTCAAAACTTTGTTAACTATTTTTAGGCTAATTTAGTGCTCTTTGAAACCAAAGAGCACTTTAAAAATTTAATTGGAGATATGTAACAATCAATCCTATAATGTTGTTTGACTCACTAGAAGAAATCTTTAATTGCTCTCAACACAATCCACATGACATTTTTGTTTTTTGTAACATAAAAACATCAATTTCAACACAAACTTTGTATTAAAATTGATGTTTTTATGTTACAGAAAATAGAAATGTCATATAAATTGGGTTGAGAGCAATAAAGTTTTAGGGATAAGGGATATAGGAATTATTATTTAAGAATTTAAAGCATTAAGATACTATTTCATGAAAGGTCAACCATTAGAATCAAATAATAGAAGGGGAATAGTGTTAGAAGAAAAGGAAGAAGTAGAGAAAGAAAAAAAAGAAGTTGGAAGTTCAAACTTCCTACCTTGTATTAGTTGTACAACTTTAAGTAGTGAGCAAAATTACAAGGAGGATCCAAACATGGTGAATGATGGGAAGTTTGAAGGCATATTTGACTACCTCATAAACAAGGCCCAATCCAAGGTAAGTTGCTAATTGCTCCAATTTCTATTTAATTTCATTAATTGGTTACTTTTAACTCTTAGCTGAATTACAAGATTAAGTCAAAGTGTTAAGATTAAATTTATTTCCAAATTTTTCAACTAAAATAGGTAGAGTAGATCTAGAGGTTTTCAAAAATGTAAAATTCATAGAAAATAGACTTAGAAAGTATGAGATATGAGTGGATGAAGTCTAGGAGCTAGACTGGATGAAAATTAGTCAATTTCATCCAAAAAAAACAAGAATGGAAACTTACATTGGGTTAGAAATCTAAAATTCAAAATTCAAAATGGAAATTGATTTTGAATTGTATATTGGTAGAAAATAGCGGATGAAGTTTTGAAGTACCAATTAGCGATCAAACTTCATCTATTTATAACTTTTACTAAGAAAGTCCAAATCTAAAGTGCTTTAGCAGTCTAAATAGGTAAAACTAGACTCTATAAGGAACTAAATTCCAAAGTCTAAAAATATTAAATTGACATAAAAAAACTTTGAGCCTTAAGAACAAGGTAGGAAGTAGAATAGCCAACCTTTTGAAGAAAACCAAGTAGGAACTTAGAGTTAGAATTAGATGGAAGGAATATATAGAAGAGTTCAAAACTAATTTAATCTCTAGAAAATATCTCAAACTCCAATAATTATAGAAGGATGAAGTTTGGATCAAGATATGGATGAAGTCAGTTGAAAATTGTCCATCCAAGTCCAAACGTGGAACATGAGTAGACACTAGTAATCTAAGGTTAGTGAAATTCAAATCAAGATGAAGAAGAAATAAGGGACCAAGATAAAAATGTTGAATAGTAGTGGAACAACACCAATACCTACAACGGTTGCATGATAGAATATGGAACCAAGGTCATCATCAACTTTGATTTTTAGTTCTGCATAGATGACTTCATGTGTTGCACATGAGGCTCTAAGATGAAGTGGATTCATCATTGGACCCCTCTTCCAAATGTTTGGACTATTGCATGTGGGACACATCTTACCAAATCAAAAATCTTTTCTTTAGAGGAAGTAGGGTTCCTATTGAAAACTAAAGAGGTAAAGCAAACCAATGCTATTTCTCTTTAATGAAGAAAATATAAAGAAAAGTGTATCTTTCTTTCACTCAAAACAACTGGATAGTGATTTTCAACTATCTAACAACGACATGCATTCCATGAAGCAATTGGGTGGACCATTTGACATTATTCTAATGTGCCTATAATTGACCACTGCAACAAATATGAGACCTCACTGAATTTGAAAGTTGTCAATGAATCTATAGCCATTATTCCATACCTTAGCTATAGTAGAATAATAACCCTAATGTTTGGTATCTTTATCATATGGGCATGTAAAATAGGACCCGCCATATGATTTGTTGTCACAGTTATATACACTAGAAGAAATCGGGGGTTTTTGCGACTGCAGTTAGCAACTGGTTTTAGAGTTGCGAAGGACATTTGCGACTAGGTGATAATTTGGAGCCTGTAGTCGAAGTGGACAAGTTGCACGAGTTGCAGGAGAGTTGTAAGTGCACGTCATATCGGACGATTTTTTGTGAAACTTCATCCTGCATATCTTCTGACAAGATACGCATTGCCGTGTGAAACTAATGAATTCAATATTCACTACTCAACTACTTCTTTATAATTAATGTACTTGGTTTAAATTTGAACTTTGCGATTTTTTTCAACTGTAATGTATGATGGTATGCAACTTATGTGCGACTAGTATGCCACTGATTTGCAACCTATGTGCGACTTGTATGCCACTGATTTGCAACCTATATATAACTCATTTATAACGTATATGCAACTAGTATGCGACTCATTTTGCAACTACTATGCAACTAATTTTGCAATCTATATCCAACTAGTATGCAACTCATTTTACAATTTGAATGTAATTAATATCCAATTGTTTTTACAACTAACATTCAACTCTTTTTACAACTTGCATGCAACTAATATTCAACTCATTGGACAACCTATATGCATCCAATATGCAACTACTATGCAACTCATTTTGCAACCTATATGAAACTAGTATGCAACTCATTTTGCAACTCTTTCGCAACTCATTTCACAACTCTTTTGCAACTTATATGCAACTACTTCTCAACATTTATATATTATTATTATTTTGCAACACAAGTGCAACTCATATGCAACTACTGTACAACTAACTCTCAATTTTTTATATATTCCACATGCAACTAGTATGCAACTGTTTTTACCATTGATTTAGTACATAACTACTATGCAACTACTATATAACCTATATGCAACTAATTTTCACCATTTGCAACTTATATACAATTAAAAGAGCGACTAGTTAACTACATGATTAGTTTGTAACTTAACTACTACAAGCCAACAGAGACAGAGACAATCATTTTTCACACAAAGCAATAGAAAATACAATAGAGATAGAGACAATCATTGTTCACACAAAATAATACAAAATCCATATATTAGATAAATATGTACATTGCTAGTTCAAAAAACATAGTTACTAATTCATTTGTCATTACATGCAAGAATGACTATGAATCGCTCATTCCATATGGTATTAGCTCCTACAACGTCCTTCAACTTTAATTTATTTCCTGTTGGATTAGGATACATCAAGTCCATAAAATCACTTGGCGTATGTGCAATATCGAGCTTATACCACGAGGGTGGTATAGGCTTCGTATGATGAAAAGCTTCTCCTCCGATACCAGTGACATATCCAACTACCACAACTTCCCAGGTGTTGCTGGATTTAGAAGGAAAATGTGCTGGCCAATTGAAAATTGTAGTTGTTCACAATACAAAACAGAACATTAATGAGCAAACATAAATATATATAAATAAATATGTATACATCAACAATTCAGTTAACTTTAACATATAATATTAAACGATGAAATGTAGGGACTACCTTTGGAAATGCCACCTTTGGCCTCCGTTTAGGTTTAGGTTTGGGTTTAGATTGAACCTTAGTCTGAATTCTCTTCCTCTTTAAGATCTCCTTCCTGACCAAAGGTTTCTGCAACATTTAACCACAATCATTATAAGTAATTTATCAATATCAAAAGTTATAAAAAAAAATTTAGCTTCAAATTATTTACTTAGGTAATTGTCCTCGCTTTTTGCTCCTTTCCTCTTAACTACATTCTTGTATTAGGATTTTTTGAATTCTTCGATGGTTTAGGAGTAAAGCCATCCGATATTAGTACATCACCGTTGGCTCTATCTTTGCCCTCACCTTCATCCTCATCTAGTTCTTTGTCCTCAGGACTCTTCTCCACACTCCCATCTTTGTCCTAAGGACCCTTCTCTACACTTCCATCACCAAAGTAGGATTGTTGACTTCCTAACACCAAGGTAGAATTTGTAGGATTTACAACAATTTCAGGTGGTTCAATATGATCAATAGGTTTCACATCAGAGTCCACAATGTTGCTTTCTAATATAGGGTTACTTGGTATAGGATCTGATGGTATAGTGTTGCTCTTTGATGTAGGATCCAATGGATTTGATACAGGTTCCGATGGATTAATGACCCCCTTCTCAGTAGACATTAGTTCATTCTCAATGGCCCTAGGCTCATTCTCAGTAGACATTGGCTTATGAATTTGGTTACTACTGTTCCCTTGCAAAAACGTCATCAACATCTCCTGCATTGCTTCAACAGCTTTCGTATTCTGCTCTGTAGTTGTAAGTATTTCAACTTTGAATTTGTCTAATTCATTTGTTTACTTTCCAATGCAATAATTTTGGCTTGAAATCCTGAGAACACAACCTTTTGACCACAAACAAACAATGGTTGTAATGGTTAATGTAATATACAAAAAATTGTAACTACTACTAATCCTACAACTATTTTGCAACAATTAAACAACTATTAATGATCCTTGCAACTACTATACAACAAGTATACAACTACTTTTAATCCTTACAACTAGTTTGCAACTAATATACAACTACTAGTAATCCTTGCAAATAATATACAACTACTACTAATCCTTTCAACTACTATGCAACTAATATTCAACTACTATTAACCTTTGCAACTACAAGGCAACAATAACCATGCAGATAATATACAACTACTACTAACCTTTTCAACTACTATACAATTAATGTACAACAACTACTAATCCTATGCCATCAACCTAATCACCTTCAAATCTAATATTATAACCAGAAACGATGAGAATAGCTAAAATAGTTTTTAGGAACTCATGTGCAACTTCACAACATGATTGATTAAGCAAATTATATGCTTTAAAAGGAAAGAGTGTTGAATCTTCAATCTACAATCTCTTGATCTAAAGTGAAAATGAACGGAATCTCTCGTAAATTGTGAACTACATCTATTAGAGCTTCCTCAATTAAGAACCAAATCTCTTTCATCATCATGATTGACACAAAACGAGAAGACACTCCCTCTTTAAATTAATAACCTAGCTAAGATGTCATTCTCTGCAAGCAGATCAAGAGATCTGCCAAAATGAAGAATTGAAGTCCAAACAAGAAGAAAAGTAAACACTAGAGAGTTGGAATTCAAATCAACACTCAATGTCAGTATGCAAAACCATGGGAAGAGGAGTCCAATAAATCCGACTTACTTTTGATTTCCGCATCTGAAATCGAAATTTACTGATCCTCAAAACCTCAAACCTAGTTAACCTAGTGTACATGAAATCTTTTTTCTCTCATAAATCATGAACGAACCACATTTAATCGATTGCAACGTTAATTTCTCAACCAAATTTTAGATCCTTAGTCATCATACACAATTGCAAAGTTTCTCGCTCCCTCTTTGAATGAATGAGTGACCTTGCTAGTTAGTTAAGCCATCTTCTTCTTGCATAACTAGATGAATCTACATAACAAAATGAATCTAGCTAGAAAGGGGGTGAATAGTACGTTGCAGCTCAAGCCAAAAGAAAAATGAACACAAACAAGGCTATTACAACGGCTCTAGTAGTTGCCGCCATTGTCTTCCGTCGATAGTACCAACACAAACTAGGCACTGTCCATCAACCCCACTCCAACCAAAATAAACTTGACTTTCTACCACGTGAGTAAGAAGAAACAAACTAGAAACTGATGTATATCACGCCCAGTAAAGGTGCACGTCCAACAAAGGTATAGACTGAACACCAAGAATGCCACGACGAGTGTTCCTTTGAATCCATATGCACACGATCACTCAACCAGCTACCTCCAAGTTCAGCTTCAACCAAACGAGCTAAAGAACGCCCTCTTGCACTCAAAACAACAAAATAGATAGAAATGCCCTCCTGCACCCAAAAAAACAAAATAAATACATGACCTTCAAGTTCAACTTCAATCAAAAGAGCTAAAGAATGCCTTCCTGTACCAAAAACAACGAGACTAATACGTGGCCTCAAGTTCAGCTTCAATTGAAAGAATTAGAAAATGCCCTTTTGAAACAATGAAATAAACACTAATTGAAAACAAAGTTCAAAATTAAGAACACAAAGCAACGGAAAAGCATCATCAAAAGACAACAAACTCTCCTCGCAAGGGTTTTAGAAAGAAGCACCTCAAAAATATAAAAGTTGTACCTTCTTTATCTCACAGTACAATCTTGCAACCATAGTTTTAGCACTAGAGTATCATTAAATTTGCGTTCACTCCAAAAAGAATCAATACTAATGTAGCATTAAACTAATATTACCTCAAGAGTGAACTAACACTAAACTAATATTAACTCACTAGTATGGATCACAACAAAGATGATAAACAAGAACAGCAAAGCGGCGGCGGCGAGAACACAGCAAAGCGGTGGTAAAGGAGACGGAGAAGATAAACACTAGGTTGCTCTAGTCCACATGTTTCACCTCATCATCTCCACACATGTCATCTCATCATATGATGAATGACAAAGTAAACAACTTTCATCAACACATGGCACTATTGGAGTCCACAGGTGAATAGAATGCCGCTATATGCGTACCTTAAAAGTTCAATGGAGTTAATTGAGATTAAAAAGTTTCTAAGAAAATGTTCATTCTAAGAAAATTGAGGATGACACAGTTGTTGTGTACAACTTCACAATGCTCAAGTGCTACCTCCACTTTTGCCACTGTGCATTTGGACTAGACAGGTTTGGAGGTGGGGTTTATAGATGGACGTGCCGACTGGTGGCTTCTGGTTTAGCTACTTCAGAGGATGTACTTCTGTTACCTACTATTCCATCTTTAGTTGAAGCCATAGAATTATCTGCGGAAGAGAGTATCTTAGCAGTTGCAAGATATTGAGAGCATTTATGAATTGTAGACGTTTTGCATATGAACTATAATCATTTGGTATTCAAATTTTAATTCGTTTTTTTGGCGATGAAGTCATCTTCCAGTTGCATCTTCATTGTTGTTTACTTGAACTGTAATTGTTTCTATAGTTGCAATGTACTTGTTTTTTAGTTGCATCGTAGTTGGTTTGTAGTTGCATTGCAGTTGATTTGTAGTTGCACTGTAGTTATTTTAAAGTTGCATTGTAGTTGTTTTTTAGTTGCACTGTAGTTGTTTTTTAGTTGCATTATAGATGTTTTTTAGTTGCATTGTAATTATTTTTTAGTTGCACTGTAGTTGAGTCGTCGTTGCATTGTAGTTGTTTTGTAATAGTAGTATGGTGAAATTTCGTTTAAACTTATAATTTCATTAGGATTTTTAAAATCTAAACTTGTCCTACATATATGAAATCTACAACAATCCGATTTTTTTATATGGCATGGTTAGAAATCTATACTAATCTTAGATTCATAACATCTACAAGAGTTATAGATGCCTAATATCTATTTATTTTGTAAATGTTTGTGATAGTGCGAGATCTGAATCGTAATAGTTGCATTATAGTTGTATAGTTGAAGTGTTTTGTAGTTGCATTACAGTTGTCTGCACTGTAACTACATTGTAGTTATTTTGTAGTCGCACTATAATTAGTTTGCAGTTGTACTATAGTTGTCGTGTAATTGCACTGTAGTTGTTTTATAGTTATACTATAGTTGTATTGTAGTTGAACTTTGGTCATTTTTCAAACTATATCTGACTACAGTTTTATACGTTGAAGTCCAGGCCCATATATCAACAACGTTGATGAACTTTGGATGTAGAGTGCTTCACATCTACACTTCTGTTACTCTCTCATAAAGCTTTCTAGTTGAACTGCAGTCATTTTTCAAACTACATCTGACTACAATTTGATACATTCACTACTAGAAAATTTCGTTTTTCTGTTGTTTCGGTCGCGTTGATCCGGTCAAAATCTGACAGAAATCTGTTGGTTTCAACAGATTTCTGTCAGATTTTGACCGGATCAACGCGACCGAAACAACAGAAAAACGAAATTTTCTAGTAGTGATTGAAGTCCATGACCGTATATCGATGACATTGATGTACTTCGGATGTAAAATGCTTCACATCTACTCTTCTGTTACTCTATCGTTAAGTTACACATCATTCTACGACTACTTTGCAACTAGAACAAAGTACACGACCAATTTGGTGCAAATATGGAGGGCAATAGTTGTACGATAGTTGTATAGGACACATAGTTGCATTCTAGTGGGTTGCAGTGGACACATTTTTCTTCTAGTGATATAGATTTGTTTGACCCACTTTCTTGTCTATAATTTCCGTAATAAGGACCTCCAAAAGTCGGGGAGGGAATTGCACTATGGTGTTGAAACCTTCTTTCACTTCCACTATTATAATAATAACTTCTATGATGTTGATATGAACCACTTGCATTAGATCCAAGGTAGTTTTGGAAGCCTCCTTGGCTAGAATTACCATAGTGTGTAATTCCATGGCTTTTTCTACATTAGAAGAGCCAACTTGGGGGTCATTACTATAATATGAACTACCTTGCCCATTTTGTAGTCTACATGCACCATAGTCATGTTGGTATGATTTGTCATACCTATGGTGTCGACCACAATCCTCTACGCTATTCTGATGTTGTAAAAATTTCATGTAAAGTGAGTGTTGCAAGATAGAGAGTTAGAGAAAAAAATTAAAGAAATGAAAAGTATTCATTTTCTACAACTCTTTCTATGTTGACTACAAAGTTCTTTTTTGAATTGATAGTGGCATGATCTTCTTTGAAGACACTGATTAAAATGAAGCTTATATGCTTAAATAATTTATGTGATGTCCTGTTGTTAGAATTTTTTTTCCAAAAATGTATCCAAAATTTGTTACCTATGCTTCAAGATTGAAGGTTTATAAGTAAAAATATTGATTTCAATTCCATTCCAATGTCTAATCAGGTGGATGTAGTCCCGCTATTGGATGAGGCGGATGGCACATCATTCGCTTCATCTCGGTTGTTTGATCAAACGGTCGTGGACAATATGTTTGTTGGATGGATGCCGAACTGTCCGTTCGGTCGTAGTCATCTAATTTAGTGGATGGAAGATCGTTTGCTAGATTTAGGCTGTCTGATTAGGTAGACGCTTTTGATTCGTCCACCATGTGGATGCCTCCTTATCTACCCAATTTCAATTGTTGGATGTAGTGGACGGCAAATCGTTCACCTCATCCTATCTGTTCGATTGGGTGGACGTGGATGATCCGTCTACTAGGCGGACACCGAACTGTGTGCCCGGTCGTGTCGTCGGATCTAGCGGATGGAAGATTGTTTGGCAAATTTAGTCTGTTTAATCAGGTGGACGCGGTCCACCTATTGAACAGGACAAATGATCAGTGGTTTGCACGGTTGCGGCCATTGGATCGTCTGTTCCATCAAGCGGACGCAACAAGGCAAATGCGGATAAGCCATCTGCCAAGTATAAGAGGGATAGATAGCTCATCTGCTCTTCACTTTTGCCTTGCCCCTTGTAATTTGCAAGTGTGGAGATGGAGAGCTTGGTAGGTCACCCTCCATTGGCTCTTCTTCTTGGAAAGGCAAGAGTGACATTTGTAGGCCCCTTTATTGATTTTTTTAAAAACTTTGTATTCAAATTTCGAAGAGATGTATTTGTACTCAAAATTACTGAAGATGCCAAGATTAAAGAAGGCTGTGAAGGAAAAATAAGTTGTGTCAAGCATTTACACAACTAAAGAGATGCCAAGATCAAAGAAGGCTGTGAAGGGAAAATTAGTTGTACCAAACATTCACACAGCTAAAGAAATGCCCTTTGATACATGCAAGAAATTCTTGATTGAATACATTGTCAAATTTTATGAGTCTAAAATCACTGTGTTCCTTGAGAATAAGTATGTTTGATACCAAGAGGAGTGTTTGGAAAAGTTTAAGGTGAATATGAAGCAAAAGATGACAAATGCCTTCAACGTTGCGGTATAGATTTAAGAAATGTAGAAGAGAGGCTTCTAAGATTTCTTGGGGCACAAGGCGCACGATGCATTGTAGAATGCCAAGAACATTTTAGCCAAATATGGTAAGGAGCACCATTCAAATGATGAAGCCTTTGAACAAGTCATTCTCAGAGTTGAATTGTTTGTGGACTGGTGCGCACTATTTGCTAAGCGACGGAATAGGTGAAGGTCATTGGGTTGGTGGAGTAGTGCCAAGGAAGTTGTTGAATCGAAGAGGGGTTGATGACATCTTGTAGCACTTCTGGACACAACACAAATGATTTTATAAAATGACAAATTCATGAATGATGGATATGCAACAATTTGGAGGGTCTGAATTGAAGGATGTACTGAGATAGTTACATTATGGGAATTTGCAGCCAAGATATCCAATCACCACCACACAAAGCCTCACTTTGTAAAATTAGAACATCAGAATGAATCAATGGTAGTAGGGATTCCACATCCAAGAATTTGCTTTGAGAAATCGTGAGGATTCTAGCTACGATTGGGAATAGGTTGTTTGAAAGCTTAGTCAAATCTTCTATCTTAAATGTTGAATCTTCTACACCATCAATGAAAACAAGTGAGCTTGTCACTCGCAAAATCACTAACCAACTTGAGATGTAGAATCTTCTACTTTATACTATCAAAATATAAAGATGAAAGCAAGTGAGCTTGTCGTTTGCAAAAATCACCCAAATAAAATTGCAAAGAAAGAAGGGAGATGAAGGCAAGTGAGATATCACTTGCAAAGTCATCAATCAACTAAAAATGTTGAATCTTCTTCTTTGTCTTTAAATTGGTTTTCGTTGGCTTATCCTATAATGGCTCTAAATGGGCCAAGGTTAGGGTAGGTTTGAAGAACCTATGAGCTTCAAACGGGTAAAACGAGACAACCATACCACGAGCTGAGTCGTCCGAAAGATTAGTTCCTAAAATTCAAACTCTCAGTGACCAACTGTAATTAGGCTTTAGCTTTCACTGTGAGAACAAGCAAGTTTTGTCCATATAGGCCATTAACCCTACTTTGTCACCAAATTTCGATCATGTGGGTCATCTCACTTCATCACCACAGTACAAAATGAGATTAAATATTGATTTTATCCAAGTTGCTTACAACAACAATGGTTTCAATGAAAGATAAGCCGCAAGCTACAACACACAATACACAAGTCTTCCTCTAAGTCTCCAATTCCAACTCTTCAACTTCAAGCTAAATTTTGGATGGGTGTCATTATTTCTTCAAAACTCCAAATGAGATAAATGATAGCTTGTTAAAAGGTATTAAAATTCTCTACACTTCCTTCAAATCTCAAATCATTCTAATACTTTGTCCAACTTCTATGGCCATCTAAAGTTTTGGCCTCTACATGTGAAGGTAGTAGACCTTCCTTCACTTTGACATTCACAACTCACTTTTTCAAACTCTAAATTGAAGTGATGATAGTTTAATAGAAAGATAACAACTTTTCTTATACTTCCTTAAAGTTTTATGGCAAACAAAAAATCTGTCCGTCTTCTATAGTAGTTTAAAGTCTCAGCTCCTTCTCATAGGAGGTAGCAGACCTTCCTCCACTCCAACTAGTACAACTTTTGAATGCCAACTTCAAATCAAGCAAGTGAGAGCTTTTCAAAAACAAAACACCACAATATACCACACAACAAAATATCATTTAAAAATTCTTCATACTCCACATACAATGATCTCCCAAACATTCGGGTTCTCTAAAACTAACAACGAGAGAGAAGATGAACAATGTCCACCTTTTCCTCCACCTTATCTAGTTATCTTCAACTAAAACCACACAAACCAAGTGGATTTCAACTCATATCTTGGCCATGTGGCTTAGCTAACATCTATTGGTCTCTTTATTTAACCACAAAACAAATTCACCTTCTTTACTAGAAGATAAATCAACTCAAAATTAGAAGGCAAATTATTTCTATTTTTTTCTTCTACAATCTTAAATACTCAAAATAAAATTTGTAAATCATAAATTTAATAAGTAGATGACTACTAAAAGTAAAAAACTAAAGTCTCTAAATAAATCTCACTTCATTTGTGATCTCCCGTGCCATCGTTGCTCTATGCGAGGTTGCTTTAGCTTCATCTCAAGGATGCTTAAGTGGCAATGCAAGATTCAACGGTAAAAAAGTTGATCTGGTAGTTGTGACAATGAAAGTTCAAATTTTGATTCCGGTTGAGGCTCATCATCTTGAGACTCAAAAACCCCCCTCTAGTTCGACATTCTAAATTCAAAGTAAAGAACAAAAAAATTACATCAATTGATGAAGTTTTAAGGTGGTTGCCTCTATTATATAAATAGTTCATGCTAAATGAAAAGGCATCACTGTGAAGCTATTAGAATGATGTCATTTCTCTTTTTATATTAATACAATCAAATCTATCAAAATAACATATATATATATATATATATATATATATATATATATATATATATATATATATATATATATACACTATGTACACATTTACAACACGACAACGATTTGTTGTAGTCCTTGCAACAATGAATGAAGAGTATTCATATTAGTGGAAAGGTAGAACATTGTGGCATATGTTGAATTTGTTATACAATTATCTAGACAACATATATGTGTGGTTGTAATATTTCAATTCAATGAAGAAAAATGTGATTGAAGCTTATTAGCTGCATTGATTTAGGAAGAAGTATACAAAGCTTGCATAGGCGTTGTTGTACATTATGAATACAATACATAGTGCTAGACATCTACACAATGATATTTCTCTTGATAACATTATGTTTCACTTTCTCGAAGATGACTCACGTGTCTACATTAAAATTTGTGATTGGGACATGATTATTGTAGCTACTAAACCAATGAAATCCTTATACATGTTTACATTTGTAAGTGAAATGACAATTTTTTTGAAATGGAAGTGGTGGATGGATCCAAATATTACATATTTGTACAAAAGAGATGTGGATGTACAAGTCATTTTGAATTTATCACGTGCATCAAAGGACTATGCAGTTGATAAAATAATTCAAAGGATCAACCAACAATGCATGTCAGGGGCCTACTGTAAGTTGCAATGGGAAACAAATGAAATGAGCATGTTCATGCACGACATTTTTGGAAATGTTTTTCATCAATACTTAAATTGATTTTGTAGGAAAAGCAAGGATTGCCGCGGTCGTTTGGCTTACATCATGAATTGCTTCTTTGTTTCTTACAATTGGTTTGTGTCAAATGAATACTTCCGACATTCCGACATTCATATTAGTGGTTGAGCATACTATATAGAATTGTATAAGTATTCGACAAATATAGAAGTGAGAATTTATGTATACATAATTTTATATATATATATATATATATATGCACCAGCAATGTATATCCATATATATGGAAGTGGATGTATATTTTGAATTGTTGAGTGTCTTCAATTTTGTATTGATTATGAGCTTTTGCAATACAAAATATATATTTTAAGTGGCTTAGAAGTGCAAAGATGTTATAGATGGATGTTAAGTTTGTAAAGTTGCCTTCTAAATTATTCAACATATCATGTATGGTTGTAATGAGACAATATAAATTGGGTAAAATTTATAAAGCTTCTCATTGAAAGGGAAACCAAAAAAGTGTTCAAAATTTTTTTCTAAAAGCATAGGGCCATTATATTCTCATTTACAAAATGCAACTAATTGAAACCTTTTTTTTTAATTGGTTTGAAGATCAATGGATTCAATGGTTTGATCTTCTAGTGAATGGTATGAGAATATGAAATATTAGGAGCTAAAGCCCTAAATGCATGAGGCACCAAATTTAGTGGTCAACAATACTTTGAAGTTAAAGAAAATGTAAGGCAAAGTTGCTATTTGTAGTAGTTTATATTTTTTCAAAATCCTTTTTGAAGTTTAGTTTTGGCATTCTAAATCCAATATTAAAAATGATTGATTATGATTTTTTTATTCAAGGTTTTGTTCAAGGGCGTTCAATGCAATCTTGCCTAATTTTAGTATAGACTATAGAGGGTTCTTGAAAATGAGTGTGAAATATAATAGAGCTTAGAGAGAAAATCACATTAAACATTCATGTAAATAAATAGTAAAGTAGAATTTGAGAAGTCATAAATTGATTGGGGTTATGCATGATGGACCCTTCATCCTCACATTGTTTTTGTCATCCTTTTTTTTACCCCTCAAGGACCATCATGTTTAGAGGCCCTAAACTACTTCAAAAAGATTGTCTTCAAAGCAATGGCAAAATTTTCTTCAATATTTATTTTGTAACAAAACTAATTGAAAATACATGTTGTACTATTTGTTCTTCAATATTTATTTGTTCTAATTTTTTTTATTCATCTTTTAAAAAATTAAAAAGTGAGTCTTCATTTGAAAATTTTCAAAATTGAGAGGAACTTTATATGTTTTTTGATTTTTTTCTACCAACCCTAAACCATGAAACAAAACTCCTCATAACTTCAACCTCCATATTTGGAATGTAGTGGTTTAATTTTTTTTTAGTAAGTATAAATCTATAAAATTTCCAAAACATTATTCATATTTTCAATAGATCTAATTGAATCTATCCAGTTGGATATGAAAACTACAAAAAATATTGTAATTTGTGCACTATTTAATGGAATGACATGAAACAAAGCTTCATGATTATATAGATTTATTTATTAGATTATGGGGTGAAGCATCCATCTTGGCAAGTTTTAATACAAATTTCCAAATTACGAAGTCAATACAGCTTGCCAGATTCATGGTTGTCATACTGGACAAGTTACTATTCATTTCTTGTCCTGTAGGACGAGTTATTATTCATCAAATGTACCTCTCAAGTACATTTGATGAATAGTAACTCATTCTACAGGACGAAAAATGAATAGTAACTTGTCCAGTATGACAACCATGGCCAGAGTTCTTAAGAATCCCAAAGTGAACTCCTTGGTCCTTTGGAGGTTACATTGGACATGTGAAAAGAAGATTAAAAGACTTCAAATCACTTCTCCAATTTCAACATCCTTATAAATTAACATTATAATCTACCAATTTATAAGTGATATTGTTGTGTTTTTCTTTCCTTTGTAATGTTTGACTTGTCAAGTTTGAATTTGTATGGTTACAATAAAACAAAATTATACAACTTATTCAATTGTTGCATCTTTGTTCAATTTAGACTTTAGAAGAGATTCCTAGAAGCTCAAAAAAGACCTTTGATATTTAAAGGTTAGAAAGACCAAAAAAAGACACTATAGATTACAAAGAATGAAAGTTTATCGTGAACAGTACATCCAGTCGTGGTTGTTAGATGTGATAGACACCGAATAGTCTCCATAGTCCCGGTCGTCAAATCTGGTAGACAACAAATCGTCTGCCAAATCCAAACCATTCGTCCAAACAGACGCTGAGCAATTGTTCGTTGGTGGACAAGGAATAGTTTGTCCTACTGTAGCCACTGGATTCGGCAGACACCACACCGTCCGTTGAATTCAAGTCGTTTGCATAAGTGGATGTTAGGCAGCCATCCACTGTGCAAATGAAAAAGAGTCTGCTCCATTGAAGCCATTGGATTTAACAGACACCAAATCATCCACCAAATCTTGGTTGTCCGCCTAAACAAACACAATTCACCCGTCTGATGGAGTGGAGGATGGTGAGTTTGCCAAATCTCAACAGCCTAATCTAGTGAATACAGTTGCGAACGCATAGGTGGATGGCGACAGTCGAGGCAAGCAATCATTGTGGATAGTCACAGATGGGGCAGAAAGTCTATATTTATCCTAGGTAAGAACAAATTTTTGCGAATGCCACAGGATGTCTAGGGGGAGCGCGTCCGTAGATTCTGGACATCTAGACGTGACTTAGGACATTAGGATATTTTGACAACCCTAACTTATCTACTGTGAGAATTGGATGGATTGGAGCTGAAGATTCCAATTGCAGGTAAATACATCAAGTTGTTTCGTCGTCATGGAGGTAATTAGTTGTTTGAGGACTTGAAGGATGACATTGAAGGAGTTGAAGCTGAAGACAAAAAGGATGGAGATGAAGATCAAAAGTTTGAAGACTGATAGAAGCCCACATCATATTTTAGATCTAAATTAGTATATACCAAAGAATATATAGATTTAGAAGGGGCGGATGTCATGATATGGATCTTTTACAGTTTGAAGATGCTATCTTAGTAAAAAAGTTGTTAGTTTCAAAGGTTATTGATAGTTTGTTAGGAGAATCAGAGCCTTACAAGTAGTCTTGTTAGAAGGTTTCAAGGTTCATTTGTTCCATACTGTTGGTAGGGTTGACTCCTTTGGGGGGCTATTCAAGGCTTGGCCTTCATATTGTAGAGACATTATTTTCTCACTTGTACTTTGGCTTTTTGGCTTTAGAAACTTAGATCCATACTTTGGACTACTCTTTGTGTTGAGCATTTGCATTTGATGTTGTGTTTTGCAAAGGTTGTTTTTACTTTTGTGTTTTGAGAGGTCTCTACTCATATCTAGAGGAAAGTAAATATGAAAACTCAAGGGAGCTTTGAATGCTACTATTCTTGTAGGATTGAATATAGAGATCTAGATTTTTGTAGAGAGAAATTGCTAAATCAATAGCAGTGACCTCTTTTAGTTGGGAGTTACTTTATTTTGTGACTAGTATAGGATTTGGTTTAGGGGGTACCTTTGTCTTCTTGTCTTTTTGCCCTTTCACTTTTCATTTCACAAACTTTGCTTTAGCCAAAAGCCCCGTGCTTTTCTAAATAGACTACAAATTTTACAACACCATATCTAGGTTGGTCCTTGAGGTGCTCACCTCAATAAGTTTTGGACCGTCATAATTGAAGTTCTCTAAATCTAAGTAGGTATCCTTGACATCATTAAAGATAATGTTTGATTTTCTCTCTTCCATGGGAGCCTTCTCTTTCATCTTCCTCATGTCACCCTCATCCAACTCCTGCATCCATCCAAATATTGATGCAGGTTCCTGATCCACCACCTAAAAATTCTCCGCAAAGACCTCTAGATCACCCCTCCAAACGACATTTGTGTTCAATCCAAATTGGTTGATATTTTCTTTGTCACCTATAAGTTCCCCTACCCCTATTGTTGCATCAACGTTGGCCTTTCTCGAGGGTGTGGAGTCAAAGTTTAAATCTAGTATATCTAAGAGACGTGGGTGAATGTAGTTATCAAAATATGGTAAGTTATCATGGCAGAAAATGGGTGGAAGCATGCTATTAGGAGCCACAAGTAGACCTTAATGGACCTCTTTGAATACTGATTTTCCTCTTAGAAGGTGCCAGCTGTGATAGTTAATGGTAATTAAAACTACTAGAACTCGTCCGTCTGGCACTTCATACACAACATTAACAAAAGTGACCAGAATTTGAATTCTCCCTTGCTTTGCATATTGAACTCGTTGTTTCTCTCTACAATGTAGTCCGTTGTCCCTCTATCTATGTCATGGATCTTGCTTTGAATTTTTTTTGTTGCATTGGATGATTAGGGTTTAGCTTTTAGGGGAGTTGCCTTAATCTGGACTTGCTTCAAATTTGCAATGGAGGAGATGTGGGCACGCAGGAAGAATTTGGGCAGGGATGAGAAATGGAGGCGCTGAGAGAGTTTGGGAAAGGATTCAGAGAGGAAACCGAATTTCAAGGGAGAGATGACTTTAGAAAAATGCAAAGAAGGGATCGTTTTCTACTCTGCACAAATACATAATTTTTTTGAAGAAGAGTAGGCCTTGATTTGCGGAGGATTGAACCCTAAGTTACTTGCTAATGTTGTCTTTGTCATTGATGCAAACGTGGAGGGCTTGTTTAGAAAGTGCACAAAATTTTGCATCACAAACATGTTCTTGGATCCTGACGCAAGGAAAGACTTGATGGAGTTGTACCTGAAGATTTATGGATCACATTCAATTACCAACAACAAATTTTCTGAGTGGCTTGTGAAGGGTCGCATTGCTAATTTAAAGAAGAAGAAGAGGGTTAACTAGGCATTGGCAGCGTCAACAATTGCCTTAGAAAAAGCAAATCGTGTATACATGATCTTGCTGAAGCTCTTGAATCCTTCGTCTAGTGACGAAGCTACCACTTCAAGGTTTAAGAAAGGTTTAGGTACATTCCACCAAGATGGGATTAGTAGTTGTTTAGGAGGAGTAATGTTCAAAACTGGAAGAGTTGAGGTGAAGCCAAGGAGCACTCCTAAGGGTTTAGGGCTTAGCAACATTTGTCCTTATTGGGTGTCATTGCACGATTTGGAAGTGGTTCAAGATGGTAGAAAAACTCAGAGAAATATCCTTGTCATTGCCACGAGCAAAGTCAAATACATAGAGGTAGAGTTCAAGAAAATATCAGACAAGCTTGTAGGATTCAAATTTACTATGGATGATCACTGCATCACTGCAAAAGAAGATGAAGAGAAGGTGCTGCAACTCCAAGCTCAACTCAAGAGAGCTACAAAGGTGGTTGAAGAACTAGAGTTGCACATAAAGTTTAGGATTTAGTCCAATTTGGGACACTCCTATTGTTATGGATTTGTTAGGATGTGTTTAGGGTGGATGATTGGTTGTTCAAGTTGTTGACTGCTGCACTTCTTTGTTTGTGTATAGGCTATGGGAGTTTCTAGGGGCTCTATTGAGCTTCAAGACCTAGATCAAAAGTTGAAGATCCAACGAAGGCATATGAATTCAGTTGAAAGGAAGTTGGAAGTGTCCAGATCCGTGGCAGATTCTAGTCAAGAGAGGGTTATAAAAGGTCAGGATTTCTATAAAGACATTGAATCTGAGCAAATGAGAGCAAAATCCGATCTCCAAATTTTGAGAAGGGAGATTGTAGAGCTGGAGTAACATTTCGCTGTTGTTGTGGACCAATGGAAAAGGGACGTGGCTTATTATTGTGTCCCAAACCAGTGCTCCATCCGATGACCAATGAGCATGCCAATGCTCTAACCTTGCAGCTACATCTTTGTGTATTTTGCAACAAGGGTTATCTGTACTATGATATTGTTATTGCTTCTTGCAAGTACATCTATTACATTTTTGTGTAGTATACTTACCAAAGTCGACAATAGATGCACCCAATGTTATGAAGTTTTCCATCCACATTGGTAGCAAAATTTTGGATTTCAAGGAGTATACGTAGGGTTTGAAGAGGAGAGCCTAAAGTTGGAATTACTTGTTAACATGGGAGCCTTGAGGCAATCTTTGAAGGAAAATGGTAGCCATCATGTACCAAATTGTAAGTGATTTTTTCCTTTTATAGTTTCATTTGCTTCCTACTACATTCTTACTCTTTCCGTGTACTTAATTCTTGTGATTGCTGTGAAGAACAACATCAAGCAACACAGTAGGACTTGGGGAGTGGTGAAGCTCTTTTTCCAATTGAATGAAACTGCTTGTACATGAAATCCTTCTAGAAATGGTTGAGAAGTACTATTGTAGGTATAGATGTTTATTATTGTTTATAATGAGGTCGTTACTTCTTAGATTTGAACTCATTATCCATTTTTTAACGATTGTAGTACTTAAATAAAGAAGGTGGTGCGCATTTCTAGTCACTCATTGTCGAGTAGAGAGGAGTACGATTAGGGAACACACGGTGTCGAGTAGAGAGGCCTTGCCTTGGGAAATCGCGGGGAATCTAGCTGCAACTAGATTTGGCCCGAAATAATAAAAGAACCCCAATCAAACACTCCCATCATATATATATACTCACAAATGTCCCATATAATGATATATAGGCCAAGTAGAGTATCTTATTCTCATATAAATCCCATAATATGCTATAGAGTGTAAGAAAGTATCACATGTTTGTAGAAAATGGTAGAAGATATACCAAAACCTCTATAACTTCTCTTAAAAGAGTATCCGACACTAAAATGAGTGCCACAGAAGCTTCACAACTCCAAATCAAGAGTGTGATATCTCTTTAAAAAGATAACAAAAATATCTACAAACCCTAAAAATCTCAAGTAAAACTAAGATACTGTTAGAATTCTACAGTTGTTCAAAGTTCACTATTCACAATTCAAAGGCAACTCACCACTATTATGCTTCCATGCCTATAACTTTTTCATGATAAATCCAAACTGAGTGTGAGAGGTTTCTTTGGAAAGATAACAAGAATATCTACAAACCCTAAAAATCTCAAGTAAAACTAAGATACTGTTCAAATTCTACAGTCGTTCAAAGTTCACTATTCACAATTCAGAGGCAGCTCCTCACTACTTTGCTTCCAAGTTCATAACCTCCTCATGCTAACTTCAAATTGAGAAAATGATATCTCTATGGGAAGATAACATCTCAGTAAACAACTTCACTAAGTATCATGAGAAAATACCTCCTCACCACATAGTTATGAGCCCTCAAAAGTTTAGCCTCCATTCTCCATAGCAAACATCCCTCCCTCCCTTTCTCAAGCATAACTTTTATACAAAAACTCCAAATAGAGCAAGTGATAGGGTTTTGGAAAGACAAAAGTATGAAGAACAACCTTCCAAAATTTCATAGCCAAAATCCTCCTGTACAAAACACAATGACCCTCTAAAGTAACGGTTCTTCCCAAGCAAACCTTGAGGAGGAAGAAGAAGACCTTCCACCTTATCCTCCACCTCACCCTCCATACTTTTCACCTAAGCTAGTGGATTAAACCCGTACAAGTGCCATATGAACCACAATTTGTTTGTTGGTCACTTCTTTTCTCCCATAACCCTATCCTTATCTCCCACGTGGCCTTCTAATCTTCTAAAAGTCAATAGAAAGGTCAAACAAGCTTCACCTTTCCATTTAAACAACTTTAAATACAAACTAAAAAATATCAAATGACTTCAAGTATAAAAGAAAACATTATAAACCCAAATAATTGTTTAATAGAGGTAAAAAAGTTGAGTCCAATCCATATGGATGGATTAGGCTCCCTCCAAAACCCTCTATTTAAACAAGAAGTATTTATTTCTATATAATGTACGTATAAACAACACGACATTCACCCCCTCTAAACCTACACATCCTCCGATATGTGCCAAGTTTAGTCTTCCAGACTTCTTTGGCACTGTAAACCAACAGTTGGAATATGGAGCCATTAAAGGCTCAAGTATTCCCACATGCATCTTTTCCTTTCATAAATCCACCAATTTGAGAAGCAACGCCCGAGGTACTAGTATAGGCTTTAAATCCCACGGCACATGCGACACTGTGAAAATAACCATTGGCGAAACAACACTAGGATGAACACATCCAATTTCATTTGGCGAAGAAGCAAAAGCTTTGTCATGTTTAGAGAGCATGTCTCGGAACCTTTTCTTTTCTGGTTCATTCAAGAATTTACCATCTCCTATCTTCAACTTTGTCATTGATTCTTCAGTGAATTTATGCTCAATCTTTCTTGTTTCTCTTAATCCCCGCTCATTCATAGCTTGCTTGATATATTCATCAGTATCTGTTGGTAATTGAGTTGCCACCAGTTTCACCTTTTTTGCCACAGTCTTGTATTTTGATTGTACCGTAACCTCATGTTTCAACCCATAGCTCTCACATAAATCAATAATTGCCACAGTCTCCAATATCTCATTATATAATGTTCGTGTATGCACTTCAACTATGGTATCAGTAATATTCCCATCCATTTGTAACCTTTACAGAACATATAATAAATTGTCTGCAATTCCTTTTTTTGTCAAACACTCCAGAAATATATTCATCATCCAAGAGTGCTTTCATCTTTTTCAATTTCTTCTCCGCTTTTTTAATGATCCTCTTACAAATAGGATTCAAACTTTTCATACCCATAAAGCTTGTAAAACCAGTCTTTGTTACACTCAAAAATCCACAATCAACACTTTGTACATTGGGGAATTTAGAAGTCGTTGAATCACCCGCACCCATGGACCCCCATACTCCACGTGTGCATTTTAGAAATCCCGAAAGTCATCATTACAACTTAGAGGTGAATTTCTAAGTTGTGTTCGATTCCTCTCATGATTTGGCTTCACTGTCAAAAATTGTATAGACTTCTTGCCATCACAACTCCGAATCTCCAAGTTTAACATGTGTTTCTGTTGTGGCTCTTGTCCAAAATGGATGAGAATAAGCCATCATAACTTCACACCCACCCTTTACCTCATACTTGTCACGCTCACAACAAAAAACAACAGCTTCAATTGAAGACCCCTTCCCATTTTCCAAATATGAAGTGTTGTTTTCATAAGTAGCTCCACCATCTTCTTGAGCCTTTTTTTCTTCCACAATCTTTGCTTTCACATGCTTCGTGACCACACAACCACAAGCAAACATCTGTAAAACTTCGTCTTCCATCTCTTCACTCAAAAACTCATCAATCTCTTTAACTTCAATGTCTTCAGTCTTCTCAAATATATCTTTTTTCTTCTCGTGGACCTCTGCATCATCACGATCACACATCAAAGCAAATGCCTTGCCAATTTCCTCCTCTTCATCTCTAGTCACATGAGTATCCAATGCTTCTACCATCATGGTCTCCACAGTTATTTGCCTCTTTCTTTTTATAACATCAATGATGAGCTCATGAAAATCTTTTTTGGCAATGCCAAGTGCCTCTCTTAAAGTGAACTCAATCTTTGAATCTAAAATCCTCTCCTCCAAAATGCCCTTCATATCAATAGAAGATTCGATGTCGGATTAAAGTTTATAAGCCGGTGCTTTCCCCTTTCCCTTCACTCCATCATCTCTTTCCTTCTTATGGCCACTCATCCTTTCTTCCCACTTGTCCTTTGGAAGTGGTGCATCTCCCGGATGAGGAAGAAAAGATTGCACATCTTGCCTTTGTCTTGTGTGATGTGCTAGCCCTGACTCTAGTGCCCCTTTACTAATTCTTCTTGTGGGCAGGTTCTTCCCTCTCATCATCTTCTGTATTTCTACTCCTCTTGACCTTCACAAATGCATCTTGGGGATCTTTTTCACCATCTTCACTCACCAAATAGGCTCTAATGGTAGTGGAATCCACGGGGTCATTCCACCCAGTTAGATTTCTAATGGCTTGTGCACCTCGATCGATATTTGATGATGCCTCCACTTTGTTTTGATTTCAATTACATACCCATTCAAACTCATTCTTTGCTTCAAACCTTTTAGCTAATTTTTCGTCACCAACTTCCCTACCACAATGATAATCACACACTGTGATTTTCTATAAAATATCCAAAATAAAAATTAGTAAATAACATCAAATAAATGCCTAAAAGAGGTAAAAAAATAGAGTTCCAATTGAAGCTTCATTCCATCCGCAGAAAGTTGAGAATGCATTTAATGGTAGCAGCAACATAATTTGCACAAGCATTGGTGTTAAAATTACCATGCCATCGCCGCTCCACAATCCACACAAGGTTGCTTCGGTAGTCAAAAAGGGCCAGGGGGGATTGACCCCTCTATTTCCCCTGTCAGGGATGAGAGGGGTCCATTCCCCGTCTGTCCCCCGACTCCTACCCTAAAAGGAGTCTGCCCAGTTTCAAATGACCCCCTCCGACCTTCCTCTCCCTCCGACCTCCCTCCCCGTCCGACCTCCCTCTCCCTTCAACCTCCCTCTCCCTCTGACCTCCCTCCCCCTCCGACCTCCTTCACCGAGTTGTACGTCGTGCCGCACTCTCTCGGACCTCCTGCCGTTGTTCGTTTTTCGCGATTCCAACTATTGATCTCCTCCAGATGATGCTCGTCATCAATCTGGAGAATATTTTGAGGGTTTTTATGCATTCTTTAATTCTTTGTAGAAGAATATTTGAGTTGGTTGTGGCTCAGGGTTTAGAAAAAAGTGTTTTTTTATTTTGTCTAGCCTCCAAAAAAGATGGATTTGGAGTTGCGACGAAGTCGATCTCTTTGGTAAGTACTTCATGAACTTGACAACTTTGTTGTGGTTCATTATTGTTGTGGTTCATTGTCATTGTTGTTTATTATAACTCAATCAATTCTTATCAGTGAGTGCATGTGACTCAACGAACTCATTCGAAATGCTCACGCAAGGGATTTTAGTAAAACATAATCAAAGAGATTTGGTCCTCAATCAATCTTCCTTCTCGAAGGAAAGGTTCCGTGGTATATGTTTTAACTCTGTTTGTATCGGCTGAAAGTTCAGCAGTTAAATCGATCCTAATTTGCACAACCAAGTTAGATCTTTGTAACTTACAACATGAAGTTGAATCTTGATAACTTAATCCTACGCTTTATGAGATGTCAGATTTAGTGTTCAAAGTTGGTGAGATGTGAGGTTTGAGATTTGGTGTTGTGCCAACTAGTGATTGAAAGCGTAAAAACAACATGCCCGGATGTGGTTTGAACATAATTGTACACAGGATAGACCTTCATGCGTGTAGCGACTAAATTTGAATTACTTAGGCAGTGAGGAACTGATTGAAAGTTGCAGCTGTGATCAACAAACCTTCAGTTGCAAACATCAATCAACAAAGCAAACGGGCATTGCAGTAAATCAGTTTGCGTTTGAAGGATAGACAAACATCCAATGCGGTTTTATCAAGAGGAGCTGATCACGGTTGCTCTCTATTGTAGGTGATGACTTTTCTAAACACATATCCCACTTGGCTGCAGAGTTATGCATTAAATGTGAATTTCAAAAAGTCCATGTCAAAAAAAAGTTAAAAGATATAAAAAATTAGATCCTTCAATCTCTAATTAAGCTTGCCAAACTATTATTGTTCTCAATCAACATGGTGCAACTAGTAGGTGGAGGCTTATTCATTGTTGTGATTTTCATATCTTAAAACATATATATTATTAACCACATTCCTCAGCAACTACTCTAGCAAAGTATTGTTGGTTTTACAACAAAATTTCAAAGGGATATAATTCACTCTATTCTTGGATTCTTGACAAACTAACAATATTCATGGGTTCGGGATTCTAAGTTTTGTATAGGTTTGCAATCAAGTGATGTGATTGTCATTAAACCTCAATTTTGTTTTATTGGTGTTTCATGTACTTGATAATTTAGGGAGACACTAAATCAATCATAAAAAAGGTGAAAAATATTTTGTTTAATTGATGTTTAGGGTAATTGACAATTGAGAGAGACACAAAGTCATTTATAAGAAGAGTGAAAATGTAGGATTTTCTATCCTAGGAAAAACTCTAAATTTTTTTATTCTTCACAAAACAAAAAAATTTGCAAATTTTGAATTCATATTTCCAATTAGAAACCCCAAATTAGCTAGGTGGGGGTCTACAATATACCTTACACACGTTCAAAATAGTGGGATTTAAAAAAAAATTTAAACCTTAGTGAATCCGAAAATTATCTTCCTTAGCCCACTTTCTATAATAGATTTAGTGTCGTGCAATATTATCAACAAGACACTTATTGAAAAACGTGGACTTGTATGTAACATTTTTGAATTCTTTATTTGTATATATCACAAATATAGATGCAATCTAAAGAAATTAACATGATTATATCTACTAATGTTCTCATATTATTTTTTATCTCTTCAACATTTATTTAACCAATTCTAATCTCATGCATTAGAAGAAAATTGGGTCCTCAACAAGACCTCTACAATGGCCTTGATTGGGGACCTTCATTAATTGGATTTAAATGAGTAGTTGTCTACCAAGAAGGAATGACATTTATCCCCTTCGACTTATTTTTGACATCATGATGTTTACAATAGTGCATGCCTTTTATTATGTACTAATGGCTCATCATGTTTCCTATATGAAGTGCTTCTTAGGGGACAATGAGACATTAGGTAGTTCTTGTCATTTGAGTCTTCAATACTATGAATTAATTCTTTATTTTTAAAATATCATATATACTCGATGGTCATGATGTTCGCAAAATGAAATGCCTCTTATTGGACAACAAGCCATGAGGTACTTTTTGTCATTCAAATCCTTGGTACTATAAGTGAATTTTTATTTTGAAAAGTTCATGTATACTTCATGAAATTCATACAAGGCAGCGACACGATTTAATTGCACATATTTGTGAACTTAGTTGATCATCTCTATTTTCTCTAAATAGCTTTGTATGTCAATTCTTGAAGGGCTCTTTGAATATTCAAAAAAATTCTAATGCCTTATTTTTATGTTTTGGATCTCACAGTGCAAAAATTGACATGACAATTGACTTTCAAGAAGTATGCACAAAATTATTTTGGATGCATTGTTTTGGCATCTCGTCTAGCAAATATATGATCAAGGCAAAAATGGAGTTTCATATTTAAAGAAGTAGCTTCTATTCCCCATTTTCAACAACAATAGTTGGCATACAAATATCACATCTACTTTGGGCGAGTTTATGCCTTCATTTTTGTCTACAATTTAATAATTCAAAGCAGCGGTCTAAAATATAGCAGGTACTGAAATACATTTGAACCCCATACTTTTATTTAGTGTTGCATGCGGCCACAAATAGGATTTGAAGACATTTCATACATCTTTTTTTATTTTATTTTTAGTTGTGTTCCAAGCTTCATAATACATTTCTGGAATTCAACAACAATTTGGATTGTTTCCTCCCATAGTTTTTGCCAAAGTGAGATCCCTTAAATGTCAATTTTGTTAAACTGGTACTATTCCAATACTTTGTCATTTTATTAATGCACCTTTGGAAACATAAATCCTTACAAATTTTCCATTTTAGACCTTCACACTTATTTCTATTATAGTATTTGACTTCTACGTATGCACTTAATAGGAATTGATTTAGGTATTTAAAGACATTTGTTGTTTTATCTTCATTAAAGTTTGAAAGTTGGGAGGTATGCTTTTGGAAATTACATAGTAATCACTTCTAAAATTGTTTAGTTATTTGGACAAAAAGAAAATCTAGAGCAACACCACGCTAGGATATAGAATATGATTCTTTCAATAAATTTTGGAAGCTATTCGCTCAAATGTAGTATATTTTATGATTTATATTCCCAAGCACTTTAATATTACTTGTAAGATGTAATATTGCAAATTTCCACAACATTTTTTAGTGTCATTGGCATCCTCATTGAAGGCGAAAGAAATTATTGAAATGTCAATTTGGAAAATATTTATGGAAATAACTTCATGCAAATTCTTCAATTTGCTGACCACAATGACAAGTGGGTGTTATTTAAATTACAAAAATTTGAAGTTAGAAGCAAAAGGCTGGTATACAATTGACTGTGGAAGTCAAAGATGATTTATAGTTGTTAAGAAATGCTAGTTTGTCCTCTTTTGAAAATCACAATATTCATATTCATTTTTCAAAAAGAATGGTCATGATATATCAAACTTGCTTATTAGGTTCAACAAAAATAATATTGAAAAAATTTAATAATTTTTAAATTTACTTGTAAGAGCCCCCCAAAACTAATAAATTATTATTTAAAATAACCATTAGCTAGCATTGGAACTTATGCAAATCTTAAAACAATAAATTTGCATGCCTCTTCATTTTCTTTTAAAAATTCATAAAAGTGGCACCATTGAGTTCTTTTTCAACATGATTTTTCATGATTTATAATTTTCAATGTTGTAACTTTTGTTTTGTTTTCTTGTCATTGATGGGAATTGTCATTGACTTTAGGATTTAAAGACCTACTGGGGCATACCATTAGTTCTTCTTGACTTTAAAGTTTCTACTATACATCTACATATAACTTAATCTTTCTTTCTTACTTTGTTTTTATTTTAAAGATATTTATCTTATTTTTTTGAATTTTAGGGCTATCTATGATTAATTTCTTATTGCATTTTTTTTAATGTTCACTTCTAGGATACAACATGCCAAAGTTACGCAAGCAATTTGATGTACAAAGTCCTCCACTTGGTCCTATTGGATTTCAAGAGATTACATGGTTCCATGGTAATAGGCAAGCATTTGGCAATGCCACTGCGGTTGTTCATGCCTACATACCCTTTGAGAGGGTTGAAGATTTTATTCGAGGACAAACATGTGAGGATGGCTCAATAGTTGGATGGAATGTGAAACATCGAAAGAAAGGGGAAGAAAAGAAGAGACCTTACATTTGGCCCAGAAGATCAAAGGAATGATCATGAACATCCAAAATCAAAAAAACGTGGATGTATTGCAGAGTTCTCTGTAAAGCAATTGCAGTTACATCCAGATGTAGCTAAAATAGCATATTACCATATGGACCATACAAGAGAGGATGGAACTCTTGCTCATGGCCCCAATGATCCAGATTCTCATGGAAGAATAACAACCCACCAACCAAGGATGTCCATTGAGATGAAGGCTTGGATTAAAAGGAAATTAAGTGAAGGGTTCACAACCCTTCAAAATTTTGAGGAACATAGGAAAAATTGGGCAAAGCGAAGAAAACTGAAACTACCATTCGTTCGAGATGATTTTCTGGAGTTGCGAGATATAGCATATTATGAAAGACGTGCAAAAATGGGGATTTGGCGTCAAGATCCAAATGACTTTTCCAGTGTGAAGATGTGGGCTGAACAACACCCACATAATGTCTTCATATGGCATGAAAAAGACGACATCACTAACTTGCCATTTATTTTGGGCATTCAGACTCCATGGCAAAAAGAAATGATGAAAAAGTTTGGTCACAAGGAGCCATCTCCATGGATGCTACACACGGTACTAATATTCCAAATTATCTATTGTGGTCTTTGCTTGTATTTGATGATTGGAATAATGGTATTCCTATTGTTTGGGTTTTATCTAGCCGATCAACTGAAGAGGACCTTACTATGTGGTTGGAGCCTTTGAAAAGACACATTATCAAAGATATGCCTTCTTTCTTACCATCGTGTTTTCTCACGGATGACGCTATTGAGATAAGAAATGCCATAAGACGTGTATGGCCAGAGGATGATGTTCCTGTGTATTTATGTGCTTTCCATGTAATAAAAAATTGGAAAAATCACATTTTGCACAAAGTCCCTAATTTAGGGAACTTATGAGACCTCGTGTTCAAAGCAATGCATGCATATTTATACATGCCCATTGAGTACAAAGAACACGAGTCTACCTTCATTGACCGTGCTCGAGAGTTAGGCAAATCTCTCTTCTAGCATTTTTATGTGGAAAATATGAAAGCCTACTTTGATACGTACTATAATCATCAAGGTATGTGACCTTGTACTTCTTAATCTGGAATTGTTGTATTCAACTCAAATTTTATGTGAATAATAATATTACTCTTCGTATTTTTATTTTTTGAAATATTACTTTTGAATGTGTAAATGTTTATAAACATCCAAAATTTTGTTTTTCCTTATTTTTTGTAGAATTATATCTCATTGGCCATCGTCGACATCACCATTCTAATTAAGACACTCAATCAAGCATTGAAGCTTATCATGGAGCACTAAAACGGTGGATGCTAGTTGACAATGGGGATAAAAGAGGTAGAATTGATTTTCTTGTATGGCACTTGACAACCCCAGTTGTGAATCATTACATGTACATGCAAGAAAGAAAATTAAATGGTTTTGTTCTTAACAAGTCTATTCAAAAGATTGTGGAGAATGGAATTATTCGGACCAAAGACATTCCACTTGAAGACATTTTACAACCAACTGACGAAGACAATATATGGAAAGTGAAATCCCAAACAGTAAAAAACCGGTGGTATGAAATTCCTGAACCACATATTCAATATGCTTGTTGCTCATGCGAATGGAGTATACATGGAAACTTTTGTAAGCATCAACTAGCTATTCTAAAAGTTTCTACAGACATATCTTGGAATACTATTCTTGAGTATTTAGGAACTTATTATGGTTCCATTCGAGGAGGCTTGGAAGCTATGTTTCAACAACAAGTTCCACTTGATCCATTTGAGAACTCTAGCGATGACGAAGACAACAATGACGATGACAATACAATAATTGGTAATATTATGGAAACCCAATATGATGTCCCCATGGATTTTACTCATGAAGAAGAACATGAAGAACCTCAAACATCTTTTGGGGGGTCACTAGCACAAATTCAAAACTTAGTGAAGGATGCTACTGAAGAAGCAACTAGTGGAGGTATTGAACTATTAAAGCACATGTAATCTATGATGACTAAAGTAGTAGCTGACATTCGACGTATACGTGTCCTACAAGCTAGCCATCTTTCACATCCTCATGCAGTATTTGAAGTTGTAGAGAATGGTGATGGAAACTCAGTGCGGAGAAAGAAGGATTGGAGAGAACAAATTTTAGGAACAAGGAAGAGAAAGAGGATTTTGAATTCAAACCAATGGGACTTTAATGTTATTATTGTTTCTTATTTGAAAGTTAGGCATACTTTTCATATTATACAATATCAAGAAATAGAGATATTGATTAGTTTTTATTTTTTATTTTTTCAATTACATTAGAGTTGTGAAGGCATGTAAGCAAACATGTTTTCATTGGAATTGGACATTGAATGTGGTGATTTGAAAATGTCCTCAATACAGACATTGAACCTAGTGATCAATTGCCTAGATCAAGTTTGTGTTTTTTGTACTCATGCTCAATTAATAATAGATTTAGTCATTAGATCCTATTGAATTTTTCAATATCTAGGGTATGAATGCCTCATATGTCAAGTTTTTCTATATACATTCTCCTATATTGGTTTCAATTTCTATGCATCCCTAAAATCGAAGAACTGTAGTAATAATGATCATATTTCCAATTTTTACACTTTCTAAGGGGAGAGGGTGTAAATTTATCTTTTGTGTCATGGCAAATTTTTCTTTTACATGTTTCAACATAGTGAAAAGTTTAATTCAAATGTAATTTTCCTTATAAAACTGTAGAAAGCTAAGTATGAAGAAGTTGCATTCATTAAAATCTCAATCATATAACTACCTAATATATATGTTTTTCAGTAACTACTAGAGGATTTTTATTTGTATGTTTATTTGGTTTTATTTTGTAGAAAACAACCTTGTGGAATACACTTTTGTATACTTATAGTTAGAGTGTGATCACATGAAAAATTATTATAATTAAGCTTGTCCTAAATTTTAGACAATTTTTGAGAATAAATAGGATTATGATAATGGATATTAAAAGTTTATAAATAATGAAGGGAATAAGATCATATTTAATTCTATTTTTTATATGAAATAACCTTTCCAAATATGAACAAAATTAATTAATTTTTAAATACAATAGACTTGCTATAATCCTCCACTATAGGATCCGATGTCCACTATTCCTCCAATACTAAATATATAGTTGTAGTCAATGAAGCTAGGAGGATGACATATGCTTTAGATTGCTAGCATTATATTTGTTCATTGCATGTTGTGCACTCACTAGTACGCTACCTTTTTTGCTTGTTTTTGTTCAATTTTTAGAAGCTCAATTTTGTAGTACAGATGTGCTTTGTTCTAGAATATTGAATAGAAATCTAAAACGTTTCACATTGTAGCCTTAAGTTTTTTAACATTCTATATGTATAGTGTATTATGTTTGTTAACCCATGCACTATTTTTTTCACATTGTTTTTAGCCTATAAACTTAAACATGTACCAATTTATATATAGTTTTATATGTGGATATAGTTTTTATATGGATTTTGTTTGAAAGTAATGCGTAAGTGTTCTTGTTCTTTGTACCATGTCCATGTCATTTTATATATGAGCAATTTCTAGTGCAAATTTTTTCCATCTAATGTTTTCATAATGATTTTAAGAAATTTAATTTCTTTATATATAGAGAATTAACATAAGGTACACAACAATAGTAGAGAAGAAAAAGTAAATGAAAGATACAGTACACAAGACATGAAATAAATAAAAATTAGAAATGTGGGTAAAAAGAGTCCATTTGTAATGCACAAAATCTACCTATATAGCCTCCATATAATAGCCTGGGCTTTCATGGTTGTGATAATGAAACAACCTTTATAGTGCTGTTCTGGAGAAAAGAAGTGAAAGAGTACTTTATAACCCTTATCTTGTTCAATCAAATTAGTGTTAATTCTACTAAAGTATTTGCTAGGTGCTACCAATAGAAAGAAATAATATTTAAGAATTGAATAAGCCACAACTGCCTAACTCTCTCAAATATTATAGTGAACATTAATTTTGTGTAATGGTAATTTAGTAACTTTGATGAGTTTCAACCATGAATTCTTTAACTAATTGGTGGTTATTTTAGTACAGTTGGTTAAACCATGTAATCATTTGGTTCTAAATAGGCACATGTATTGTGAGATCAAATACATAGTATTTATCATAGTGTCTAATTGCAAAATTCAACTTCTATAAAAGCAATGGAGGGAAGGTGATTGGAATATATATTAAATATTATTGGAAACCAAAATGAGTATGAGATTGACCACTCTTTTAGAAATAAAATGAAGTTATGAATTTTTTTCTTCCATTTAAAAAAATCACATGGTAAATAAAACTGAAAAGTAGTTAGATGTAAATAATAAATACATTTTTTTTAAATTCAAAAAATGGTATTTATGGATGGAAGTTTAAAATAATAGGAAGATGAAATAAATATATTAGATTGTGAACTCTATATCTTTAAACTTTGGGAAGAATGTAAGTAGTGTATTATAATAAGCAATGGTCAAAAACAAAAATTTTAAATGGCCCTTATGTCTCACTCAAAGTGATTCATAGTAAATTGAATTAAACTAAATTCAAGGGCCCCTCTAAGCTATTTCTTCTAACTTGAAATGCTATAATCTTGTAAGCTAACTGATGAAGTTTTTTAGATTTTTTTTGAAAGATTTTATTTTTATTTCGTATTATTTTAAATCATTTATCCCTCAAAGCCCAAGGTGTTTTTGGATTCAAAAATATCAATGCTTTTGAAGTGTTATAGATCTAAAAGTCACTAAATTAAAGATATTGAAATCGTACAATCTTGTAGTGTAAATGTTGTAAATAATGTGAATCAAATTTAGAGCCACTTAGCCATATAGATTGCATGATTATAATGTTCTAATATTGAAAAAGGTTGTATAAATTTTACTAGCAATACATATGGAGGTGAACTTTAATTTATAAACCTACTCTGCTGAAAATACTTTAAAGTATAAAGTGATTCAAAGGCAACATAAAAACACATTGGCAGAAAAAAAATATTTTTCAATGGACTCATTGTGTTTGCAAAAAGGTTTCGAGATGTCAAAAAATAACAGAAGAAGTTGCAAAAAACACACACAAGGTTGAATCCCTTTCTACCACGATGCTTCGCAATCACTCATAGCTTTTTGGATTGATATGAAATTTTAGCCACATAAACTAAACTAATATGCGCAATTTAAAGAAAATAACAACAAGCACTATATGAATAAAAATGAAGCTACCAAAGTTCACCATAATCCACAAATGTTTAGATTTTGAACTTTGAATTGCTCCCAAACATTCAAAACAATTTGGATTGAGGATGGCCTCGAGCCCAAGAGTGGTTGAAATTTGGTGCAATTTGTCTCAAGGAAAATTGGCCAGGCTTCTAGGTGTAAATTTGCTATGAATTTCTGAAATGTTCAATGCATCTTTGCCCATAAGAGTCTGTAGACTACCTTAGAACCAATAAAATTTGAATCCATCATGCTTATTTGGCTTACCTAAAGTCTTTTCTAACATGGAAGGTTTAAAAGTTAATTCTCCCAATGAATTCTCATTGAAAATTTAGAAGTTCCTAATGAAATCACTAACTACTTCATTACTATCATGTAAAAGTTTGTTTCCACCGGGTGTTAGGTAGGAAAAAAGGATAAATGCTAAGTACAAGGCCGAAGCAAGAGTTCTTAAGTTTCACACGTCAATACTATTGGAGCCCGATTGGAGGTTCCGGATAGGGAGGCCGAGGTATGGGCTGTTGAGGGTGTCCATTTACCGAACAGGAAATTCAGCCTTGGTGTGCCGTTTCTTTGTTTTTTTGGAAATCCAAGAAAGTTCTCGAAGCTGAATTTATCTTTTTCCTCATATGATTTTCCAATGGAAGGAACCTTTAAATACATTTCTTCAACCAATTTGCTCAACCTATGAACTTCACTAATTCCCTATTTGCAAAAAAGTATTCCACATGTACATGCTTGGGTTCATAAAAATGGAATCAGGCTTTGAATTTTCCATTGAATTTCAGTCATAAGAAAAATTGGAAAAAACAATTTCGCTTCTTTTGATATTCAATTTGTCTTGTCTTCATTGAACCATGAATTTGTAATGATTTCAGTCCAAATAATTTCTACAAATACAAGAAAAATCAAGTGTTACTAATTGTTTTAACCTCTACTTTTAGACTTAAAACGATTAAGCACATATGAAATCCAAAGTGAAACACATGTCACTAACTGCTTTAACCTTTATTTGTGAACTTAAAACAGTTAAGCACATATAAAATTCCAAGTAAAACGCATGTCACTAACTGCTTTAACATCTATTTGTGGACTTAAAATAGTTAAGCACATATGAAATTACAAGTAAAATGCATATCACTAACTACTTTAACCTCTATTTGTGGACTTAAAATGGTTAAACACATATGAAATTACAAGTAAAAGACATGTCACTAATTGCTTTAACCTCTATTTGTGGACTTAAAACGGGTAAACACATATGAAATTGCAAGCATATGGCCAACTTGTGTACAAAAAATAATCCTAAAAAGATCCACCTATTTGGAGATTTTTCTATAGAAAAGTGAATTTGTAATGTGTAGTAGTATTGTTTTTGGAAATGGCCTAAAAATGATTTCTGTGAATGAAAATGCTAATATTTGCCAAAGCACACTTCCAATGTCTTCTCAAACCATTCTACTCAACAATCCTACTGTTACATTTTGGACAAGAAGTTGCAAAAGTTGCTAATTGTCCTACAAATGATAGTTTCTAGTCAAAGAACTAAAGTGCTCAAACTAAAAACTTCTTATAACAACTTCTTCTATGAATTTAAAAAAAAATATTATTGAAATCATTCCTTTTTCATTATAGGAAAACCTTGTAGTCATAATTACTCTTAGGATTGTAAAGTAAACAATTTAAATGTAGAAAATGTTCTTTTACTGTAGAATAAAAGTAAAAACATCATTTCATTTTGAAAATGAAGGTACAATTGGACTATAAACAAACTTCAAATAAGTTCTAGGCATCCCAAAAGTGGATGCGCCTTGGTCAACCCTCAATTGCAACTTTCAAAATAATTATTTTTGGACTAAGAAAATGAAGCTTGGTAAGTTTTATTCCTACTCCATATTATAATTTGGAGAAATGTCAAAAATTGAAAGAGTTATTGCAATTGAAAGTTCCATGTATTAGAATCTAAATAACATAATACCGTGTGTTTTTCATTCATATTTTATATTCTGAAAATGTATTTGAAATTTAAATTATAAAATTATATTTTTCATTATATCCTTAATTTATGGTAAAAATTACAGATTATTTTCATATATTATATAATTGATATATGAATTTAATTAGTTTCTCCCTAATTTCTATTGTCATTTTCTATACCCCTTTACTCGGCCAAAGTGGCTCAGCTCTAGTGGCTGAACACTGGTGGGAACACATTACATTTACTTCGCTTTTTGTTACCAAAAACAACTTACCTATCGCCCAGTCGAAACAGACC
The DNA here is from genome assembly GCA_950106755.1 of Climacium dendroides. NCBI lineage: Eukaryota > Viridiplantae > Streptophyta > Bryopsida > Hypnales > Climaciaceae > Climacium > Climacium dendroides. The sequence continues at coordinate 33,778,640 of OX467083.1, read as the reverse complement.
TTAAGACATGCATTGAAGCCAAAATCTGAAATAATTGAAATATCATGATGGGGTCATTTGGTAGGTGTAGCCACTATGGGTCATTTGAGCACAATGGACTACTTTACCTTATAACATTTTGAGTTTCTTGAATATATTCACCAAAATAATTCTACATGCTGGGTTCCTAAAATAATTATAAGTACATTCCAAATAAACATATCGCCACTATGGCATTTCATTAAAAATGAAAAAGAAATCCTTGCTACTAAGTGTCGAGGGGAGGCCAGAGGAAGTCGGAGGGGGAAGAGGTCGCAAGGCTAGGAGGGAGGTCAAGGAGGTAGGGAGGTCGTAGGGAAGAAGGGGGGCGCAGGGGGAGGTCGGAGCGGGGAGAGATCGTAGTCGCGGGCAGGGGGAACTTTGACGGGCAGTAGGGCAGGAGTCGAGAGACGGATGGGGAATGGACCCCTCTCATCCCCCTGTCATCCCTGATAGGGGCAATAGAGGGGTCAATCCCCCCTGGCCGTCAAAAAGGCCTAGCTTCATCTCAAAGATGCCTAGATGGCAATGCAAGATTTCTTAGCAAAAGAGGTTGATCCGGCAATTGTAACAACAAAAACTCAAATTCAACCTCCGATTGAGGCTTTTCATCTCGAGACTTAGAAAAAACCCTCCAATTCAACATTCTAAATCTAAAGTAGGAAACAAAATTCACTACTAGAATTCAATAAAGTTCTAAGGCAAATTGTCCTCTTATATAAATGTTATACACCTCTCGGAACGGCGTCACCTTGAAGCTACTCAATAAAATATATTATAATATATTTTTACACTATGTATGAATCTACAACAAGACATCGTACTTGGTACTGATTACTCGTGCTTGGTACTGGTCTCTCGTACTTGGTGATTGCTAAAAGTGTTTGGTGATTGCTGAAAGTGCTTGGTGGTTTAGGATAATGCTTACTTGTGCTTTGTAGTGCTTAGGGTGTTCCTTGATGCTTATTAAGTAAGTACCTCTTTGATGTGACTGCTTCAACCATAGGACATTGGTGTTTCTTTCTTGTTCCTTTTCTACAAGTATTTGATCAACTTCTTTTTTCTCTTTTCTTCCTTTTCTTCTAATTTTTTTCTTTTTCTTTCAAGAATTTTTGTGAAAAGAAAATCCTATCAAATCTAATCTTCAAATTTCTATCAAATCTAATTTTCAAATATTTGCTAATTTCTTCAAAAATAAGACAAATGCTTGAAGACAAACCACTTTGACTTCTACTAACTAATAACTAACTTCTAGAATATTAGAAAGTCAACTATTCTCTCTTTTTGTTTTTTCTATTTGTCCTATAAGAAAACTCCAACCTTATTTAATGGATAAATATTCTCTAAGGAATTGGCATGTGCAATTTGAAGTCCTTCTTTCTCTTGAATCTCCTACTTGAGCACTTGGTTGCTTCACTTGTACTTTGTTTTGTGAACTTTGTGGTTGCTTAAGTTGTGTCTCCGTCTCCAAACTAAGTTCTATTAATGTTGGGATGTAATTAATGAGCAACAAATGGAAATTTTTAGTGCATCCAATATGTAATTGCAACACATCACCGCTCTAAAAGGCCTCAACCTCTTTAATTGAGTTTTTGTTAATTTGATTTGTGATGTTTACAACTCTGGTCATTCCTAGTCACTCCTGGTCACTCTCTGGTACTCCTTGGTTCTCTAAACCTCTGGTCAACTCTGGTTGACTTTGATAATCTGATCTCAAACCCCCTTCCACTCACTTAGCCTTCACAATCTCGATTCTTAAATTCCTCACCCTCTATGGTACTTGGTCTAATCACTTAGGCCTCTTGATTTAAACTTTAGAACTAATATATTCTCTTTCACTCTCTGGCTAAGTTTTGATGGTATGAAGGCTAATTAAACCTTCACAATCTATATTTTTTTGGGCTTTGAAACACCCTCAATTCTTGTATAATTAAGTATTGGCAGTGATATAAATTCTATGCCTGGCCTTTACTCTTCCCAAGCATGTATAATCTAAATTTTGGTGAAAATTATTCTTCACCCTCTCTAGACTTTGCTCTCTCTCTCTCTGAGTCGTTGTAATGTGTTAATGAGCACATACACAAAATAACAAACACTCTCTTAAAAAATAAAAATAATCTCACACCACAAGATAACAAGATATCCAATAGTGATAACTTACTGTTACACAAAGCAAAGATACTGTACCATATCCAAGATCTCCTTTACGGATATGAACTAATGCGGATATAGATATTTTTGTAAAACCTCAGGGTATCAATGCAAAAGAAACGTAGGCCCTCCCGTTCTGCATTATTGGTACAGCAGAACGCTATTGACCCGCCGCTCTTGGATGTACAAACACCTGCAGTGACATCTTGGCATGTTACAGTTGCGTGTATTGTTGCGCTTGGAGTTTCTTGGAGCGCGCCAGGAGTTTCGATCGTCATTGTGTGGCCCTGCCACAACACTCTATTGCGACCATGGATACGCACATGAATGCACAGGTTTCGTTTGTTGATCACCTGGAGATGAGACGAGTATATATTTTGCATAGATTGATCTGTGTTGTTTTAGTACTTCATTGTTTCTTGATGTGGATTCCAGCATGAATCCAATATTTCTAAAATGCTTATGTTATCAAATCTTTGGCTAGGATAACAACTTGGAGACAAGCTTAAGACACATTGCATACGGTCTGGAACTAACTTCGTGTTTGTTTTTCGATCATGGGTGCAAGTGAGGCTTGTCTCCTCAAGATTTGACTACATTCGTATATGAGCAAGATAATTCTTGCCTTGAAGATTAGCTATCATCTCGTAACCTGTGTTGCACTAGCAATCATTTGACGTGATAATTTACAACTTATAGATAGTCTGAAGATGCACAGAAGCAATACTGTATCGTAAAAAAAGATTCTAGTCTGGTTTCGGCTCTTATTGCAAAACTGGTCTCAAGTACAGTTTCGTAAACAATGACTCTGGTTTGGTTTTGATTCTTAATGAATAATTGGTTTTGAGCACAATTGCATAACTGATTTGATTAGTAGATGATATCTTCACTAGGGCGGTATCAGGGTTATGAAACCACCCTAACTAACACATATAGCTTATTAGTACTGGTAATGATGGAAATCAAATTAGATTCTATCTAAGTGTGCCCACCCGCCCTCCTAGACATGCACAGAATGGTTCAGATTCTATCTAACTTGTGAATACTTTGGTCGAAGGTAGATTAACTAATAAGGTGCTTGATTATGCTATGATCAATAGAAAAACAAAAAGACCTGGACTACGAGCATGTTGTAGAGATTAACAATATGAAAGTATGCATTGAATCTAATGACTTATATAAGCATTGCTATGACTTGAAATGCCAGAAAGTACCCAAAACTAGGGTGACAGGAATAAAATCTTCTTTCTCTCTCTTTCTTTCAATGGTTCTAATTTTAAAATAAAAAATAAAAATTGGGGCCCTTAGGCATCATTCCAAAGTTTTGAGTTTTGTGAACAAGATGGTATGTTGACACATGAGTTAACCAATCAAGCAAGCAACTTGCCTAATCTAGATGCCTATTGTACCGACCTTGTAGGCCCTAGGGGCCTTCCAATCTGGTTGGCCGGTGGTGGTTGTTGGCTAGTTGGGTTCGGGCTGGTTGGCCTTTGTTCAAATTTCTAGTCCTTTGTTCTAGACTCCAAAATCTTTGGCCGTTGCCCAACAATTTTGGGTTTTTTAATTCCCAAAATCTGGGATTAAAACCAATACCAAGGTCTCCTATTGGGGACCCTTTTAAATAAAACAAAGACGGAAAATTCTAACCAAGGGTGAAGCTTTGCCGTCTAGGGGGTTTAAGCCCGAATTTTAAAACACAAGGGGAAATGTTTTGTTTCAAAAGGAATTTGGAAAATTCTAACTAGGGTGGAAGCTTTGCCATATTAGAAGGTAAGAAGGGTTAACCTCAATTTTCCAACACTCTAGAGAATGATGTTAGTATAAAACTTTAGAATTCTGACGAGAGCTTCATTGTATTAGAGGGGTTAACCTCAAATTCTTAAAGGAAGATGGTAGATGACCACAAATGGGACTTTGAGAACTTTGAATTCTACTCAAAGTTTCTCTTAAAACTATTAAGACTTCATTTGGACCACGTATTCTTCCACATCTAGATTCCAAGGAGATTTTCTACAACAAGGTTGTGAAATCCCACACAAAAGAACTTGGTAGAGAATTTTTAGTGTATAGACTCTACTTAAACCACAAACAAGCAAGCTCCAAGGTATTCAAACTAAAGGCAGCACCAGAATTTGGCTTGAATATCCTTGGGATTAGTACAAAAGACTCAAAAATAAGCAAAAACTTTAAGAATGACTCAAAAAACACAAGGGGTTAGCAAGCGTTTCAAAGGAACCTCCACGTCCTTTGAAATAGGCTCAAAAGGTAAACGAGAAGAACTTCAAAACAATAATTAGAAGTAGAGCTTCCATGTGTGGTTCAAATCAAGAGTTTTTTGGCCAAATGGCCAAAATTCCAGCAACGTGGCCGTATTTTGGCCAAAGCTTATGAAAAGAAAAGGGGGTGCAAAGAGAAAGGAGGGGAGGACTTTTATATGTTTCCAAGGCCTCCATCCCTTCCCAATTTACTCTAAATAGCCTAATAAAAATGAAAATGAACTAAATCTAACTATTACTACACCAAATTCTATCCTACTATTGATGTTGCTATAACTTTTGGAGAAAAGTTCCAATTGGCAAATGGACTACGCCATTGGCCCCAAAGATCCAAATTATCCTAAAAACCTCCAAACCCCCAACTTCCAAGCTTAAATCACTCACAAAAGACAACGTTTTCAAACCTAGAGAAAAGGTGAAAAATTTGACTTTGGGCATTTGCATTTTATGGTAATTTTGACTAGCCAAGGTTGTTTGGAAGGTCCAAGAAAGTAAGAAAAGAGTCCAAGTTGACCCCATTTGGACTTCATATGCTCTTGTTATGTTGGTCAATGTTTCGAATGTTTTAAAATTCGTTGAAAACCATTAATACAGCCAATTTAGGTAGTACCGAGGTTGGAATGTCATGGAATTTAACTAGGTGATTATTTAAGCTAAAACACACTATCCTAATTTTTAGTGGGATTTTACCAATACCTAAGGAATTTCTATGATTATCTCAACTTAGGTAAAAAAGGTTGACTTCCCATGGAGTCATCTTCCACAATTTAGAAAGTCACGAAACTTTTTGGGTAGCTTTCGGGAAGTCCCAAAGTCATTTGTGTAAAGTTGCAAGGCCCAATTGCATTTGGTGAAAGAGAAACAAAATTACCTCTCTCCATTTTAAATTCCTCCAAGGAGGAATCATCCCCATACAAGGGAATCTGGGTGAATCAATTTGACCATTATTCTCCAGACATGTCTTTAAACTAAAAAGACCTATCTTCAATCCTTGATTGCTCTTTCTCAAATTTTGGAAATTTTCTCCATCAAATGGGAATTTCCACCAATTAGGCAATGTCTACGAATTGCAAAATTGAATAGAGACCTTCAACAAAAATGCCTTGGTAGAGATTCCTAGTATCAAGGGAAATGCTTCTAAACTTTATCCTCCAATTCTATCCTTCTGCCGTGGTTAGTTGTTATAAAATCAAATTGTTCCCAATTTTGAGTGATTTGTTATTGGAATGCGAATCGGGCCAATTTTCTATTAAACTCTTAATCGGATTCCAATTCACCAAATTGGATTCTAAGTCGTAAATTTGGAAGTATTTTAAGAACTTCCATGTGTTTAGGGACTTGAAATTGTATTTGTAGGGAATCCCTCCAAACACCATGCTAACTCTCTTTTTCTACCTTTTTATTAATAATTAAGGGTAAATATAAGCAAAAATGAAAAAAAAAGAGTTGAGTCCCAGGTGACAATCTTGGGGCTCACAAATTGCAAAAGAATTTTGAAGTCTTTCAATCTTCTTTTCACAATCGAAATCTACAGAAGTGGTCACCAAAAAATTTTTGGTTCTAGGTTTATAATTCCATTCATTTATTTTTAGGGTATATAGCAATGCTAGTGTTTTATTAATACTTTAGTTATAGAAACGAAATATGCTTCCTTCAAGACAAATATGCATAAACTTTGGCTAACATGAGAGTGAGTAGTTTTCAAAAATAATAGAAAATCAAGGATTTTGGAAGTGCTTAAAACTAGCATACTCCAATGTCCAATTTTTAGACAATGAAACAATCGGAAATTTCTTTTCTTTTCATTGTTGCTTTGAATATATACATATACTAGTTGCATTGACTCTTACTAGTTTAAAATTGGATTTGCAAAAATGAGGTTATAGATTTTTAAAATAGATAAAAATTGAAAAACCGCTATATCAAAAGAACCTTATTTTAGAACATGACACTATTTTGCTTATTAGTGAATTACAAAGAAATTTCAAAATTTTCCTTCCAAAATTTATAATAAAAAATTTGTGAGAGAAATAGTAAATCTAACCATATGGATGGAGCCCAAGACTCAAAGTCTACATCTTTCATTTGTTCATTAACTCTAGAAAAGCTTCCAAAGCTTACTTTGTGATGAATTTTCTTGAAACGACAAATTAGGATAAGACTATGGACATTTAGGGATTAAGGGACTACGTACAAAAGCTGCAAGACACACGGAATTGCCCCTCAAAGACCGAGTCTCGGAATGTCAAAAAATTTATATTGGATGAGCATTTTTGGAACCGTTGCACCAACTTTTGGCAATTGATGGCTCCAATTGTGTGGGGTCTACGTGATTTGGATGCAAAGATGCCATGCATGGGCAAGGTGCTCCTTATTATGAGGAATATAGAAAAACATGTTCTTGGTTTACAAAGAGCGCCCTTTTGTTTGGCTCCAAATCTAGCCATCCCATTGGAGGAGTCACTTTACCAACGATGGAAAATGGGGGAGACAGATCTACATTATGCAAGAGCTCTTTTGAACCCCTACCTTCTTCATGATAAAGATTTAGCGGATGATCAAGATGCAATGGACGCATGCAAACGTATCATGACAAAAATATGCAATCAAGAGAGTTATCCGAATGTTGTGAAGGAATTTGTGACCTTTCGACATAGGGAGCCTCCGTTCCATAATATGTTAGATCCGAGTGAACAAATATTGTCGGCACATGCGTGATGGGATTTTGAAGGTGCATGTGGAAAATTTATTGCTCCAATTGACAAGAGGATTTTGGCCCAACCCGTATCCTCATCTTCATGCGAACAAAATTGGAGAAGTTGTTCTTTTGTTCATAATAAATCTCAGAACAAGTTGACTTCCCAAAGAGCAGTTGATTTGGTATATGTGTACACCAATTCCAAAGTCGTAGATACATCCAAGGAAAAATATGAGAAGTGGTATGATAAGAATGTCGAGTCTTTAGACCATGACAATGAGGAGTCTAAGGATTCGGATGGGCCTATTTCGGAAGACAAGGACATTGAGCCCTTGTGGTATGATGGAGATGTGATGAACTACAACATGGACGATTTCAATGAAGAAACATTTGATACGCCTAATCCAAATAATGAAGATCTTGGAGTCCGTCAAAGAGACATCTTTGACTTTGAATCAAATGAGGACAATTATGTAGATGTTGACGATGTACCTTCCATAGCTAGGTTTATAGATGGACTAGTTACTTGAATAGTGAAAACCTTCTACTGAAAAGGGAGGATATAGTCGTTGAGACAGTACAAACCATTGGGCTAATGGTTCTCAATGATGGAAACCATGAAGTGGATGAAGTGTTTCCAATCTCCACGTCTCCATCCATACCAATGGCTTGAGTGGAAGAAAAAGACAAACCCGGTGACAAGGAAGGAGGTGAGGTGCAAATCCAAATGAATGTGGGGAACACAAGCATTCAGTCAATTGTAGCAGTGGTGAGCAAGAATAGTGGAGAACCAAGTATTCAAAATACCAACTCAAATGAAGGGAATCCAACTCTTGATCCATGTTCAATGGAAGTTGGAAGCCGAACTTTGATGCACAATGGCAAGACCACGAAGCAACATAGAGAAGATCCTGAAATACCACTACGTATTGTACGTAATGCTCCACCTTCTCCACTACTTGATGACTTTAGAGACGATAGCCATTGGTTCACCTGTTCACTAGGGAAAGTGGCCATCCATTGCGCAATCCTAAACTGTTAGACCCTTTGCCACAATCTTGTAATGCAACAAAGGTATGCATCCAAGGAGGGCCCACACCATTATATGAAGTATTATAACATAGAAGTGATTATAATAAATATATGCTAATTTCAATGTGGAGGAAGTTGCAAAAGCATTAAATACCTTCACATGTTCTAATTGAATACCAACTATTGGAGTTCAATAGTAAAAATAAAAATAAAAAATATTTTATTTATCTTCTTACTAAAAAATATTTGCAATTCATATATCTTTTCTATTGTATATTGAAACAACGCTAAAAAAGCTTGTGAACCTCTACTTGTTGAGGGCTTTCCACTAGTACCAAGATATTTGAATATATTAAACCTAATAAGCACCCTAAACCTTAAAAAACTAACAAACTAAAGGTCTAGATTCCTTTAACTTCCAAAGTTGTATTGTCATTTAAGGCTTTCATTGTTCTAAACTTGTATTTTTGGCATTAGACATTTTCACTTCTAATTTAAGGTTCTAAACTTCTTCAATTCTAGATTTTTTGGAAATAGGTATTTCTTTTTGATACTATAACAATTTTTTGGTAAGTTCAAACACCTTATACAAATGCAATTATGTATGTATTATTGTGATTTTACCCATCTTGTTGTGATTTTACCCGTTATTATTGTGATGTATGTACCCATCTTGGATTCATCTTAAAATATCTAAACCCTAAACTCAAACCTCTAAAAAAATATATTTCAAGGCTACCTAGTACATGACATTATATTTAGGCATTCAATAACTTTAAAAAGTAAACCTTTTGTGGCATCCAAAGTAATGATAGGAAACATAGTTGCATTCAATCAATCACTGATGCTTGGCAAAAATAATAATTAACCTTTCAAAATTAATGATGGCCTCATCATATGTGCCATTGTTCTAAACTTCATGGCACATTTTGAGTGCTATAGGATAGTAAAATGGAGTGCACTAGGTTACTTGAAAGTGCATAATGACAAAGAATTATTTATAAAAAATTATAATTTCTAAAATAAGGCACCATTGTAGTTTAGTAAATCTTTTAGTCAATAATTGTAATCTGTAAAAGGTTAAGGTAGTATGGCCTTAAAGTGCCCTCTTCTTTAGATTGTCCTATAGGTAGCTGTAGAGTGGATGTGAGGTGATCCTTGAATGGACCTCTTTGATCCATTAATGAATTTAAGAAAAATTATTTTTTTATTGCAAGAGCCAATCATTGTCTTTGTTTTTTGCACATTTCTTTATAAGTCACAAGGGGTTGGATTTTGGGATACCTATAGTCACAAATAGGTGCCTATGATCCAAATCTTTGAAATTTTATAAATAATTCAAAAATGCTTGGAAAAATACGAAACTACTTGTGTTGTGTTTTGCATCTATTTTTCTTTCTTTGAAAAATGAGTTAAAAATCATTTTGTCCATGGAAACTTGTAAGAAAAGCAAATCAGCCCTTAAAAGGTCGCTTTAAGGCCGTACTACCTTATGTGGACTTATGCAACAATTGTGTTCATTCAACAACTAAAGATTTAATATTCCATTTACTTCAAGCCCAAATTTGTATTTTAAAAATAATTTTTAACATCTAAAAGATTAGGGTTGCTATTATGTGAGCCTAGAATCATGAGCCCATGAGCTTAAAAGACTATATACCTATATTATAGGTGTCTATATTATAAAACCTTCCATGATTATAGTATAACTATGATATAGGTACTTGTATTATAGGTGTTTATATTATAAGAATTTAAAGAGGTTGTAGTATATCTATTGATATACTAGCACCGTTGCCTAGAGGACCAAGGCCATTTTGATGCAAAAATTCAAAACCATCATTTCAATAGCAAAGAGTCCCAAAATTGAAAAAATATTTTTTTTTACATATTTAAACATAAGATCTTGTACTAAAATAGTTCAAATATGCATGGAAAAAATTTGCATATATGCAAAATCTTTGCATTTAAAGTAAAAGAAACAATTCTTTTTTCACTTTCATTGAAAAAGTAGAGTTTTTTCACTTAAAATTTTAACAATTTTTGTTTTGATTTTTTAATTTTTTATGTTGAAGAATTCAATTGAAAATCAAGAAACATCAAATTCAATAAGAAAAACATTTAATGGTCCCTCATTAAATAAATTTTAAATAGACATAGGATCCACATTGAAGTAATTGGAGAACAACTCATAGCTCTAAGGTGGAATTGAAACACAATGATCCCAATGGTGAGATTATTTTAGCCAATAAATATATCCCTATATAATAAATATCTTTGGAAAAATTGTAAGAAATACATTCAAATATGGATTCTATAAGTTATTTTTTCAAAACCACTTTAGATTGCCTGAAAAATATTTTTGTCTATAAAGTTCACATCCCTAGTCCAAATATTAGAATGATTCAAAGCTTTGTACACAAAGAAATATATAAAATTTGAGAAAAAAATTATAAACTAAAAAAATGCATCTTTGTTATTTACTTATTTTGGGGCTGACTTTAAATCCTAAATCCTAAAAGCTTTAAACCCTAAATTCTAAACCCCAAACCCTAAGTCCTAAACCTAACTCCAAATCCCATTCAAAGCTTAAATTACATTAATTATAGTTCCATTTATAATCCTTTGATGTGCCAAATTAGTGATGCCACTTGCCCCAATCATCGACCTAAATCAAACTTTGAATTTGACTATTCTAAAAAATGTTGATTGCTAGGTAGAGAGAGAATAGCTGAATCTGACAAATTTTAAATTTGACATTATTTTAAAGAACATTTCACATGCTACTAGAAAAGGCAGTTGCTAAAATTGCGAAAAACTAAACTTCCCCCTATTAATATCTCAAATACATAGGCAGAACATTAGATTCATTTCATTTAATGAAAAGTTGTGCCACATTCCATGATGTTTGCTTTAAACAAGAGGTGGAAATGTCAACGCCTTTAATATGAGATACTTTGCCCCTATACCCTTAATTTCTTGAAAATTTCAAATTCCATGACCTTTTTTTATGTTTTGTTTCCACTACTAGTGCATTGTCTCTCTCTAGTGTGCACAACATTTTGTTTTTCTTGTTCTTTAATTTTTCCTACTCTATCACCTCTTGCACTCAATGCTATGGCATGGCCTTTGAATTTATACATTCTATTTTATTTTCATATTTTCGGAATTGGTAGCACCTAGGCAGCTTGGTCTCTCTCGGGTTCTCGTAAGTTCTAGCTTTTTTAGTTCTCCTTCTCCTATCTCATTTTTTTTCTCATTGATTGCAACTTGTTTGCTCTATTGAAATAGTGGTATACAATGATACATGGTTGTGCTGGATGTTTGTCAGTTAGAACACATTGTTTTCAATATTGAGCATTCCAATGAACCATTAGTCTTGTCTACAGTTGTATATTACTGTTGTTAGTTGTTTCTTGTCAACATGATATTAGGTGCCAATTTGAACGCCATAAATATTGGAATCATAGTAAGGACCAATTCGAATATATTTTATAATTATCTTCAACTAGAAGATAATCTACAATTGTACATGGTATCCTATTTATCTTTGAGTCAAAGATAAAAATTATTCAATTATTGTAATAATGAATACCAATATAAAAATTAGAGAATCGTGTAGGTAATATCGTTTATATCTATGGTGTATATTCTTTATCTTCAATTCGAAGGTAAATTTGTCTCTTATATGATTTGAAGTCGAAAGGAATTATGCCATATACCTTAATTTCATTATATTCTAAATCACTACAAAGCTTTTATGTAGATGTCTTTATATAGATGATCTTTTCACTTATCTTTTTTTTTTTTTTGACACAAACAAAAAAACCTTTACTGCAAAAAAAAGAATATAATGAACCCAGCCGCAAGCGGCCTGGGGGAGCAAGCAATAGACCAAGACCGGACAAAGTACAATTACAAATAGAAAGCCCCACAGGAAGGGCGGTAACGCCCAACTAGGGCTCCAACCGCCTAAGGTAGTTGGAAAACGAAGCCGGCGCTAGGGTTGGCCAGCCGCCACCAAGGCGCGTCCTCTACCATCTTAGCAACAACCCCAAGTCTTGTCCACCTATTAGCAAATCTCTCCTTAGCCAATATCCATCTCTCATGGTTCTTATCGCGGAGATTACAAACCGTCGTCCACTCAATGCGCCCGTAGTCCACAAGGCCCAACCAAACACGTTGCATCAACTTAGCTGGTCGCCACTTGACATCATTGAACACTGCATCGTTATGTTAGATCCAGAGAGTCCATAGCACAGTGGTATGAAAGGCACCACACACACCGCTAACAACCTTGAACTTCCTGGGAATGCGCTTTGAGAAAATGCCTTGCTTCTACGTAAAAGGCCTCCAAGGTCCAGGAACATCTTGACCAGAGACAAGGACATTCAATATATGAATGCTCCATTGCCAAGCTCGTGTGACCTTAGAGGGCAAATTGAGCAACTCTTGTCAAGAGAATAATGGATCTTCCCCCTCCATGCATTAACCGCAACCGCACGATGCCATACCAACCAAAGCAACCCTGCCTCTTTGGGGGTACGACATTTAGCCCAAATAGTACTCCACCTTAGGCGTTGAAAAAGCAGTAAGATTCCTTTTCATTTGCGCTCTACAACATTAGGGACAACATGCTTCGCTCTAAGCAAATCCCTTCCCAGATTAGTATTGAACTCAAGAAATGGGACAATACCGTGCTTACTAGGCCAGGTAAATTTCCGTGAATCCCAATGGAGTGTATCCACCCTCCCATAATACAGCAGTGTCACCAATTTCTGAGGCCTTCTTTGAAGGCTAGCCACTCTAACTCTATGGAACACACTCGTTGTCGTGATGTGGGCCGTCTACTATTTGAAATAGACATCTTGTTAATTAAAAAATTAGTTGTTAGTATTGTGTGTTTTGAGTTGCTAGTGGTGGGGTATGTAAGTGTTAGGAGCCTTAGTCTTGACTATGTTGTTGCCGGTTGATAACCGGTTGTTAGTAGTTGATACTAGGGTAGTGGAGTTAGGGTTAGGGTTAGTCGGCGGCTAGCCATCGGGGTTTGTGGTGGCTACTTGAGGCAAGGGCTGGTCCTTGGCTCTCTCTCTCTCTTTTTCTTGTCTCTTGGAGGGTTGGAGGAGGTGGAGGTACTTGAGTGAGTGAGTTGTGTTGTTGTTATGGGAGGTTTATTTGAAATAAAGTATTGATTTGGGGAGCTTTTGTGTAACATTTTGCAAGAATATTGGTTGAGTGCTATATTTTGGATCTGAGCTTTTGAAGAGTTGATACATAAGTGTGCCAAGTTTCAATTCTAGATCTTTTATGGAGAAAAAGTTATGAGGAGTTGAAGTGAAGGTGTTTGGATTTCAAGGCAGCCAAGGAGGGTATATGGAGGAGCGCCATTCTTATTGGATTTTTGTGATATGAACGTGAAACTTGGAGGGTACTCTTCTTATCTTATCTTTTACTTTGTTCCAAAATTTTAGCTTCAATAGACGTAAGATCTAAGAGTTATGTACAAAATACAACCGGGGTGTGGAGGCAGTGAAGGTTTAGAAAGTCAGTATTGAGGTAATGTCCACCAAAGTTGGACAGTATCTTAGATTGAGTTGAAAGTTGGTATATGAGTATTTAAGTAGTTGATCTACAATGTGGCAAAGTTTCAAGTCATTTGGAACTGTTGTCCAATAGTTATGCTAAATCAAAGTTAAGTATGAGAGTTTAGGGAAATTTGATAAGGGTTAGGAAGTCAGTATTGGGGTAATGTCCACCAAAGTTGGACAGTATCTTAGATTGAGTTGAAAGTTGGTATATGAGTATTTAAGTAGTTTATCTATAATGTGGCAAAGTTTCAAGTCATTTGGAATTGTTGTCCAATAGTGATGGTAGATCAAAGTTAGGTATGAGAGTTTAGGGAAATTTGACAAGGATTAGGAAGTCAGTATTGGGGTAATGTCCACCAAAGTTGGACAGTATCTTTGATTGAGTTGAAATTAGGTATGGGAGTATTTAAGTAGCTTATCTATAATGTAGCAAAGTTTCAAGTCATTTGGAATTACTGAACAATAGTTATGCTAGATCAAAGTTAGATATGGCAATTTCTAGGTTATTGAAGGAATTATAGGATAGGGATTTGGGAATATAGGGACCTTGAAGGTAGGGTTATGATTATTTAGGGTGTTAGGGAGATTATTGATGTATACAAAGCACTTTCACAGCAAAAGCTCAGTGCTATTCCGAACCTAATCACAAAACCTTGTGACATCGTAATCTTGAAGCTACGCCCACCCGCAGCTAGTTGGGAGGCATGTGGTTGCCAAGCCGAGAGAGTCCTTGATAATTGGCGTACCTCCAACACCTTGACCTTAGAGGAAAAGGTCGACACTTGGGCAGGCTCCCTGATAGTAATATGAAGTCCTGACCCTACTTGGAGAACCACAGATGGATCTATAGAGTGGTTGGGGTCAAAGCAACCAACCCACTCTCCTTCAACGGGCGAAGAATAAATATTGGTGAGCAGGGTGCCCCAGATGCGTTGTAGCGACTGCATCGAAGCTTCCCATGCTCCAGCTTCAGAGTCTAGAGGCCCATATCAAGTCATTGCTTTAGCACTGGTTAGAAACCTTTGTCCTATTCAGGCATCCTCCAGTGTGCAAAGGCTTGCTCAATGCAATTGAGCTGCTCTAACTCTAGCAAACCCTGGGCCAATCTGTGAAGAAAATTCAGACCACCAAATGATTCGCATTTGAACTCTTCTGGTAGTGTTAGCAGAATGGCTTCAATATTACCACATAACTTCCGCCATGCACCACATTCACGATTCCATGTGCGAGAGCCGTGCCGAGCTTGGAAATGTTTGACTGTGAAAAATTCAAGGCTTGGAGTCCACCGTCCACTACTATAAGGTTGAAAACTTGAGAGTTGATGGCGAAGTAATGTATGTAGGTTAGAACTTTGGCAACATTGTGTCCAAACGACCTTAGCATGAGATTGATGTAGAGAGCCTGACCACATGAAATTCATCACAATACTTTTACACTTGGCTACCCCAGCTTGGGTCCCAGCCCAGACTGCAAGAAAGAAATAGAATGAAGATAGAAGTACGTGGTTCACAACAATAACTCGACTTGTACTGTTCACCTGCGCCATATACCAAAAAGAAAGATTCTTTTGAGTTTTGTTCAATAGGAAGGAGTCGACATCCCCAGTGCTTAAAGACAAACCAAATAATGATCCCAACAATTTGCACACGTCCCCATCCGCTGCCTAGATTATCCTTAGTTGGTGTGTCCACTGAGGTCTAGCTTGTCCATGTACACCCTTCCAATAACCTCCGGATTTGTCCCAATTAAGGACTAATCCAGAGCTTTTGCAAAAAGACTCTAGGGTAGTAATTGTTGTCAGTATTGATTGTTCTTCTCCAAGTAGTGTCAATGATGTGTCGTCTGCATATTGGGCCATTACTTGTTGTTTGTCTTCTACAGGTAAGGTTATCCCCTTAATCATACCAATCTTCACTTTGTCCTTTATCATCAAATTCAGGACTTCGGAGATGATAAGAAAGAGATAGGGGGCTAGTGGACATCCTTGACGAACTCCTCTCTAGATAGAGAAAGATTTAGACTGGACTCCATTGACTTTAACTGTGGCGTTTGCCCTTTGGAAGAGGAGCATTGTCATATCTACGAATTGGTATGGAAACCCCATGGCCAGCATAGTCCTCTTGAGAAAGCTTGTCATAGGCTTTACTAAAGTCCGACCAGTCAAACGAGATAATGTCTATAAGGACCGGTTGCAATTGAAGTTGGAGGCCTTTAGCATAGATCTTGTATGCAACATTAAAAAAGATAATAGGTTGCCAATTGGTCAATTTACACCTCTCACCTTCCTTGTGAAGAAGGGAAATGACCCCCCTAGTAATACTAGGTGGCATGGAGTTGTCATGTATCGCCTTTGAGATCATACAAAAGTAGTCATCTTTAATGAGTTCCCAATAAATCTTGAAAAAACTTGTAATAATGCCATCAAGACCAGGGGCCTTACTCGGATTCATGTGTTGGAGCGCTTCTCCCAATTCTTCTAGACTAATCGGGACCATGAGGGCTGCTTTCATCGAGCTTGTCAACCTATCATGGATTACGTTTAGGCAAATCAACTCAGCATCTGCTTGGTCGGTGGACCATGACAAAGAAGTGTACAGTACTACAGTTTAGAGTAATACTCTGAACATACCCTCTCTAAATCCCCTTGGTCTGTCCAAGTCACACCCTTTAGTATCTTCTAGCTTAGTGATCCTTGCTCCATTGCCCCTATCCTTATGGGCTTGGAAAAATTCCTTAATACATGCATCACCCACCTTTTTCCACTAGACCCTATTGCAAACTTTAATGCCTTCAATATGGTGTTTTTCGACCTCTCCAAGTTTTTCACCAGGAGCACTAAGGTGCGTTTGGATGGTTTGATTACTTGGATCCCCTTGAAGAGCCTCCACTGCCTCAGAGAATTGACTTCTCAGATGTGCTTTAGCCACTTTGCACTGTTTTTTAGCTTGTAAACATAATTCTTTGTAAAATCTCACAACCTTTCGAAGCTTCCCGAAAAACCCCACATTGGAGTTGGAAGACCAGATTAATTGGACCCTTCTTTGGACTACTTCATCCTCCAAATACCGAGCATTCATTTTATACATAGATTTTCTGACCACCACGACTTGGAGAACAAAACTCCTCCAAATTGGCAAGTGATCAGAGTGGTTACTATCACCTCTGATGTAGTATTCTGCCACTGGACTCGGTTGTCCCCCATTGGATTGGAAGGAATAAAAATGATCTAGTCTAGCTAGAATTCTCATCCCTTCCCGCCGCCTATTATCCCAAGTGAATTTCAACGGGCTGGTGTTTGGAAATTTATCCTCCACGCATAAAGCGCTAGTGAGCAACTCAAAAGCCTCACGCTCTGTTGCAGAGATAAGCTTTCCACACATGTTAGACTTATCAACCCCCTTTTCTACAAAATTCCAATCTCCACACAATACCTACTTGCAATCTTTAGCAAGAGTTGCCAAGAGTTCATTCCATAGTTCTATGTGCTCTTTGACTGAGATTGAGGCATAGACATTTAGTATTGAGATATCACCACCTGGTGTACCTTTAAGTCTTATCCATTGTGTTCTACCGCACCGAGAGTATCCTGATAGGGCTACCATATGTTGGATTGAAGGTGAGATCCACATGCAAATTCCACCTTTACCCGCTCCATTTCGCCTATGCCATGTCCATATCCCAATGATGCCTCCATACTAAGATATTTGGCTCTTGGCCAAATTGTCTTACCAAAATCCAACATACAAGTATCCCTAAGGCGGTGCTCCTGAAAACATAGGATATCAATACTAGACTTAATTGCTCAGTAATAGTTTCTCACAATGTCAACCTTCGAAGGGCAATTAGCACCCTGAACATTTTGGCTAATGATTGTGACTTTCATGGCAAAGGTTGGGATTCAACATGAAATACCAATGGGCCTCGTGGGGCTTCCTTCTCGCCAATACTCCTAGAAGAGGAGGTGCCGCCTGTCTCGGACCTCCTAGGTGATTGCCTAGGTGTTCTCCGACTACTATGAATTAGTGCGTGGCATTGCTTCCTAGCCGACCCAATAACATCCTCTCTTCGTTGAAGCTGGAAGCCAGATCTTCTCTTAGGTTGAGGTGTGAGAACCCCCCCATTCCTCGGTGTGTCATATTGGATTCTATACCATTCCATAAACTCATCCTTCAAATACTCTGGCAAGGAATTCATAGAGCTAATATAGCCATTTGGGATGCGGGATGTTGTAGCATTTGAGATAGGCAAATTAGCTCCTTTAGTCACTAAGTGATTAAGACCCAATCCAACAACAGAGTCTGCCTCCAAACTCCCTACTAACAATGAGTTGGATGGTGTGGAAGCTATACCATTCAAATCCAGACTATGTCGAGTGCCCACCTGCTCTTTAACACTAACCATAGTAATGTCAACAATTGTTGTATCGGGGCCACCCCAACTGTTGGGATTTTGTAGGCTCAATTGCCCAGGGGCAACTTGGCTACCAGTCTTCCCGCCCCGTGTCACAACTAGTTCACCACTTCCTTAATCTTTGTAACCAGTTGTCCCGATGAGACCTAAAGCTAGAGAAGGAACATCACTCAACATTAGTTCTCCGGGGAGGGATAAATTGTCTGACTCCAACCCTGCCAAGCACCTGTCACTTGGAATGGTTGACAATTGGTTGTCTAGATTTTTTGTTATACCACAATTGACCCTTGTTGTGGACACCGGTTGTCTAACATTCTCTACACTCGCATCATGGCAAGGTTGTATGGCATGCAGACCTACCCCCCATCTTGACTACTATGAGCTACACCATTCTATTGTCGCTCTACATGGTAGGTGGCCCCACTCATGGAGCGGCCCTCATTACCACCAAAGTTGCGCCTTGGTTGTAAAACCAAGGTCACAGGCCCTGGAGAAAGTACTGTTGACCTTTCTCCCTTTGATTGAAAAACCATTGCTTCACCTTCTTCCAAGCTGCTCGAGCCAATTGCTGCTCGAGAAATAAGCCCGGGTACAAACTTAGGACGTCAAGGCTAATCTGGGATGTAGTTCGGGCCACGAGATTTCGAGCCTCTATAGATTCACTTCCACCCATTCCATCCACACTCCGGGAATCCGGGACAAGCCATCTATTCCACCACTGGTGGACGACTCTGTCCCTTTACTCTTACTCTGCGTCCTAATCGTGTGCTGCTCCAGATTCCTTCCTGAGGACTGAGCTATCCCATTCCCTTCCCTCGGCTGTTGTGACGGGGAGGCACCTTTGTTCAGTCAAATAGAAGATGTGGTTTGCACCGGCAATCTATTCAAGACTTGGCCTAGAACGAGCGGCGGAGGACTGGGAAGTGTACTCCCTGTTGTGTGATGTATTGGTACTCCAGAGACCACACCCACCTAGTCTTGTGCACTACCACCACCGCAGCCATCATATGCCCTTGCCCGCACCAAGCCTTCCACCTCTCCCTCCCCAGTCTTCCAAACTCTCCTCGAACAATCTTTAACGAGGTAGGCTGTTGACAAACAAACTCGACAACGGATTGGGAGATTTCTATAGTCCACTGTGATAATGGCTTTACTCCCTGTGAACTCATTCGCAATAGACAATTGAGATTTCCAACCGAAGCTTGAAGTTAATCCAATGCAAAATCTCTGATCTGTTGTGAACTGATTGCACCTATTAGCTCCCAACACCGTTCCCAAACCACCAGCAATCTCAGCTGCAACGCCCAAGAATTCCCCATGGACATCTCATTTGCCTGATTTGAAGTATTTTTGTAAAAGTTATAAGCCTTTAAAGTTTGCAGCCGGTCAACCCTAATCGGTTCGATTCTGTCCGTGAACAGTGAGATTCCGTCAGATATGACAACCGTGGGTACTATACATTTCCCCACATTTTATAGCCTAACTCAAACTCAATCATTTTCCATCCATTCTTCTCACAAAAAAGTAAAAATTACTAAACAATTTTCTTAAAGTCATGTCCTCTTTAATTTCTATACCTTTATTAAAAAATTCTTACCAAATTTGTGCCAAATAAATTCCAACAATGACAAAATATATTCACAAATCAACATAAAAATATCCAAAATACACACAAAAGAGAGTGTATACTAAAATCTAATTTTCTATACTAAATTCCATTAGTTTCCTAACTTCATCAATTTCAAACTTCATCTTTATACTAATTTATTATAAATTACACTAATTTGCTATAAACTACACTACTTTATTGTTTTCCTCCTATTTTAGAGTATTTACAACTATGTTAGTGACCTAGTGCTTGTTTAAACTCTATTAATTAATTTTGTGAATTTTGATTTATTTCTAATGCAATTTCCAACTCGTAGTATTTTATTTTCAAATTTTTTTCATTTCCTTAATTTTTTTAATTCTCCAATTCTTGCTTAACCCCTAAAGGACCATTGTTTGTTCAAGGGACAAATGCAATTTTGGGTAGGTACCTACAGGCTGAAATTTTGTCCTGATTTTTTAAAACTTTTTTTGAAGATAGAAAAGTTGATTAGCTTCCTAGGAATATAATTTTTTTTTCACAATTGGTGCTTGGGAACAAAAGTTATGACCAAAAAAGCTCAAAACAAGGGACGGGAGGCAATAAATTTTTTTTTGCAATACTTTGAATTTTTTTTGAATTTTTTTCTCATAGATTATATTTTTGTCTATCTGGAAAGCCTTGATTCATTTCATTTGGATTTGGTATGAGAAAGTTATGGATATTCTTGTTTTTTGGGTAGTTAGAGCATCTTATGAATGCAATTTTTGCAATTTTTGCAAATTTTTTTTTACATTGTTGAGTTTACTTGCTAGAACAATCTCACCATTGGAATTAGTGCATTTTAATTCCATCTAAAATATATTAATATTTTAGATTTTCCTTTTATCTCATACCTACTTCTACTTAATAATTTTCTTAAGAATGAAAATTAAGTGTTTTTTTTTTCTCCTAGACTCTCAATTCAATTCTCCACTATAAATATTTAAAGCTCAAAACTCTGTAGTGCAAAAATTTTAAGTTAAAAATGTTCAAAGTCAGAAAATCTAGTCTCGAAATGTGTTAAAAAACTTGTTTTCTTCACTTTAAACAGACATTCTCATACTAGTTAGGTATAAGATCCTACAGTTAGATGTGGGACATTTTTTTTTTTCAATTTTTTTTACTTTTTGCTATAGAAATTGCAGTTTTGAGTGTTTTTGGGCAGAAAAAAGGCCTCGGTCCTTTAAGGGTTAGAATTTTTTTCATTCAAAACTCCCCAATTTTCCTTAGTATTTTTACTGAACTGTACAAATCACTTTTCAAACGTGTCCAATTATTCACTATATAATCGTCAAAAGCAATGAACCTTTTGTCATTTCCGTTCTCGTATGTGATTACATTTGTTAAAGAAGACGTAATCAACCATATTCTGTTAAAGTAGGGAGTAATTACAGATTTCTGCAAACATTAACAAGGTCTGTGAATGGCAAGAACATTCAAGGTGACAAGCCTTGGGACATCCGGGATGATGTATCAACTGGATAGGTCAGAACGTGTCAGATTAAAGCCCGTTTCCATTGGTAACTTCAACCACAGAGGCCATCCCGGTTGACCACGGATACAGAGAAGAAAAGACTCTTAAATCTTGACATGACATACAGTTTTGAAAGCAAGCTCCAGTTTTTAGGGTCCGGAAGGTTTCAGGAATGCTTTTAACTTTTGCAAAGCTGGAGATCCGAGATTTGACTCTCAGCTGTTTAGGGTTGACACACATGAAGTACAAAACATGGTCGACATGGAACATACAACTGGAATATACGAATTGACAACCAACACCATCGACAAGTCACGACAACCAAACTAGACACACACAGCCAACAACTACTACAAAGCCCGGTCACCAAGCTTATGCAACAAAAACTTCACTTTGTCGAGACACAGTCCTTCCTGAGGGGAATCCAGCTCTGCTCGGATGGCTGACACGTAGAATTATGTGAAATGTGATAGATTCTGAATTTTACCCGATTTCGCAAAGCAGCTCATTGCTGAACCTCTCAAATCCTTGAACACACGACGACGGTGCATGAATGAATGAGTTCATTAATGACACGACTCCGTCGTGACACAAAGTCGATCGGGCAGGTCCGCACTGCACTAGCTAGTTCGATTAATTTCCACCACTCGAGTCATGCAGATGGACAGAATGTAAAGCATTTGAATTTCAGACTTTTGTTATTAAGAAAAGAAACTTTCGAAAACTTTGTAGCAGCTAGCATGCAAAGTGGGAACGAGTTTTTTTTTTAATCTTTGGTAGCTCAAAATTGCTGCCCCCGCTGAGCAGTTAATTAAAAAACTGCACAGGTAACTATACCCCCCAAAAACACCCCCCACGGTATCGGTCTCCCGTTCTCCCTGTGCTGAACTTATGGTCGTGAAGTGTAACCAGGACTGGAAACCTGAGAGTGATTCTCGAGAGATTTTCACGTGGGTGGAGTGCACGCAATTGTCAGAGGGAAATGGGAATGCGTAGTCTCAGACCATAGCAATTCTTCTGAAGTTTAACAACTAGCCATGACCGCACATTCAATGTGCAAATACGGAGCCTAGAACTCGATCAAGCTTAGGGTGGAGTTACACGTCAGGTTGCACACGGAGCCTAGAACTCGATCAAGCTTAGGGTGGAGTTACACGTCAGGGTGATGTCGCTATAATATTGAGCACTTTGTTTTACCCTCGAAATTTGTTTCCCTTGAATACTATAATTTTAGTGATGCCCTGCACATGACGAGTTTGGACTTGCGATTACCTGTGATCTCTATGCAAACAGGACGTCACAATCATGCATAGCTGCTGCGGCCCACGCCACCAGACTGACATATACGAGTCGATCAGCTGATCGAGTTGTCGATTATATCTCTTTGAAGGAACTAAAAGAAATGCAATTGAGCTCTGAATGGGGTTTTGCTATAGCATAAGCAACGGAACTTAATCGAAATAACGTTGATTTCGTTACTTGGCGCAATTCCATTAGAATGGCGCAGTCAGTGGACCCTCAACACAGGAAGAAAATGTAATTGAGAGCTGGCAGCTCACGGCGCATTTTGCCCGCAAGCGGCTGCAGGTCGAGCCCGGCCTCAATGCGCCATGAGCTGCCCGCTCTCTGGCACTAACCCCTTAAACGACGAGCCGGTCACCGTGGAAATTATTGTTTGGGTATCGTGTGAATTGTTGGCTAAAAAATGAAAAAGCACTCATAGGGAGACAAGTTACTGTAGAAGACGTTCCCTTTTCCCACAAAATTTGGAGGATGAATAGTTGCACTTCTGTCTTGCATGGAGAGATTCTTTGTCATTCATCGGAAGCAAAACGTCCACCTAGACGTTTAGGGTTAAGATCAGCCCTGCGTAAGATTTCGGCGATCTTATTTCATTCCATCTCATTCTTGAAATACTTGTTTTAATCTTGCTTGTCAATGTTGACAGCATTATGTGCTTTTTAAAGATTGAAACATACACCATTTTCCTACAAAATGTCAGAATCGGCAAAGCAAACCTATTCTCCTGGCATAATAAGCAGGCTCAAAAACTAACCAATTCTGTAAAATAATCGAGCTCGATATGAGCGGAATACGCACAACTGATCTTAACGAGGCGGAAGGGAGATGGCGTGTACAATGCTGTGGATGAAATGCAATTTGCATATGAATTTGCATGTCTGTCTGCACAACAAGAAGCTAATGCAAATGCCATAACTGAGCATCAAAGTACCGCCTATTTAACTGAATGGACGTTAAAATAGCAAGTCTAGATGTCATATTCGTTAATTTGGCATAATTTCTAGAGATTGTCATTTTTCACTTTTCTGGAACCTCAGATTATGCCAATCCTAGTTTATAGAGACCATGCACTTGAATGTCACCAATTTGGCTCTTCGGAACGCGTTGTTCCAACTTCCAAGCTGTGCTGGTTTTAACCTTCTCGAACATCCCGCACTAATCTTTTAAGAATCGATCACATTCAAAATGTTGTCTCGAGACACGGATTCTGAGAAAAGCATGTGAGCACTGGAAATAAAAAATCAATACATTGGATGTTTCTTGATACAAATTAAAAAGGCAGCTGAGTGAGGAGTATGATGAAATTTTTGTAGTACCGCAGTTTTTAGATCGTCCATCTTGAACTGGAACTACACCTATCTTAAATTTGATAGGTATGAAACTAGAACCAATTTGACCAACTTCAAATCCTAACTTTCACACTTGAAAGTATCAATATAGGGAATTTCACAATGGCATATGGAATAAATTTCACAAAACTGTAAAAATGCCATCTAAGATAGGTGTACATTTCAGACTGTGCAATCTAACCGAAAAAGTGCCAAATGGAGAATGGCGCCATTTAAATGAAATTCCCCATCAATGTGACACATTGAAATTAGCCAAAATAATGAATATGACGTTCTAGGTAGAACTATTGATTAGACATAACGCTAGAACACAAATGGCTTTAATCCAGGCTCGGTCCTATTCGGAAGAGAACAAGAAGCTGAGAATGGATTACCATACACAACGCATGTGTAGAGAAGTAATTTATGATGCTCCACTCATAAAAATGTTCATTTCGTTTTATTGGTGCAATTCAGTGTCCCAAATTGTGACATTCAACTGCACAAAAATATTAGGATTGGTAAGGCTCTAAATACTAGGATTGACTAGGATTGGTACAAATATATGTTTCATTTCGCCTTCAAAATTCCAACGTCGTGCATTATCGCCGATTTAACGAAATGAACGGTCGGAGACCTAGAGCCGAAACCAGTCATATTCGAGAAACAATTAAAATTCCAAATTAGCACAGTACTAACTGGATCATACGAATTGTTTCATTTTCTATTCGAGCAGTCAGAGCGGCATTAATTATCTTACTCCTCGTAGTTCGTTAGTCGCAGGCGAAGAATGGAATCCACACAGACTGGAACTAGCTAGATGGTGCAGCAGGCTATGACCCTGGAAATCCATGTTTTTGGTGTTCATGAAACCACGATGTGGAATATGCTATTGAATTACGAAGAAATTGAGAATTGTCCATAGATTACGTGGGATTACTTTTACATCATTTTTGGCTTCTGGGGCATACAGTCCATACCGGATAATGAGGTTTCACTGTCCAGATTGACATTTCATACAACCTCATTTTAGCGGCTTGCAGTGAGACAAACATTTTCCGTTCCAAGTGCTGAAAACAAGGACTAATGTGTTCATATGCAAGGTGCCAATAGTGCTAAATTCGGCCCATTTAAATTGGATATGTACACACTTGATCTATAACCAGCTGGCAACTCCGGTGAGCTGCATTTGATTACTGGAAACCGGTCCAGTATCTCAAAGAATCAATGTCTGTTTTGCCAAGGTAACGAGAACCGGTCAGATATTGCATTGGAGGCTGCCAATTCAAATGCATAGTTCCAGGTGCCTACAAGTAAACCAAGATGCCACATATATAAATTTACAACTGCAAGGCAGTGTTGACGACAGAGAAATAAATTCAGAAATAATCGATTAATATGCGTTATTTGGGGGACGCAAGAGAAGTACATTTGGACTGGAGACAATGGGAGCTTCCATCTCGTGCACATTCTTCCAAATTGGAGAAAGGCCGTCGAGTATTTGAAGGTCACAGCAATACACGCAGTATTAGATACCGCAATCCTTACTGATCACATGGACCGATAACAACCTACACTAGTTAGGAAAATTCAACCGGAAACTAGTTGGTGTACGACTAGGAATGTAACGGATAAGAAGCAGATCGACAGATCTCCTGTGACACTAATTCATTACTAACAGGAAACCCAGCTAGAACTTCCTAATTTAATTTGTCCTAAAAATTTCGAAGACTTTTGTTTCTACCCTCCAATCTGAAGTTGGGATGGATGGGATGGGATTCGGCGAGCGAGCTCTAAATTTGCAAAGCCTGCAAACTCATGAGCCCATACCGACCATCTTATTTGAGTTCACTAGTTGAAAATCACTTCCAAGTCGAGCCTTTTCGCTGTCGGGACTTGAGGTTGCAATTTAAATTGCAGACCTCAAATTGGTCGGACCAACCTGAAATCGCACAGAATAACAACCACTAGTCAGATATCTAGTCACACGCTTCCGCAATTGATACGATGAGCTTCATGACCTTCGTCACACCAGATTTCAAACACTTGGCAGACTCCGGCAAAGACTAGAGTTCTTATTAGAAACTTTCATTTTCATTACACTGAAGAAAATTTGTCGTACTAGTGTTCCTCATATGCCAAAAGCTTTGAAAACATGTACTTGAAGATTGTGGCCTCCGATCCGAACCAGAAAGGCCAAAACCTCCGCAACTTCATTTTTGGGACCAGAGTGAAGCCAGATGGCTATGGAAAAAGAGATCTACAAGAAGTTAAAGCGACCAGATCGAGAAAGGACGTACATGGTGGAGTCTGCACAGCTGTGAAAGCTAGCGTGTGCCAGTCGGTCACGAACGTCTAAGTTGGGCAACAGACGGTCGCAGCTCAAAGACGCGAAGAACGAAGTGGATTTGCGAAGATGAGTGGTGTAGCGGCGGTGGTGATCACAAGTTGCACGGCTTGGAGCAGCATCCATCCCAGACTCAAACCAAAAGCTCGATTGACAAGCGTCAACACACACCAGCAAACAAACAGAAGACTGTGTTGCCGTCCGACACACCAGTGCTCACGCAATCACTCACCAATCCTATTTAAACTCTAAACACAAGGCCGTTCAGATGGCGATCAGAAAGTTAGTCTAGGCACAATACGAAGAACTTTAGGTGCTGAGCGAAACAAAACTAAACATGCATTAGCACAAGTGCACAAGAGAAGCCTAGCCAGATGCCGAGACGGTAACCAAGTACTTGCAATAGGCAGATGGGAAGCAATTCTAGCTAGCTTAACTTGCTAGCAGCAGTTCAATAACACTTTCGAGACGCCGCTTGCACTGAAGCCGGGATCTGAGGATCATCGATCACATCGGAAGTGGAGAGGAAAGGTGAGCTAGCTAGCACGAACTGAAGAATTGAACCTCAACCAATTTGGAGACGGGAAGAAGCAAGCATTCAAGCTGCCATTCATATGTATCCGATGTTTGACCTAATTTAGATAGCTGCATGGATAGAATGATGCCGTGTGATAATTTTGCACTGAGGGCCGAGCTCTGGCGTGTTCAGCAGTTCAGGCCTTCAGGTACTGGACATCATGGTGTGGAGGACCTTCCATTATGGGGCTTGCAATCTTCTGTCTGTCTTACTCGGGGTCTCATTCGACAATTTTAAAATCGTTTTGCTTCCATTGCCATGCCGATCATAGCTGTCACCAATAACCTAGTCTATAAAGAACCTTGTGTTTCCATGTTTTACCCCGTCAGTGAGTCAATTAGTGACATATACCTTGTTCCCACAAATCTATGCAGTACTAATAAGTTAGATCCGATGTGTTGTAGGCTCCGTCCCGTAACTCATGGGGGTGGTTTTGAAGGAGAAAAATCTATTGACCAAGACTCTCTCTTTGAGTCAGAGTTAGTTGAATAATCATGACTATCTTAACTGAGATGAGCTAGAGTATCTGGTGAGACCGTGAGAGGAGGTACAGTGGAAGGAGGAGTCTCTCAGCCCAATTGGCGAATGAGCTTGGCAGGGCTCTGATTTGAAAGGACCCACCTCCTGACCTTTTCAGACAGTACCATTTGACCTTTCCTGTGAGATTTTTGTGTTGTCACTGGACACGTACATTCCTCTCAGTGAGCCTTATCATCTGCAGTTCTGCACAGTTGGGCCTTCCTTCTGGTCTCTCCAGTGGTCCAGATAAGCTTAACCCGGGAAGGACGCAGCCCCCAATGACCAAGTTAGGTAGTCACCAAAGCCAGGTGCATTCTTTGTTTCTACAGTGAAGTCATCCATCGTCAGTCGTACAGTACCTTCTAGGTCCGCAGCTTCCTGGGGTAAGTTACGAAGTTGGAGCACTGCAACGCCGCCGAGATGTACGATCTTCAGTTTGATCAGGACTGAAATTTTTTTTAAATCTAATTGAGTTTCGGAATCTATTTTCATTACTCGCTGCATCAATTGAGACTCGAATTCTGACTGCATGAGACTAATTGACACCAATTGCTTGTCGGGATGCGGCTTATATCTAACCAATGAGGTGTCATCCCGGATTATATAATTATGTACTTAGCATACCTTTCCATTTTTTCCTTTTTTTTCCTTTTTCGAAACAAATGAACATTTTGATCATTCGGACTCCCCAATTTTCGAGAACATCATTCAGAATGTGTCGAGATCGTCCTTTCCATGCCAGTAGAACATCGACAATTATGCAAATATTATACCCTGTTAACAGATGTCGTGCATCATGTGTCATTGACATAGATTTAAAAATTCACCTCACCTAGCTCGCTAGAATGCCGATTGAAGTTAGATTCGTACCCTTTGTGGTTGCTCTAGTCCCATTCTCTCGCTCTTTTTAATTCGATCTAGAGGTCTAGCTATCGTAGCGAAAAAAATGAACGATAATGAAATTCATTGTATAGCTATTGCAGCATAACCATCAATATACATAAGGTGATGCCAGAGAATTTTATAATTTGCTAGTATCTTTTCTGCAACCATGACCGGCGGGCTAGCTGCTTGAACTTGGAACAGCTGTAAGTTACTTGATTCCGGGCTTTTGCGGTCGTCATGCTACCGTTTCAATATTTCTAATATTGCACAGGATTTATGTGAATCACAATTTATGGACCACATTCTGCAGATAGATTGTGTATGCGACCTTCCTACCGTGCAAAAAACAAATATCCAAAAATTTCGTGGCGTGTATAAAATTTCGTGCAGTTCTAATTCTGAAAAAATTCCATCACGGAGGATTGAGCTTGAGATTACATTATTTTATAGACCTCAGACGAACTCCTCAAACCATTTTTCACAATAGTGCTATTAATATCATGTAATTCATTTTTTATTATTCATGAGAGAAAGGTATAATAACCTCAGGCGATCGAAAGGGTAGAATAGGTACCTCCAGCGATAGGCCCATACAGTGATGGGTAATCGGCAAGCGGACTATCATCGTCATTTCCACCAGGGACACTGAGAGAGAAATGTTTTTCACAACGTTATGTAAGTTATGTATACAATATTTACATTATTATTAGTGGGCTACTGGTGCACGTCCCAACTGGAGGTCTCAACTAGACAGCACAAGTATGTGGCAGACTGATATTCACGGCAGGAGTGAATGAGAATTTATGCGGAGGTTATTGTATATGAAGTACCACAGACTACTCTAACTGCAATCTTTCTCCTCCGTTTCAAGCGGCTCTAAGTAAGGCAACGCAAGTAAAAGCATCGCTACCAGTTCCGCAAAATTGGACCTCGGCGTGAACTTGCTGCCTCGTGAGATGTGGCGGTGCACTCAAGACTCGATGCTCCTCACCAATAACTCGATGAACTCCTCGCTAAAGCTCTCCTTTCTTCTCACACCTCTCATTAGCCTCCACATCCTCCACTAAGATCTTAGTCAAAGTTGACCAAGTTGGCGTGAGTGTAATATTGCCCGCTGGAGATGCCCTCGGTGCCCCCTCATTAACCGGCACAACTTTTAACGTGACGTGGTGTTGGTAAAGAGCCAGGCTGCAGAGGCGCGGCAAGCCTGGAATGGCGTTGCCAAGGCCTGCTATCAAGACTGAGGCCTGGTATCGAGACTGGTGGCGATCCTCTAATCTTACATTCCAATTAATCTGGTAACTTGAAGAGGGACTCTTGAAGGTTTCATTTGTTTCACTTAAGTTGCATCTGAGGACTACACCTGACGGACGTGATCAACTTCACTGTGAGCCCTTGATCTATTCTTGCATTAGCCCGGCCAGTTAGGCAGTGAAGCCTATTACTGTACCACCCCCATCTGCCCTCATGTACCTCTCTGTACATTTCGTTCTGGAATATACACGATTGGTAAACAAGGGTGAAATTGAGATAGGAATGATAATAGGCTGGTTTGCTTTATTGCAGGTACGCTAGTTAGCTAACATGTCTCCCGGCCTCCCTGTCAGCACGGTAGTATCCAGGTACACCCAAGCGCGAGGTTCTTGTATCGTTTTTTGCGCAGTAAGTATGGGTGAAACAACAATGTAATATTTATCTGACGGACCAATTGCAATGCAAACTTCTCAAGGTTTTAGCTGGTTCGACCCAGGAAGACCTAGCTTGGCTTTTGTATTGTACGTGAATTAATTCAGTAGAACGACTGAATTGTTGGTATTTTGTCGAATTGAGATTTTAAGAGCATACTTACAATCTTTAATTTGCTTTGGAAATCTACGCCAGCTTTGTTCTAAGAGCCAGATATGTATGTACAGATATATATGGTCCATCGATCTGCCACTCTGGCTCGTTGAATTTAGTGCACTAAGGTATGATTTTTATGTTATTGAAGGTGCGCATACAGACTGCTTGCTGCTCCCTTTGCTTCCCCATCGCCATAGTCATGTGATATTATTGCTGCAGATCGATGAAAGTGTGTTACGGAGAGCCTGTACTGTACTGCCGTGCTCTTTGATCTGTTCTGCTCCTTGTGGGGCCCTGGAACTCTCAACCCCAGATTGCCAGCTTGAATGGTATTTTTCAAGAATATTCCTTTTGCTTGCTATTCCAGAGACACTGGACCGTTTTACAATACTGTCAATTGCTCCCTTGATTTGCACTAGTTCTACCTCCCTCATTGCCAGGGTCAGCAGATTGACTGGATCCTTTTCCCAGAATCCTGGTAAAACATCGGCTTCCAAAAAAACTGTAAGCTTCGTTGTGGCGTACGTTACTTTGTTGTAAGAGGGCAATCCTTTTCTCAATCAGAATCCGAGCTTCAGTTACATTGAATGATGACGTTGAAAACCTATTTCAAAAGCTAGAAATTCGAATTAATTAAAAATAGATGAAGCTGAAATTGAAGACGCTGCTAACCCTGAGCAGATGAGTCTGAATTCCGACCTCTCAAATGTCACTGAGACATGGATCTCACGGGTGCAATTACTGCTGGAGTACATTGATCACTTGAAAAAACAACTCTTCCGAAACGACACCATGACAATGACAGTCATTAACATGTAAATTGCAATTTAAGACTGTATATATCTACGGTATTGAAAATGTCATCCTCAGTCTCAGAAAACGACAATTCGCTTGCATCACCACCAGGCTAGCTAGCGACCAGCTTGAATCACACAAGATCTAGACTCACGCCTCTCGTTTGCAAGTGCACTACTAAAAATGGACTCCATGACATGAACATAACGAAGGTCCGTGGAGTTCACACGTCATTGACTTTGACACGTACTTCCATGAGTGAATCACTGCAGAAAATGTGGGAGATAGAATTGATCTCTACAGTCTACACTCTTCACCTAGCCATGAACTTACCTGCCCCACACTAATATGCTTCTTACATCAACATACGTTCAAGATTTTAGAGTAACGTTAAGTTAAGAATGTACGTAGTCCTTCCCACCAGCTATTAATTAGTCTCGATTCAACTTTCTGTCGATCTTCCGTCCTTCCACAGCCCCACCTCTTCACGTTTAAAAACTACGCGAGGCTAATTAAACTACAGTAGATCAAACCAGGCCTCCAGGGACAATATTTGATACAGTCTGCATGCACGTACCACATTCCTGTGCAGAAATAATGAAATAAAGTCAGATGGGGCCGTTTCGCAACAGGCCAGACTGCCTCAGTTGTCGAAGAATTATTATCATGTGTGCTATTAGTTCACTGTTGGAGAGACGGAGCTAGAGTGCTGTCAACGACACTCCCACCTGCTGTCGTCTATTTCATATGAACCTGGAGGCACTGCTTTGTTTGATTCCCTACAATGGTCTATCACGAGGAAACATCGGAGCAGGAATTACGGAAGTTGTTCGGTGTTTCAAGTGATCCGGAATCTCCATTTAGGAGATCAGCTAGCATTTAGGAGATCAACTATTTCATCAACAATCGTGACGAAGTTACCTTTTGTTGGCTTTACTTCTGAAGACAAAACGTTTCCCTGTAGTGGCATTAACTGTGTGCGCCTGTGATGTTCTTGTCCTTCTCTTGATTGACCTGCACAAGCCCAATTATTCTGCAACTGCATAACCATAAAAGTGATCAAACTGTTGAGATTCAAATTTTCTTATATAGAATTAGAACATCTCACTGGAATTTGAAATGAGAAATAATGAAATAGTCGAAAGAAATTTAAAAAATTTGTAGAAAACAAAACATTCTTGAGGGGCCTTCCGGCCTTGGAAAAAAAAAATCTAGATTCATTTCATGCACAATGTAGAGGTCATGTAGAATGGGAGGTATCAAAGCAGTGTTCTGAAAAATAAATCCTTACATGTCATGGATTTTAGACCTTTAAGTACATATAGAGTATGTCACAAATTTTGGAGCCAAAGTAATACCACTTTAATGCTCTAAAATGACTTTATTAGTTTATTGACCTTTAAAATTAATACTCTAAAAAGAACTTGTCTATGATTTGATTACCATTCTATAGTGGAGAGGGATAAGATCTTACAAGTTACAATTATTTAACCCTTTAAGCCCAAAGGCCTTTACATCAAAAACCACTCAAAACTGCCATTTTTATTACAAAGTGCAAATATTTTTTTATTTTTCTATTTTATTTTTGCATATCTAACAATATGATCTTGCACTAATATAGTGTATATATGTGAGGAAAAAATTTAGAAACTTTAATTAAGTAGATTCATTTGCAGAATATTTGCATTAAAGACTTAAAGTAGAGAGAAAAAGATTTCTTGAACTGTGCTTGATTAGATTTTTATGTTTTGAATCACCATAATTTATAATTTTTGTACTACTTATTTCCAATTTCTAATCTTTTATGTTAAAGAATTGAATTGAGAATCTAGGAAAAAAATTCAAAAAATACACACTTAATTTTTCACTTGAAATATTGTTAAGTAGAAGTAAGTTCAAGATTGAAGAAATAACTAAATTGTTAATAACTTTACGATGGAATTGAAACACACTAATTTCAATGGTGAGATTGTTCTAATAAGAGATTTTAACCTTCAATTGTGAATTTTTTTAATTTGTAATTGAAATTGACTTCAAAAATCAATCCTACTAGAGTAAATTTGCTAATCACCTCCTAGGCAAAATTGAAATTATACTTTTCTAGAGACTTGAATGCTCTGAAATTTGGCATAATTATCAAATGTCATGAATTGCTAAGATTCACCTTCAAAAAACAAAACGCACAAAGGTTTCTTCCTACAAATTTTATTACAATTTAAAAGTAATGAGGTTGAAAACTAATTTAAATTTCCTTACAACTATTTACTACACAATAATAAAAACTCGTTGTGCAAATTTTGATCCCATTGCATTCCTAATCATGCGAATTTCAATCACTATGATATGAGCAGTATTTGGCTAACTACGTGGTCATTGGGTTGTTGGTTGTCCAATTATTAGTTTTTATCTGGTAAATGGCAAGTTCACTATAGTTATTTTTTTCAAGAAAATGCTTTGATGGCCTGGAAAACAAGATTGTATATACCATTCATATAGCAAATCTAAATCAAATGAATGAAAGCTTCCCATGTAGATACTAGATAAAATTACAATCTATGAAAAACAAATTTCTAATAATTTTTGGTGGAGGGGGATTCTACCCACCACACTAAAAAAGGGCTTATTGTGCCATAATTTTTGCTCCCGGACACCAATTGAAATAAAAATGATATTCCCCCAAAGCGGATAACGTTTTGAATTTTTGTCTTTGCAAAAAATTTCAGAAAATCATGACACATATTGAGTTCGTAGGAACCTACCTAAAATCCATTTAGTCCTGTGAGGAGACAATGGTACTTTAGGGATTAAGATTGTTGTGAACACTCTAGTGCCTTAAAAAAAAGCGGGTGAATTTTGTCCTTGTAAGATAGAATGAACAGGCTAGATATTTGAGAACCATAGTGGATGAATTGTCCAGAATTTCATTCTGTCAAGGCCAGTGACTCTTAAATTTAATTCAGTTACTCCTGATCTGCAACACAAAATGCCAGGCTCTGTGCCTCCGTGCCTCAAACTGTACTTTACTTGCAGGAGGTTCATGATCCAACCTGATGTAATTATATTCATTCAATCACCACTGACTGAGATTCATTGCTGGACCAGCAGTCAGTAGGTAGTATTGAAGAATGCAATTATGTGTATTTTGCCCCGCCTTTGCAATGAAATTCTGTTAATCTGTTTCATTTGATTCAAAAAAAACAAAATGGCAAGAAAGAATGCAATTATGGGACTTGATTGAATTCGTGGCTTCAGTATTGCTTTGTACGTGAAGGGAAGAGGCCGGACGTTCACGTCTTTTGTTAATTAATTAATAGGATCTGCAAGTTGTGATCGATTTGTGAAAGCGTCGTGACGTAAGTTAAGCTTCGTGAGATATTTATTTCCGCATACGTTCAGCACACGCCGGACGGACGGACGGACGCTTCGTGACTCCCCCACAATGCCCACTTGAAATTTGAGTTGTACTCCTCGCTCACGACTCCCGCCTGCTGGCCGTTCAATTCATTTTCTAGAACCCTTGTCCCTACAACCATTCCGTTGTACGCCCAACGCAAGCAAGCAAGCTATCTTTCTGCTGGATCCATGCTCGATCAGAGGAATTCTTACAACAACTGATTGAAGAGGCCCCGGTAGTAAAACACTGACTCCTGCAGTCTTGCATGCCCTGTGCTCTCTTCCTTTTG
The DNA here is from genome assembly GCA_950106755.1 of Climacium dendroides. Lineage (NCBI taxonomy): Eukaryota > Viridiplantae > Streptophyta > Bryopsida > Hypnales > Climaciaceae > Climacium > Climacium dendroides. The sequence goes on along the minus strand of OX467083.1, from coordinate 33,744,085 downwards.
CAATGAATTTTCTTTTCATTTGTGCCGAACAAAAAACACGAAATTAGATATGAAGAGGATGAAGTTCAGGGTTTAAGTTAATCCTCTTTCGTTCTCGTCACATAAAAAACTATTTCTCCGTATGATAAAAAAAGGTAGGCGAGGGTACTGGTGCTTCTCAGTTACGGCATTGAGAAGAAAATGAGGGTGGGTGAAGAATTCAGGGTCGGGTGCATAATTTTCATCTCGACGCACTTACAATTGTGGAATTGCCTCAGGCTGAGCCGGGTGGCCAGAGCGGATGAGTGAATCCAAGGGTGATCTTTGACGAAATCAAGCTCAGCATTGGGCTTTCATCCCTTTTTTTTCAAAATAAAATAAAATAAAAAAATCAAGCTCATGCCATCAAGTCACTAGTGATGATGCAAGCAGTGAGGTGGTTTTGAATATTGGCCAACAGCATCGCCACCCATTCCCCTCAAACAGGGCTTGGGAAATGGGCTCCCCGGAGCTCTGGGCATCACTTTGACCGCTAGTCCTGCCTCACTTCCCACCCATCCTCATCACACTCTTGCGTCCAACAAGTTGCTGCGCCACCTGAGCTAGCAGGCAAGCTCGTAGATTATTATTCTATAGCACTGGAATTCTAACTGCTAGCCCAACTAGCACCAAAATACTACTATTGAATAGCGTCGCGACAATAAAAGTACGTGGAGTCACCATCTAGTGGGACAAGCAGGCTAGAGTTGAAGTCTTGTATTTGGCAAGCCCTGGTGCTTTTCTTCGCTAGCAGTGACTGCGGTGGGACGGGAATGCTCCTGGCCACGCCCAAGCCCAGGCCGGCCATGCATACCAAGAAACAGTGGTGATGCTCTAATCTTAATCTTCACTAAGGTGGGTACCCCCCAAACTGACATTTTTTTTTGGCTACTGTTGCTAGACTTGTCAAATTTTCAAATTTTCTTGTTGGCAAGTGAAAGGAAGTTCTAATACATCAAAGAATATGACATTTGGACACATTATGCAAAAGTTATGAAGGATCAATTGAAAATATTTTTGAGAGATGTTTTAACCCCTAAAGTCCCTAGGCCTTTTTTCCATCAAAATTCATTCAAAACTGTCATTTCTATTGCAAAGAGCAAAAAAATTTTAAAATTATTATTTTTTATACATCTAATTGTAAGATCTTGTACTACATTAGTATAAGAATGCATAGAAGAAATTGTAGGAACTTTGACCTTTAGATTGCAAGATATTTGCATTTAAAGTGACAAATTCAAGATTTTCTTAAGAAGATGCTTAGATTGCCCGAAAACTAAGATTGTCCATAACTTTCTCATCACTAGTCCAAATTGGAATGAATCAAAGCTTCAAATGTGGACAAAAATATAATCTTTGGAAAAAAAATTTAAATTTAAAAAATTTAACTTTTTGTGATTTTTTTTGGATTGCCCCTCAAGTTGCTTTTGGGACTCATAGTGGCATAACTTTTGTTTCTAGGCACCAATTGAAATAAAAATGATATTCATAGAAAGCTGATCTGATTTCCTATCTTCAAAAAAAGTTTCAAAAAATTATGACAAAAATTGAGATTACACAAGCCTATCCAAAATCCCAAGAGTCTTGCATAGGGACTTTGGGACTTTAGGAGTTAAATAGGTGCATATTGATTTGGAGGTGTACATAGAATGATGATGGCGGTTTTAAGCAAGGTGCAATTTGGGATGTACCCAACTTAGTTCCAAACCTATGTTCAAATCATTTGAAAATTGATTTGGCAACATTGATCAATCTTATTAGTTAGTTAGAGTGTGTGATACTAATTTCCTAAAGTTACACAATTCTAAACTAGTGTAGACAAAATATTATTATATTGTATTCATTTCAACACAAAGAATTTTCAGTGGTGACACTGATTTTGTGGGGGCCCCTAATTATGTACCCTTCCTAGTAAAATAAATTAGTGTTAGTACTTCAAAGGTTCAAGATTAATTAAATAATAGTCCATTTGACACATATATTTAAAAGTTGGGTAGATTGTAGTCTTTTTTAATATTATTGAATAATCATTTAAGCATCTAGCAAAGTGTCTTTAGAAATTATGTAGTGAAAAGTAATTTATTCATTAATAATTGTCAAAAAAAAGACAATTGCAACTTTTGCTACACAATCTTTTATTGCAAATGCATATTAACATGTCCCTTCACTTCATAATTCCAATTCTTCTTTCTCCATTGACTTGTTTGTTAAATTTTCATCTTCAAGAATTGCAATATATTTGATTGGTATCTTTTAAAGGATTTTTTGGCCTTTAGTTGGAATGTTTAATAATATTATATTTGTTGATTTTTTTTGAATTGAGTAAATTCTTCTTATTACTTGAAAATAATGTTACTTTTTAAATCGAAATTGGTTCTTATTCAAAGTTTAGCCATCTTGGTTAATGAAAGTTATATTATCATTGTTTTGTAACAATAGTGAGTTAAGAAATCCAATGATCAAGAGTGATTCTTGAATAAATTAGGGAAAGTATTATCATTGAGCAAATGTCATTGACAACCATGATTGTACATTAGTAAGGTTAGTCTAAGTACTTATTCATTTAAAGCATCTTTGGTTGTGCCATGCTAATAACTAGGCACTACAACAATTTATGCCATTTGCATTCACATCCCTTATTTTAACTATGTCTCTTTCTATTATATGCCTTTTAATTTGTCAAACAAGTTTAGGATTTAGGATCTAAGAATGGAGTTTGAATGATATATGAATATTATAAATAGGTTACATTTCAATTCATTTGATAGAATTTTCCAATCCATGCCTAGATTTAACGTACATGTAGAAACTAAACTCATAATATTGACCATTCTACAATGAAGAATCTATTTATTATATATATTTATTGGAACATACTTTCATTGCTTTATATATTTGTTCAATATTGACTCACAATTAGTTGATTGCATTTTGTAACTAAATTTAGGCAAAGTCTTTTTGTAATGGAATCTTAAATTATACATTATCACTTTTAATAAGTTTTAAATTAAAAATAGATATAATTTTTAAATTTTTAAATTTACAAATATATAGGGAACAACTTTACAAACTATAAGGTAGAAAATTATGAATTTCAAAACTTACACTTTCATATTTAATGGCTTTTCAAAATTTGGAATTTCAACATTCCAAAATTCCAAAATTTGCAATGAATTTTCACTTACATTTTCATAATTAGTGGCTTTTCAAATTTTTAAATTTTAACATTCCAAAATTCCAAAATTGGTAATGAATTTTCACTTACATTATCAAATTTAAAAATTTTCCATTGAACAACTAAAAGCAATTGTCATAATGCTTGAAATGATACATAAAGGTATATGAGGAGAGTATTTATGCAAGCCATTTGCACAACTTCCACAGTCAAGAAATAATCCACATCCAAGTTGTACCAACCAACAAGATGTGTGGTCAAGTCATCATTGTCCTATAATTAGAAGAGAGCATGCCTTATTTAATTTATCCATGACCTAACAATTAGAGGCTTTAACCCCTAAAGGACCATTGTCCCTTCGGGGGACAAATTGGATTTCGGGCAGGTACCTATGGGCTGAAATTTTGTCATGATTTTTTGAAATTTTTTTTGAAGATAGAAAAACTGATGAGCTTTGTGGGAATATAATTTTTTTCACATTTGGTGCTTGGAAACAAAAGTTATGACCAAATAAGCTCAAAGTAGGGGACGGGGGGCAGTCCGGGCAGCAAAAAAAATTTTGCAAAATTTTGAATTTTTCTTTTTTGGATTTTTTTTTCTTGTAGATTATATTTTTGTCTGCATGGGAAGCTTTGATTCATTCCATTTGGACTTATTATGAGAAAGTTATGGACAATCTTGTTTATCGGGCAATTAGAGCATCTTCCTGAAAAAATAACTTATAGAATTCATTTCTGAATGCAATTTTTACAATTTTTCTAAAAAATTTTTTTTACATGGTTTTGTTTGTTTGCTAGAACAATCTCACCATTGGGATTAGTGCATTTTAATTCCATCTTAAAGATATTAATAATTTAGATTTTCCTTCATTCTCATACCTACTTCTACTTAACAATTTTTTAAGCATGAAAATTAATCTTTTTCTTAAAATTTTCTTTTTTTCTAGATTCTCAACTCAATTTCCCACAATAAAGATTTAAAGCTCAAAACGCTGTAGTGCAAAAAATTTAAGTTAAAAAAGTTTAAAGTCAAATAATCCAGTCCCGCAAGGTGCTGAAAAAATTGTTTTTTTTCACTTTAAATGGAAATATCTTTTAATCTATGTTGTCAAAATTTCTGAAATTTTTTCCACACATTTCCATACTAGTAAGGTATAAGATCCTACGGTTGGATGTGAAAAAAAAATAATTTTCAAATTTTTTACTCTTTGCTCCAGAAATGGCAGTTTTGAGTGTTTTTTGGCAGAAATAAGGCCTTGGTCCTTTAGGGGTTAAGAGACAATAATTACCTATGCCACTAGTTGAAAATAGTACACCAATCAACATTTTTTTGTTGATTTGGACGGATTCACTAGGATATTGTTTTTCTAATAGTGATATTCCTCTCGGGCAATATCCATTTGCAAATACATTAGGGTAGGGATAAATTGCATACATGAATTTCCCATAATTACTATGTATAATTTTGAGTATGAATGAGCATATAGTATAGTAGTAGATCTTCATATCTTGGTCATGGGATTTTTTAATAATTGATTGTAGTATAAAGAAAAAAGAATCCAAAACCTAGGTCACTTATGCATTTTTCTTTCTATTTCACTCACTTCCATTACATACATTTTGTTTTTCATATAGTTATAATGCTATTATATTCATGTAAAATATTGTTAAAGAAATCTTTACAAACATAAACCAATGCTACTTTCTATTGGTGGTAAATGCATGACAAAATTGTAAAGGATTAATCTACAAGAAACTTTTTGTTTGGTTTCTTTTAGAGTCTTTTATTTATTTATTGGGATCACTAATCACTCTTTACAAAATTCTTTGATATTGAATGCCTAAAAAATTTCTTACAAACTTTTCAATAATAAAATCACATGTCATTGAAGCAAAACCCCAAGAAATCCACAATGGAAAAAATCAATAATTGTTGAAAGTTATTTCTTAGTACTCTTTCTCACCATATTCCAAGTTCCAATTTTCTAAGTCCTAGTTTCAAAGCCAAATCCCAACTTTTTTGGATTGTAGAAGATGAATAAAAAGTTTTAAATGGAAAACCTAGGACTTACATTGTGAAGGCCAAAGTCCCAACTTTAAGACCCAACTTGCCCCTTGTATAATATTATGGAGCAATTAAGGGCCCCCAAAATGGGTTGAAAGGTCAAAAAGTCAAAATTTCTATTTTGGAAGTATTTTGAGCATCAAATCTTGCAATGGATAGATTTGGAAAAAAATTCAGCCCACAAAGATGCCTTCATATAGTATTTTTTTCCTCATTTTTATATTTCAAAAAATTATTGGAATTGATGGGAGGGTAAGTTAAAATTCTATTTTGACTAGAACCAATTTAGCATCTAAATTCCACTACTTTGGTGCCAAAACTTCCTAAAAATGTTGCCATAGATAGTGTCAATCAAAAGTAAGTGCAACTCCACAATATTTGCAGTTAACTGAATTGAAATTTTCAAGTGACACATAAGTCAAATGAAATGGTTACTTTTCCATTGTGTGTATTCATCCAAACTTTGACACAGATGAAAAATCTCATTATCATACAAGCTAGCGTTTATGAGAAAATTGCCGTTGAAATAGAAGGACCTCACTACTCAATTTTGGTCAATGTTTCTTAGTAAACATTGAATTTCATTGTGCACTTTTTGCTACAAGATTTTTAGTGTTTTTAGTCCATTGTGTAACTCTTGTTGTGTACAATCTATAGTAAGTATTGATTGTCAATTATACCTATATGTCTCCATTGATTGAATTACAACAGAGACATATAGGTATAATTGCAACTTCGGAGAATCAAGCAACTTAGGAGTAGTGTTTCTAGATATAAGGTTGCAACATTGCTTGGAATGAGTTAGTCCTCAATAGCTCATATGAGAAAGGAGATTAGTGATGAAATAGAAAATCAAAAATGAAGATGTCATAAGATTCTGGGAGAGTAGGAGAGCTAATATGGCGTGCACCTCATCATAGTTGGTCGTTTCAAAATGGCAAGTGTGGTTGTAAGGCAACTTCAAGAAAAAAAACAAGTAAATACTTCTTAGACATTACTTTGAGGCATGTTTTGAGAGAAACTTGTTTGGGTGTTCATGTACAACATAAAAGCCTCTTCTTGCTTGAAGATAATTTCTTGCAAGGTAGAGATTTGCTCACTAGTACAAAAATTCAATTGTTGATGATTGGAGATGTGTTATTTTTAACAATGAGACCAAGATTAATCTATTTAAATCAAATGGTAGTTCATTGTGTTGGTTGAGAGGAGAGAGACTTAGACCTCAACATGATAGTCAAACTATCAAACATGGCGGTGCTTCAATCACAATTTTGGGTTATATAATTGCTTTTGGTCTAGATGCTTGGTTCCAAATTGAAATTAGGATAGAGCAACATTTGTTTAGAAATATTTTAAGATACTAATCATGGATAACCATACAAAATTACAACTTAGATCCATTTTTTTCAACATGATAATAATCCTAAACATATGGCAAAAAGTATTCAATTGTGTCTCTTGTCACAACCATTTAAGTGCCTCCAATAGCTAGCACAATCTTCAAATTTGAATCCGATAGAACACTTTTGGGCCCCTTTCAAGCAACATTTGAACCAAATCATTCCAAAGTTAAGAAGAGTTCAAGAATTGAGGGGAAATGTATATAGTGTTTATCTCGGTTTTGATGTAGAAGATTGTGGAAAAAAAATTAAAACTATGCCAAGAAAGATTTTTGTTGTATCAAAATCAAATGGTTATTGGACAAAATATTGAAGTTTGAGGATTTACTTTGAACAATAATGAGTATAGATAGTAGGTATTTGTTGATTTGGCTTTGTAGAAGAATGTTTTGTTACCAATTTGATGTACAACTTTATGCATATATACAAGATTATATATATCATTTCATTCAACCTTCAAATTTATTAAGCAACCTTTAGAAAATTTGTAGTTGTTCATAAAAGTTGGCACTTCAGATTTTGTACTCAATTTTGATTGACATTATAGGCATTTTGGAAAGATGTGGGACTTGGAACCTTAAAATGTAGTGTAAAGCCCTAAGTCTCAATTTTCAACTTTCTACTAATTAGATTTTGAGAATCTACAAGGATTTGGGATTTAGAACATAGTGTGAAGTAGCCTTTAAAACTTCACCATCTTCACATAGTTGTTAGAAAGTTTTTAACCCCAGAAAGATGCCATGGACACTAAATGTTTGACAAATGATATAGAATCCTTTTATATAGGACAAATAGAAGTGGACAAATAGAAGGATAAAATGTTCATCTTTGGAATTTTGTATAAAAAAACAAGTTCTAACACAATAGTTTAACCTCAATGAGTGCTCTTCAAGTTTTTTAAGCAAATGATTCCCATAGTTTTAATCCAACTAATTTCTCATTCATCCAATGTAATACTTGAATCCAACTAACTTCTCATTCATCCAATGTAACACTTGAATGTTGAAAAGATTATCTTCCTTTAACCCCTCACCGCCCAAGGGGACCAAAAGTGTCCTCACATAGTCTAGCAATCAACTTCAAAGTGCTGTAACTTTTGCATCCAATGTCCAAATTCAATAAAACTTGTTGGGAAAGTTGCGAATAATAGTCTATTTTTTGTGGTAAAATTTTCAGATCTATCCAAGATGTAATGAGTTTTTAAAATCCATTCAAAGTTCGTAGGTTCAATTTGAGTTCATCACACTGCAATGAGATGGCTGCAACTTTGGGGGCTTGTATCTTTTTCATCAAATGTTAGTTTTCAATAAAATTTGTTGGATTTTGTTCCCCATAAAGTCGAATTATTGTGATAAAAATTTCATGTCAATCGAAGTTGTTTTGAATGCTTGGGAGCAATTCGAAGTTCAAAATCCAGACATTTTTGCATTACAATGAACTTCGGCGACTTATAACTTCTTCAGACAGGGTTTGTTTTCAATAATTTTTGTTGGAAAAGTTGTGCATACTAGTCTAGTTCTTGTGGTAAAATTTTCATATCAATCCAAGAAGTTATGATTGACTGAGATTTTGAGAAGCATTATAGTAGAGGTAGGTTCAACCATAGATGTGTTTTTTTGCTACTTTTTTCACTGTTTTTTGACATTTCAAAACAATTTTGCAAACGCAATGAGTCAATTGAATGGGGTTTTTTTCCACCAAAGTGTTTGTCCTTTGATTTTAAATCACTTTGTAGTTTAAAGTTTTTTCATTTGAGTAGGTTTAGAAATCGAATTTCACCTCCAAATGTGTTTTTAGAAAAATTTCAGTATCTTTTGTCAACACTAAAACATTATAATCTTTCAATCTATACGGTCAAATGACCCCAAATTTGATGTACACCATCTACAACATGCACACTACAAGATTGTATAGTTGAGATTTTCATAACTTACTCACATTTAGACTTATAACACTCAAAAAGCAAGGCAAGGTTGTTATTTGACATGGTTAAGCCTTGGGCAATGAGGGGTTAATGACCAATTTCATAAAATTCCAGTAAATGATATTTCTGCACAAAAGTATAAGCAAAAGTGTGCCGAAATTCAAAAAAGAATGAGGCGTTCAAGGGCCAAGGGTTAAACATTTCTAAAGAAGGGTCCTTGAAAAGTCTTCACTACACAACCTATCAACACTTTCTATAGAACTTCAACAAAAGTCAACAAAATTCAGGATTTTTTCCACTCTTCATTTCCAATCCTACAATCAAAACACACTTTCAGCAGTATCATAAGTCAAGCTACGGTAATCTCCTTGCACATTGCAATAATAATCCACTTTCCACCCTTATTGAACACTAGGCCTAGAAAAGGACTAAATGTATTTGAAACTCGATACAGTTTTCCATTACATTTGAATAACACCGAACAAGCACTCACGAATCATTGCACATTCCCATACCGGCACAGCATACCAGACGCATTGCACAATTAGAGCAAAGAATGCAATACTTTGAACCATGCTCAGGTGGATGCTTTTAGATATAATACCGTCAGCCTGTATACATGCACCCAGAGCATCTTCCTCATGGTTATGACGACAATCTTAGCTGAAGAATCACAAGCATACTTGCTCAAAGCATTTAGTTCTAGTCTATCCAAAGAATGCTGATAGCTACCTGTGAGTAACCAAAAATATGGTAATGTGAAAATAACTCGGTCCTAATTCTTCCCAAAAGGGAAACTTGTCCGAAAAATTAACAAAAATTCCGTGATAAATTCAATATACCGTTTCCTCTTGAACTTCGACTTCAATAACTTGTGGCGAGTAATCACAAGCCACAGTACCTTAGATGCATGCTAAGGGAACTCCAATCTAATCCTCTTTACAGTGCAATAACACCATTGACTGAGACCGTGCCTACTCTCTCACACACTGTGATCACGGAGAAGCTCCGGGAAGACGATGGCTATAAACCGCATGACAAGCTATGCTTATTGAAGGCAGAAGATTTAGAAGTGGCTCACTGGTTGATGTCCTGCTAATGAGATTCATGTTATGTTCAAACCTTCAGTGAGCTGTCGATAGTGCCCATAAGAGGCTCTTCTTGCAATCTAGCTGTAGCACCAACAGCATCCTCCATGCGTGAATACCATTCTCCGATCTTTGTAGAAGCCAACATGTCCCTTCCTGTATCCAGATACCTGATAGGCCTCAACACTCCAAAAACTGCAAGATCCGCCAGATTTGGCTTGGAACCCCCTGTCGGAATGCCATGCCCAGCAGCAGTGTGAGACATGTTTGCAAATATGATAACTAACAAACATTTACAGACAATTGCAAGCAATCCTTTCCGAGGTACCACAAAAGCGTGTAAAATAAGAATTCTCATCATGTGATTGACCAATGATCATGCAATATAAACAAGCAGCTACACTACGAGAGACTCTGTCCGAATGGCACTGGCTCCCTTTCCAAGTAGGGTTGGGGCCTACTCAAGCTTCTTCAAAAGTAGCTTTTGTCAACGCAAAGACCCCTCCCCTAACATAATAATGAAAGTTCATACAACATTATAACACCTCTAAGACTACAAGCCTCCACAATCCTAAGCTGGAATGTTACTAACACTGTTTACACCATTTATTCAGGACCACAAAACTGTTCACTTTCTGATTTGGTTATTGAGGAAAAAAACTCAAACACAGTATTTCCGTCAAAACTGTTTCAAATTTCAAGAATAAGTTGATTACCCATGAATTGTCGACCGTCCAGAGCCTTCACCCACTCGTCAGCAGCATCATAGAGAGAAGCACGCTCATCAACAATATGGTGGCGCTTCTTTAACCGCTTACCAATGACATACATGGCAGCAGCTCCAAAATATTTTCCAGTTGCCCTTTCCATTGTGCTGAAATTACCTGCAAAATAAACATCAAATCGGATTTCTATGAAGTGATCCAACAAAAACGATAGAACATAAAAAGGGCCACGACGATCTACTCACTAATCAAAATATGTGTACACATCAATGCTCACCACTAGTTGTCAAATAGTCAAAAGCTTGCAATGCCTCCCTTGGTGAACGATAAATGTTGGGCGACAGAAGGTGCACAAGATGATCATCTACCCAGCTGTAGCAATTCCCAAAACATTATATACAAATGAGAACAATGATCGAAGAATCGCTCAAGAGATGGTATTCTATTCCAATTCCATGATAAGGAAAAGGGCGACATGCATATGCAATAGAAACCGCATTCCGGAAAGAGAATGCAAGTGAATGACAAATAGAACCACAAACCTGCGCCATTTGTCTTCCTCCTCGGATCCAGGCTCCCGTGCCTTTTCTCCCTCTATTCTTCGAGTAAGCTCTGTAATTATTGCTGCAAGAAACCCAACCAGTTTCAGCTGCTCATCACAGAAGGATCCTCCTCAAAATAAGCTACACATAAAACCATACCGCCAACTTCGGCAGACGTAAATTCTTAAGCCCAATATCCAAAAGTATGTGATTGTATCCAGCACTACATGCGTAGAACAAAGATCTACTAGCACCTAAAAGGGCTTGCACTTTCACTAAGCATTGAAACAGAGTAAAACAAGGTGAAAATCCCATGAATACAGAAAGAGAACGCGGCCAATTCAGTAAAGTGTACCTGTGGAATCATTGAGCGCCTCGCCATCCACGACCAGAATAGGAACCTTCTTGTACTCGGACCATTTTATTTCCTTCTTGCCCATAGGGTTTACTTCAACTACTTTGTACGCAATATCATGGTAGTCAAGAAAAGCTGCAATCAAGCCCACCGCCATAGGTAAGTCCAGAACGCGAATAATCCAAACACGTCAATTCCCTTAGTAACAGAAGAACATTTTCCCGAAAAGTAGATACGCAAGCAGATCCAAACGAGATTTAGGTCATCTCACAAAAAAATTCACCATCGACACATGGAAACCCGATTGATTTTCCAGTGATGAATGGACAGCAACACAGACAAAACATTCCTCAAAAAAGACGACATACGAAAGAACTAAAACTCTGAGACGCCCGATTGCTCACACAATACTTCAACCACACACTCACCGCTCCGCACTACTTATACTCATCATCCACGTAGTTGCCCTAATAGAGCCGAAGAGTCTCCCACCTTTCACTTTGTTGCAAAACGGGCAGGCATCGTACTGATACAATACAACATCCTTCGGGGCGAATTTATCCGCCACCCGCTCCTTGCCATACGCCACGCTCATGGTGGACGCAGCAAACGACAGCGAGAACGCAGCGCCCGCGGCCATCCACCTGCTGCCATTCCAGGTGGAACTGCTCTTCCCTCCCACGTCGTGCTCTCTCCTGGGATCCTGCACCGCAGAATTCACAAACCTCCGCGATGCGTCGTCCCCCTCACTCACCAACGCTCGGAGCGCGGGCAACACCCTGACCCCGCGAGCCCTCTGCGCCACCGCTCTCACGGTCGCCATGCTCCCTGCTCCTTGCATCTCGCAGCAAGAAATACAACCACGAATTGGAAGTCTGGGTTCGGAGATGGATTTTCCCGAAGCCCTAATTTGCTGTACCTGCAATGCCAGTGCTGAGTGTGACTGTCACACCGTGCCGAGAAGCGGCAACCCCGATGCGGAGGAGCGAGACACGAGTGCAGTTGGAAGCCCAGGTCCGTTTTCCAGGTCCCGAACGTGTGCTCAGTGAGTGTCGTCTGGTTGGCACCTGATTTGTGCCACGTAGGTGAGGTCGAGGCCTGGGGACTCTATGTAAACACGTCGGCGTGTGTCCTCAATACCCAACACGAAGGTCAGATTCGGCAGAAATTAAGTCAAAAATTGTGACATGTGTCATCTTGTGAAATGGTTTGAGGTGACATGGACCCTCAAGAATCTGATGTGGAAATATAATTTCAACACTCAAGTGTAGAATTAAACCTTCACATACGGTACAATGCTGAAATGTTTCATAACCTTATCGTAAACTAGGGTAGTGACATTTAATCTCCTAAAGACCCATTGTCTCCTTGGGAGACAAAATGAATTTCAAGCATGGTCCTATGACATCAATTTTTTAGTGAAACTTATTTTGAAACTTTCCCAAAAGATAGAAAAGCTTATTAGCTTTGTGGGAATGTGATTTTTATTTCAATTGGTGCATGGGAGCAAGAGTTGTATCACAAAAAGCCAAATTTTTCATTTAGTGGGTAGAAAAATAAATCTACAAAAATTTGAAATTAAATTAAATTTTTTTCCTTATAGATCATATTTTTGTCTACATGTGAAGTTTTGATTCATTCCATTTGAATTAGTGATGTGAAAGTTATGAACAATCTTGTTTTGGGGACAATTTGAACATCTTCTTGAAAAAATAACTTGTTGAATTTGACTCTAAATGCAATTTTCACAATTTTCCAAAAAAGTTATTTGACAAGGTGAAGTTTGCTTGCTAGAATAGTCTTGTTATTGGGATTATTGTGTTTCAATCCCATCTTAAAGCTATTAATGATTTAGTTTTTCTTTCAATCTTGAACCTACTTCTACTTAACAATTTAAAAAAGAATGAAAATCAAGTGGTTTTAAAAAAAAAATCTATTCCTAGACTTTGAATTCAATTCTTCAACACAAATATTTTAAATTCAAAGTCCATAGTGCAAAGCTTTTTACAAATGGTAATAAAAAACACCTAAATTTGCAAGCTAGTGCTATAAAAAATTTGAATGCTAATTTCTCTCAATCATATGGTCAAACTTCATGAAATTTTTACCACATGATCTCAAACAAATAAAGTACAAGATCCAACAAGTAGACTCTAAAAAAATATTTTTTTTGTTTCTTCAAGTGAACGTAGCCAAAATGGCAGTTTTGAGTGGTTTTTGACCCCAAAAAATGACCTTGGGTCTATAGAGGTTAAACCTTGAAATGATTGGCCTATGCCTATGCAAGTGATTGGTATTTGGGACCTATGGCCGTTAGTCTAGATTCTCCTATTATCCTCACATTATGAAAACATCCAAATTGGCAAAGGTTGCCTATGACATACACAATGAGTGTTTTGCCCTATTACAATTGGTAAAAAATTTCAAATTTTTTTCTATACAAAGACAATTGTGAGAAATGAAGAGAACAATCAAATTTTTTTTTGACAAAGTATGATTTTCTTAGAGCATTGCCACTATTCATTGTCAATAGCTATGGCAATGCTACTCTAGGCTTGCTACTTGTCCAAAGCAAAACAACTCCATACTAGCACCCCTTTGTGGTCCAAGTTATGTTATTCCTCTCTTCACTCCCACATTTGTTCAATAACGGAGGGCCTATGTAGCAGATAATTTTACACTAATGCTAATTTAGTCAACTTTGACTAAATGGCCTCAATAGAAGATGTAGAAGTTGGTGAGGGAGTGTGAAGGGGAAGAACTTTAGCAAGGATTTTAAAGGGTGGTTGGTACAAAGCTTCAGGGCTTTAGTACACTGCCACATTTCACAAGGCAATAAGTGCCTTGCTACTTCTTGATGTTGTGATCAAATGGAGTGCAACTAGTGGCAATGCTCCTAATGAGCCATTCATGTGATTGGTGACAAAGTTAGCTTTCTTGACTATGTTTTTACTAAAAATGCTCCAAAATTGTCATTTTTAGTACAAGTACCAAATCTTTGAAAAAAATCATTTTTAAAAACATGTAACTATAGGATCTTATAGTACACTGTTTTGAAAAAATGTGGAAAAAATTTCAAGATATTATCGTTAGACGTGACAAAAATTAGTTTTTGGGTCCTTTGAAAAAATGGGCAACTACACTTTGCAAGGTTACATTTATATGAGAAACTACCTACGTTGGTAGTGCTTCTTAAGATCCATTGTTCAAAGGAAGTTGTCTACATGCTTGAAAATTTTCAAATCATTTGGAATTGTACAACATATAGAAAAAATATAATAAGTAGAAAGAAGTAGAAAATGATTCAAAATACTAAATTGATAAGAATTTAGTTATGGACTTGAAAAATGCCAATCCCAATGGTTGTAATGTTGTCATAAACAATCTACATCCTATAGTTTTATTTTATTTTTTAAATATTGAAAATTGAGTTAAATAAAGGACTTCAAAGTTTATTTCAAGGTAGAGATTCTACTAGACTATTACTACCCGCAAACTGAAATTCTTTATAACTTTCATCTCATTTAATCAAAATGGAATGATTAAAAGTTTTATATAGATATAGATATAGAACCAATTAAAAGATTATTTATTTAAAAAGTGATTTTTGAATTGCCCAAATTACTAGTAATTCAAAAACAATTACATATCATACAATAACATTTTAATGTAGTCTAAAGTTATGAAAATTGTTGGGCCTTAAAGTTACTCCTTAGGCACATGTTGTGTGAAAATTTCAAATAAAAATAAAATAAAAATTCTATTTGTAGTGGGTTGCCCAAAATTGCTATGTTGCCCAAAAATACAGTTTGGTCCTTTGGCTCCTCAATGCAACCATTACTAGGAGCTATAAAATTCGAGACTTTGTATTTCAACCCTTCATATCGGCACTTTGGCAAAATGTAAAAAACTTAAAATTTGTCTCTGCAAAATATTCATTGACTATGGCTATAGAGCTAAACTTTCGCCCTTGAAAAGGACAAAATAAAAAAGAGTAGCATGATCAAAAGTCAAATTCATTGTAAAAATAAATTTAGGGTTCAAAGTGGTGGGCTTATGTTGGGAAAGGGATTCCATAAAAAAAAACATACTAGTTATGAACTTTGTTCCATGCTGTGGCAATTTTCAAACCTCTAAGAAGATTTGTACCACAATCTACCAAGGTGGGTGTGAAAACTAAGCCTCCAAGCAATGGACTCTATTCTAACCGCCCTAATCAATATTCTACTTCAATTTTAGAAAATCACAAGTAATGATTTATAACTTGAATTGATACAAAACAACCAACCATACAAAGAAAAACAAGAGATCAATTTAGAAAAAATATTTGATGAGGTGGTTGAGACTATCCTTGCAACTAAATCTAACTTTTAGAGGCAGTCGTTGTTTCACTACGTAAATATCCTACTTCAACTTTAAAAAATCATAGCTAATGATTTGTAACTTGGGATGACATAAAACAACCAACCATAGAAGGGAAAAAAAGAGATTTATCTAGGAAAAATATTAAATAAAGAGGTTGAGACTATTCTTGCAACCAGATTTAACATTCAAAGGCAGTCATTATTTTGCCGCTTAAATATCCTACTTCAACTTTAGAAAATCATAATTATTGATTTACAACTTTGAATGACACAAAACAATCAATCATAGAAGGAGAAACAAGAAATCTATCTTAAAAAAATATGAAATTATGTATTCTTCCTCAAGGTTCAACAGCAGTAGGGTTTCAAGTGTTGACTAGAGTTTACAAACCCTCTAACTTCACTAAATTTAATCTTTCTTCCATCTTCCTACTCTTTAATAGCTTTCTCCTTATTAACTTCAAGAGAGCCAATAAATTATAATACTAACAAGGATCTAATCTCTAGAGAAAAGGAGAAAAAGGGAGTTAAAAAAATAGAGCCAAGACAAAAAAGGAGAGCCTCCACACTAAACCTTAACTCTTAGTCTTCATTCTCCTAGCTAGCATTCATCCACCTAATCTTCAACCTCCTAGTCTTCATCTTCTGCCTAATCTTAATTCGCCTAATCTTTATCTTTTGCATAGTCTTGATTAGCTTAAGCTTGTCTTCCACTCATTTCAGCATTTTATGATCTAACTTCATACTATATCATATTGTCTTTAACCTATGAATTGCCCAAATCTCCATTGTTAACATTCATTTTAATTCTAATTTCTACTTCTAAGTAGTAAATGAGCCTTAAACCAAGCCGAGGACAATTTGGATGGCTCACACATGCCCTCCATTTGATGTTCTTGGGTCCCTATCTTGTGTTCACAATAGATGCTTTAAAGAATCAATAGTGAATCTAGTCCACGTATGGATTATCAAGTTAGATTCTCACTATAAGAGAGGTTATTTTAGGTGAAGTTTGGGTATACTTTGAAGTAGAAAATAGGAGTTGATTTTATGTACCTTGTGGTGTAAGGTACCTCTATATTAAAAAAATTGACAAAACTGAAAATGTAAATTAATCCTTTAACACCTAAATCCATTTTTTGAATTTCCACACCTTTGCTTATATTTTTGAACAAATAAATTATTAACTTCAAATTCATTAAATTGGCCATCAATATTGTGCTTTAAAAATTTAAGTAATGTTTGGGATGAAAAAAAATATATTTGGATAGAAATTAGCTCTACAACACTTTGTTCCATCATCCAATATACAAACATTGGAGTACTAACTAAAAGATTTTACACATATGGGATAAATCAACCAAAGAAAATTTTTAAAATTTTCAATAACCATTTGTGGACATATTTTTATATTCTTTCCTATTTTTCATCTAATTTCCAATGATACCAAAGTGGAGCCATTTAAATCTTGGATGCATTGTAAAACATATAAATTATTTTTTTGGAAAGAGACTATAAAAAGGGAAGTTTGATTGTATAAAAAGGATTTAAAAATTCATTCAAAGCAAATCTATAAATAGTTTTGAAATTTTTGACTATAGAAATATTTTCTACTCTTCATGATTTACATTGTCTTTTCTAATGCAAACTTCAAAAAACTTATGCTTTATAATATATTTGCGTTAAATTGTCCAACTCCCCTTGGTCTTTGGGGATTAAAAGCCCTCAATTAATATCCATGTAAATTTTGCCAAGGTAATGGCTATTTGTATCTTCAATACATTATAAGACTAAAGTGAGAAAAAGTGACATTGGCCCTCAGATATATTTTGTCACCTTGTGAAGACTTCTAAACATTGAATTATTTATAGTGAAAAGCTTTTGCCTTGGTTTTGTGGATTTTCTTAAAAGTAAAAATAAAACTTTTAGTTTTTGAAAGGAAAATTTTGTGCATCAATTGAGATTGTACGAAAGAACAAATTTAACCCTCAAAGGATAGATTGGTAACCATGGAAATCATCCCATTGGTTACCATGGAAATCGTTTGCTTACAAAATTGCATAAGCGTTCATTGGGAGTCAAACTACTATAGAAAACCTCCCATTTTCACAACCAAATTCCGAGGATGAATAGTTGCACTTTTGTCCTATTCAAAGGATTCTCTTGCCATCCATTGGATGCTAAATGCCTTTGTTGACGTTTAAAGATTAACCCCCCAAAAAATTAACATCCTCTAGGTATATTACAAGGGCATCCTCAATTGTCCCCATCATGCAACCATATTACAAGTACATCCAAGGTTCAAGTTGCGCCCTCATTTTGTCATGGTGTTGAGAATCCTTTAGAAACGTAGGAGTACATCACAAAATTTAAATCTTACGGTTTGTCAATAGTTATCATGTGGTTATTGTTGTTTCATGGGTTTGCACGATAATTACAAATTATCGCATCATTACAATACATTACTTTGCATCATTACGTTGCAATTGCAAGTAATATAGTGTAACGATGCAATAACGATGTGAACTCATAAAACAATGATAACCACATGATAACTATTGACAAATTGTAAGGTCTAAACTTTGTGAAGTAAAGTTAAATTGTTTGGATATAGAAAAGAAGTGCATAGAATCTTGTGCATGACAAAGGCAACCGTTGGATGCCAAATAATGTTGCAATGCCAATCAATTGCCGAGCCAAGAAGCAACAATGTTGATGCCCAAGTGTTTGATTTTCTTTGGGCCCCATCGAACTTAGTGTCGTTACAAAGAAAATCAGACTGAAAAATGACGATTTGATGTCTATATTCCACTTAATATGCCATAATCAATTTTGCCAAAAAAAAAGTTCAAAATCTACATCCGACTTCGTAACAGGTACTGTTAGGGGTTAATAGGCTAGTTTGAAAGGTAACGCTTGAAAGTCTAAATTTAGAAGACATTCGTATTGTACAAAGGAGCTTCTTTTGCTCAATCCTCCAAAGCGGCAGTAAAACGAAAACAGCCTTTCCATCTTCCTACTTAATCTACTTCCCACCAGTTGCACACAGAAAACAAGCAAACACTCCAATTTATCATAGATAAATCTGTCACCTGCAAATCTGTTGCACCAGTGTGTCTGGAAGGCTCCCCGTAGCCTGCACAAAGAAAACCCCATGAGTACTCCTGGTTGACGTATTGAAGACCATGTCAATGTGCACTTCGGAAAGCATCACACGTAAAGCGGAGGATACTAAAACTGTAAGGGACCCGATCCTATCTCCTATATTGACCCCTATTACCAATAACCAATCTATTCAAAAACTCAGCCGGACTTGTGGCAATTATCTATGATCGGTGATGTTTGAACGGAATAGGATTGCCTATTGTCAATTTTATTAGTCTACAACCTCACTTTAAACTTGCTTCAGAAATTCACACGAAGTGATAAAATTTTGAACTCAAAAGGTTTTGCTCTTTCCACAGCTTGATACGCTCCCCAATATATTCAAATCCTTAAAAATGAAGCAAATAGTATCCTCAATCTTATCTCCCCATCCACCCACAAAGAAAAAAGAATCAAAGAGAAAAAATGAAATACCTGAAATTGGCGCATGTGGAGAATGGGCTCGCATCCGAGATCACCGAGTGTTTGGCCATCTATCAGGTCCGTGTAAGCACGTGCATGATGAGAGGTGAGGAGAGGCTCGCCCGGAGTCCCAACTAATCGACACACTCGCAGCAGAGAATTTAAAGTATTCATCTGTACGCAAGACCAATTGACATATTGTCAGAGGATATTTCCAGTCCTACATACTGAAGAGTCAAATTCCATCAGATCAGAAGACGCATGCGAACATAGTGAAGACAGAAGCAATCTACAATACAAGGAACCATGATGCAAGTGTAAAGTTTAAGAGCATGGAATAATCCTGTCACGATGAAACTGTCGGTCAGCATACTATTTGTCCCACCAAAGAGCTTTCCTTAAGCTCAAAATGGAGGCTTTCGAATGATAATTGTGACCACAGGGACACCTCTACATGAACTACTAAAAGTTCCTGATCCAGTCTACTGAAAACTCTACTGAAAACCCTGATCATAACTGATTGGAGAGCAGATTTTTACTCACCTTCATGTAATGGCATGAAGCACAGCCACCGCTGATAGAGCAGCCCTCACCAGCAGCTACTCCTGGAACGATTGGCAGCTTTGCAAAAGTTGAATCATGGGCAACATTTGAGCTTGAAGATGAAGTTGCACTAATAGCCTCCGATGATACTGGGAACACAATCTCCACTTTTACTATGCTACTTCCATGACTCTTCTGATGATCCACTAAAAGTTTCCGCACCCCTCCTACAATCGATGTTACCATTCCTGACTCTGTTCCCAACACAAATTGGAGACGATCCTCAAAGCCTCGCTGCAGGGACTCCGAGACGTGTTTCTTGATGAAATCCAAAATGTTGGAGGTTGATCCTACTACTCCCATGCCCCTCTGTTTTGCTTCCATGGCCAGAGCGAACATCTCCCCAGGAACTTCAAAATGGGCAGTTTGGAAAGCATCTCCGTAACCTTGTCGCACTCTGTCAACCACATCCTTGCCAAACATGTCGTGTACTATGCAAGTACCATTCTGCGTTAGAGCACGACAATATCAGCGACTCGTCTGAGAGGGTGAAATAGAGATCGTAGTAAAAATACTACTATTTCAAAAACGTTCTCAAAGGATCTTTCAGACGACGTTGTCTTAAAGAATCTCTCTCACGATTCATGGGTAGGCCACCCTACGATCACAGAGAAGGTGACCCCATCATACCTAGGGAAGTCTCCTTAGGGGCCGAACCCATGAATCATGGAGAAGATTGTCTTTATGATGTTGTCTAAAGGTTGTTGAAAATGTCTAATTTTACTAAAAAAAATAGTTTTGAGCACGAGAGATAAGTTTCCAAAAGCTCATCAAACACCAGAGGGATAATATCAAGAGTCCGTATACCTCAAAATATTTTAAGCGTGGCAAAAGTGCTGCGATGGTTTCTCTGTTGTGTGATGGGTGAATGGCAGCTATCTCATCGTCGCTAAACGATAGCATTTGTCGAAACATTTCAGCAAGATTTGCGCCCATATATGAATCTGGGCCGTACCAAACTGTCAAGTCCGGCACCTGGGCAAAACCCTATCATAGCAATCATATCAAATATATATAAGGTCTTCGATAATTCTGGTAAAATGAACAATAAGGTATTCAATCATTTTAGAACTTTTAGATAGCATCATTAAGCGTACATTTCAAAGATTCATGGGAGATCACAGTGATCACCGTGAGGCTTCGACATGATCACATTGACTATAAGGAGACCTCACATGATTGAGAACCACAATTTATGATGTTACCTCAAAATTCATGTTCTCAATATCAATCCGTTTATGTTCCTGACAAAGCTCGTCACAAGAAGCAAGGCGGCGTTACAAAATAAAGAGTCACCGCACCTGCAAAACTGTTTGCACGACATTGGATGATGTGCAGGTAATGGTGGGCACACGGGAGTGGGCCTGGGCTTTCGTTTCAAGCGACGTGTTAATGTAGATAACGTGCATTGACTTGGGCGTTTTCGATGCCTTGTCCAAAAATTCAATATAGGATGCACTCTCAGCTGCCTCCGCCAACGAGCACCCAATGTGGTCTGCTGACATACGGTACACACTAACCTGGATAGCGCAAAACCATGACGATGAAGTCAATGATCAAATGACCCCAACATAAAAAGTAGAAATAACCATAACATTCTATAGAACACTTGTTGAGCACCCTCTATATTAGCATGAAAAGGAATTCCTGACATCTTGCTTAGCAAAGCTGAGCTCAATTCGAAGAAATGAGAGTAATTCAAGCCCATGAGTCATTGGCAATAACTGTGAGAAACAGTATGTCGGAGCTTAGCTTTCAATTGATTTGCTCAGATTCAGCATGAATTTGCTCTAAATAACTTTTTACAGGGCACTGTTTTCAAAGTTGTCATGCCACTACTCAAGAAAGTTATGACAAGATGACATAAGAAGTTGAAAATCCTATCCTACTCTTAATCCTATTCGGTGAAGGCACTTTGCAAAGAATTGACATACCTCTTCATGGCCGGCACGGTCAAGAATTGCACGGACATTCTCGGACATAAAGTCTACACCCAAAACTGCAACGTGTTTGCACCCTGCATTTGCCATACTGACAGCCCGATCCGCCATCACTAACGAGTCTGATATATGAATGTGTGGCCATAGCTTTTGGGCTGCCACCAGAACGCCTTGCACTTCCGGATCCATGTAAAAATGTGCAACAATGCCGATCTGCTTCTCCCTTAACAATGTTGCTAGTTCTTCTACTTTGGCGTTGTCAGGTGACAAGTACCTCGCCTGCAAAACGAACCAACAAACACAGCTCAATAACCAACACAAGCCAATTATTGTATATACTGGTGTACAATTGACACCAACAAATGAATAAAAATTACATCAGAATGCAAACCACCCTCAAAATTAAATTTCTTAAGTTGTTCTATGAGTGCACCCATGTAAAAGTACAGGATGTGATTTGGATTCAATCAACATGCCTGAGAATTGTGAGCAACAGCCTGTTAGTTCTGCTTGCTAACAAGTGTCAATCCAGGAGCTAGTCAGGGAGTTATTGAAAAGACTGATATCAAGGGCTTCCTTCTTCAAAATTCTTGAACTCAAGATGAAAAACAGTGTGTATCACGAAAGACCACGTCAAAGGAGAAGCGCATCTTGTATCCCATGATTACTCCTTAAATTAGGAGATGAACTCAGGAGCTCCTTTCAAGAATGTTATGAACTCGGGAGCTCTAGAATGAAAACAGGAAGAAATTGAAGCCAAAATCAAATCCAGAACTAACAATTGGCAATGGCCAACTTGAATCCACAATACCTGTGCTTGAGCAAAATCCCCTTGCGCCGCAATATCATCAGCCGTGATGAGCAGAGAAGGAAACGGCTCAACACTCAACAATCCTGCTTTCACCGCCATCGCCATTGTGGTGCGCTTCTGCAGCGTGAGCAGAACATTGGACCACGTATTGGCCCGCGATTGCGCTTCCACCCCGACGTTCAAACCCTTGAGAGCACTGGCAGGTACCGCCAGCACCTCCTCCGCCGAGGTCCCGTTCAGCGCCTCCACCAGGACGGCACACAGCCCCCGCGTAACCTCGGCGTCACTGTCCACTCCGAAATACACCCGCCCCTCGTTGGACACCTCCACGGTGAGCCACACCTGGGAAGTGCATCCCATCACTCGATTCTCGCCCACTTTAGCATCGGCGGACAGACGCGGCAGCTTTGTCGCGAGCTCCAGAATTCGGTGCAGGCGCGCACGGCCGTCGCCCGATCTCGCCACCTCCTCCACCAGGCGATGCAACTTCGGGAGCCCATTCTCTTCTTTACTAATTGAGGTCAACAATTCAGGCTCCACAAGCGCGCTTCGTAGGACACCCTGCGCAATCCAAATCGCATGAAATTGGCTTATACTCGGTCCCACGTTTCAATCGCGTCGATGGGGAAAACGAATGTTCTTTGGCAAAGAAAGAGTAAACCATAAAATTTCCATGGTGCTTAGGCCAGAAACGTCGGACGAGCAGAGAAGCTTGCGCTTACCAGCCCTTTCGTCTCCGCGCGATTTATAAACTGCGCGCGTCTGCGCAAGGCGTTTCCGCAACCCACTTCACGCATACATCCAATTCGCCCCACGAACGAAGCGCCGGCTTTAGCAATCCACGCCGGGGAAGACGCTCCAGACGCGCCGGAGTGCGCATTCGCCAGCACAGTCGAGGTCACCACTTCCCTCACGACGGCGCCCATGGTGACCATAGCGACCACCACTCGAATCCCAACACAAGTGCACACGCACCAGCACCCACACTCCCCAACAAAACCCAAACCCAAACCCAAAGCAGCAGCGCCAAAACTCGTAACCCCTGGCCCAAGAAAAGAGTAGACGAGGCGATTGTGGTGGTAAGGTACCCGTCCTTCAGGCGGGTGTCTGTTTTTTTCTTTCAGTGAATTGGCGAATCTGGGTTCGCAGCTTCCCCCGTGACGGCGTCCGTCCAGGCCAAGTGACGCAATGAGAGGGCTACCTTTTGGGTGTGTTCGTTTTTTCAGTTGGATGGGGAGGGAGTGGCAAGTGTGGTCCCTGCGGTGGCGTGCGAGCGAGGGGCGCGGCCAGCCGTCGCGGGCGCGCGGCGAAAAGGACGTAGGGACGCGGGGATGCTGCGAAGGTTCGAGAGCGAAGGGTCTCGGAGGGTTTATCGTTTGACGATTCAGTTGCTCATGCTGCTGGAGAATCTTCGGCCTATGGATCCCTGAGACTTTTTCTTCAATTTCCTGTCCCCTTAACTACTCAATAAAAATAAAAATAAATAACAAGAACGGCGGAACCATGTAGGTAACAACAATATTACAGTAGTTAAATGACTACAATTGAATTTTGCATTAATACCTGAGCGTCCCAGCAACAGGATCCTGTCTCTCCAAATTGCCCTCCGTCCATTGTCAACAAACATTTGACCAATATAATTTCCTCATTCATCCAGTGAAAATACTTGCAATCAATCCATGCATGATCCCCGAACTTTCAACTACCATTCTATACAGTCAGATCCCGTAGATGGCAAAGTTGCGGTAGTGGTGCTAATTCAATTGCAAATAGGTCGTTGGACCCTACTTTCTCGTGTTCATGGGCTAGGCGCTCAAGGGTTAAGTGTGCGCAAGGGTCTCTTGAGTTGGACCATATATTCCCATTTGAATCAAACCCTAATAATGTTGTGCAATGTAAATGTAGTTTTAGATAGGATTTGGAAATTCATATTCAAAAAACATATTTGATGCACAAGTCAATGATGTAGTCTTTAGCCAAAGGATAGAGTCAATAAATTAACTACAAATATAAAATATAAATGAAACAATAAAAATAATTGGTGATAAAAAAAATCAAATTAACTTTGCTACATTGTTCAAAGTAAAGTGAACTTGAAAATTGATTTGTGTAAATTATTCAATGATGTAATATAAATTTAGGAACATCAAGTATTAAAATTGTATGTATATAAATTTTAATTATAAATATAAATATAGAATTAGATTTTATCAATTTATTTTTGTTATATAATTATTTAATATAAAGAATAAGCTATATATAGTTAGACGTTGTAGTTGGAAGTTTAAATGCACAATATATTGGTTTGTGGTGATTTAGCCAATACGCATCCTTAATACCATACTTTTATCTTGAACTTGGACATTTGTCTAGATATGATTTATTAATGGATTTGATTTAGTAGTAGGCGTTGATAGTTGGTGTTTGAAGTGATGTTTAGACATGATTTGAATAAGTTGCTCAAAATTGTTATCTTTATTTTTTTCATAAATAAATTTAAATTTAAATTTTCAAAAATAAGAATAGTACATGTTAATGGTGCTTTAGTAATTAATTCTCTTGTGATTTCAAAAAACATTGGCATAGAAAAAGAATAAGATCAATAAATTGTTGTTATGTGAACAACACTTTGAGTATTTTCAAAAAATGTTGCTCATATAAATTCAAGTTCATTGTGATTTTTTAATTGTATTTGTTGAATGTGTTATATTTATATTATATAATAAAAGCAAAACATGTTTGTCAAATATATGTATATAGTTGTATTTGGATGTATTTATAAATTGTGATACTTCTTATATAAATTTTACCTTAGTTTTCTGAAAAGATAATGTATAAAATGATTGAAGATTATGATTACTTTATATATCATAATTAATGCTTTGAATGATCATATGCAAATGATGCATGGTTATTAACATTGATACTAATAAGTCCCATTTTGTTGTTACTTGTAATCTTTCTAATTATCAAGAAACTAAATTATATACATAAAAATTTGACATGGTTAATGAATACAATAGATACAATTGTTTTTTTGTTTTAATATCCAACAAAGCAAGATATAAAAGTCCATGCTTGATGACACCTTTTGGATTAAATGCCATTTAATTAAAGATAAACTTTGAGGATGATGAATGGTTTCTATAGTTGCTAATTGTATTGAAAATTGAATTCAAGTGATGAGATGTGTTTGAGTTTGTCCAAATATTATTTCTTTGTTAATGCTTCTATAGATGTTTACCATGATGCAATACCTTTGTCTTTGTATAAATGAGCATTTACCAAACATATTAAAGTTCTTACTTTTACATTTAAAAATTATATTCAAATGTTTTTCTTTGAGCTTATGATGATTGATGTTTTGAAAAGATCATCAACTCAATTAACTGAACCATCAAATTTAGCATAATTCCTTGCACAAACTTCTATTAGTATGGTTTTTTTTACTTTTATTATTGTATATAAGTTAACAATTTTATTAGGATCATTGAAAATTTTAAAATGATGCAAACAAAGAAGGGTGTTGAATATCAATTGTTTTTAAATGATACATAGCTACATAGGTCATTTTATGAGCTTGACACAAAAACTTTAATGTTATGAGCCACTATTTCTTTGTTCATATATAAAACAAATGTGAAGTAGTATAATCATTTGGAGGTGATGCTTGAGGTGATGTCAAGTATAATGAATTAATTGTGTTAAAAGTTAATATTTTGTGATGATGTGAGATCCTTTTTGAAACCCATTCAATATATCAATAAATGTTGCATCATTTGTCACATTATAATATTTAGTTTATAATAGTATATACATTCATATCCAAAAATAGGTGAAAAAAAAATTTAGTCCATGATTTAATTCTTGAAAGACCCATTTATTTCTAAATGAATGCGTTCAATAAAAATCACTACAAACTATGATATCTAGCCCATCCAAAAATTTGTTATGAATATTTTTGATGTTTAATAGTGATTGATTTATTGGAATGTACAAAGTTGAATGTACAATATTAAATGCATTTTTTTCAATATATGCCATCAATAGTGCTTTGGCTTTCAAGGATCTAATTCTACATCACTATGATAAAAGTGCAATAATCCTTCTTTAATAAGCTGTAATTTGAATGTTTTTACTAATATCAATATCATCAATTAGGAATAAATGTATAGGATTATCTATCTTAATATACTTTCTATACATGAGATTAATGTGAATTGCTCTTTGATCTCCATTTGGATTATAGAGTAACTTTAAAAATTCTAATTCATTCATTAACATTTCAAAAATTAATTTTTATGTTCTAAATTTTGGTTTATAGAATGTCTTTTATGTGGTTATATATATAAATCTCAAGCAATATCATATTTTTCAATGCTTTCTATACCTATACAAAAATCCATTGTGTCTACTTCTACGTCATCCTATATTCTGTATTTTTTGTCAATTTTCTATATACTCAAAAGATGTTGAGGTATTAATATTTATAGATATTTTTGTCACTTTATAGTTTATTTATAGTTTTTTCAAATGGTCTCATTCTTCATCACAATCTTCTTGTACTATTTTAGTAATGATAATTGAATTTTTTATTTAAATAAATAAAATTGTTGATTTTACATCATAAGGGTCTTTCTAAGTTCTCTTTATTATTTTTTAGAAAACTTTTGTGTTAAAAGACGGTACATATAATAACACTTGTTTTCTTCCCTTATTTTCTAATTTTTTGTGCTCATTGTAATGAATAAACCTTATAAATTTGGATGTTCAATATTTGATTATCTTATTCTTTAACTAATATTAATTTGATGCAAATTTAGCTAAACACATACTCCCCCTATGCCAAAATGATCTTCTTGGTATACAAAATGTTTTAGGTTAAGCTTAAAAATAATAATTTTTTAATCCATTTTGAGTTATAGTTCAAATTTGATGTTCTCCTATTGAATTTTATCTCTAAATTAATTTTCAATCTTCTATTATAAAGTATGAAAAAGTGAGATTTATGCCCATTTCAAGGCACACCACTAGCCACTCATTTTTTGAGTTTCCACGGTATCATTTTGTTTATCCGCACTGTCTTCCTATCTTTCCTTGGTGTCCTTTAGTCTTCCCACAATGGCTCAAGTGACAAATCAAATCACATAGACCCAACACACCGTGCATGTACTCCATATTTTTGAAAATAGCTTCAAATCCAATCATGCTTGCAAAAATGAACAACCTCAAAGGTGCTCCACATTCCTAAAATAAATTCAAATCCATCATGCTCATTAAACTATTACTCCGTAATTGATTCCCTGGGCCCAACTACCCTTCTCATGATGGACACATTGATAGAAAGTGTTCACTCACTTGTCCATTACTAAAGGAATTCATTTCATAGGCTCTTCCTCCATGTTACAAGAGGAAAATCTTTTTGGGATAAAAAACTAAGGCCAATTGGAAGATCATTTTGGGATGGAGGGAGTATGATTCAATGAGTGAAATCTTTCTATATATCTATCAATAATGAATTTGTACATAAACATTGTGAGATTTAGGGTTCAATTTCGATAACTTTTCTTGTGGTTTTAAAAAAACATTCTTGCAGTGATGTATTTACAAATTAAATGTTTGTGAATTATGATATTAAGGTAAAGGCCAATTTAGACTTGGCATTAAAGTTGGTCGTAGTGGTGGGTTTATAGACCCCAAAGTAGCAAGCATTCAGACCCAGGATCATACAGAAATGTCAAGCCAACACAGAATCAAACGTGGCAAAGGAAAAGAATGGTGGTCCAATGGTTGTTGATGCTATGAATTTTCTAAACTAGGTGTTGAGCAATGCCATTAAAATAGAACCTACATCTTCAAGAAATGTAGATTTTAAAATGCTAATTAAGATTTAAGTTAATGGTGCTCCGGCATAGTGATTAACTTACATTGGTTGATTGTTGCATTAAAATAATCATGTCTGTAAAGTTTACTAATGGCAACCCATGCAAGGGAATACATGGAAGTGTGCACTGTAATTGATTGTCAGCAACTTCTAGAAGTGCATAGATAAGGTAAATTCTCATGGAGTAGGTCGACGCAGACATTCACATAGCATCCACAAGGGACGATTAGACATATTTGTAGCTCCATATTCTACAGTTGTGTAACGTAGTTTCGTTTCTGCATGAATTCCATGGCAACGTCCACAGGTCTTGCGTCCTAGGAAATCCACTCTGTTGAATTCAGACATTGTCTTTTTGTTTTGGCACAAGGAAAACAACATGGAGAACAAATTGCAGGTTGGATCTTATAATTCATAACCAATTGCAACGACAACAAGCTTATAAAGTAAGTTAATTACTTGTCCACATTTTTTACCAATCTTGTACTTCCTTCGATTGCTAGTAAGTTACTTTCCGCATCATGGAAGAGGAAGACAGTTCAAATGCTAAAGACTTGATGATTTTTTATGTCGGCAAATGGCAACGGATAAGTTTAACCTTGATGAAAGCGGGATGTTCTCAGTGCCATTGCAATGGTCATGTTTGCAAAAGCAAGTGGAACCAAATTATACCTAAGTACAAGAAGATAGATGATTTCTTTGCACGAAGTAGGGTCAATGTGCGTGACTATTGGAGTTTGAATTCCTTACAAAGGAAAAATGAAGGCTTACCTCAAACCTTCGCACAAAACATATACTATAGCATTAGTGAATGGTATGGTTTTAGACCTACCGTCATGCCCTTGCATACGTGGGATTTCTTTTCACCTGAAGATAATAACTATAAGACTCTTCGCACAACAACTAAAGATGCGCAAGATGTTGAGGGACACCAAAAAAGATGCGGAGGACCTAGTGATCGCCACTGCAACAGTGGAATACACTGATGAAAGAATAGCATCAATGCAGTCGCCACTGATGTAGGTGGGGAATTCTATGCAAGTTCCATGCCTTGCACAACATCCCATTGAAAACTCCAAGTGTCACACCTACTTTTGCATATAGAGGCCTTCTTCTCGGAGGAGTGATGACGCTTCTTGCATTGAAAAGCTTGCTTCTAAGTAGTAGAGATGTGGTCAAAAAAACCTTTTACCAACAACTAGGCAATATAGGCATTTGCCAAAAAAACATGTCAGGGCACTCCATTATTGTAGAGGCAATTTGGGCCATTGAACAAGCGATGTCTGTCCAACTTAAAGACATGACACAAGCCAATCAAGAATTAGAACAATCTAAAATTGATGTGCAATTGGATTTGTTTGGAAAACAAATGCAATGTCAACATGATTGAGACTTGTGCTTGTATGACAATGCTTGTGTGGCTAGTAATAATGGAATATGTGCCAGCCCCAATGAAATTGGTTGGAAGATGGCAATTGAGTCTACGGACCACCTGTAAGGAGGTGGCTTCAATCAATGACAAGTGGCTACTTTGCCTTTATACATTCCAATAGCACATATTCCCGATATGTTGGCCTAATATAAAGAAGGCATGTAGCGGATAGTTAGGAAATTTTTATAATGAAAACATATGTCATGTACAATGCAATTTCAATACACAAAAGCTAGATATAGAATTGCAAGACAGTTTTTATTACGCGAAGGTATGTTATGTACAATGCACTTCCAGTACAAAGACACTACAAGAAAATGGGGTAATATGTGATTGTGCAGTCATGACTGAATGAACAATATGACTGCAGTATGATTGTGGTTCCATATTTGCACTAGAGCAGGCCTGTCGGTAGTGTTTGAGTCGGTTCCAAGTTGTGGTGTGTAATTGCGAGATGAAGTTTGGATGACGGTGAAGTTTCGTTGGACATGTTCTCTTCCCCCTTCGAGCCAAGAGTTGATGTGGTGCAATGGAAGTCTGGCGTAAAGGCTCAATCGCAAATGAGTGGATAGTGCCTCTACATTATTGCTAACAATGACTAGAAAGCAACTAAAATCTCATTCTTCGGCGACTACAACAACACTTCCATCATCAAAGGAATGCAAGAAGGGAAATCCTTGTTAAGTACAATATTTGGAGTTATTTGGTATAAAATTTTCAAAATCACTACCTCTCCTAGACGAGGAATTGTTATGGGGGTTGTAAGGCCTGTGGTTTCTATTGTGGTATTAATGAAGGCGTTCACTATTTCCAACACTTCTTGTTTTGATTTAGTGTCCTTGAGCAAAATGACTTTCCAATTGGGTCTCTCTACTACATCTAAAAAGAACACTTGCGTAGCTTGACTAAGAAAGATGAAGGGCTCTGCTAAGCGGGGTAATTTGTGGCGGAAGTTCACCACAAGGAAAGTAGAGTCATTCAGTGTATAAGTCGGGTTCCCTTGATTGGCTCCAAAGCTTCACCCATTTGCATCACATGAGAATTATTTGTGTTTACAAGACTCCATAGTCCAATAGTAGTACGTCTTTCAAGACACCTACATAGGGAATTGATGAGGCTACCTCAATATCAAAGTTCTCCTTGAACACTGAAGCCACGCCACTGTTGTAGCTCACTTGTCAAGTTGTTGTCTCATCATCAACTCAAAAGTGGTTCCCAAACGCCATCATCCGTGTATAGCAAAATGCTTTTTGCGATGGTTTCTTGCTCAATAAGAAAGGGTAAATTCATGAGACTATGTTGATGGAGAGCTTGCCGCCCTCCAAGTTGCAATACGAGCTCTTTTGGGACAAACAGGTTGCAAAAGTGAAGCTTTGGAGCCAATCTTATAAACGAAGAAGGATTTGTGAGTTCCAAACTTTGACTATACTACCTCATTGTCAATGTTACCGTAGGAAGAAATTTTACAATTGAATTTAGCAATGGAGGGACCTATCTATACGGTGGACATGGAAATACAACTAAGGCGACTTATACGTAAGTGTGTAGGTTTTGTGAGTTAGTTTTATGCATAGGAGCATTGTTTTCTTGTCAATGGCTTGTAGTTGTGTTGTTTTTGCCAATGGTTTTGTCTGCTTTGTACATTTAGGTGGTACAATAAGGTTTAAAGCTCGCTTTTCCTTGGATAATGTGTTGCCAAAGTGCCGTGGGCAAAGTGTAGTCACCTTGTAGTGAATTAGTAGTCGTTATTCAAGTTGCCATGGCTTGCATGAGCTCTCGGCAGTCACATACTAGTCTTATAGAAGAAGCTTCGCAGTTACGCGACTTCGGCTTACTCTGTCTTAAAAACAAAGGCAGTAGGGGAGGCCACTTGGAAACCCTTGTCCATTCATAGTCCTTTGTCCCACGAGAAGGAGATAGAATCCTACCTTAGATCATTTCTATCTCTTTTTTGGCTTTCCCTACTGCTACGCACTCTTCCGCTATTGCCAATTTATTCATCCTTTGCAACCAAGCGCTTTGATAAAGAGCTTTAAGCCTTTGGTGTATTCATTCCAAGGTTGTATTCTGTAGGGACAAGCATCTCAGAAAAGTAGTAGATGAGGACGCCGATCTTCAAGCGAAGAAAGTCCCTACAATTCTGTGGAGTGAGAGGCAGCGAGGCCTACGAGGATAGGGCAGAAGGAGGAGGTGCAATCAATGAGTTGGCGAGGAAGAACATCTAAGGGTTTTGGGAATGAATAGCGAGGGCTACTCCTATTCTAATGTGATGGCGTCCAATGACGATGGCCTCGCAGCAAGTATGATGAATTTAGCTATAGTTTGTAGACATGTACAACGGCTTTCTATAAGGGAGGCATCTATTGTAGGTAATCCACTGAATGTTGGTTTTTCCATGTGTTGGATGGGTTTAGGATTTTAGCCAAACTTACAGCGTATATACGTTCTCCATTTGAGCGCATTGTAATATTTTTGTGTTGGATCATTGCACTTCAGGAATGTGCTATTCTTAAGGTGTTTCGTGTGCTTGTGCACATTCTTCTAAACTGAAATTAATCCCTTACTATTTTGGAACAAAAACAGTTCATCATATATATAGCTCCTCTTTAGTGAAAGTAGGATGATGAATGTTTATTGCTTGCGTTTTGGCACTTGTAATCCTGAAAGCAGACGACCTTGTGGTATTTGTGGAGGCGGAGAAGCAAATTCTAGACTTCAGCAACGATGAGTTCAAGGAAATGGAGCCCCTTGTTGATTGGAGGAAGAAAAAGGCCAAACCTATTCCTTTGGCCAATTCTCCACTAAAAATATTGCCTACTGGTGCATTGGTGCACCCTCCACTAACACTTGTGCCCTAGACCTATAACCCTCCTCCGACTTCTGCGCTTGGGCTTAGATGGTCATGGGTGCCTATGTAATGGCAGCCCAATGTCCCCCCCTCCGCAACATGGCCATCAGGTGAATGAAATGGTGTTGCTTGAGCCCTCTTTGAAAGTATAGTCTGTAGGAAGAAGAGAGTTGCATACAAGATGGATAGCCACAATCGAGCTACAACAAGAGCCAAACCCAACTTTGTGTATGTGCAGGAGGGAAGCTTCATTGATGTTGGTAGCAAAGGAAAAAATGCTTGGGACATGGCCTTGCAAGATCTTGCTCCAAAGATTGTGGACATGATTTGGAAATCCGGAAACTTAGAAAGTGTAGGAATAGATTAGGATAGGATTAGGATAGGATCAAATTTTTCATTTTTTTGGTAAGGTATAGACATTACGGTTTAGTTAGGAATAACTTAAAAATAGTCATTTTCCCGAAATCTAAAAACGTTATAGATGTTATGGATTCGGAATTTAGACGGATCCGGAATCCAGCTAGTTTCGAAATTTAGACAGATCCGGAATCTAGCTAGTTTCGGAATTTAGACGGATCTAGAAAAGATAGATCCAAAATTTTAGGGATTTCCAGAATTTTAGGAAGTTTCAAAATTTTAGGAGGTTAACGGCTTCCCGCTTTTTCTGAAACGGTCAGTAGGACCGTTAGCCGGATTTTGAGTTGACCACTGGGTCGTTTTTTGTGTATTTTTAAGGGAGGGCAAGCTTGTTGCCCTCTCATTCCTTTCCTTGTCATTCAATCAAAGCATCCAAGAGATCACCTTGGAGATCATTCTCTTGTGTATCGTGTCTATGGTCATTTGTGTGTTGGTGTGTGAGTGTGAGTGTGCAAGGGAGAATCCGGACCTATAGCAAACTAGATTTTAATTGAGGAGGACGACTAGTCGAGGGATTTAGGCTTGTGATTGAAGAGCTGCGCACGATGCCTTTAAACTGTTGGAACGGTGATCTAGTGGAGAGCTCGGGAAGGGTGTGGAATGTGAGTCTAGAAGTCCAGAGAGGATTCTGTGCAAAGATCAGCAACCGCTAGCAGAATATTTCCATCCATCGGAAGGTCTGCCAACTACATGAGCAAATCTAAAAACTGAGTTACGGAATCCCTCTAAGCTCCGGGTGTGTTTAGATCTATCGTTGTAGTAAGGAAAACTAGGTGCAATCCTGTGAGACCAGCTTTCCGGATTGGCGTGGCCATCTGGATTATTGTGAAGGTGTATTTGGATGTATTCTGCTACCACATAGTATTTTTGGTTGTTTGTGTTTGTTTTGGTGAAGTTTAGTAAGAAGAGAACTGGAGTGGTAAGTCCCTACCCCTCTAAAGACCAATAGTGGACTCCTTGAGGGTAAAACAGGGGTATATAAAACCGTTGAGTTGAGCAATGAAATCCGAAAACCGGGTAAAACTGGAAACCGGATTGGAATCCGGAAACAAGTGAGGAGTTGAATGGATCACCATTTCGGTGGTAGGATTTAGGAAAACTAAATCTGGAAAGGACGGATCCGGATTGATTTCTGGATAGTGTTTGTAACTGGAAACTGGATAAAACTGGAATCCGGATCAAATTTCGGATAGCAGTTGTATCAAAAAAAAAGTAAAAGACAATGAGACGGATTGTTTGGGTGTTTGGGAAGAGATCCGGATACCTTAAGCTTGCGACAACATACTAGAATTCCCTGGGACGATAACTCGTGTCATTTTACCACCTTTTGTGGCAAAAGATACTTATGCCTAAATCACGCGTATGACATATGAGTGTGATCAAGTGGTCCCAACACAGGCCACATACTTTGCAAAGACTACGTGATGCATTTGATGCTGAGTTCAAGTACATAGGTAACCCTTTGAGCCTTGTAGGGTTTTGCTCAGTACTCATAAAGTTCTTGAAATCCGAGCACTCTTGACTCAAGGTCTGATACTTGAGTGGCATTGTGGAGGCACCCATCTATGTGAGAGATGATCAATGGAACTAATTGATAGAGTATTAGCAAACAGATGCTTAGAAAATGAAGTTTGAGAAAATGATTGCAGTACATCAAAGTGTAAAATCTTTTAGTAGAGTGGGTAGAAAAGGAAAATTAGGTGTTGAGTCTCAACTGGTAAATGTCCACTCAATCCATTGTTCTTATTTTTTCATGTACCTCGTATTCATGTTGATTGCTTGTAGTAGTCACAACTACTTTGTTTCATTGTTTGCTTTGTTGAAAATGGATAATACTTTACTTGACCACAATATTATAGAGGGAAGGATGCGCAGGAAGCGTTGGAATCACAGATGTGGCTGAGGCATGAAGAACAATGTCAGATGCCACTCTGAAACTATGGTAAGTGCTTTAGACTTTTGTGTCAAAGGTATTCTCAAATAATCTACTCATGTGAGTACTCACAACACCACTCGTTGTCAGGTAGAGAGGCCTTGCCTTGAGAAAACGTGGGGAATCTTGCTGCAACTAGATTTGGCCCGGAAAATGAAGGATCGCATGTTTAGATAATCTAGTGTACATAAATGCTCATGACTCCTTCATGTAAGAGCAAGTCAGCCATATGAAACACAAAATGCTCATATACTCCCAAAATGTGCCATTTAGGCTTAATAAAATATCACGTATTTGAACAAAAGGGGTAGAAATTACATATGAAGCTCCTAACTCCCTTTGAAGAAGTATCCGCCACTATTTTGAGTGTGACAAACGCTCCAAAGCTCCAAAGCTCCAAAGCTCCAAATGAAGAGTGTGAGGTCTTTCTGAAAAGCTAACATAAAATTCTAAAATCCCTCCAAATTTCACTCCAATATAAGATACTATTCAACTTCTATAACCGGTCAAAGTTTACCCACTTCAAATGGAAGGCAGCTCCTCACTACCTCACCTCTAAGCTCATAACTTCTTCATATTAACTCCAAATGAAGAGTGTGAGATCATTTTGGAAAGCCAACACAAAGATCTACAATCCCTCCAAATTTCACTCTAATCTAAGATACTATCCAAATTTCTATAGCTAGTCAAAGTTCTCTCACTTCAAATGAAAGGCAACTCTTCACTACTTCACTCTCAAGCCCATAACTTTTGCATAGAAACTCCAAATAGAACGAGTGATAGCATTCATTCGTTGCCTTCATCCTTTTTCCATAACTATATCCTTATTCCTTCTATAAACTTCTAATTATTTAAATATATCTAAAAGAAAGGCAAAACAAACTTCATCTTTCATTTAAACAACTTTAAACCTAAACTAAAGTCTCAAAATGTATTCAAGTATAAAAATAAACAAACTAATGTCAAATAGTTGTCTAATAGAGGTAAAAAAGGTAGAGTCTACTTCACATAAATGAATTAAACTCTCCAAAAAACCCTCTACTTTAACAACAAATATGAATTTGTACATAATGTAAACATGTACGATGCGACATCGTTGTCAAGGTGAGAGGGGTCTGCTTTGGGAATACACGAGGTATTTGGCTGCAACTGAGAATGACGAGATTAGAAGGAGAAAGAAGTAAGGTTTCCTAAATCCAAACTTGTTCTTAAAACACAGATCAATCTAAACTAATAACCCTGTTTGTATTCAAGACCCGAAGCATCTAGTAGTATCTAATGCCGATTAGGCTTACAAGCCTCGTTGGTATCTACCGCCAACCCAAAGCCTGAAATACAAACACTTCCAAGTAGTTTTGATGACTATTTGGGTACCTGCAACTATCTACAAGGTAAGGACAACCTGCATCACCACCAAACCTTATGATCTGCTAGTCATCATTTCAGCCTCACCATAAAGGAAAACTAATACCATCCACTTGGTGCACACTCAATGGTCTCGCCAGCCAATAACCCGACTTCACCACCACGATACAACTAAAAATTGAAAGCGCCTAACCATGAACACAAAATGGGACAAAGTTCGCTACAATAGAAGGTACCAAGACAAAAGCTAAAAAATTCATATTGCATCTTCTTCCCCAAACAACACTTAAGTAAGAAAATGAAAGGAAATAGGATGCACCAAATGCATCCACCTGCAAACCTCACTCAAACTCTCCAAATAGAAAGGCACTAAAACTTTCTTTACTCAAACCCTCATAATCTTCTCTAAAATACTTCAAATGTTTTAAGAAATGAATCTTTAGAAATCTAAAAAAGACTACTCTAATGCTTTCGAATCTCAAAAAGAAAGGTGAAAACTACAAGTGGTCGCTCGAATCTCTGCCCCTCTTCAACTAGGTGACAGCAGACTTTCTTCTACTCTCTCGCTTATAACTTTTCACTCACAACTTCAAATTAAGCAAGAATAGTCTTTTTGAAAGCACAAGAACTTTAGAAGCAAACTCTCCAAATTTCATTGAAAAACTCAAAATACATCCAAAATTATGACTCCTCAAAATCATGGGTCTCTTATTTTCTTTTTCTACACACAAATCCGACTAGGCAAAGGAAAAATGGAACTTACCTACCAAATAAATCCTATAGAGTAGAGGGGGCAACCCATGTACTATGATTATGGGTCTCTAAACCTTCATTAGTCATAGGAAAGACCTTCTAGAAGGTTCATCTCACTTCCAAAGGCCCAAACTACCACCAAAGTTAAATTTTAGTAGGTAAATTTTGTTTAAACCTCTATCCTTCGATTTTAAACATATGGATGAACTATAAAATATGAAATGATCACTATACTAAAATAAAAGCCAGACAAAGGTAAAAATTGAAGTCGAAGAAGAAGAATACTCCATTTGCAAGAACTTTAGAATGCGTCGGACAGTAGCAGCTACATAATCTGCACGTTCGGCCTTTGTTAAAGGATTTACTAACGTTGAAGGATTTACTAGCGTTAAAGGATTTACTAGCAATTTACTAGCCCTTTCAACCAACGTTGATGACCAAGACTTCCTCTAATCGGCCTAACCATGAAATAGTATTGCTCTTCATTAATTCCCTCAAAACTGCTCTCGAAAGTCACATTTTGAGTGTTTGGTTCAATACAATGGACTTGAAGCAGAATCACCAAACCACGGGCATCTCTTTGAAGATTGTCGTGCCAACGCTGCTCCACACAAGGTTGTTTCAATGGTCGAGAAGGTTCACCTTCCTCTCATGAACGAACTTGCCGCAGTATTGTTGACATTAGTTTGATTGATTGATCCAATAGTTGAGACAAAGAAAGCTCTAACTCTGCTTTTAGTTGAGACTTAGGATCTTGCGATTCCATAAAAATCCTTCAGTTCAACTTTTGAAAATCAAACTCCACAATGCATCACAAACTCTATAGATTCAAGAAAATTAACTCAAATTGATGAAGCTAATTCAAGGTTGAACTCTTTATATCATTCACTGTTAGTTATAAACATCACTTTGAAACTACTGGAAGCGTCTTCAATAAGTTTCTTTTCCTTGAATCATAAAATCTCATTATAGTAATATATCGGTGTAAATTTATAATATATACAAATTCACAACACGACATCATTGTTGCATAGTGCTTATGTTTGAATAATAGTGTCACTGAAAATCATCTAAAAAGAAGTTGTACATGTAGGATTGTACCTTAGAAGTTCATTAGACAATCATTGGATTCATCTGCTATTGGAATTTTGTAATGTTGTCAGAAATCACTCGCCTTGCTTTTGTCGCCAAACTTAAATGAATGAAGTCAAAGTCTCTTTAAATAGCTACAAACACAACTCTATGAGGCCATCGCCACTGATGCCTAGTCTTGTATGAAATTTGTAGTGGTTGTCGTTGAATGAATTGTGAATTGCATAGGAGTCATGTAGGAGTTGTTAAAGAGTCTAAACCTTTAAGTATGAATCACATAGTAGTCGCAGTTGAGTCATGTAAGAGTCGTGAGGAAATGTACAAACAACCCTTGAAAGTAATCACTTAGTAGTTGTGGTAAAGTCATATAGGAGTTGCGCAAAAATTATGAAGTCCTGAGTTCATTCACTGTGTATAACTTCTATTATTTCTTGATATAGACATTGTAAGTAACTTCTTTGCTATAGGATTTGAGGAGGACAGGGCGAGGGGGTAGGAGACTCTATTTTGTGGTTAGAGGTAGTTGCTTTAAAGAAAGACATGAACTTTAAGTTGTATCAAATTCAGCCACTCAATCAGTTGCCATTGATGAACTACGGTTGATGTTTTGCAACTTCATCAGTAAGTCCACAAGGGAAGACAATGTCAGTCCATCTATTACTCATTTTACCTTAGAGAACCAAGAGTCTCGTGGCCTAAACATTGTAGACACAACTGGGGTGGTTTCTCAATGAAAAAAGGTTAAACTCGTATGTGCCTTCCTTAATAAGAAAACCCCGAACACAGTAGTACCCAATGCAAATGAAGTGAAGGCTCTAGAAGCACACATTGCCGCCCCTCCTAAAGAAGTGAATCTATCTTTGAATTCCAACAATAATGGATCAGAACTTGCTACCAATGATCTTGTTCTTGATAGTCCTGGACAGTAGCTTTGCCACCCTGGTAGCCATGATGGAAGTCTCGCCTTAGTGAAGGAGGTCGTAGTTGTAGACAAAAAAAAAGATTTGATAGATGAAGGCATTTCCAAGCTCATGCCCCGTAAGGAGAAGGTCACCATTGAGATTGCGAAGCTAGCTAGTGGAGATAGCATCCATTCCAGTTCTCTTGAGGCCAAAAATGCTTCGAAAATTAGAACCGTGGAAGGCGAAGTGGGCAAGGAAGCTGATGTAGTAAAAAAACCAACATCTGGTGCAACAAAGGATGCCACACTTGTATGTTCCGAGAAGCCTACAGAACATGATATTGCTACTATAGAGGCTACTATAAAAAAGGCCAAAGTAAAGCAAAGTCTCTCACTAAGGTAATAGCTGCCTCAAACGTCCCGCACCATGCATCAAATGAGGTTAGGCTTACCTTGTCTTGTTCCAACATCATCTCCAAAAAGGGGGATTGCTATTATATGAGCCTAGAGCGGTGAGCGGTGAGCAGTGAGCAGAAACAAATGAGTAATTTTGAAATATTTTTTCTATGAAAAATGAATATACCAGTGCCTATGACCGTGAATTTTGACACATTCTTTAAGATAAAACCTATAACCATGGGATGACCATCAGGGAATTTGTAGATCATTTTTATCCATCTTAGCCATTGGACTATGTTGAATCCCTTGTCAGAGATGAAATTGAAGGAACAGATCTTGAAATGTTAGATAGTTTAGATACTCAAAATATTTAGAGAAATAATAAACATATATTAGGTACTAGACATGATACAATGGAGTAGGAAAAATATGTAAAACATATATAGTGTGCGTATATGAAAATCAAATCAAAGCCAAATCACATCCAAGTCTAACCAAGTCTAACCCATACCAAATCCAAATAAAAACAAATGCAAATCATAAAACTAATTGTAGATGCTAGAGCTAATGTCTTCGTCTTCAGAACTACCTTCGTTGGCCTCTACATCTACATATTGCATAACACGCCTATCATATGAGCGCTTGGATCGCCATTTAGGTAGAGATGTCGAAGCTGCCATCACCATCGCCGCGTCTGCTGCATAGCAAGGAAGAAATAGGTTGGCTGATGGTGTAAATACCATAGGCATCGATGCAACAGGAGATGAGGGTAATGCTGGAGCTCTGCAAAGTAACTAAAGAATAAGAAACCAAGTTGAGACCATAAAATGTAAGAAATATAACAAATTCATAAGTAAGGGAAGAACTTACTCACGAGAAGGAACGCGGTTGAGTTTTAGCTTCTTCTCTGCACGATCTCCCATGCCTCGCCGCACAGCTTTCCTCTTCTGAACTACAGAAGCAGGAATCGAGGTGGGAATGAGGGGTTCCAAAAGAGCCTTGAAGATCTCTAGGTCTTCCTCAAAGGCCAAAATGTGCCTGCCAAGAGATTGGCAAGCACGAATGGAAGCACCTGCCGTAGAAATTGACTGTTAAAACAAATATGATATGATTCTAAAATGCAAGATTAGATACTGAAAAAATTGTAGCAAAAAAAGAATGAAAGTAAGAAATAACCTGTAGAGGCATTCCAATCCAATATAATATCTCTAACTTTGGAGAGAGCCTCAATATAGGACTTCACGAATTCCGGATTTTTCTCTCGAGGCCCTCGCCATGGAACACTCCCGTGCATGAGTTGTGAGTCAAAACTCACAAAATTGTAGAAGTAGTCATGGTGTTCAAAATTCTCGCCAATGGAGAATTTGGATTGGACATTGCCACTCCGTACGAATAATTGAACCCAAAAACAGGTGCACTGCCAAAAGAAAATGTTCACTAGTATATATAAGAAAATATAAATATAAAATAAAAAATAAAAAAATGAAAAAAAATGAAAGAAAAAAATTGAATGGATGATAACTAAAAGAAGAGATAAAGATGACAATTACCGTAGTAGATGGATTCCGTGGAGAAGCCAACGGAAGATCATTCATGCCCCACCAATCACACTCCAAGCAGAAGTTGTAAGTCTCCGCACACTCCTCCACGTCGATAAGAACATCGCAGTCATTTGGATGGAAAAGGAGAAGTGATGCATTGTCATGCAGATAAATCTCTGCAAATTCAAAGATGGTATCAATATACTTCTCCGGTCGAACATTCCAAGGTGGTATGACCGTACTAGGTACAGAAATCCCAGGCACTGGCAAGTTCTCTGGGATGTCTGCAATGAGCAAATCAATCCAAGTGTGCTTGCATTTGTCATTAGACATACGACGGAACCTCCCTGTTTCAACCTGGAAAAGAAATTTGAATTAGAAAATAAATTGGAACATCAATGACACAATTAGGAATAAGAAGTAAAAAAAATTGTAATATCAATGAACTAGAAAAATAGAAGAAGGAAAAAATTGTAGATCAAGGTTTAATAAAAGTACTCGGGAGATGAAGTCATGCAGCTGGGTCCAAAGCGGAGGAAGACCATTTGGATCTCCTAAAGAATCCATGATGGAATGCACCGAGGCATTTTGAATGAATGACTCAGAAGAGGTAGCAAGAAATGGTGCAGAAGACCTAGACACAGTAGGCACGCGCTGCATGCAATTGTGCACTACGTTTCGACTGGTCTCCATGTAACTCGACCCTTCTGCATGTGAGTCCATAATAGGGGGAGAGTAACCAGAAACATCAACAGGTACAGAGATATCTGAAGAAGAAGGCAAAGGAACACCATTGGTAGCAGCCACTTTTGCAAGTGCCTCTGCCACAGCCCTCTCGACAACTACAGCCTGCTCCTCTGCATCTCTAACTAACTTCTCCTTGTTCGCCTTCTCCTTGTCAGCCTTCCTTAAGCGCTTCCTCTTTGAGGAGGTGCCATCTTCTGTTGCAGCATGAGGTGACTGTGAGAGGTCCAAGAATACAACCTCATCCTCAGTATCTGGAACTGGAGGTGGAGATATAGTGCAAACAATGCTATTGCGGAGCTCCACCTCTTCATCCGGAGTGAAGTTCACAGGGCACTCCAAATACCAACCACCACCATGGAGATGAGCAGTAGAAAACTTCTTCAACTGCATGGGTGTGAAGATACAAAGATCTGAAGATGGCTGAATCCATGCTCCAAAGAATGGAGGGCAATTGTTATCTCCAAGTGCATTCTTAGGCATGAGCTCTCTCATTACATACCTACAACAGAAAAACAGAAGAAAATGAGAATAGAAGTAAATAATCAGAGAAGAAAGTGAAGCAATTGCAAATGTGATACAAAACATAAGAAGTGTGTAGTGTATTGAGAATGAGTAAAATTCCCAACAAATGAT
Organism: Climacium dendroides; assembly: GCA_950106755.1. NCBI lineage: Eukaryota > Viridiplantae > Streptophyta > Bryopsida > Hypnales > Climaciaceae > Climacium > Climacium dendroides. Next base: position 33,701,564 of record OX467083.1, on the reverse strand, counting down.
GAAACAAAACACAAACCTATAAAGTAGCCGCTTTATAGCAAGGTCTGCTGATGGGACATTGTCAAGCCTGGTACTCTTTAAAAAAGGAGGCTTGATGTTTGGATGAAGGAATGGTAAGAATGCTTTCTCCCACAACATGATACGTCACCTCTCAACATAATTTGAGGGCTTCAATAATTCAGGAAAGGCCTCCCAATTCACCAAAAGCTCGCCCCCCCCACAAAGTTCTTCGAAATGTACAATAAACATTTCCTCGAGCTACGTAGTGACAAAGAAAGAGAAAATTAGATATAGAGTGGCATCGGTAAAAGTAAAGAGCCAAATAGAATGACAACTATGTATTTAAATGAAAAGTGGAGGAAATACCTGAGCCCAAAATGTAGCTCGGTTGAGCCAAGTATCCAAGATGCTCTCCTTGACATCACCAACTGGGAAGTGAAAAGAGGCTCGAAGAATGGAGCCGGAGTTCCACCAGTGGAGCCAACGCGCCTTGAAGCGTGGTTCAACTGTTGCAGTTGCTACCTTTTGCAACTTCTCAATTGTCATTTCAATCTTCTTGAAGAGGCTGAAATGAGAATTGATCTGTTTATGAAAGACAACTAGAGTTAATAAAACCCGGATAAAGAAAACCATGAATGCGATGAAATTGAAGAAAAGAAAGATATGAGATAATAATGAATTTACCTCATCAAAGAAAGCCTCGCCATTCTTGGGGTTTGCAACGGCAAGATACTTTACAAAGTCCTTAGCTTTTATGGCTTTCACCATAGTGTTTGTAGCCAATGCCATAGCATCCCAAAATCCCTCGACTGATATCTTCTCAACTGGTGTCATTCTGTGATACTTAGTGGCCGCATCATCGGCAGCACGAGATATATCTTGTTGAAAAAATGAAAATAAAATAAAATTTAGAACACAATGACAATAGCAAGAGATGAGAAATGTATTTTAAGACGATATAGTAAGAATAATGAATTAATAGAATCACTTACTCGGTAAAGAAAAGAGATGAACACGTCAATTGTGAGAGGAAACCAGGTGGGACGCGACTTCATCACTTTGAGACATGTATTGAACTCCTCCTCGGTAAGCAAGTCCTTAAAATCGTCAAGGTTAAGTCCACCATAATACCGAATTCGTTGCAACTTAGCAGTTAAACTAGTCTTGACGTGATCGTGTTGAGTAGACCTGAAAAATAGAGTTGTTAGAGTGAACTAAACAACATATGAAATAGAGTATAAGTGAAATAAAGTCTAAATGAAAGAAATGTGCTCACCAATTGACATCGTGCATGCAATTGAGCAACGATGTTATATGTCCTTTGGGGTCGAGAACAATGCAAAACACGGAATAGTGTCATCGAAGATCATCGACATGTTGAGCATTGATGTGGCGCCACCAAGCTGTGAACCTGTGATTGCCATCCCACACAAAAAACATCTTCCCTCGGAATGCAGCATAGTCGGGGATTAGACTGAAGTTGATTTTCAAAGCGCTCATTGACATCACGCCAATGAGGGTCCCAAGAAGCTATGCGCTCCTCAGTGACATCCGTAGATGACATATGGTCATCAAAAATGGATATATACATGGCACGGTCACCGTCGATGTAGCCCCCCTCAAATCGTTTTTCCAAGGTAGTGACATCAACCTCTTGAATTGGTCGGACTCTTGGAAGAGGACTCATCCTACAGAGGGGGACATAGAATCGACCTAATGGGATGCGCATATTATCGAGAACCTTCACAAAATCAGACTTTTGGTGAAGCCTCCTTGCTTGCTCTCCTACCTTTGAGTCTTGCAGCCCGATTGGACATTTCAGAATAGTAGAATCCTCATAATCAGAAAGTGACAAATCCTGGCATGCAATTAATGGCAATGCAAATTATGAGAAATAAAAAACTTGGACAAGGCACATACTTCATTAAAATCTATGTACAATAAAGATTTAATACCCCCAAAAAATATATGCCCAAAGATTATGCCACATTCCCAAGAGTTAAGAATGAAGAGAATTACCTAAATGACATCAAGAACTCTGAGTTGCTCTTCAGATTGAAGACCTTCATGCTTAAGTTGCGAATGCGCGACAACCTATACAAAATTAGAAAACATTTGAAATTTGAGAAACAAGAAGCAACATGCGATTTAGGTTTTGAAGAATACAAATTGAAGAGTGTAGGGGTTTGGGATCTTAGTCTTACTGTAGAGGAGCTAGCCATTCTACGTGCAAACCAAAGGTGGACAGGCCGAGGGTGCATGGAATCAGGGTTGGGAGCATTCGGCGCCGAATGCTTGCTAGACAGCAGGCAGGTGCAAACAGCTCGAAGGTGCAAATAGTTGGAATAGCAAGCGGGTACAGGCGCAGGTCGACACGGACAATAGGCGGGCGCTGCAAGCGCAGCGGACAACAGGCAGGCGCTGGGAGCATTCGACGCCGAATGCTTGCTAGGACAGGTCAAGGGCGCAGTGGACAATAGGCAGGTGCTGGGAGCATTCGGCGCCGAATGCTTGTTGGGACAGGTCGAGTGGTCAAGGGCGCAGCGGACAGTAGGTAGGCACTGGGAGCATTCGGCGCCGAATGGACAGGTCGAGCGGTCAAGGGCGCAAGCGGACAGCAGGTAGGCGCTGGTCGAGTGGGCTGGGAGCATGCAGCGCCGAAGTTGCTGGGATAGGTCGCCGGGACAGGGACAGGGACAAGTCGCCGAAGTTCGCCAGGACAGGTTGAGGGCAAAACCGTAGAGAAAGTGAATGGCGGTTTAGGGTTTATCTAAAAGAAAGTTCGATTTCCCAAATTTCCCAAATTCCCCAAATTTCCCAAATTCCCCAAATTCCCCAAACCTTGGAGATGTTGAAGACTTGAAAATTTAGGACTTTGTAAGATGAATGCAAGAATGACTTGTACTACTTGGTGTCACAACTTATTTGCTCAATCTTCATTCAATCACTACTTTTAGAGTATTAATGCAAACAAGTTGAAATTTGAAATGAAAGTGCATATGACTACTCCAAACATAATTCATATTTTTCTTATGAAATAAAATAAAAATTACAAGTGTGACATATATAAATTAAAAGGAACCCTCGGTCATATGTTACACTTTTAATTTTTGGAGTTGGAAGTACTATGAATTTGGAGCTAAAATTTTGGGAGGATGCTACACCACTTGACCTAAGGATTTCTAAAAACAATAAAAACTCCTTGTTGTAGGCATCTACAAAGTATGAAATCAAACTAGACTATTATCTCATAGAAGAAAATTGTATTTTTGAGACTTCTTTCCCATGGAATTCTTAGCAAAGGCCATTTCTTATTGTAATTTTTACATTATAAAAAAAAATCGAAATAAAATTCCACCAAGTTACCTAGGGAGTTCGACACCAAAGACTCATTGCAAGGCTTTTGTGAACCCCTTCTCAAACTAGTGGGTGCATCCATAGGTCATTGGGTAGACAAGAGTTTAAAAAACAAGATGGCAACGGGCTTGCCCTAAAGAAGGTTCGGTACCAAAGCCTCATTTTAGGGGCTCATTTGAGCCTTCTCCTATAGCTGGTGGGTACAATTTGACGTCAAAGGTAGGGGACGGGCCTTCAAATTCATACTTAGGACATGCCAAATGAGGTAGTTTTCTTAATTTCATACTTGATACCCCTAAATTTGTGCTTAAGCCTCTTATTTTGAGAAAAAAGAAGGTCAACATGTCGTTGATTGACGTTAGGCAGATTTCAAGTGGGCGAGAGGCTAATCGGATGGGCATGGATGGGTAGGTGGACGGGCGGCCTGTCAAGCGGCTAGACAATCCTAGGCTAGCTCCAAAGAGGATTCGGCGCCGAAGCCTCATCTAGAGGGCCCATTTGAGCCATGTCCTACAACTGGTGGGTACAACCTTATGTCAACGGGGGCAGACAAGAGTTCAAAACAACATGGCATTGGGCCTGCTTCAAAGAGGGTTTGGCGCCGAATCCTCATTTTGAGGACCCATTTGAGCCCTTTCTTGCAATTGGTGGGTACAACCTAATGTCAAGGGCGGAAGACGAGAATTCAAAAAAAGATGGCAACGGGCCAGCCTCAAAGAGGGTTCGGCACCGAAGCCTCATTTTGGAGGCTTAGTTGAGCCCTCTCCTAGAGTTGGTGGATACAACGGGGGGAGACAACAGTTCGAAACAAGATGGCAATGGGCCCGCCCCAAAGAAGGTTCGGCACCGAAGCTTCATTGCGAGGGCTCAAAAATCAAATAGTGAGCCTTGGTCCAAACATTCTAGTTTTATTGTGGACATTTGGCACATGTGAGCCGACCTCCACTGCTCGTGGGTGCTCTTCGATGTTGCGGAGGGGAGGTAAAGCCCTATTCCGACTACGTGATTCATTCAATTTAGAAGAGGACCTTTGAGGCCTATAGAGAGATCAAAAAATAGATGAAAGTGCAATGATGGAGTGATTTACTGCATCTGAAGCCTTTGAAGGTGTGCTTTGTGCACAATCGTCCAGATCTTCATCGCCTTGGTTGTTCTGTTGTAGCTCGTAGTCATGATTATTCATGTCTTGATTGGTCTCTTGAAACTGCTCTCCACTTGTCTCCTCTATTTGCACATACTTTGACACTAATGCCGCCTTCTGAAACATTGATCTAAGTATCGTCATTTTCGAGCTTCTAGTAACAAAACCCTATACCCCAATGACTTGGTATTAGACATATCAATGTTAATTCACCCTTATATTATACTTGCGACAGGAACTCGAGCAAACCATATTGCAATTGACGTCCAAGGGAGAAGATACGGCCGCAAGATGCAAAGAGTGCCTGAACGTTCTAGTGCATGCGGAGGTAAATGAGCGCTTGGACCAAAATCCTCTTCTAGTTACTATTAATTCCACAATCAACATCGATATGCTCAAAACCTAAAGAATGATTTGCAACAGACCACATTATTTTGTAGGACATCAAAGATATTCTTCAGCCAATGGATACTTACTTTGCTTTGTTCTTCACTTGACAACTCTTCTTCGGTCTCGCATTCAGACATGAATGGTTGATTGTCTTGCGATCCCGCAAATCCTGATATCTCGCCTTCCAATGGAAGAGTCTCAACAACTTCTTTCAACAAAGCACCTTGATACAAAAGTATTCTAGTTGTACTAGTAAGGTCTATGCCTAAACGTTGAATTGTTGCCTAAACATTCTAGATTTGGCTAGTTGCTTTCTAGATGAATAACGAAATCCACTCCTCCGCTTCTTCTTCCTATCTCCCTCCTGCATTTGGCTCAATAGAACATCATTAAGCTCTCCACTATACTGTCTTCTATTGAGTTGGAGAATGTGGCAATGCCCTTACTACAGACGTTTCTCAATAACAAACAATTGAATTTGAAATACTCAATCACGGACTCTTTCTCCGTATATCAATCTTTGTTAATACTACTAATCATCACGCACATCGAATCTCAATAGTAATTGAAGTGACATTTTCTACATCTTTATGCTCTCGATGGCCAACTGGTGGGTACAACCTTGTAAGCTTGATCTAGCGGCCACGACAATATTTCCAACAACCCTAAACACGCTCATTCAACGCTCTACTTCAAGTATGAAGTAAATTATGACTACTTGAATACTCCAATTAGATGTCTATACTTTTCAAGATTGTTTATTTTATTTAGATTGTCATATCTTTTATAAATAGAAAGGCTATCCTAGCAATCTAACTGTCACCGTCACTAAAATCTAGTAGGTCCCTATTACACTTACACTCGCCGCCAGTTCGTTGTCCTTGTAAATTTGAAATCCACCATAAATAAAAGTAATTCAAACTAACATCTACATTATGGTTAATTGTAGTTCTCCGATGAAAGGCCTTTTTTCAAACATGTATTCTCTAATAATGGCAAATCTATATAATTGAACCAGCATCTACTGATACTATGGATTAGACTTCATTCACAATTCTATTGTATAATTATTTCATAATGCCAACACCCTTTATTATTATACTTACAGAATTACAAACAACCTACCTATCTGATACGCGCCGGCAACTTTTCAAAAATATATCCTTTTCATCAATACATGACTCTCGTCAAATTTTCTAATTAAAACATCTCTTAATCACCCTCTTTATTAATTCTATCTGTCTATGTCTTCATACAATGATGTTTGCATAACCTCTTACATCAAAATATACCTACAGAACTCTTGGATTTAAATTCTATTTACAATTCCCATGTTGTCCGTGTCTTTCCTTTCTCCATTGCAATGGCTAATTCTCAAAATCCTCCCATGGTGCTAATTCATGCTGATGGCCAAGGAGTTCCTATTTCTTTTCAAGTAGGAGCTGATGGAAAGTGCACAGTCAGTGCTCTTCGTTTGCATCTTCGTTTTCAATTTCTAGAAGGATCTATGCATGTTGATGAGGAGGTCTTTGATGTTGATTCCGGAAAACTTCTTCACACTATAGGTCATGAGTCCTCTATGAATGATCAAGGTCAGTGTTGGATTCTGAAGTCGGGGACGTACTGAGTGTATGGATTGAAAGATCCTCTTCAAGGTGCATGCATTAAGATCCTCACCCCTAGGGTGTCATCTACATGCACCCTGCAAACACCTATGCTCCGAAAGGTTAAGATTGAGCCTTGCGAACGTATCGTCCATCTCTTGAGTGATGATTTTGAAGATGCGCTCCCCAGTAGATTGCCATCTTCTACTATTCCAATCCCCAATCCTACTGTAATATGTCACCCTTCGCATGATACAAATTCATCGCAAGACAGTCATCCAAGTACTTCTAGGCCTCCGATTCCGCCACGGATTGATGACTATGTGAGCGTTGTTGATTGTCTCAAAAAATTAGCTGCAAGGAAAGGGTCGAAGTCCATCTTGTCTAAGGTAGACTTTACTAAAATAAAAACCAAGAGAGTGGAATTCCTTCCCCCTAGATTTGATGGCGACGTGATGTTTGAGTTCCCCCCGCCGAGGAAATATGCATCACAGTCACAAGCAAAGCTCCTTCATGGCATGGACAAACGCCACAATGGCCATGCTTGGACTCACTCCATCACCTCCAATATCAAGAATGACATGACATTCTAAATGTCTTTGTGCTTAGGTCATTTGCAATGTACCAACGCAGCTTGCGATTATTTATCTCGTGTGTACCGGTCCTCCCAAGCTAACGAAACCGAATGGGATGGAATCTCCTCGTTCACCTTTGAAGTTGGATCTAACCCTCCAAAAGGCTCAACTGTCGTGTGTAAAATCTGCAAGGTTTTTCCGTCATGCTTAGATGGGTGCTTGGCTAAGATTTATTATGTTCTTGGTCATGGAAACATGACTCGTGCATGTGTGCACCTCGGAATCCATTGTCATCCTGTGAAGATTGGCGAATACAGAGATGTCGCTGAGAAGATAAAGAGCCTCATTGGTGAACAAGTAGAGAAGATTCCAACAGCAACTAATTCTACCATTGTCCTTGAAGCCAGCAAGGAATTCCTTGGTGAATTGCTTCTTTCTACAGATGGAGCAACGTAGAAGGAACTTACTCTTGATGAGCTCATACCGGTGTTTGATAAGTTCAAACACATATCTTCCCCGAGTATTCGGAATCAAGTCACGACGTTTCAGTACTTGAGACGCTTTGGAATCATGGACAGCATCACCAAACTTAGAGGGTCTAGCTATTGGGCATTTGTTCAGGAGAACAAATTCCCTGGCCAAGGGTCTGAGTCCGACAAGGTCTTTGTTTTCAAGATGTCTGAGATCGGGCCAGGAAGTGGAGTTGATCTCGTGACAAGAATGCAACCAAGTGAAGATTTACAGAATGCATGGATGATGTTCGACCATGTCAAGCGTGTAAAGGGCTGGACTTCCATGGCCTGCCATGTTTATGATGCTACCTATTGTCAGGTAATGACCATTGCAGTGTGTGATATGCAGTCGGAAGATGTTGCCGCTCAAATCATCTTCTGGAAGAACTTGAATGTTGTTGTGGCCAGACACAACGTTTCTAACATACAATTCAAGGGCTTCATGGCAGACAATGCACAAGCAAACTGGAATGCAATTCGTATTGTATATGGTAGTGGTGATGCTTCAATTCCTATGGAGGACCAAGAACGTACTTGTTTGTTCCATTGGACCCAGTCATTGGAGAAACATACAAAGGCTGACATTTGGGCGGACCTGCAACGACAACATTGTCAATTGTGCATGCAATACAAGAATGCCAAGTCGTTAGCAGAGGCTGAGGAGCGGTACCTTGCTACCAGATCATGGTGGCTTTCCTCCGGGGCAACGACTGATGAAGGAGTCGTTCGTCTTGACCTATGGCTTGCTTTCTGGCACTTCCGCTATCACCAATGAGGTGGTTTCATGGATTTGGTGAGTTCACACTTTGCTCTGGGCCTTTTTGTTTTTAATTTTCTGTAAAGTTGTAACCTCACTCTAAATTATACTACCATTCATTTGACATCACAGGCCCTTTCCGAGGATGAGCTTGCTGAAATGCCCTCGTACAATTTAGCAGAGATTGTACACAACAAGTGGCTTCAACAGAGCGGTAAACGAGGTAATGACTTGTATGTGGCAACTGTCGATGATTATGTACGTGCTTTCATGCAAATGGTTGCCTACTACCAGTATTTGAATGGTGAGAGACCGGGTACTGGACCTGAAAAAGAAGAATTGTTGCTTCGAGTCGCCCAACGAACCACCCAACGTTCCGGCAACCTAAAATCGCTTCATCAAGCGCTTCGAAACATGCCTGGAGCTGCCGGTTTCTGCACTCGCGAGCCTCATCTTCAAGGTGAGGAAGTATTTCTCTCCCTCAAGCGCAAAGCAAATCTTCCTCCTGGATCGGAGCTCGACTCTCATAGACCTGACAAGATTAGCATCTCTCGCCCTCGGGTACAAACGCGAGCAGGAGGTGCAATATTTTATGATCTCACTTCAGAGGGTGACGCACAACAAGAAGCAACTGAAGACCTGCATAATAATCCGGTTCAACTAGAAACACCTACTACAGTTCCAACCATGGAGCATGTGAAGGCTGTACAAGAAACAGTATGCAATGAGTATGAATGGCACATTGCGCGACTTCCAAAGATGTCAGCGAAGGCTTGCTTCGCTCAACAGGCCATCACCAAGAAGAAATGTGTGGCACGAATTGTACAGGATGGAAAGAGTACGGCTGCAGCAACTTACAACGGCATCATGTACAACAATAGGAAGAATAAATAAGAGCACATGCAGTTCTTCTTCTGCAACGACGACATTGAGAGGTGCGTGAAGGGTACTCGTCATAAGTGGGTGGTTTCCAAACCTGCAGTTCCAGAAGTTTGGCCTGTCAAAATTGGCACTAATCTCACACAGAAGGAGATCCTAGATTTGGAGAACGTTGGTTTTCGATTGGCTTCACGTCTGGAGCTCTCTCCAAGGAAGCTATTCAGGGAAGAGGGGTCATTGGTAGATCTATCAGAGTATCCTACCCCGGAGTTTTCTAATGACTTTCCAAAGCGCAAATTCGGGAAGAACATCAGGCAGAATCCAAAGGCACCTTCAACGAAGCACACCAATTCTTGTGCATCTGCTCTTACTGTCATTGGGCAGATTTTGAAGGTTTCTATAGTACCAATTCCTGCCCTGGGTTGCATCATCACCTTTGAGTCCCGAAATGGTCTCAAAATTTCGCAATATTTAATTACGATTGGCCAATTTCTCAGTTGTTCATGCCCCTTCTTCAAAGACATGTCGGGCAAATCATTGGGAAAGCGTGGACAATGGACAAATTGTAAGCATCTGTACTACATATTTCATATAGTTTGTGGATTGGACAGTGAGATAGATGTTTTTATGCATGCTCCTAGTTTCAGCTTCAATGAAATTAAGTGTGTTATTCAAATGGTGCTACTTAAGCAACCAGCAACTTAGAGATGCTATTGAGCTTGAGGGTTACATTGTACAATTCTCTTTTTAGATTGAATGAAATAGTGGTGAGACTAAAAGGGCCACCACGAAGTTGTTGTTGTACATTTTGACTACTCATTGAATCATCATTGACATTGAAAATTTCAAAGGTGTGTACATTTTTGTTCACATTTTGCTGCCATCCTACAGTAATAGTGGTCAAAAGTACGTGAATAATTTCATTCCCACGGTCATAGGAGCACCCTTATTCAACGGTAATAGGTCCAAATAATTACTAAATTTGGACCTAAACCTTTTTTATTTCTATTTTTGATAAATTCCCACTAAATGTTCATTATTTTATTCTTTTTTCTGCTCTATACTCTCCATTCACCGCTCTAGGCACGCAAACTAGCTTCGTCCCTCCAAAAAGTTAGGTGGGCATCTAAAGTCAATTATTTTTAATGTTCATGGCAAGCTCCTGGATAGCAATTTGCTTGCAAGAAAGAACCCTAATAGTTGAATAAGGGGCTCCCTTACAACAGGTCTAAGAAGAATCATGTTCAGGCCATGGCTAAAGCCTTTTTTCAATAGATGTTTTGCAAATTTTGAGGTAGCATTTTGGGACATCAAGAGTACAACATACATGGATGATATTGTTCCTACTATGCTCTCCGGGCTAACGGATTCTCTCTTCAATTCCATTGTTAGTGTGGTCCAGTAAGTAGTGTGAGGTCCAAAAGGTTGAAGATGGGGTACTAAAACTGTAGAGAAAGAATTTGTCCCTGGACATTTCTAAAAAGTCATGCTTCAATACACTCAACATAGTGATTTTAGATAGTAAGATCACTACTAAAAAATGGTGTCTAAGTCAACAAAAATTTAACAATTTTTTGTATAGAATACTATATTGACCGTTTTAACAATTTTTTTTATGATTCAAACAAACTAACAAAATGGTCACTGAATTTTTGTTGATTCAAATAGTAAAACATCCAAATCAACAAAAATATTAACACTTTTTTGTTAAGAAGAAATGCCTCTTACACGCTGGTGAAATAAAAGAGGTGACTTTGGTGACATAAGAGAAAAAAAGACAAGATCTTTATACAAATGGGGTGATAAAAGGTCAAAACAAACCATATGGGATATGTGAATCATTCATAGTCTTAATTCACATATCCCATATGGTTTGTTCTACCTTCTACCACCTCATTTCTATAAAGAGATTGTCTTCTCCTCTCTTCTATCACCAAGTACTAAGTTCTAAGAAACTTGTCTCTTAAATTAATTGTAAAGTCTAAATTTCTTCTAATTAAATTGTAAAGTCTAATTTTTGGTCTTATTTGTGTGTTATTTTTGGCCTACATGGCAGTTTGTATTGGGTTGGTTCTTGGCTTGCCATGTGGCAGCCATTCATTGAGCAAATTTAAAAATGAATTAATATTATTATTTTTCTGATTTGACCACCATAACAAAATGAACAACAGTTTTTTGTTAGGTACTGTCCAAGACAATACGACCACAGATACAAAGTGTTGAAAATAGGTGCATTATTGGGACACTATGTAATTAATCCCTAAACGGAACTAGGAAGTGTCTAAATTTCCAAAAAATTTAAAATGTATTATAAAATGCAATTTAAAAGAATATTTTAATGATGAATCTCAAAAAATATTTGTAAAATATGATTTATAAATCATTTTCATATGGTTAGATCAACTAGTACAAAAAACAATATTTTTCAATAAAATTTGAAGGCAAAAATTGAAAATTCCTTCTAAAATCGATTGTAGATTGAATATTTGTGATTTTTACGAGAATTTTTTTTAGGTTCAAAATACTAAGTTTTAATCATAGTAATATTTGAAGATTTTAAAAAAATTTATTGAAGTTGTTTTTCAAAGATCTTTTTTTGAACTAAAAAGATTACTTTTCGAGGTCAAACCTACCAATACCTATTTAATAATAGAATATTTGCAAAGCAAAATCTTTAAAATTTATATCATAATAATGTTAAAAATATAATACATGATTGTTCCCAAAAGATTATAGATGAAAAAACACATTTTTGTGTGCTATGGATGTATTTGCATTCATTTGTTGTTCAAAATTTGAAAGCTTAGTGTAATGTAAGTGCCACATTCTATGTTATATTTATCATAGTTGTACATTTTTTAGTAGGTGTTTAGGCTAGGAATTTGACATAAAAGAAGAGATTGAAATTTGGTTATTACACATGGCATGTTAAACAAAACAATCAAGAAATGAAATTTTAATTTTTATAAAAATCTAGAGAGGGTTGTTTTTCAATTTTCACATTCAAACTAAAATTGTTGTAGTCAAAATATAATAAGGATAATTTAAAATGTGACTAGTATTTGTCTAGTGTTGTAAAATTTTCTATTTGGAGAAAGTGTTGATGATCCCATGATTTATTTTATACCCCTTTTTACAAATCCATTGGGCTTGCAATTTTAATCAATGATAAAAAAAAAATTTATGCTAAACACAAAATTTGCATTTTTGGTAAAATTTTGAAGTTAAAACTTTGATTATACAAATATTTTTACATTATTTTGATACTTAACTTCTTTTTCTTTTATACAAAATTCAAAAAAGTTTTGAAACTCATATTTTATAACATATATGCATTTTATCAAACCTTGGGGTGTTTAGGGAATTAAGAGTATGTGCAAGCAATTCATTAACAATACATGATTCTTTTCTTGGTAACTTTGATAATAGAAATGGTGTAAAACTAACCATTCTTATAAACATAAATAAATGAAAATCTTGTGGTGCTACAATAGAACCTTTATTTAGAATGTGTTGTTTTTTATTGGTAGTTTGTTGCTTAGGTCCACTGTTGTTTGTTTTGTTGTTTTGCAATGAATAAATTCCATTTGCAAACCAAACTTTTGATCTCCTTAGAAAATCTAGATTTAATACCCCTAATTTTAATCTTGTTTCTAGTAAATGTATCTAAATTTACTAAACATTCTACCAAGCCAATTTTATACTACAAACCATATGAATATCACAAATGTTAGTATTTGGCAAATTTTATAGCATTTTTAGCTAGTTAATATAGAAATCAACTTCAACTACTTATTAAAAACACATTTGAAAATGCTATTATTAACCTTGTTGGAACTTCTTTAATTCCTTGTAGACAACGTATTCATTGCTTGAATTGAGGGCTTTGGATGTTGGGGCACTTTCTAAAAATGGTTATTATCTTAAATTTTTTGTAATTTTTAGATAATTATCTATGGGATCTAGTAGTTAGATTGATTTCAAACTAAATTTGTCAAAAGAAGCTCTACCAATCCTATAAATCAAAAGATAATAGTATCTGAAGTTGTAGAATTTATTTGGTAGTACCTAATCATCATAAAGTGTAGACCTTACGATTTTTCAACAATTATCATGTGGTTATCATTGTTTCATAGGGTTGCATGTTCATTACAATTTATTGCATCATTACAATGTATTACTTCGCATTGTTATGATGCAATAGCAAGTAATGCATTGTAACGATGCAATAACAATGCAAAGTAATGCATTATAATGATGCGATAAATTGTAATTAACGTGCAAACCCATGAAACAATGATAACCACATGATAATTGTTGACAAACCATAAGGTCTAAACTTTGTAATGATGTTTGTATGACAATTTGTACACAAAATTTTCTATAAATGCAAAGACCAATAGCATTGTTAGAAAGTAGAGTATTTGTAGGATACAATGCAAAAAAATTTATTTAAATTCAATATTAGAATAGACTTTGCAAGTCAACAAAGTTAATAGAGCAAATTCACAATGTGAGCTAAGGAGATAGATCCAATCATTGAGTTGTTAAAGTAAGATGTTCTTGATTACAATTATATTGTCCATATTTTTTTAAAGGAGGATGAATGAAGAAAAATAATTATTCTAGTAATCCTTTTGACTATTTGAAAATAGTAGTTGGAAAGAAAGACTTCGGCTAATTTTTGGTAGATTTGTTCATTAATTGATAATCCCTAATAAACTAATAGGTGTTTTTTTTGTTTTCATCTTCTTGTAACTTTATCTAAAAAATGTGCAATTTTTTTATGAAATTATATAAATTTTTCACTTTTGAAGCATTAAGTCTATTCAAAGTTAGTGCAGATTGCATTTTTCTTGGAGATGTGGTTGAAAAAATGAAAGTGATTGAATGCTCAAATGTAAAAAAGTTTTACATTATAGTCATAACAATTGGTATTAAAAATGCAAAGGCTAAAAGACAAGAGACACAAAAATACTCGCATGTGATCATTTTTTAGAAGTTAGAAACAATTGGATTGATGACTAGAGTAAAATACAATACTAATGTATTACTATGGAATACCCTACAAGTGGTAATGGCAAGATTGTGGGGTCCCTTCATTTATGTCTTATTTATACCAATATTTAGGGATCTTGTAGAAGCTTTTGAAGATCCTTACCAAGATCCTTAAGGTTATTTTAAAATTCTCTTCCAATATCTACAAGTCTATGACACTTGGATCTTTGTATCTAAAAATAGTTTATTTTCTTCTATTAGTAGGTTTCCATTGATTTATTGGATCCTTTTTACACAATGATAATGAATATAGTGTACAACAAATTACTTTTTCTTTTAAGATTATTATTGTTGTAACAACTACTCCATATGCATTGACTTGGAGAGAAATGAGTTATAAAACAATCTTTTTATTTGAGCTCTTAATTTGATCCCTAATTAATATGAGATGTTCATTATTTAATCTATTAAATTTTGAAATTTATTTAACTATTATTAAAGCATAATAGGTACTTTCAAGGTTATTTTTTTCATTAGTTTCTCAATGGAGTTGTGTCCACCTGAGTCCTGAGTGCAAAACTTTCATTGCTAAAATGATGTAGGCTATCTATTAGTTCAAATTTAGGCATTTTACTTGAAGTTTTTTATTCTTTTGAATATTAATGTTAATGTAGTGCTATTATAATTGGAAATATTATTATTAATTAAATTGAAGACAAGTCATTAAATTGAAGGTTGGATAGACTTGGTAATATGGTTAGAATTATATAGATAGAATTTGGATAAGCCAACAATATGGTACCCAAGTATCAAATGAACCTTTATTGGATTTTGTTATTTTTAGAAGGGGACAAATGGGATAAACTTTGGTGGTATGGAGAAGTAGCTTGGACATTATGGAATGTATTGAGGTTGAAAGCTTGTGGATTTAAATCTGTGTATAAATAAGGAGGGCTTTCAAGACAAGATGGCTTGAGGGCTTTGGAGTGAGTTTAGAAAACGGATAGATGCTTTTAGTGCATTGTCTAATGTCTGTAGTAATTATGTAAATATACTTCTTGAATTTGAATCTTAGTAGATATTATTGCTATGGTCAAAAGACTTTGAGAGTATTTTCAATTACAAGTAATTAGTATAAATGATATATGATTATAGAATGCTCAATTCATAAACTATACTTGAAGCCCACTTTGCTTTGGAATGGGCTTTGTTTGACCAATAATTGCAATTGTTAAAATTTATGAAGTTCCTCATTCCTCAAAGAGAGATCATTGACATTAAATTTTGATGTTTATACTTACATATGGATGGTTGGACAATGTATTACTAAAAACATTTGCCAATAATTGTCATCATTAGAAGAAATTATTAATCACCAATAATGGTTCTCTATTATATATATATATTAAAATTAATATTAAAAGTGTTAAAACTTAGAATCAATATCTATTTTTGTTTCAAATCATATATATTTAAGTCATCTTAATAGAATTTGTCATTTTTTTATTATATATAAAGGTATAGACTTAATTGTAAATAATATGGTTAATCTAAGTGTGGCTTTGATTTTTGGATGGGCATGTGAAACATGGTATAAAGGTTGCCAAAACATTTGAAATTTTGAATTTACTCAACTTAAAGTTACATTGAAAGTTGTTGAAATAATATTGAATAACAATACAATCAAAATACCTAAGAGCCATAGGCTAGAAATCCAAGATGTTGAAAATATCATCAATTTTTTGTTTATCTTTAGGAAGGAATATTGGAAACAAACCAAATAAATTCATTTACTTGTTTTGTTGACAACTTCATCATTTGGGCATTGCTTGGTGCATTACAAAGACTAATATTGTTCATTAGATAAGTGCAAGATTTTAAGTACATGATTGGGCATTTCACGAAGCATTAGATTGTCAATTTTAAAGCAATTTGTCAAATTTTTAGTTTTGTAAAATCACATGATTGATGATTTACAATTTCTAAAAACTACCACCAAATATTAAAATCTTTGCAACATCAAATATTCCATTGGATTTGCTTTAAATTTTGTGAATGAATTTGAACAATATAATTCATATAATAGTCATTTGAGGTTTGATTTGAAAATAATAGATGTTTTTGTAACTCCATTTTTTGGTAATGTCAAATTCGTGACATGATCCTTAACTTTAAAGGATTAAAGAACCAATAAATATAAATATATATATATATATATATATATATATATATATATATATATATATATATATATATATATATATATATATATATATATATATATATATATATATATATATATATATATATGTAAACTAACCAATTTCATTTTTATACATTTGATTCAAATCAAACTCAAAAAATTATTTAGCTAATTACATTTTCCTTCCATTTTTGCAAAAATATATTATTTTGAATAATTTAATCATAAAAATATTATAAATTCTATCTATAGTCTTTAATTTCATGAGAATTTAATAATTACTTAAATTTTGTATTTAAATTATTTATTATTACCTTGTAAATAAGTCTCAAATCTTCATCTCATAATGTAATTTTCACTAAGTGTCAAAGTAGTGATTTTCATATGTGTTTGAAAAAAACTTTGCTTCCTAACTTGTCTTCTTTCATGACTACTCATATCCATTTCAATACTAAAAATCAACCAATATTCATTTGAATTAAACTTTATGCACTTCAAAATAAAGAGAAATCTATTAGTCAAAATCATAAATCATATTAATATAAATATTATTGAAGGTTATTAATTTATTATGATTATATCATACAAATGTAATTATAATTATATTATATATATTATTATGAATATATTATAAAATTATGTTCAAAATTATTTTTAGAATAAATCAACCATTTAAAGTTTTTTGATGAACATAAAGAATAAAACTATATCACATCAATTTATAAAACTTACTTAATATAGTTCTTTTAAATGAATTAAAATGGTGAACATTACAAAGCCGCCCAAATGCAATTTTTATAACAACTATAATACTGTTGTTAAAGAAACACAAGAACACCAAAAGTTGTTTCCAGAGGTTGAACCCATAAATTTTTCAGCATATAAACGAAGAACTAGTACAATAAATTATGACATTATAGAAGTTGCAAAGCCTATACAGTTACAATTGGAAGCTATCCAATATGATCAAGAAGATGAAAGTAGTCAAGACATTCTTGATGACTCAAAAGAACAAGCTATGAAGTTCCAAGCTCTTTTAAAAGATGATTCTTCAAATTTTAAAAGAAGTAAAAAAGGAATTCGCTTTGGGATTAATATTTCAATGGCTAGTGAAGATGATGCACCAAAAGAATTTATAGATTATGACATAGATGATAATGAAGATAAAAAAAGATCACATGCAAGAAGATTGTTGTTTACAACCTTGCGAGGTGCACGAGATAGCTTAGCTATGATTAGACCAAAATTTAATGTTCCAGAGCCAATTAAATTTAAACATTTTATTCATGAACCTGAACCAATAAGTGCAATAGATGTTTTAGTTCAATTGTTGGCAAGTATATATTTGCCTTTCCAACCTCCTAATTCTAATCTTATATACATACAAAAACAAACTGATGTCATTGTCACAGTGAGAAAATCTTTTGAAGCTCAAGATACTGAAAGGATACTTTGTCATTCTGAAATATTGACTAAAAGTTCCAATGCCTTTAAAGAGATGTTTGATTTGCATGTATGGAATATGGAGTTGCAAGAAAAACATGACATTCATTGTGCAACAACTATTGGTTGGTTGATTATTCATTGTGAAAATTATACTTCAATGAAACTAAAATATTTAAAAAATATGAATCGCTTAATTTTTTGGATATCTATCTTTGATATTGAAAAATCAAAGTTTCATATAAATAATTTTAACTATGGTCTATGGCTAATCAAAACTACAACATTTGAAAACCTTTAACAATGTTTTTTAGTTAAACAAATGAAATTGTACAATTTTTCTATTGAATTGTGCATTAATGAATATTTGTTAATGAACTTCTTGAAAATTATTTTGTACTAAACTTTTAGTATTGCTAATGTCTAAATAATACCATTCAAAGTTGTCCTTCTATCTTTTGAAAATATTAAAATCAATTTATTATATACCAAAAAATAATAATATATTTTTTTAAATAATAAAATTATTAAGTGGTATATTAAATATTTTGAAATCTACCATAAAATAAATTTGAAAGTATATATAAATTACTATATCCTCTATTCAACTTTAAAAGCAAAATCAATTTCAATATATAATTTATTTTATTTCAAATTTTAATTATTTTATCAAGTTGTCTTCTGTAGTTTACAACTTAAAAGGTTGATGTTAAACATTTTATTCTACTAGTTAGAAAATTATGAGTATAGTATTTTAAATGTTAAAATTTTTAATTTCATATTATTATTATTATATATAAATTACTATACTCAGAAAAAATTGTCTAAGAAATTACAAAATTTATGATTGTTAATATTGCTTTAATACACAATTTTTGAAAATTTTAATATAGCTCTATTAATAATCATAAAGATTGCATTTTTATTTTATAGTATTTTGTGATATTTTTGGCAATTTTATATTTCAATTTGTTATTCAAATCCTCAAGTTAATATTTTAAAAAATTGCACGAAAAAAAAAGTTCATGTCTCAACTATTTTTAGGCACAACTTTGGAAGTAAGCATCCAATGTAGTTGAAAATTCATACAGAAGGTGGATATAAATATTTTAATCCCTCATATATTAAGGATTTCAACAACATGGTTTTTTTGTAATCCTAGTCCTTATTGAAGCCACTTGGTGTCTTTATGGCCTTTGGGAGGTTAAAGATAAATAACTTTCTAAAAGAAATTCTTTATTTTCTTTTAGTAGAGGATATTGGTACTAAAAAATATGTCACTTGTGCATTAAAGATTGAGAGTACAATTGAATATCCATTTTTGTATAGGAAAAGAATATTTTAGTGGTTTTTCTAGGACAAAATCATATTTATAAAGTTTTTAATGTTTTTTAATGTTGTATTTTAGTTTTTAAATTTGTTACTGTTTTGATTTTCAAAGATTCAATTATTGTATTGGTCTAAACATTGACCATATTTTTATATAAAAAACTTTAAAATTACTTTTCTAATTTTAAAACACTCTAAAAAACATACAAAACATGACATATAGTATAAGGATTTTTGCAATCACTCTTTAGTACCATTTTGTTAAAATTGCACATACAATGAGGAATCAATTTGTAAATACTAAAACTCGCAAAAATGTTGGAGACCTCAAATCCTCTTCTATTTTGACCCCAACAAAAATCTTAACGACTACCATTCTTTTTTTGCAAGGTTTCAAAACCTTGTAAGGATTTTGCAAGTGCTAAAATTTGTACATTAGACTACTAAAATAGAACAAATTAATATTTACAATGGAGGTAGATTTTAGTTTTAAAATCTATTACTATTATAAATAATAAATAATTTTTGTTTTGGAGATTTGATTGTATATACAAGGCTATGAAAATCTACAAGGTATTGGCAATTGCTAACTTATTTATGAAATGGAAGGCTAAATATTATATGAAAACGATATTGTTTAGTGATATTAAGGAGTATCAATATTTTACATTTTAAAAAAAATGTATATTCTGTGAAATTTATGAGTGTGTATCTATCTTGAAAATTTTAATAAAGGCCCTAATTTAGCCATGCCTGCCATGGCAAAATAAAGAAGATTTCCTAGTAGAGATATTTTGTGCAATGATAGATACAAAACTAGTACAAATCAAACATTTCATATACTTGAGATGTTTGATGGAATTAGTACTTGAATTACTGTATAATTGTGCAATTATCTTCTCTCTCTCTATCAACTCTTGAATTTCCTTCACTTTACTAAAGTTGCATAACAAAAGCTATTTTTTGTAATTTATATATTTTTGAAAATATTTTAGTCTTAAATTAATCACAATAGAATAAAAAATAAAAAATAATACTTAAGATATTGTGATTTTACTCAAAGGCTAATTGATGACTTTTATGATGTCAACATTTACATTACATAAATGATTACATTTTATAAAATTAATGATATGCAAAATAACACGAAAAATATGCTATGTAAAATATTCAATCCATGGTGCACTCAATGTACTTGAATCTCTCTAGATGAGTGCAAAAAGATTATTTATTTATAATTATAGATTATTTAATTTGATAAAAATATTAATTTATATAGTTTGTTTATATTTATAGCATATTTTATATGTAATTGAAATTATAAAATTACCTAAAGGTTTATATGGGTCTATTGGTTGAGAAGAATTCTAAATTGCTTTATGAATGAAAATTAAATGTTTTGATACAAATATTCTAGGCCTCTTTTGTAAAATAAATACTTTTTTCTGAATATGTGATGCATGTGTCTAGTTAAATTTTTTTTTGTGTATAGATTTGAGCCTACATGAAGTCTCTTTATATATTTGTAGCACTCTTTTTTTATAATTGTTATATGTATAACTATATATAGGTATTTAGTTGCAACTAGTGCAATTTTGATGATAATGAACAACTCATTGTTTGGATAAAATACCATATCAATCCAAAATTTCTTTCAATTTGTTAATTTTAAAAATATGTAAAAACTTAACTTTATAGAAAAGATGAATACCAGTTAGATAAATAGGATTCTATCATTACTCTATTAACAACAATATTCATATTTGAAATTTTAGAGGAAGGAGTATGGCGAACAACTGATCATGTTATACCAATTTATTTACCATGTCATATTCATATTGAAGAAACTATGCATCCACCTCTTGTGATAGAAAAGAAATTGGGTATTGACACAATAGATCCATATTATTCTAGACATGAAACAATCAAAGATTGGATTGATTTAAAAAATGAGGATAAAAAATGCGAAGAAATTGAAAGAGCATCTAATTATGTGCTAGAAGAAAATCCACTATATGAAGACTATCGCAAATTAGTTGATGAAGAATTGAGTAATGATGTCAAAGAATTTGTACAAAAACAAAGTGTAGAAGAAGTTCTTCCCAATAAAAATGTTGAAGAAAACATGAATGATGAATCTACAATAGAACCACTACTACTCGTTGAAGGAGAAGACCAAGAAGTTAATTTGATAGAAGAATTAGTAAATCTCCCAGAGGATATGGAACTTATTGAAAGGCGTAAATTTGAAGCTAATGCATTGCTTTTAACATGTAAACCTTTTCTTTTTAGCCTAGCCACTAGTGAAGCCAAAAAAACACTTGATGATCAAATGCTTGATGATCTACAAAAGTTTGTAACATTGGCAGACATGTATTTTGTCTTAACTAATCCTAAGGTGAATGAAAATAATGAAAAGAGTGTTAAATTTCAAGGTGATGTCTTGGGTGGCAAGATCAATAGTATTGAAGGCACACTTCTTCGAGAGAGTTTTAGAAATTCTTTGAATGTCAAACAAAGTAAAGGCAAAGAAGACAAAGATTTAATTGCAATTGATAACAATAGTCAAAGAGGTATAAACAATGATTCATTTGTAAGGAATTCTAAAAGTGGGAGTATTGAACAAATTAGTGGAAGACAAATCAAAAATCCAAGTGAAGTATTTGCAGAATTGAAAGCTAGAAGAAGAAAAAGTCTCTTAAGGAAAAAGAAAAGTGTCATAAAAAAAATCTTATATGCGATTGAGGTTTAATTTGGTAGTTTTTTTTCTACAATTTTTTCTCAAAATACTCTTATCAATAAAAAAAATATATAGTACAATTTGAATACTAAAATATATAGTTTTCTATTTCTTGAATATACTTTATATATATTTATTTTTATCTTATGCAATAAAATGAATAATAAATTTATATTAATTTAATTATTAAATAAAATATCCTCAATACACATTTTTTAATTCTATGTATTTTAGAAAACACCACTTATTGAGCCTGAAGCACACCTTTTAGAAATTGAACAACAATTGAATCTTTGCCTTCCACCTCCTATGGCATGGCAACTTCCTATGCAACTTCAAGCTAAAGGCAATGAGGAAGAACCCAAAAAAGATATTATTGAAAGTGAAAGAAAAAATGAAAAAAATGGATTATCTTCAAATGACATTCAACAAGAAGATGAAGAAAACAAAGAACTTGAAGAATCTCATAGTGAAGGTGATGTAGAAACAAAAGAAAGAGATGAAGAAGATGAAGAATTTGATAGAGAAGTTTGTAAGCGTGAACATAAACATAATACAATAAAAAATGAAGAATTTGAAGCATTAAGAATATATAAGATTATCAAGGGAGAATGGACATGTGCAATTTTCTATCCAATGTTAGAATATTTTTATACTGAACGATGTCATGTACCTTGTGAAAATGTTGCTGACCTTTGGAAAGCTTCTACTCAAATTTTACTTCAATCCTTAACTGATATAATAATTATGCATCCAATTAATGAATATTGTCATTTAGCTCTTAAAACTGAAGCAAATCGAAGATCTTTGCTAACACTTGCTAATGCTTCATATAAATCAAAGGTTGGATCAAGTAAGTTGGAAACCATATAACAATACTAGAATAGTCAATTTCACCTTTTATTCTTAATTTTTATGTTATATATTATTTTATAATGATTTATTATACATATACATATATTTTCAATACATATTGAGAATTGAGAATTTAAATATCATGATTCTAAATAATTAAATTTTAATAGATATGAAAAAATTAAAACATTTTTGTGAATTATTCAAGTATGGAGATGTTGCTAAATTTCTTCCGTATACTTTTAGTTTATTTACCGCCTATATAGTAGATCGTAAAACTGATGTTGTTAAAGAAGGCTTTTATGAACTTCCAAACTTCAATGTATGCAATTGCTTGGTGATAATTTAATTCCAATTACGTACATTGCCAATATATGGTAAATAAAATACACAATGATGTTGCATTGATATGAACATGAAAAAATATTACTTATCCAAATTTTTATTAAAATTTAAAATATATTATTATACTTATTATCATAACTAAATTATATATATATATATATATATATATATATATATATATATATATATATATAACACAAAAATTATATCATATTAATGATTGAAATATATGTTTAATGATTTTTATTAAACGCCAATTTTAAACAATAAAGTATTTTTGTTGGTAAATTGTTAACTAATTTGATGAATTTTTCAAAATTATTATAATAAAAAAAATCTAAATAATATTTATAATATTTATAAATAGGTTTGTATTTTAAAAGTTTATAGTGAAAAAAAACAATTGTTTGCCCAAAATGCAAATGGTCTAGAATATTTAACCTTTGAAAAACGTCTTGAAGATCAAAGCCAACATTGCCATCATATTAGAGAACATTGGCATAGCAGAGAAGTTAAAATTATTTCAAAAAATTTGTAATTTAAAAAAATTCAAGGAAAATTATTATATAATATTCTAAAAATAAATTAAATAATAAATATATTATGTATATATAATTAAATTTTAATTTATTATTTAAATAATAATAATAATAATAACAGGTTGATAAATCATTTTTTGACAATAATAGACATAAGCAATGGTCAATTACTATTTTTGGACCTTCTATTATTGATGAATGTTTTAAGTTTTACGAATATTTAGTAGGACAAACATTTAGAATTAAAGAACCAGAGACTTTTAGTCTACACATTCCCATTCCATTTCTTAAACAACCAGTTCTACATAAGGCTTTAGCAAAGGTATTCAATAATTATAATATTAATTTTTTCAATGAATTTTATAAATTATAATTAATTCAATCATTATTATATTTAATTCACATCCAAATGAAATATCTTATTTGTATCAAAATATTTTTAATTCTTCATTAAAATGTAGGTATTTACCAAAGAAAAATTATGTATAGAATCTAATCGAGGTATGACTTACTATATTGGTGGCGAGACACATGGTAATTCTCTTACACTTACTGGAAGTCCTTTGTTGATACTTGAAGCAATAAAATGTATACCAAGAGACATGGTAGCACAAATGGCATTAAGATTTCGAGCACCAACTAAAAACACGTTTTTGAAAGTATTCTCAGTTACAAGAACTATAGGGATTGACATTGAAAAAGATCAAATTTTTCTCTTGAAAAAATATAAAAAGTTAAAATTAGCATTAGAATATTATGTAGGTTTATCTAATATAGCTTTTATTCCTTTAGATGTACCACGTGAATTTACAGAATTGGTTGTACCAAGTAAGCCTTTTTAGTTATTTGCAAGTTAATTAATATTTTCAAGATAATATTGTATAGAGGTAATTTTTCCTCGAAATATAATCGTAGCTATGGAATTTATAAAATTCATAGACCATAGAATTGAAGTAAATATTCAAAAATGGAATATTTTCTAAAAGCATAGAATTAAAAACTATATTATGATGGATACTAATTGTATCTAATATAGGTGATAAAATTTAATAGATTTGTTGACAATTTTTTATTGAAGTAGTGACATTGAAGAAACAATTTTCACTTATTGTTTTTGGCAATTGTAAAATTGAGTAACAAGAAGAATTGAAGAAATTAATCTTGAGTCATTATTTTAAATAAATATAAATGTTCAAGCTAATGGTAGATGTGGATAAAAATAATACTTCTCTAAAGAGCCTAAAATCTTTAAAAAGGCATTGAAGAAAGAAAAGTAATGTATTTAAAAAATATCAAAATAGAAGTTGGTCACATTATTCAAACAAAAGAAGATTTGGATTTAACCCCTATAGTCCCAACGCCATTTTTTTGTCCAAAACCACTCAAAATTGTCACTTTTGCTACATTCACCTACAACATCAATTTTTTTTAAGAATCTAACCATAGGATCTTGTTCTACACTTGTCTTAGATCATGTGGTAAAAAATTGGTGATTTTTGACCATACAAATTGAAAGATATTGGCATTCAAAGTGAAAGAAAATGTTTTTTTTCAAGAAGTTGCTTTCATTGCTTGCAAAATAAGAAGTTCCATAACTTTCACATCACTAATCCAAATGGAATGAATCAAAGCTTTCCATTTAGACAAAAATATAATCTACAAGGAAATTTTTTTTTTTTTTTTTTCAATTTTTTGTGGATTTTTTTTGCTGCCCAATCTCCCCCATTTTAAGGTTATTGTCTCATAAATTTTGCTTTTGAGCATCGATTGAAATAAAAATTATATTTCCAGAAAGCTAATAAGATTTTATATCTTATGAAAAAGTTTCAAAAATTTTCAGTAAAAATTGAGATCACAAGAGCCTACCCGAAATCCATTTTGTCCCCTGTAGGAACAATGGGACTTTAGGAGTTAAGAAAATGGATTTGGATTTAACAAAAAGACCTCTTTTCTATTCTATTATCTTGAAGAAAATTTATGGAAGGAAACAAATGTATACAGAGAACTATCTATAATGAAAAAGTCATTTAAGAATCAATAATAATGGTTTGAAAATAATTTTAAACAAACACAAATTTCATAAATAGAAAACAATGGGATAAAATGAACAATATTGAAAAAAAAAAGTTTGCTTATGGCCATAGGAGAGTGGAAGTTAGAGACT
The DNA here is from genome assembly GCA_950106755.1 of Climacium dendroides. NCBI lineage: Eukaryota > Viridiplantae > Streptophyta > Bryopsida > Hypnales > Climaciaceae > Climacium > Climacium dendroides. Next base: position 33,675,733 of record OX467083.1, on the reverse strand, counting down.
TTAAGAATTTTTGTTAAAGTATAGAATAAGATAACAAGCATTGCAAGTTACAATCTATAAATTTTTGGAATAAACTTTTTTTAAAATATAATGTTCTTTTTGCATATTTTGTCAAAAACTTCAAATATTAGTCCATTAATTAGGTATACATATATTACCTAATTATATTTAAATTTATGTATAAATAAAACAAAAGTTAAAATTTTACTTTAGAAATTTACTATTATAGTTTGTTTGAAAAATCCAAAGTTTAAAAAATTGAAATGTCTCAATTGATCCCAATTTGATCAAACTATGACAAAAATTTCATAATGAATAAGGTGAACTTTAGAATTCATTCTCAAATTCTTATAATCAATACCACTTGAGAATTTTTGGACTAGTCAAGTTTAAATTTATAGCATAAAAACATATTTTAAATTTGAAGTCTTCAAAAGTGTTAATATTGAAATTTAACAAGGCCTTTGTTGCTCTCCATATTCCATGTATGACCAATTGAAGTTTTAGAATTTTTTTAAGTTATAATTTCAATATTTTAAATTCTTGAATGCTTTTAGTATATAAATTATGTATTTTGAAATTAATATTTTGGTAATTTTAAATTTCATAAATATTTTATAAAAAATTTATAGAATTTAATTTATTAATCTACAAAAGATTCTAAAATATAATATTTTATCAAAATTTAGATTTATTTCTTAATGCTTTTTGCCATTTCAAGATCTTACAAATTACAATATAGTTTTTTTTAATGAATTTTTAAAAATTTTAAAATAAATAATATACTCTACACAAAACCCTTGATGTGAAGATTATTGTGATTATTGTGAGTTTTTTTAGATTTGTAGATCTTATAATAGAATTTTTTAGAATTTTTTAGAATGTTTGTGAGTATACATTAAATTTTTATTTTTTTTAATGGGTGGAGCTTTAAGCACTATAATCCATTGTAGATGAAAAGACAAATAAAGGATGACTTGTATAAAAACAATCATCTAATATATAAAATAACACACAAATTAGTCATGTAGTTTCAAAATTGCATAGCTTTTGTCAAGTGGCCTCATTAGTGAACAACATCAAAATTCTATAGTTTTTGTGCAACTCTTCACTAGTGTATCCTATATATTTCAATATAGAAATACATAAAATATATATGCATATTCCATATCTTTTAAGAGACTGTTTGTTTTGAAGCCCCAAACAATTACAAATTGCTAGTATCCAAAACAAAGTTAAAATCTTCATCTATATTTATTTTTAATCAAATTAAGCCATTGGAATCCTTTAGTTAATTTGTTAAAGTACATCCTTTTCAAATTTAATAGTGAAATCCTCACAAATTGCAAGATTAATGTGCTTTAACTTCAAGAAGTAGTCTTTTAGCTATTTCCAAAAGTGAAGTTTTGTCTTTGAACATTTAAAGAAAAAAAACCCTGCACGTCACATGTTTGCATTAAACAATAAATATCCTATATTTTTGTTTTCTTTCAAAAAAATTTAATTTAATTTGAAAAACAATTTCATATATTTTTTAAACCTTCATTGATTGCAAAATAAAACTCTTGATAACTTTCATATCATTATTTGGATTTGAATGGTTCAAATATTTTTGTATAGGTATCATTGTAAACAATCAAATGAAATTAGTTGATCTAAATTTATAATATATTTTAGTTTTTCTATTTGACATTTATCTTGAAAAAAATTTATAACTTTTGCAATATTTATTGAAATGAATTAAACTTCACATGTAGATTAAAATGTAATGTTTTCTTTAGGGATTATTACAAACTTATTACAACCCTCCTCTAACTAAACCAATTTTGACTAGTTTTAATCTAAAGGTTATCACATGAATGATTTAAAATAAAAATAAAAATTGATGTTTTTTTTAATATATTCATGAAAAAGCTTTATTGCTTTCTATAGTACTAGTGATGGTCTATTAAAAATTTGTAAAGCTAGAATTTCAATATTTCAACTTTTATTATATATATTCATTATTGACTATAATTTAAATTGGCTTTTCCCAAAAAATTCTAGAATTATATATTTTATCATGATTTGAACTTTGGGCCAACCGGCCAAGTACCAAGGGCTCTAGTTTTTCTATGACACAATTTTTCCCTTAGTTTATTATATTCATCTCAAATATTCATCACTAATATTCATCATTGACTATAATTTACATCTATGATATAATTCTCAGATTTCTTGAGCATATTGTCTACTTAATATAAATTCTCTTTGTTTTTCATCCAAATTTTATGAAAATTTCAAATCATGAATAAAATTTATGAATTATTGTATGATACATAGACAACTTGTAATTTCATCTTAGGAGAGTAAAACAAAAGGAATTCATTAATGTATTGAAGTAAAATGGAGCCACTTGTATGAAAGAACTTGATTTTTGCTCAACGTTTTTTTATTTAGAATAGTAGAACCTTGTGTGTCCTCCCAATAGTGGAGAATACTTTAAGGGAGTTAGGTGCATAGGTTGAAATCCTTTGATAAGCATGATGTATTGTCCAAATAGAGAATTTCATTAAAATGGCAATAATTAGCATGCCATTTACGCAAGTCGAGGGCACATACGACAACACTTCTTGGCATGTCAACCTCATAGATGTGCCAATTCTATCCCCAATAAGTCCAAATTGTGACACAACTCCCATGTTTCTTCACCCTCATGCCATCTTTATATGAATTTCTTTTATTTTGCGGTCCCCTTTTGTGCCATTTTAATGAAATTTCCAAAAACTTTGATTTGTTTGCAAGGTCATTGATTTTGACCTTACATGGTTAACTCCTTAATTAAGGACATTTCAGTTGTTCAAAGTCATTTGGAAATTTGGATTAATAGGTTCCTACAAAGTCAAATTTAAAAAATCTTTCTTGAAATTTTGACACAAGTTGTGGTACCACTCTATAGATTATATGATTTTTTTCCTATTAGGTGTTAGGATCAAATGTTATACTACCTAAAACTTTTTGGGCTAGGTGGGCAACCTCTAACAGTATAGAAAAATTCTTCTTCTATCTTTGAAATTTATAGAAATGTAATTAACATAGTTAGTATAGGATGCTATTATAAAATAAATTGCAAGTGTAATGCAAAAATCTCACTTTAGGAGAAGTTAGAGTTTGTTGAAATTGTTGGGCAAAGTTGGAAAAAAATGTCCTACCTTCGAACACTATAATCTTTCAACCTACATGGTCAAATCTTCTAAAATTTTTTTTACTCATTTCCATAGCACCGGTAGTCTATTATAAATTTGTATGGTTGAATTAAAAAAAAAATCATGTTTTTCTCATTGCCCCCCAAGTAATAGTTTTTGACAATTTATGTCCAAAATGTGCCCTAGTCCTTTACAAGTTAATCCTAGAATGACAAATGGGTCACTGTGGTTTTCTAAAACTGTTTATTGCCTACAATTGCAAGTGTGAACTTTGGTAATCATTTCAGATTCAAAAGGAGTGAGTATGTTCCCATATGCTACATTTGAAAGCCCATGTTTGACATTGTCACTGCATGCAAAGTTCTTCATTTGGACAATGCAAATCCATAGCCACACATAAGGAGAGCAACCCATTTCTAACCACTTAAATAGATACACATATTTGCAATGCTATTTTCTTCAATGGGGAAATTTTCCCGTGTGTAGAAATAGAGTTCAAAAGGTTTCCATAATTTTTTAGATTTCAATTCACAAAACATAATTACTATGGAATTTTTAATTGGGCATTAGGTTCGACCCATATTAGTCATCTATTTCCAATTTCCTTCCTATTTCCAACCAAGTGTTGGTTGCAAAATCCACCCAAGGTTGGTTGTAATATTGAGAGTCTTGTAGTCAATCATAATGTGCCACAACTACATCGGGAATTATGCCATAATTTATGGCTACTCATCTCTTCTTGCACAAAAAGAAAAGCCTACATTGCTAAAATGGGGAGATTGATCAAGAATGGATTGCCTCCCGTAGATTCTTACTACTTCTTTTTTGAATCTCTATTTTTTAGAAAAAACAAAGCACTTCAATTGGGTGATATTCAATTCTCAAGTATTTGACGTTACATTTACTCTATGTACAAAAATCTATAGATGGATATATACATTATTCTAACCTCAAAGACAATTTGAATTCATTCATTAAACACTAAGTGTCCACTGTGGCAATATACAATTAACCCTAGCCTTGAAAGATGCTAAGGCCAAAAAGTGCTTAATAGATGACTTCATTGTTTGTTGTAATAATAAGAAATGCACCTATTGGTTCAATAATTGGAACAATTTTAGTGACTACCTTGGTCATGGGGATTCGAGCCAAATAATAGGTTTAATCTATAAGTGACATTGGGGACTAAAAATGTATGATAGATGGCTTTGGAGAGTTTTGTAGCTCATAAAATTCTACATTCTCATCCAATATTTTGTTTGTCTTACAGTTGGAGCATTTAAGATTGTTGGCAAGGATTTTTTTTGCACATAAAGTGTAGCTATATATATTTGCTCATGGGAAGATTCAATAATGGTGGCAAACGGCATTTTAATCCTTAATAGTGGGTGATTGCAAGAAACACCTGTCGATTTTGTTGCGTTTTCACAGTACTCATGGTTTTTCTTCTGTAGTACTTTAAAAATAGAAAACTAATTTTTTTAAAATTAAAAAAATATGAATTATGTATATACTTCTAAAATGAAGGTTTGCAGGGAAGGAAATATGTAGGAAAATTCTCTAACTAGGAGAACTTGAAAAGTACCAAATCTCAAGAAAATAGGGCTTTTGATGTGAAAATTAGTTAAAAATAGTAAAAACAAGTAAATACAAAAAATAAAAAGTGTCCATTTTTAAGAACTTTATGAAGATGGTCATTCACCAAAAAACTTACAAAAATAATATTTTATATGTTTCAAAATGCAAGCAGAAGGAAGCTCTCTTCATAGACTTCTACACCACACAAAATTAATTATTTTTAAAAACCCTTCGGTGAAAAGTTGTATTTATATGTAAGTAAGAACTCCATATAATTCTCTTGATGTAGGGTATATGAAAAAGGTACTCAAAAGTACTAAAAACCTCCAAATTGGCAAGTGTGACATTTATTTCGGGCCTATTTTTGGATAGTAAATTATTTTTGAAAATTACCAAAAAAATCAAGGAAGTTGTAGGATAGTCATGAGTACCTTCCTTTTAAATCTTAAGTCATTCGAAGTTAAAACACAAAAGTTATGGTCAAAAAACAACTCAACCCGCAACGTGTGACAGAAAATAGTACAAGTGTTTCTTGCAATCACCCTAGTCCTTGAGAGGAAGGTGGATGTAGATTTTGAGTGTTTAGTGGAGAAAATAAATTATGGCATGAGAAGAATTTAGACATTAAATCTTCAATTAAGCAAGTTTGTTTTTTCTTTCCATCCTACATGAACTCATTGACAACCTTGTACAGTAATCTTGAAGCACCAAGTGACCACACTAGTCACATCATTGAAGGATAAACAAAATTTATTTTTCACAACATACTTTGATGTACTTTAACTTTTTCCTATAGCTTTGGTAGTGAATTCTTGAAAACATTCATGATTCACCTAGTGCATGCAAACTCTCTTAGGAGTTAAGCATTGTGATAAGTTCAGTTGTAGAAATTCAGTTATCAAATTTGTTTATAAAGGCAAATTAATTTTTTTTTTAATTTTTTATTAGTGGCATGATAAGATTGGGATATTTGGATTTTACAAATTCCACAATATTGCAACTACACGGACATAGATTTTCTCCCATTTATTAGAACCAAGGTAACCATCCTGTCCTTTTAGGATTAAAATATGCCTTCTTGAATGTCCTCGTACAGGATTCCCTCAGGGTAGGAAGTCCACAAAGTTATCATTTACCAATTGATTTGCAATTTACGGGGGTTTGACTTCATGAAATATTTTTCAATAAATATTTTTTGAGATACAACTAGAATTGGCATCTAATTCAAGTTCTCTCATATTTTTCAAACCTTTATGGAATTTGGTATGAATAGAAGTTGAAATCATGCAAGGCTCTCAAAGCCTCCATTCCCAGATTTGTTTGCTGTTGGTACATTGGCAAGTGCAATTGATACAGTGATGCAATATGTACCTGTGTGTTAGAGAGTGCCCCTGGCCTTATGTATTTAGGGTTTTCAGGGCAGGATCCTTTCTGAGAATTCATGCCGAATTAGACGGAAGCTTCAAATTTGGTTCAATCAAGGCTAGGCAAGGTTTTTGAGTGGTAGGACAATGCTTGTGTTGTTACAGTCGATATGTAATTAACAGGGATTCAAGATTTCTTAACCCTTAGTTTAACCATTCGCAGCTTTTGCTTTAGGGGATCCCGAAATTGCCCGAAATTGCTTAAGCAGATTCTTCTTCTCAAGTAGGTGATTGTTTCTTACACGCAATTCAGAAGTTTTCTGTTTAAGGGTCTAGTATCATATTTTAGCCTGAAAGCTTTAATCTTCTGTCGTGATTCGTATTTCTAATATCCGAAAGCTTGATCATATTTCCTCCTTTGCCTAGTTCATGCAATAGAGGATCTGGAGAAGGAAAACCCAGGTTTCTTCAATTCCTTCAGGCCCATGCTTTGCCTCTTGCCATGCACTTCTAGAGCCTGTCCACACTCAGATGATCATGTTTTTGCTTTTGTTCACAGTACCCTAAACCAGTCTTTGTTAACCTTCATATGTCGCAACTCTCGTATCTCATTATTGCTGTGCAATGTTTTGGCAGTTGTGTAGGTGTTCACCAAGGCAAGTATTCAAATGCTGAACGAGAATCGAGTGAAGGATGGCGAATTACTAGTCAGTGCATTCCCCAATTCTTTTCAGCATACTTCTGTTTTCGAGAACACATATGTTAGTTACTATGCTTGCTTTGTCATCATACCTCAAACTGATTCTCATGTGAATCCACATTCCTACTTCAGTTCTGTAGCTGCAATGGATGCAACGGGTGTCTAAATCTCAGCGACGAGTTTTTATACCCACCCAACGCATACTTCGATGCTGGCAGCAAAGGCACACTGTCATTTGCTGCGGTTGATAAGACCGAGTTTTGCCAGAAAGAGCAGATCGGTGCAATGCTTCCCATTCTTTGAGACGCTAGACTACTGGGGCATTCAAAGACGACGCACCAAGCTGATGTGCGCTGCATGTGGGAAACGGTTGAGCTACATCTATTACGACAGGTTGACGCTGGATTTGGGCAAGGTGGGTTTGGGCACTCGCAAATGATTCCTCGTCTTCCTCGTTATCGTTTGAAGCGACAAGCTCTTCTTATTTCTGGTTCCTATGAGAAAGGCATCTGAGTGGAGGTGTAGAGAAACTCTGGCTAATAGATTTCTTATTTACTAGATTGGATCACGAAAAAGCATCTGAACTGTTGTAGACCAGCTAAGGGAGAGGAGTTCACAACCCGTGACTATGAGCGCTAAGGTAACTACCTGAATCCCTGCAGAACTTTCACATCCATGGAATCACTTGACAATTTTAACGCACTTGAGAATGTATCATTTGATACTGTATTAAAGTATACAGTATACAGTATATTGATACAAAATTATGAGGGTTCATTGTTGTTTGGTAGATGACCTATATCCAACTCATGATTGTTTGTTCTTTCTCACAATCAATATGTCATCCTTTCCCCGATTATTGCCCATGAGATTTCGGTTGCTTAAATTGAGAAGCTCATTCTCAGGTTCGTCTTCCTTCTGCTGATAGTTTTGCCTCATACAGTATATCAATCATGTATGTTTAGAAGTTATTCATAGGAACCTATATGAATTAACCTCCTGTGAATTATATGAATAACTTCAGATTTGTGAAATTGTAAGTTCATGTACCCGTATCAGGCATACTTCACAACATTTGCTCAAGACCAAGGTCTGTCTGGTTGTGGGAATCCTTGTTATGAGCACCGTAATGTCATGCGCGGGATTTTTACTATTGCTGGAATCGGTTGGGCAGCTGGGTGACGCGTTCATACACCCAGTGATTCGTCCAAAGGTAACGATGAAATCTCCCACTACTCGGCACAGACAACAATGTGACTTAAATTTAGTGAAGTCGGATCCTGTCTAAAATGATGAGCATCCGCCCTCTGACAATCACCATCTAAAAATCAACAAATTCAATTCACAGAATTTGCACATATGCATATGTAGCAACTACACAAATTATACACTGTCTATACCTCAAACAAATATTACATAGCAAATTGAAATATAAATACATTCAATGAACTACAAAATTAATATCTTTGTCTCTTAATTTACGCCAACCTAGCAATATGTAGTACAGAGTCTCCCTTGTAACTGCGATTATATGAGGGAGACTCTGTTATGCGGTATGTAGTCTTGGTGTCACTCATGTATGTTCTTAGCAACTATATTAGTGGAATCCTAGATGAAAAGACTTGTAAATTTATGCCAACCTCCAAAAGAGGTTAAAATTCTCTCTCTCTGCATCCGCCCTCAGAGATTGAACAATGTCAATGGATTCAACCCCTAAGCTTAGTACCCTTTTGCGGAAACGCGGTAAGCCATGTCTGCACAGCAGTGAGAAACAACAACAGGATCCCCGCCAGCACATTCACCAGCCTCCACGGTCTCGCAAAGAACAGCACCCAGCACTCATGCCGCCATTGCTTGAACGCTGAGTTCCGATGTTCATGAATGCGACCGTAGCATTCCTTCCATGGGCTCGAAGGAAACGGCGTGAACAATCCCCGCAAACTTCGATCCCACATCCCCACAAGGATGTCGTTCCCCATGTGGTTGTTGATCACTCCTTGCTCGACCAAAAGTTGCACGTCCGCCACATTGATGCACAGAGAGGCCATACACTGGAGATAGCATCTGAAATCCCCACACAAGCCCCCGGAAGTTTGTTGCTCATGAAGTGCCAGGTTCTGGAACGCCGACTCACTGTAATCGTACAGCTCCACGATGGGCAACTGCAACTTTGCACTTCTCGAGTATCCTGTGCCAGTGAGTTTGATGTCGCTCACAGTCGAGACAGTGCCTACAGCGCGAATTCCAACTGCTTCCAAGTGAGAGGCAGAGGGGATGCTTTCCAGAGGAGGATTCGATTGCACGCCGGGGTCCACCTTGAAAGGAAGGGAATGGCCGCAGAGGACTCTGTAGATGCAATCCAGAAGATGCTGGCAATTGATAAGCGATTTCTCCAGGGGGACGACAGGGTAGGTCTTGAGTAAGTGTTTGTGAAGCCTGGCTTTGCTATTGTGAGAGCGTGGAAGGACATTTTTGGTGTTCTCTGGGTACGTGAAAGGGTTGAGGGCAAGAACGGCTTCATTCAGCACCTTCTCCAACTCATCCTCGACGTGTTCCTCGAGTTGGAAAGCGGGGTCATTTTGAATTTTCACTTGTGTTTCTTCGTCATTCTCGTACAGTTGCTTGATGACAGATTGGAGAAGATACATGGGCACTTGATTTTCTATGAGATAGAAATCCATCTTCACGATCACTGCTAGGATTTCATTCAACCGTTCGACCAAGGCTTGAAACTCTTTCCAGAAGAATTCCCGGCCATTGACGTACTTGAACAGCACAACTAGGAAAAGCGCGTCCAACGCCAAGAGGTTCTGCACTTCCTCGTCGGTGAATCTGGTAGAGCTTGTTGAATATGCGCACCTCGCTTTATTCACATCGCTAACGACGTCACGCGCGAAATGGTCCCAGGAACTTTGCGTGGTGGCGAGCTTCGAGTGCACAACGCAAGCTAGTTCAAATTTGAAGACTTCGGTCGGAGATTTCTGCAAGTTGCGACGGTGGAGGCCGAGCTCCAAACCCTTCCTATGAAAACTTGCCGGGGCTTGCGCTCGCAAGGGTTCTGGGACCTCGAAGACGGACCATTCTGGCCTATCCACCACTCGAGCCACTTCGAGATGGTTTCCATCTTGGAGCAGCTGAACCATCTCTAATATACTTTCCGCCATGGAGGGCTGACGCTTAACGCGAATTTCTGAGTCCCCAAGAACCTCCGCCTTCCCGCTACTTAGCAGCAAAAACTCTAACAAACTGCCTTCCCGCTACCACGAATCTGCCTTCAAATGATACGCCAAGTCACTTTTCTGAAAAATCCTAGCAGAAGGTGAAGTATACGAGAGGGAATTCGGAAGGACTCACTTTTCAGCGCTCTCAACAATGATCCTTACGAGCTCTTTGTTTCTGAGTGAGAATCTGGTATAGAATCACAGCCAACAAACTTCGTCTCTCCACATGGCTCATTGACAATATTCCTCTTTGGTCCTCAAACAGCCAAGAGTTTGATCACTCACAACAGTACTTGACCTCCACCGGTTCCTTCTCTCCCAAGTTGTGATACTTCATCTCCTTGAAGCGCCGCGTTTACACTAGTGGCGGTGATTAAATTTTCCCCCGACGTAACTAGCCTTCGCTTCACCCGCGAGATCTCGAGAATAGCGTCCTCGTGTGTATATTAGTGACCTCGACAGTCAACAATTTCGATCAAACAATCAATGATAAGTTGGAACCGAGACGACGGCAAAAGCAATTGAAGTATTACAGCAATGGAAAAGAACGAGGAGAAGTCCTTGAGAAGGAACCGACTCTATACATGCCTTGAATGATCCTTGAGAGCTTTGTGTCTCTACGTTTGGATCCGGAGGACAATCGCAGTCAATGAGCCTCGTCTCTTTACATCGCTCGTCGACAATATTCCTTGCCTCCTTGCCTCTACGACTATTTACCCCGACTACCGGATCTACGGTCATCTATAGTCATTGGTGAACCAGTTGGTTGACCTGGGTCACCGCCTAAGGCTGCCATGTTGTGGATACTCAACCTACTTGGCGCTATAGGACTTATTCAACTACCTCCGGCGTGCCATAGCTAGCTACACAGATCTTGGGTGGAGTGACCTGGCGGTCCACAGATGATTAAGGTCGAACTATATTTGTAGAGACGAAGTTTGTGCCGTATATCGAAGGAAGCTATCTAGTGCGAAACTAGAATTCCAAGCATAACGATAGCCAAGTAAGGTTTGAAACAAGAGGGCAGCGAGAGGACTCAGGTGGAGAGCCAGCTGATTCCCTACGTGAAATCAAATAGCTGGAAAGCACCAGAGCTGACAACGAAGTTCCGACATATGCACTGATGCGCCGCACCGACCTTGTGAGCTTGGTCGCCGGTGAGGATGCCGTCCTGTACGTCACAACAGATCAACAATCGTTCAGGTCGAGTTACTAGGAATCTCGGTGTGCACAGCAGTAAAGCCAAGTCCTTGCAGGTCGAGTTACTTGGGGAAGGGACTCAGCTGTGGATCATCAAATCTAAACAAAGGACGACGTGTTGCATCGGGGCACTTTGCTACGGTAGGAAGAGGCTCTCAGTTTCGGAAGTAAGCTAGAGCGGCTGTGTGAGCATCCGAGACATCAAGCATATGGACATATAGACGGGCGAGCAAGGGAACAGCTGGGAAAGTGAGGAGAAGATTGAATTGTCGTATTGCGTCGCCATGATTGCTTTGGAATCTCTCCCTAGTCCCTATGGATTGAGATGAGGACTGATAGTCACCGACAGTCACCGTCTGTTTGCCCACCACCGTCCAATGTTTTTCTTTTTTTCTTTTCTTTTGACACAAATGAAACTGTCTGTACCAATTTGTCTGCAAGAACTGTCTGTACCGATTTGTCTGCAAGAACCGTCTCTACCGATTTTTTTAATTTATTTTAAAATAAATTTTTTTTTTTACACGAATGATACTGTCAAACTGTCTGTACCAATTTGTGTTGCCACTAAACTAGGTTGCACGAGCGAGGTCAATGAAAGCCTATGCACTTTGTACCTTGATAAAGTGGGCACCTTTCTCAAGCGATTTGACAACAATTGGCTTCGAATGAATTTCTTCAACAAGAGATTCAACCTTTAGATGACTTAGAAACTTAGTTATTTGAAGATGGGGGTATTTTCTTAGGTTGCTTTGAACCTTTGTTGGATTGAAGTGGGTGGCTTGGCCTTCACCCTTTTGGTTTGGGCTTGGTTGTTTGCTTCTCTTGAACTAATTGTTAGTTCTAACTCTTCCTCTCTTGCCGTAGTTTAAAAAAATTGAAGTTGCTTTAGTTTTAAGATTAGATTGTTGAAAATGAAAAAAAGGTCCACTAGAGACTTTGTCCTCTAGTATTGTGTTCTATTTCCTTTTATCAATGGAAATTGTCCATGTGTTTCAAGGAAAAAATAAAGGGGGGGAGACATTATAGTGTTAGATTGTGCTAGAAAAAATGATTTGGCTAAAAATTGGTAACAAAACTTGAAGTTTTTTGCCAAAAAACTTCAAATTAAATAAAAAAAAAACTTGGATGAATTTGCAAGATTGTGGGTGAAAATAGAGTTACATACATGTAAAACAAGTAGAACCTCTCTTAATGCATACTCTATTTGTCCATAATTGTCAATTGTGGAATTTGTAAGTGGATCCAATTTGAAGCACATTCTTTGAAAAGTAATGTTGGAAGTTGACATTTGTTAGGTGGCCATTCATTACACCTCTCTAAATGCACAAACTTTTTTTAGTACATAGTCCCAATACCATGCACTAAGAGAGGTTCTACTTGTATGTGCTAATGTGATATTTTCTATCCAATATGTGAATGGATATTGAAATTTGGAGCACCACTATAACATTTTATATTATCACTTTGGCACTTCATAAAAAATGAAAAAAAAAACCTGGTAGAATCTACCTCAACAATACTCTTTTAGAGACTAGACTAGAAATCAATGCAGGTAGCTCCCCATTGAATGCTCTACTCCCTTCCCAATCCAAGAACGGACACTATACATGCCTTAAATGATCTGGAATGCTACAGACACTATTTTATGGCATTTGGATGACAATCCAATGTGTTGAAAAGAGTTTGAAAGCATTTTTTAATCTATATTTTCTTCTTGACCTTTCTTTTGGGTTTATGAAGAATATTCAATTGAATTTGTAATTTGGCTAGTGTTTGTCTTTACGTAAATGAGAAGTTAGTAAAAAAATGAATCACAAAATATGCTATTTTAGTGTATTTTGGAAAATTGTTGCTCCATGCTCTAAATCTGGAATTTCTCCACAAAAATGAAATTTCTTGATTTTGAGCTCAACTATTAAAATGAAGGTCATATACTCTAGTTTTGTACTCCAATTTGACATTCAAAAAAACTTCCTAATATTGAATATTTTATTGCAATTAAAACTTTGTATGTATTTTCAAATTTTCATTGTTTATTGAATTCTAATTTTAGAATGATATAGAAACTGAGTTCAAACTATAATGTTCTTCATTTTAATATATACACATGGTGAAATTTTCAGAGTTTATGAAATAATTTTTTATTTGGTGTGATTTTTCTTCACTTTTTCTTCAAAATTCTTAAAAAAATCAATTTTCTACAAAAAAAAATCTAAATTTTTTGTTAAGTAAAGAAGACATGTAATTTTGTCTCTAAAAAATAAATATAAATTTTTTCATACATATCCAATTTCACAATGGCAGCAAATTGAGCCATGAACAAGGAGGCTTGAAATCAATGGTCATAGGTCTGTTCTTTAACTTTAAGGGTTAAGTTTATTTGGATGATGAGGAGCTGTGTAGATAGACTAGTTGGATTTGTTTTTAAATTTTTTGTGTGGATATTTTTGTGTTTATTGAGAGTAATTGGTATGCTTTTTATAATATTTGTGTTCCAATTTGTTGTTTTTGTATATATTTTTACCAAGTTGAAGTGACTTTTTGAATAAATTTTTGAAATTGTTAAATTCAATTAGGAGTGGTTGGGTTGCAATTCAGTCCAAGTAGGTGAGTTTGGTTAGGTAATTAGTAAGTCAAGTAGGTTGGTTGTAAGGGCCAGTAGTTTAGCCAAGTAGGAGTTCAGTGAGTCTTGTGATTCCAAGTAGTGCATGTCCAAGTTGGTAGTTGAGCAACTGTTGGGAGAGTATATAGTCATCCTTTCCGATTGGAAATGAACCCACTTGGAGAAAGCCAGTGTGGGTCCCGGCCAGGGAAAGCCGTGTAGTTTTTTTTGTCTTTGTGTGTGTGTGTTCGAGTGGGATAAATTGGTATGTATGGAGTGTCTTGTGTCCTAGTTAGAGATATGTTGATTGAAGATCAATTAGAAATGGGATAAGTTCGAGTTAACATTGAACATTTGTATAAGGGTGATTTTAATTACCAATTAGGATTTAATAGAAAAAATATTTTGAATCAATTGGTGTACTGGCTATAAGAGCATGAATGAGTTCAATTAGAGATATGTTGTAATTGTTATGTGTGTTTCTAGTTTGGGTGTTCAATGCATTGATGTGTATACATTTGAATCAAGTTGTTAGTGTATAATGTCGTTGTAGTTTGAGTGGCTACTAATTTTTCAAATTGGGTCATGGTTTTCTATTTTTGGATTGTATTTCCTATTTTAAAAATTGGTCCATTTAGCATAAATTTCTACTTGACCGTCTCCCTTGGAACGAACTTATTATACTAATAGGATAGTTTCCGAATAGGTCATTATCCTCCTTCAACAAGCTGCTCGTTTCCCAACCTTGCCCCTGAAAGCAGCTTGTTGGGGTAGTTTAGACATGCCCCTATTGTAGGCCAGTTACGGATGCGGATAATACCATCGGGCCATTGCAAATGTATAATTAGAAGTTGAAGTTCATATAAGTGGAACCATATTCAAAAATATTTTGCATGGGGACAAAAAAACTCAATTTAGACACTGAATAATTAAATAAAAGACTTCAAAGTTTAAAATATATATATAGTAGTATTGGCAAATCATAGTTACCAATGCACTTTGTACTCTAAATTGATGTAATTTGAAGTGAAATATGCATTGGTAATTGTGATTTGCTAGTTCCTCAATAATATTTGTCTTTCAGTTAACTTTGAAGTCGTTTATTTTAATTTTTCAATGTCTAATTTTTTTGTACCTATGCAAAGTACTTTTGAATGTACTTCTAAGGAAAAAAAATTCAAGTTCCAATTATTATCCAACCAAAAGTTAGAAGTTCATTTGGAGGGACTTATTCTAGTGTACAGTAGGGGGACAAAAAGTTTGGCGTTTTTGCCTTCCAACACAAGGAAAAATCAAATCTGCAATCTTTAAAAATGCACAAAAGGCACAAAAATTGTCCCCTACCTACCAAATTTGGAAGTTAGGTTCTTTTATAAGCTGATTACATGTTTGCAAAGTTTCATGGCCTAATCATTTACCAAAATGATTTTATAGCTAATTTACCAACTAGTACCCTTTTTCGTACCTTTAGTCACTAATATTAGCGTGTATTCCATACAATGAGGAGAAAAAAGAAGTTAAACACCAATTAGTAAACTTCATTTACATAATAATACTACCTTTGACTTGGTTGACATCGTGAAGCATCAACAATTGCTTGAATGACAATTTAGAAAACACTGAAAATGTTGTCAATTGCGAAAATAATGCTTGACATTTAAAAGTCTTTCAAAGACACATAAATTGGTTTCTAATCCTATAAATAGGAGTACATGTTCATCTATAAGATAATTATGTAAGCATAAATTTGAGTACCCTAAAAATAGGTTAAATAGGATTTATTGCAAATTTACCAACGTGTATGCCCTCCTCGAGCCTCAATTACAGATTGTAATCTAGCTGGCATTGAATGACATAAAGTAAGAAGTTGACTACTACTAACTAATGTCCACTCTCTTTGTAAAGTTGCCTTCAACTCATCTAAGGACTTGGGGCTTGACTGACCATGTTGGACTGCATTTTTTAAAATCTTCCAGACATGCTCTATTGGATTGAGATCACGACTATTTGCTGGCCATTCGAGCTTCTCTATAAGGCATAATTTTCTCCATTCTTCAGGGGCTTTACTTCGATGCACTGGAGCTCCATCTTCCATAAGTATAGCACGTGAGACTTGGCCCATAAATTGAAGCAAATGGCCATCATAGACCAATTCTACAAAATCAATAGCTTTGCGACGATCTTTAGGCATAAACACAAGCTCTGATTTTTTGTCTCTTCCAAACCCTCCCCAAATCATGAGAGATGTCCTCCCACTCTTGAAAGTGGGAACTACACAATTTGATGAATATCGCTCATATGCCGTTCGCCAAACATGAATTTGCCTTGAATCTTTGCCAATTTCAAAAGTAGATTCATCTGTCCAACAAACACGCTCCCATTCTTTGGCACTCCATCCACAATATTTTCTCGCAAAATGTAGCCGCTGTGACATATGAAGAGGTGTCAAGAAAGGCTTCTTGACCGCAATTCTACTAAAAATGTTGTGGTCATGCAAAACACGGCGCACAGTCCTAGTACTCACATCCACAGGACAAGCATTGGTGATATCTTGAAGTGATGATCGACGATGAGTTTTGGAGAATAATAAAATTTGACGAACATCCCTCTCACTAAGTTTCTTGGGTCTTCCGGTGCTTGAATTTGCCTGGTAAGTTTCATGCTCTCTAAATTGCTTGATGATTCTTTGCACTGTCCTACTTGACTCTCCTACAATTCTTGCAATACTAGCACCACTCATTCCCCCCTCACTCATTCCCACTATGCGGGCACGAATTTCATATGAAATTGTCATGATTGTCTTCAAATTGAGCTCCAAATTAATCCTCAAAAAAGAAATTAGAGTGCTAAGAGAGAGAGTACTCAAAGATAGCGCTAACAGAGAGAAAGTATTCAAGTCAACACAGAGATACAATGTTGATTCAACACAGAGACAGTGCTAGAGACAGAGAGAGTGTATCAGCACAGAGATACAATGTTGATTCTACACAGAGACAGAGTACTAGAGATAGAGTGCTAGTTACAGAGAGAGTGTATCAATACAGAGACAATATCAGATCAATACAGAGTCACGTCAACAGAGTCAGATCAACACAGAGACAATGCTCAAAATCACCAGTCACTCAGTTACAGAAGCCAAACAAACCTTCCTCACCCACTAATTTTGATCTTGCAAATCCTCAATATCTTCACCAACTCTCTACTACTCTCTTATCTCACATTTGCAACTCAATTCATGTCAACAATAACAAGTTGTGTGGTCTAAACTACAAAGTTAATGTTGCTTATATAACCAAATTATTGTTATTTTCAAACTTACACATCAAATGTTTTTAGGACAAGTGGAAACCTTCAAATTGACAAGTGGATGATGCTTTTATGTAATATCTATGCTAAACAAAGCATCCATGACAAATTTTAATTTTAGAAGCATGAGGTGTCGAATTCTCTTCAACATTTAGAATGTACCTCCTAAATAAGGTACTAAAAAGGGTACTAGTTGGTAAATTAGCTATAAAATCATTTTGGTAAATGATTAGGCCATGAAACTTTTCAAACATGTAATCAGCTTATAAAAGAACCTAACGTCCAAATTTGGTAGGTAGGGGACAATTTTTGTGCCTTTTGTGCATTTTTAAAGATTGCAGACTTGATTTTTCCTTGTGTTGGAAGGCAAAAACGCCAAACTTTTTGTCCCCCTACTGTACATTGGAGTTGCTCTAAAAGCATCCTAAGTTGGAGTGTAGGAGCCCTGTACCGATATATAGAGACCATCTTAGGGAGTCAGGTACCTAAGATGGTTGATTGAGTTCCAATCCACCCAGACCATTCCAAAAATTGTGTCACCGTTGTATTCACCTACATAACATTCATTAGCCTTCAGAGAGTCTGCCTTTCCCTCTTTGGAGTCCTCATCTACAAATTCCATCCTCCAAAAAAGATTTGCAATTCAAGTTTCAGCTCAGGGGAATTATTGTGACTCTTCCATCTACTTGGGAGTTTTGCCTATCAATGTCAATGAGTGAATAGTACCACACAAACTAAATCATTATTTATTTTTCATTCTTAGAGCATCTGCAATGCATCTAATATCCCACACAATATCAACATTGTATCGGGCCTGGACTTATTTTTAATTAAAAACATGCTCAAATGCAACCGTTATTGAGAACTCCAATTGCATGGCTTTGATATGTAACCACCCGGGATTGGCTAATTTTTGCAACGTGAAGGGTCTATGAGTTGGCTAGTGTAGGAATAATTATCATTGTCAATGCTCTTCAAGCACTGGTAGGTGTGCTAATTAATTCAGCCTTCCCTTCTTTTCATGAATTTTTTTTAATATAGATTCTTTTTTATATAATAGAAAAATATCTATTTGAAGTTTGGATTGCCGACTTTGCATTGGATCAATTTTTCCAAAGAAAAAATTGGCACTTCCATAGCCTCTTGGAATGGCTCGCTATTTGCCATTACAAGGCTTGTATGCCAAGTTATACATTGCAAATGCCTTTAGTGCAATTGAAATGAACTTAAACAAAAGTGATGTCGCCAAGTGGGAAGATGAATTGTGGTTGGCTTGCCATGTCTTGGTTGTTAGTCTATGAAGCCAAATAAATTTATTTTCGAGTGTTAGATTCACACTCAAATATGACTATTAATCACTCTAAGTGGCTTACTATTTATTTTTTGACCTAATTCTCCCTATTCTCAAACTTTGACACCTCATGAGGTGTGGCTTATTGGCTACTGATGGATGTGAAATATTCCACATTATATCATCCAGGGGGGATGAAATGGTGTGGACTATTCTATACAACTATGTTCAAGGAAAGACAATCTTTCTCATTGCTATTGAATGTTATGTAAGTGCAGGAATATTAACATTTGAAGGGAAAATGTTTTCTTTTCCATTGTGTCCTATAATTTAAGATGCCTTTGACCATTGATTATAGTAAGTTTTTTTATTACAAATTTAAAATTTAAAAATATATCATACTCAACATAATGTTAGTCATGTCTCTAGGTAATGGTTTTAAGTAATAAAACTTAATTAGTTGGTTGTTTAGGAACAATGTGGCAAACTTGGGCCATGAGCCTAGAAATCATTAGTTTTTTTGACATCATGGATGAAAACTAGGTTGAAAAGGTCTCAAATTCTGATGACAACTAATGACAAAATTCTGTCAACTAATTGGCCAAATCAAGACATTCCCACTAATAAAGCAATTGACAAATTTTTGTTAATTTGTTGTCAATAAGGGCACAGATATCCTTGTAGTGAATGCTCAAACAGTGATTCTAAAATGAAATTTTAAAAGTTGGTGTTGTTACATATTTATAAATAAAGAAATAAAGTAGTTTTTCTTTGAGTCAAAAATAAAAATAAGACTACAAAAAGTCTCAATATAATGAATATGGCCATAACCATTAATTGAACTCTTCCAAGAAAACTAACGTATTTTTCAAAGTTTGTATGGAGAATCTC
Source organism: Climacium dendroides (assembly GCA_950106755.1). NCBI lineage: Eukaryota > Viridiplantae > Streptophyta > Bryopsida > Hypnales > Climaciaceae > Climacium > Climacium dendroides. The sequence continues at coordinate 33,656,395 of OX467083.1, read as the reverse complement.
TTGAACTAAAATCACATCACTTATACTAGAGATGTAACTATAGGTGCACATTACAAAAAGTGTCCCTATTTTGGGGGGGACAGGTGTAGAAAATTCCATGGCCATTACAATCCTTGCACACTTAGGCACACCTATCTTGTATTCTCCTATAGAAGACAACCTTGTTGATACTCCTTTAAAGTGAAAAGTGAGTGATCGTAGCTTTGTATCAAACTCACAATCTTACATGTGCCCTTCAACAACAAATCCAGCTTGAAGGGTTAGGTTTTCAAAGAATTTTCAAGGACATTCCTCCAATTTTCAACTAAATGCAAACTTCATTGATATCATTTTCTATCTTCACAAAATGCATCTAACAATCTAAGTCTTGGGTTTTGAATCACAATTTGAATTTATATTTTTTGCATTGAAAAGTTTGATAAAAGTTTTGAATAGTGACTTTGAAGTTGTTCATACTTTGAAGAGGTCAGATTGAAAGCTCACCATTGATTGGTCATTTAAATAAGCTATAAAGCAGCCTACTTAAAAAAGATTTTAAAATTTAAGTTTGTACAACCCTCCAAAGACATCAAATGTCGTTTGATCCCTAAAGGTTTTTGGTATTTATAGGTCCAAAACTATTTCAAAGTACTCAAACCCAAAGTAAGGCTAAAATCTTCATCTTCATTAACAAATCTAACCATAGGATCTTTTGGTTAATATATTAGAATACAACCTCCTCAAATTTCAAAATAAGAAACCCTTCTAATTGTGAGATCTTGTCACTTGAATTTCAAAAGCAAGCCTTGTTTTCAACTCTTCCCAAGTGGTTAGATTTCTCCTTAATATGTTGAATAAAAAACTTCAAAGTTTATTTTAGAATAGAGAATCCATAAGGGCCTGCAAATTAAAACTCTTCATAACTTTCATTTTGTTAATCAAAATAGAATGATTCAAAGCTACACACATGGGAAACCAAATTCAAATTTTTATTTCTTAAAAAAGTGATTTTTTAGCTGCCCATTGAGCATTAAAAATTAGATATATATCATACAATAAGGTGTAGAACATACGAGTGGTGAGTTGAAGTAGTGATAATTTTATTAACTACAGGGTTGCATAAAACCTTAAGGTTTGTGAATGTTTGGGTGGTGAGCCTTGGGCTATAAAGCATTGCCCCCCAAATAAAAATGTTTGTATGAAGTATCCAACTTGAACTTGAACTGAAAGCCTCCCTGTGGCTTTGCCCAAGCTCTTTTAGACATGGTACTAGAATTTTTGCTCTAGTGATAATTATCCTACCTAAACTACCTCCCATCCATTGAAAACAACATTATCCAACATAACTTTGTTTGGACAAATTCATATAAATATACTCATCATCCACACATCCATGATATGCCCAAAAAATTTATGTTGCCAAAAAAACACTGTCCAATACTTTAAGGATTAAATAATTAATCATGTAATTGTATGTGCACAATATGAACGACCACCTTAGCCCTAGCCTATTGTCCCTTGAAACTATTTTCCTTCTTAGCCTGTTGCCCCTTGAAACTATTTTCCTCAAGCCTCAAAAGGAGTCTTCAGCTGGCATGGATTGTGAGATCAATCATGATCTTCAATCCAAGTTGTTCATGAAGTATGATATTTTAAGCTAACCCCAGCACTAGCAACTCCAGTGGGATGCATTTACATTTATGATTCAACAAACATTGTGTTGTATAGTACACTACAATACACATTGGACCTGTATTAAGGTCTGTCCCCACCGAGTAGTAGATAGGAACGTTGTGATTAGTTAAAGGGCTGCCTCGAACAAAGAGAAGGACAGTTCATTGAGCAGCAGGCTCGGAACCAGTCCTAAGGACTAGTCCATCACTTTCCATCACTCATTCCTTGTCTCCTACAGCAGATATCTGGCCTCACTATCATGTTTCCCACAAGCTTGTGGCAAATAGTGGGGCTTCAACGCGCCTCGCCAAAGAGTTTGACTGACCTCTTCACTCCATCTTTGATGGTAGTGACAGTCCCTTCTACCCCATCGTCGATGGCACTGACCCCACCTGCCCTCAAATAACCTCACAAGTAATTTGAACCACAGTTCATTCTTTACTCGTGTCAAAAAAATTGAAACAGAAAACCATCTTCCAACTACAATAAAGTTCCCTTTATTTGTGGGTAGAGAGTTGGGAGATAGGCTTTTCAACTTTGAGTGAAAAGTGAAGCTCACTATATACACATGGGGTGGTAGGAGGTAGAACAAACAATGTGGGATAAGTAGAATTAGAGTAAGCTCAACACTCATAGTTAATTCAAAGTTCATTCTATTATGCCTACTTTTGAATTAACTATGAGTGTTGAGCTTATACTTACTTTAATTTTACTTATCCCACATTGTTTGTTCTACCTTTTACCACCCCATGTGTATATAGTGAACTTCTCTTCATCCTTGAAATTCAAAATAAGTTGGGAGTGTTTTTGATACAATGTGAGGTAATGCATTGAAAGTTAAATTTTTATAAATTTAATTTCAAAACCTTCAAACCGTTTTCATTTAATATCCATTAAGCGCCCCGGCTTGGCGCGTCAGCCGTGGGGCAGAGTCCCACTCTCCAAAATCCACACGCCAAGGCTGCACTTGGCGCCCCTACTTGAAGTGCAGTTGTGGCGATGCTCTGAACTACAGTACTGACGTTTTCTACGATGAGCGACCTTACCTGAGCACCAGCTCAGCACCCACGCAGGCTCGGCAAATATGCTAATGTTCCTAATATTGCTGATATCAGCACTTGCACTGGTGGGAACAGACCTTTAGGTCGGTACTTGGCATTATTGTTGTTATGGATTAGATAATTTACATTGAGATTGAATCAGTGGTACTTGTGAAATAGTTTGAAATAAGGTAAAACAGCCCATTGCAGTCACCTAGGAAATGACCCATTGTGGGTTTATTTCACTATGTGAGATGTGGGCCACAATCAGCATGTCTTATATGACAGTAATGAAGTGAATAGTGACCTCATTAGAAACTTCTGACTTATTAGTGTGAAATTCATTGTAAAAATTGACTTTTTAGGCCCTCAATGATAGAAAGTATTTTGACTGTATTCAGTAGTAAGATGAACACTATGCATTCAGATTTTGTTGGTTTTAAGGTAGTCTACAAACTCTTCTGGGCTGAAAACTTCAAAAATTCCTAGCAAATTCATACTTTGTAAAAAAAAATAAAAAATCAATTGCACTTGATGTTTCTCACACTTGTATTAATTTGGAAAAGAATTTGAAAAATTTCAGCAACAAGATGATGTCAAACTTCTCATTCTGACCACAATGGATTGTTTTACCTTATATTGTTTGGTTGAGATAAATGCTAACCAAATGCTTGAAAGATTCTCCACTATCAGAAGGGAAATGAAAAAAACTTAATCTGCAAGTTTTTTCTCAAGTTTTTTCCTACTGCAATTAAGTTTTAGAAAATTAATCGAATGATGTTGCCTTAACCAAAACATTGTTCTAGTTGTCAATGCATTTGCTCATTTTCATGAGCACCTTATCTTCTGTCTTAAACTTCTGTGTATAAATTGAATTGAATGGCCCATTTAGAGAAATAAGCTTAGTTCTAAATATTTTGAAAGTAATATAGAGTTAGGTTGGGTTTTGCAGAAGTAGTCAAGAAACATATACAAACAGATCTGGAGATTGTTCTCATTGTTTGCTTCTTGTTGTCCTAGATCCTTCTTTTGTTTTGAGGTACTTTGAAAGTGCATCATGGTTAGGAATTGTGGAATTTAGGAGTTGAGCATGACAATTGCTAGAGATGGATGCGCAAGTGAATTAGATATTCTTTTGTGTTTGGTTTGATTTTTGGGTTTCAGAGTTTCCTAGTTTTGGGTTTGTTGGTTTTACATTAGAAAAAAAATTGAAACCACAAAGAGGCCTTGAGTTTTCTTACTAATTTTTAAACTAATTGAATGAATATGAACTGAAGGTGGCCACATCCTCATTAGACCCACCACTTGGTATGTGCTCCATTCTTCATGATGGAATCATTATGAGATTTATAAGATCATGGAGATGGATTGGGTAATGATGACAAATTTTTGAATTCATCATGCAATTCATAGCCCAATTAGTGAACTCTTAGTGCTCTTCCTACCTAAATTTATGAGATCTTGGAGATGGATTGGATAATAATGATGAATTTTTGAATTCATCATGGAATTCTTGGCTCAATTAGTGAGTTGAGAAGGCTCTTCCCATCCAAGCTTTGGGGGGTCTTTTACAAAGCAGCCTCTTTGGGGGGTCGATTTTTTCCTAATGTTGTGGTGTCAATTGTTGGGGTTTAATTTTCAAGAGTAGATTACGAGTTGGCTTATTATCAAGGTTTTGAATGCTAAAATTTTGGAGAATTTTGTAATTGAGTGACTTCAAGAAATGAGCAGTTCATGGAGCCATTTTAAGAATCAACCTCACCCCTTTGCTTTAAGTTTCATTTAAAATTATCAAAGGAAATCATAATTCATACCTATTGTTTCCCTTTGTATGTTGTATGTAACATAAAAGATGCATTAGCCAATAAATAAAAAGGCAAAAGTACCTTCCAAATTTTTTAGAAAGTTTCACAACCAATGTCACAATAACACGTGTACCCCTTAAATTATTCATATAAGATTTTCACAGAATGCAACACTTTGACTATGCACTCAAAAGAGTCAAAACTGCCTACTTACATAACTGTGATGATGAATGCTTCACAAGATATACCACTACAAACTGTACTGTTCTTCTATGTAATGCAATGTGCCCTTGAGCCCCAAACACTCTGAAAATAATCCAAACACCTCAAAATTCAAATGAACCTATGCCCCAAAAATGATTGCAAATGTTCTAGATCCAAATATGACAGCTCATCCAACAGAACACCAAAGTTGATAAGGTACCCATTTCCAAGCAATTGAGAATCTGTCCTTTCTACCCAAAACTGTGACCAAAAAAATCTATAAAATGAGTAGATACCCAATTTAAGATGTTCAACCCATGTGAATCAAAATTGGGGTAAGGTTTTAGAAATCTGCTAAATTAGACTTTGAAAATCGTAATTAATTCATATGATATCCAAAAAGTGCATAATATTGCTAACTAGAACAATGTCAATAATGTCAAATGTCACTACTTTCATGCAAAAATGCTCTTAACCCAACCTCTCAACTTGTATGACTTTACTCAAAATTGCTCTTTAAGCATTTTGCAACGAATTGTTCTTGGTATCTTGAGGAAGAAAGAGCAAAGGTGAACAATGTTATGTGTACAAAAAAGTGTTTTGGATTCTTTTTTATCCCCTAAAGTCCCCTTGTCCCCTCAAGGGAAAAAATAAATTTCAAGCAAGTTCCTATGACCTCAATTTTTGGTGAAACTTTTTGAAGCTTTTCCATAAGATAAAAAAAAAATTTAGCTTTGTAGGAATGTAATTTTATTTCAATTGGTGCCTCAAAGCAAAAGTTAAACCACAAAAAGCCTAGAACTGATCTTAACAAGTAGTACAAAAAACATGACGAAAAATCAAAATGAAATTTTAAAAAATTCTTCAAAAATTATATTTTTGTCTACATGTAAAGCTTTAATTTATTCTATTTGAACTAGGGATGAAAAAATTATGGAGAACTTGTTTTTTGGAGCAGCGAAAGCAATGAAATTATTTGATAAGGTTAAGTTTGCTTGCTAAAACAATCTCACTAATGGGATTATTGTGTTTCAATTCCATCTTAGAGTTATTAACAATTTAGTTTTTCTTTCAATCTTGGACCTACTTTTACTTAACAATTTTTTATAGAATGAAAATCAAATGTTTTTTGTTTGAAATTTTTTTCTTAGACTTTCAACTCAATTTTTCATTAACATTTTTTTTTTAAAATTCAAAGTTTGTAGTGCAAATTTTTTCCACGAATGGCAATCAAAGTCATTTGAAATTGCAAGCCAATGATCAAAAAACTTTATTTCCAACTTTGAATGCTAATATGAACCGTCAAATGTCATAAATTTTTTATTACATGACCTATGACAAGTGAAGTACAATTAGAACCTCTCTTAGTGCATTGGTCTTCCTTTAGTGCATCATCTCTTAGTACATAACTATCATTTATGTAGTTAGTCAGTAGGCCTAATTTCTCTCTTTTAAAAAAAAAAACTAATGTAGTTAGAGTCAATATTAATTAAATGGCCATTATTACACCTTTCTAAATGCACAAACCTCTATTGGTTCTTAGTCTCATCACCATGTACTAAGAGAGGTTCTACTTATACAAGATCATGTATTTAGATTCTAATTTAGGGGGGGTGCAACAAAAAGGCAGTTTTGATTGATTTTGACAAAAAAAATGGCCTTGGGAATTTAGAAGTTAAATTGCCAACAAGATCCAAAAGTATTTATGACAAATTAATAAAGGAAATTACTTTTTATAAACCCCTAAATGCTCAAGGTCTTTTTTGAGCTTCTAAGAATTTGCTCAAAATTGAACAAAAAGCCAACATTTTGATAAGTTGTATCATTTTTTAAAATTGTAATTGTATTGTACAAATTCAAATTAGACATGTGAGAGATCACCTAGGAAAAGAAAACACAACAATATCACTTATGGATTGAAAGATTATAATGTTTGATCATGAGGGTGTTAAACTACAGAAGTGATATTGTATCAAAAGTTAAAGGTCTTAACATGCATAACCCCAATCATTTATGGCTTCTCAAAATCTATTCTATAATTTTTTTTAAATGAATTTCTAATGTGATTTTTTCTCCAAGATCGAGTGTATTTGAGGCTCATTTCCAAGAGCCCTCAATACTAATGAAAGTCAAGATTGCAATGGACACCCTTGCATAAAATCTTGAATAGAAAAATCATAATCAATCATTTTCAAAATCAGATTTTTGATGGTAAAAAGAGACTTCAAAAAGAATTTTTCAAAAATAGAAACTACTAAAATAGAAATTTGATTAGGTTCTATTTAACTTCAAAGTATTGTTGACACCAAAATTTGGTGCATCAAGAATTTGGGAGTTAATTACTCAAGGTAAATGCCTAGTCATAGCCCCTTCTACCATTTGGAAAGTTGCTTTCATATAAGTTGCATGATTTGTAGATTATGATTACTTCTTGATCATTTGTCATCCTTCACAATCTCAAAGAGCAAATAAGGTAGAAGGTTCAAGAATGACACATTTAAGAAGAAAAACAGATGTGTAGAAGAAACTAATTAGCTACTTTTTTTGGTAGACAAAGAAATGGAAATAAAACAAATTGCAATTTAAATTGTAATTTTCTAACTTAGAATGAATTATAGATATAATTTTCCAAAGTGAAGATTGCTATTGGTGGTTGTAGACTTCAGTAGTAATGAATTAACATGTGCATCTGAAAAGAGTAGAACAATCCTCCAAAAGATGAATAGGATACTTAGAATCAAGAAAGTTTCATAATGCATGAATATAGTGTCCTAAATTAAGCAAGAAAAATATGTACCTTGAAATTATTATTTATTGCTTCTTTCTTATTGTCATTTTGAATTCTATATTCACAATTAAATGATGCATTTATGATTCATACATGACACATAATAGTGGTTCAAAATCACTACTCATAGCCCTAAAATCACACTTGGAGTCATATTTCCTACCTCACAAATCAAATTCATTTGAACAACCACATGTAGTCATTATAGACCTGTCCTAGGGATAATTATAAATGCCCACACTATTTATGGACCTTCTCCTATATGGCTACAAGGCAAGAAGATGTGCAGGATAGGGAAGTGCTAAGGACTATTAACCCTTAGATGTTCAGACATCCATATTTTAGACAATGAATGGAGGGCTTGCAAGCACTGTTTGGTCCAACAAACTTCTCATTCATCCAATGTAATACTTGAATGTTGAAAAGACAACCTTTCTTCATGACCAATTTCATGAAATTATGGTAAGTGATATTTTTGTACAAATATATAAGCAAAAATGTGCCAAAATTCAAAAAAGGATCAAGGCGCTTAGGGGTTAAATTTCCATGGATGGGGTGATTCATTAGTTCAAACATACAGTCTCCTGCCGCTGTGGACATATTCAGAGTCACGCTCAAGTGGTTATTAGGTCAGCTCCAATGAGGTACAATTGGGTACAATAATCTTACAACCGGCCTATTTGAATCTTTCACATTTTTTTTCCAACCGTGCAATAAAACTGGGATTTTTTTGTTAAGTCTAATTTTCATTGCATCCTTATACAATCTTGATCAAGCATGCAAAATTTCAATTTCAAATAACCAAATTTTTATTTTTGGTGAATTTATAAAGTTATTTTTTATGGTTTTACATAATATTTTATTATGAACAATTGGTGATGAATTTTTTTAATTTGATTGCATAGGTATGTAGGGAACATCTATATGCACATTTTTCATTTTAAAAACCACCCCCTTAAGTAACAAAAATGTGACCAAGGAAGAAATCTATGTGATCATCATATGACCAAACTTTGTAAAATAAATATTTATATATTATAACTAAATTTTAGCATTTAACCCTCAAATTGTAACTAATTTTGTACATTTCAACATGATAGTACAATTACTTTGCCAAAATTTAGTTAAAATATATAAATATTTATTTTACAAAGTTTGGTCATATAATGCATTGCATATATTTCTTCCTTGAATATGTTACTCAAGGGGGTGGTTTTTAATATGAAAAATGTGCATATGGATGTTCCCTACATACCTATGCAAACAAATTAAAAAAATTCATCACCAATTGTTCATAATAAAATATTATGTAAAACCATGAAAAATGACTTTATAAATTCACCAAAAATGAAAATTTGGTTATTTGAAATTGAAATTTGGTATGCTTGATTGGGATTGCACATGGATGCAATAAAAATTATGCAAGATGAAAAATTCCAATTTTTTTGTATGCTATTCAAAAATCCTTGAATGGTTTAAATGGGCCGGTTGTAAGATTATTGTACCCGACTGTACATCCTAGAGTCAGAAAGCGTTCTACTTACCAGTAACCGATAAACGCACAAAGAAGGTCAAACATAATTCATAACACCAACCCATCACGCCATGAAACATAGATTTAATCTTCCTCATATGATCCCAGTTAGCGAGCCACCAACATGCAGCAATTGCAGAGCGCTTGAAATAAAATGCCCAGTATGCTTACCCACACTGAGAAGAAATGACACCAATGTTGGTGTCAAGGAAGTACACTGGCGAATAATTTCCTAGAGTAACAGACAAGCAAGCAACTATAATTCCAAGTCAGGCTACAGCCTGAGCCGGCTGAGGCGTAACTCCATTACAGACAACCTGGTCACCACTCCTGAGCGTCCCAGATGTTGCGGCATTGTGTTGCGCAATGAGCCTGTGAACCATCCCTTTTAGCCATTCGGGGGTAATTTTGTGTTCCTTATTCAGCTCGTCGCGCAGCGCAGGGTAGCGTCTAAACCATGCGCCTAACATTCGATGCATGTGCGCGCGAATCATCCGAGCCGGCACTGGATACCTCTCACAGAGCTCCAGATATTCCAGAGCAAGTGTAGGCTCATCGAGCGAGTATTTCCCACTTGTCTCCTCGTTTCCGTCGAGAGGCTTCATCCTGTAACCTGCAAAGAGAGCAGGATTCTCAAGGAGAGACTCTGCAGACATGACACCATCGACTCCCGTCACCCTGATGCATTCGTCCACATCCTCCAGCCACCGAACATTCCCATTCGCCACCACGGGAATGCGAAGAGCCGACTTCACAGCCTTGATGACCTCCCAGTCAGCTCTGATAGCTTTCCCATCCTTCTGGTCCCGCGTGCGTCCATGCACAGCCAGTAAGCAGCAACCGGCCTCCTCCAGCATGCGGGCGTACGCCAGCGTGTCTTCCAACTTCGGAAACATGCGAATCTTGCATGACACGGGAGTTGTCAAGCCGGTGGCAAGCTTCGCTACCAATGAACGGACTAAAGGCAGATCATCCATGAGAAACGCTCCGTAATTTCCCCTCTTGGCGATCCGTTGAGGGCATCTGCTCCACAAGTAGGACAGTCAGCAGGATTGGTAATCATCATGGGGTCCATTACAACCAAAAATTTACCTTTACCTCACTCATAGATGCTTAGAAGGAGCAGTACTGAGTACTAAATCTATGGCTCTGACTTCATATAACATGGCCCAACGACTCGAGAACCATAAAAGATGCTAGAGTTTCACTTAGCATTTAGTGGACTTCAGTATGCGTGCAAAATAGAATAAAACTGAATACTGATGCTCCATCCCAGATAAGTGACACCAGGACTACCATAACATTCGAGAGAACCCTTGCTGAGCATACTCTGATTATCATGAAAAAGAATCCCTGACACCTTGTTCTGCAAAGTTGAGCTCAACTTAAACATGTGAGAACTCCTTAAGTCAAGGGAGCTACTATCTTCATATGCGAGAGCATGACAAAATTTTAATTTATCTTCATTTCTCTGATTTGCCATGACTTTGCTCTAAACAACTCTTAGATGGCACTCTTTTCAAAAGGCATCGAGATACTACTTCGGTACTCAAGAATGTATCGTAGGAGGCTATGAGTCTGGACAAGGAGAGAAGGTCCATACCCAAAATTGATGTCAACATAATCGCAGTCATCTTGCACAAACTTGGCAGCTTCCAACAAAGTATCCGGATTGTTGGCGCAAAATTGGATAAAGAGGGGGCGATCCTCCTGCCAGATTGATAGCCAGAAGTTAAACCCTAAAAGATCATGGATTTAAAAAGACCAATTCGATTGATCACATTGTCAAATAAGAGAATTCAGATTGAGCCAAATTTTACATCATCAATATCAGTAAAGAACATAGCAAGTGTTGGTCAAAAAATAATTAAATTCGGACAAAACGAAAGTCCGGATATACCCTACTCAAAATTATTTCAAAAAGACATTCGCGCCAATTTGGGCTTCCAGGGGTAAGCTGTAGTTTCGGATGAGCCGAAACTACAGGATTCACAGACTGCGAAGAGTTCACCAAAACATGCCAGACACAACTTTCATAGCACGGTGCAAAACAATCCTCACTTACAGGGCATGTACTGAACTCTTTCGTCCGGTACTTCACATCTTGCGCGAACAGGCGCGAATGCAACATCGGGGAATAGGCCGCCGTGGCTCCGTACTTCCGACACAACATTCTGAAAGGTAGCTCACTCTGATCCACCATGGGCGCCACCATCAGCTTGGGCGCCCCGAGCATGGTCCAGTGCTCCCACGCCCGTGCCACATGCGGCAACGACGCCTCCACTTTCAGCCTCTTCGCCAAATTCGCATCGTCAGCAACACCCCCTTCCAGTAATTCCTTCATACCGTCCGCCTCTACTGCTAATTCTACCTCCTCTCGTATGCTCGCGGTCGAAATTTCAGAACCCAAGTCTATCCTAACATCCTCTCCAGCGATTCTGTCAGCGACCGCGGATTCTACTTGAGTGTCGCTAGAATTGACAGCAATCGTCTCCATCCCCGAATCCATACATTTGAGATTCTCTGTACTTTCTCCTAGCAAAACCCCAGAACCTCCTTCTGAAGGTGCCTCCATGTTCGTAGCTAAACCTTGCGCCACCCAAGAGTAGCTACTCCGACAAAGCCAGTCATACGAACGAACTACAGAAGACGATATTCTTCGATTTTCAACTTCCTGACCATCGCGATGACAAAAGTTTGTCAATGGACCCCTTTCCGCAGTGGACGAGAAGGGGTGCCCCGAGTTCTTATGATTCAAGTGTTCGGTACAATTAGAGAAGAGAGCAACAACTGAGCGCTTCCGGCGCAGGGATTCACCTGCTCGTGCAACTGCCCTCATCCATGCAAACCTGACATCAAAGATTCCTTGGAAGGCAAATACACGAGCAATCCAAACCGAATTTGAGAGAAAGGGAAGAAAGCCGCTGTCTGGGTATCTCCCCGAATGTCTAAACCCTAAAAGTAAAATCTATTATTTACGTAGATACTAGAATGTAAACCCTAACAATCCTCTTGCAGCAGATTGTCAGCGGATTGTCATCTCTCTATCTCGTCGAAATTTCGAGGTTTTGCAGGAGTGGTTGTGGTCGAGAATCGAGAGTACCGAGAACCAAGCTTTCAAAACAGGAGGAGTTGTTTGTTCTTGTGCGAGCCGGTCTTCCTCGGTGGCCTCCGGATGGCTCATTCGCTGGCCTCGGATGAAACCTTGCTCATCACACAAGTACAAGTATTTTCGTAATGCCCTGCGAAGTGATTGACCAACGGAATTTCATACCGATTGTTGCCTCTTTGCTCTCCAGAGAGGTTAAATGCATTGGTCAAATTTGCTTAACAGTTTCTTGTTTATCACGACTGCTAGCTACTCACAGTGATGACGACCTTCTGTCAGAATCTAACTAGGTTTCACCACTTCAACAAGTCGTGAAGAATTAGGACTGTAGGTTCCTCAATGAGCAAGGAACAATGGTAACAAGTCAAGGGATTTTTATTGTTTTCAAGTTAAACAAATAGCCTCAATCCAATCGCCTCCTTCGTTTGCGGGTCAATGGCAACTGATCCTCATGAGGTGCTGGCTCGGCTCCTTCTTCTGGAGCTGCAACCACATGCGAAGCCTCTTCACTATGCTCCCTCCTCCTTCTCGACCTTCGAACCACTGGAGCCTCTGGCATGCTACTTCCCAGCTCTGGGTCGCTCTCAGTTGCCGGTTGCAAAGCGGCAACAGGATTTGTATTCTGTTCAGAGGCAACCACATTCGGTGGTTGAGCTGCTGTTGCGTTGAGCTCAGCGAGAAATTCATTGGAGTTCAGGTCATCAGCATCATCATCAAGCTGGAGCTGGGAATTAGGATTTCCTTCGTCCGGCGTGGCGATGGATTCATGGGGACGCTCCAAGTTGTGCATTAGTTGTTCGATGTTGTTGAGACGGGTGCGCATGGTGGTGATCCAGTCGGAGACTTGGGAAGGCTGCACTGCCAACCGGTTGCTGCTGATGCCAGAGTCGAGTTCTTGTGTGGATTGCGAGATGGCCGAAGCGATCATCTGCCTTCTTTGTTGGGTGGCTGCTTCAGAGCTAGGTTCCACATTGTTTGCGAGCCGTGAATGCATTGATGCTAGCCATGCTGCGGCCTGCAAGCAACACATCGGATGTATAGTACAATTGAGATTCAGTTGCAGACAAGGATAAGCACAACTGCCCTCGAATTAACAAATTTTCTTCATCTTAGATCAAAACGGACGATGACCAAAGACATATTGCCTCTTACAAGATTCATCACAAGACAAGAATCGTAGCATTGAAGGCTGAACTGTATCCTGGCATGATTTGTTAGGCCGTGCATGGGATATGCTTGCATTACCTGTGTAGGATCCGCCACAAGACGACTGCTGTTAATGATATGCTCCCATTCTTGTGACAGAAGTGCAGAGGTAGTCACAATTTGTTGCCTTTCTGCACCAGCACCGGGGATTTGATTCAGGGCAGCACTGTACCGTGAGTTCACCAGAGCTTGCCTGAGCTGCTCTCGTCGGAAAGCTAGTCTTCGTTGCAAGTAGCCACTGTTGTTTTGTGAGTGTTCATGTGGTTCACCCAACGGATTCATCACGTGATGCTCCACGTCTTGCAATCTGGATGCGGCAGTTTCTGTGCCTCCACCCTGGAGGATGTTGTCCTCGCCTCTGGTCTCCAAACTGGGATCTGCAGCACCAGGTGCGCGTGGCTCGCCTTCCTCAATTTCAGTGGGCGCTTGCTCAATTTGGGTTCCTGGAACTTGTTCAGGAGCAACTCGCTCTTGTTGGTCTCCTCTCTCTCGTTGTTGCTGCTGCCTTGCACTTTCTACCCTTCTTGCAGCGGGACGTGGGGGGATGCGCTCCGAGCCAAGTGCACTCTGCAGTCTGGCGGATTCCAGGGCATTTTCACGCCCATAGATGGGGGTGACGCTGTACTCAGCTATGGAACCTTTGCAGACTGGACACTCTTTATGGTACGAATGTACGTGCAACCATCTGTAGAGGCATGGCCAACAGAAGAGATGACCACAGCACGTCACCACGGCTTCATTCGCCTTTTGAAAGCAAATGTTGCACTCGAAATTCTCTCCAATGCCTGATGCTTCCTCGATTGCCGTCGAAGTCAGTCGGGATAGCCTCTCTTGACTCCCTTCAATTTCCACCGGTATTTGCAGGACGGGCCCACTCGTCACAGACCCTGACATAGAATGCCCAATGCAATCAATCTGTGTTAACCATCTGTTGGTTTTGGTGCAATATTGCTTTGCAGAGTTTTTCCTGCGCTAATGTTCCTTTAGGGAAATCGGTTTTTTCGCCAAGTTTCGTTCAGTTGCAGATATACAATTTCATTCTCTTTAGAGCTGTTAAATGATTCTGATGCCTGTGCGAAATGGGAAATGAGAAATTACAGTTCCTTGCAGAAGGGGTACCTGTGATACTGGTTGCAGTGCTATGTTCTCGGTTGTTAAACACCATATTTGCAGCAACTGAGTGGACATTTGACCTATTGGTCCTGATCCGCCTCCTGACTCTCTGCCTCATATGTGGTAGCCTTCGTGGTAAAACTCGATGCATCTGGCTTTGATGCCTACTCGTGTCAAATGGGTTTTGGCTACTCTGGACATACCCTTCTGCTTGTTGCATGTAATTCTGTTCCAAATATCCTTGCATTTGCTCCTGCCCAGGGAGATGGTATCCTTGGTACCCGTGATGCAACTCTTGCGGTGCTGTGTAAAATCTTCCACCATGAGCACTACTCGGCAAATAACCTTGCTGGGGTTGTTGAGAATCGGCATGTTGGTATGTAGAATAGCTTTGTGCACCCAGTTGTTGCAGTAGCATATAAGTTGGAATCGGTGTGGGAACGTTCAATTCTACATGCCTCGCAACTGATATTTCTGACTCTGGCCCAGGGGTTTGTTCTGTGGTGCTTTGATTGTCTGCCCCAGGCACTTGCGTTGCCATGCCTACTCTTGGGAGCCGATTACACTTCTGGCTGTTGCATTGCTATAGCACATTGTTTTCTTTTAGCATAGTGGTGACCTGAATTCTTTTGATACTTGTGTTCTGTGCCGAGTTGTTTTTAGAGCTTTGCGTGAACACAATGCAGATTAATGTTGCATATGCATTGGAGCTGTTGTCAAGTCTGAGAGAAGCGATTGGGTAAGCATTTCGAACTTCGATTCCTTTTCTGTCTTCGTAGTTTTGGAAATCATGGTTATCATGAACTTTATAAATAGCAGCATCAAAATAAGACAACGTTGAACAGCAAATCTGCATGAATTTGACCAAAACTATGTTCCGGAGCAGAGTCTGAACTTCTTTGACAAGACTGGAAGATGCCAATCGAGAGCTTTGCATCACAATGATGCACAGGCTCGGCAGAGCAGATGGAAGGTGGGGCTCGTCAAGTGAGAGACAGAGGGGTGTGGCCACAAACCTCTTGGGAAGAAGCATGAGAACTTAGTTTTTTCCCGTCCAGACAAGCTTCCCCAATCTGCTTGCCATGTCAGATTAGGAAACGTGGGTGCCTCTGCGGAAACGCCATTTGTGGAGGAGAGAACTGAGCCGACTACTGCTGGGGCTGGTTTCCTTTCCTCCCTCGGTGACTCTTCGCCCCCCATGCATGCCCTGGTCAAATATCGTTACGAGTCTATAAGGCCAATGTGTTATTTCCAGTCATTTGAGTATTTCGTTTATCAATCTTGGTCACTCCCTCCATGGCGCGAAACACGTTGTCCGAGCCATCTCTTCGTAGCTCCTAAATTTTTGCATCGTTATGCAGGTCTTTGAGATGCCCACCGTCCCTTTGGTTTCTAGGTTGCAAGGGGATTGGCGACGCCTGTTTCTGATCAGGACAACTATTCTGCTGGTAAACTTCATGATATTACTCTGACATCAATTGGCCATGTAATGAATCTTCAGTTTAGCAGGTTAATACGTTTGTAGCCACTGCTTTGACGTCAATGTTTGATCATAGTTTTGCATTAGGCATGCTTCCAGAAATTTCTGTTTCTTTCAGGAAATGAAGAACTCCAATTTCTATCCTGATGATGTATGTGTACGAAGATGAATGCCACATTGATTTTTTGGCTGAGTTGATGATGATGATGATATTGTTGCATGTCTCAATCTTTGCAGAATTGAAACGCAAAGCTGGCCGGGAGAAATATATGCATTGCATTTATGGAATTGATTGTTGCACTCAACAGGAGTGGTCCGTCTCGCTGACGACGATCTTGTTGTTGGAGAGGCGAGCGTCGACCCACAATGCCAGGTACTTCGATGCTCACTAAGTACTCATGAAGTTCAATTCAATGCAATGCAGTTCATGTCGAACCAGAAGGGGTTTGGGATCGAACGTTCGAACTGGCGACTTGACAGTTGGTGAGTCATGTCTGTATTGTTTGGTTAGGTCTCAGATTAGGTTTTAGATTAGGTTTTGAGATTGTGAGATCTCCGCACCAGGACCCTGACGTTGAGATTGATAGAGGCAGATACGACTTGGAATGTACTACCCAAAGTGGTGGCAAAATCATCTGTGAAGACCTTTGTAATCTCTGTTCGGATTCTTTTTTAATTTTCCTATGGAAACTGCAGTGCCTTGATTTGAAATCAGTTGTGAACTCATTTTGAGTTCCTCTTCTCAATGTCTTAGTGATACATTTGGAGCGTAAGCTATCACATGCCTGACTCAGCTCCCATTTGAGTTGGTTTTATTAGGGTAAGCCTTTCCATTGAGTGACTTCACCAATGTAAGTTAGTTCTTGGCACCAAGAAATTAGCCATCAAGAGAGTAGGAAGGTCAATTCGATCACTTGCCGTTTTGTGTTCTATGGTGATCAAGTCCTGACACTGCCAGTGTGCTCTCATTCAAGATGAATGCAAGGCCAATGGACCTCGGAGCTTCAAGGACCTCAGCACAGATATTGCAAAGAAGCGGGGGCCGTCGCAGATGCAGATCGACGAGCAATATGACTTGTGCATAGACTTGACGCTGCGACGCTTTGTGTACGGATCGTTGGCAGGGTTAGCCTCCGCCTTCGTCATGTTCCGAAGTCCCACCACCAGGTGGTCAGCTGTGGCCTTCGGCGCAGGGGTGGGTTTGGGATCTGCATACGCAGACAGCGCTCATATTCTGGGTGACAAAATGGTGTTCCCGAAGTGGCCTTCCAGATAATGGAAATCTCGCAATTGGTGTAAGAACTGGACACCTCCCTTTGACTAAACCAGGTATTTGAAATTCATGCATGTCCTGCTCTGGCATGTGGTCTCCACAGAACCTTCCAAGACCAAACTTTCTCTGTTTTTTCATGCTTTGGACCAGAACTATTCTTACTTCCACTGTCTGTGCTCGATGGTATTGACAACGTTTACTCCTACAGTTTCCAGGGTTTTCGGTAACTCTAAAATTAGATTATTTCCGGAGTTTTTAGATACCATCATAAAGAGAATTTTCTATTGGTACTGTAACCACGTTGGAAACTGCAATAAAAAATCTTGCAATGGCTTAAGTTTGTATATACTATATAGATTGCACCTCATCCGTTCATTTCCCACATCATATTTTTGATTGAAGGTGAATGTCATATTTTTTTATGCCTAGAATTGTACCAAATTAACAAAATTGACCATCGTATTCACATCTAGCTCATAACAACTCTTTTCTGCTGTGCTCAAAATGGTTTTACTGTACAGTCAGGTCCAGTTCATTTACGAACTGCCTGTTTGAGCCGTGTACATTTCCTTGCATAGCATGGAAGAGATTTGGAATTTTTCATCTTACATTATTTACACTCAATTCTTCATCTTACAATCCCACTCAAGCCTACCAATTTTCAGCTAAAAAAAGCAAAATTCCATTTTTGGTGAATTTTTGAAGTCAATTTTCATGGTTTTACTTAATATTTTATTGAAAATAATTGGTGATGAATTTTTTTAATTCGATTGCATAAATATGTAAGAAACATCTATATGCACATCTTTCATATTAAAAAACACCCCATTAAGTAACAAAAATATAAGCTCCCAATAAGGGCTCAATTGAGGTGTCATATGACCAAACTTTGTGAAATATATATCTCAATATTTTGAATTAGATCTTGGCAAAGTAATTGTACCATCATGCTCAAATGTACCAAATTAGTTACCACATGAGTGGCAAATAGAAAAATCTAATTTAACAAAGAAATATCTATTCATACAACACTTGGACATTGTCATGCTAATACTTAAAACTCTATAAAAGGATTTGTAAAACTTTTCTAGAGAACTTGCCTAGGGTTAGATGTATGTATAGATGCTCCCTACATATATCCACAATCAAACTTTAAAAATTCACCACCAATTACTTGCAATAAAATATCTTATAAAACCATGAAAATTAACTTTAAAAATTCACCAAAAATGGAGATTGGGTTTTTTGAAGTTGAAATTTTGTAGGCTTGAGTGCAATTGCTTAAAGATGCAATGATAACTATCTCTTCTAAAATCTATCAATTATACTCTACATTGTAAAAGAAAATTTGAATGGCTCAAATAAGTAGTTCGTAAATGAACTGGACCTAATTGTACAATCCCCTACCAAAAGTGATTTGCAATTCACACCATTCCGTTTCCTTGGCACAATGTAGGATGCACTTGACATTTTTAGTTTTGCACAATCAACAATCATATCTTATGCAATCCCAATCAAGCATATCAAATTTTGGTTTCAAAAAACCCAAAATTCCATTTTTTTTAGTGAATTTTTTCATTTCATTTTCATGATTATACATGATAATTCATTGAAAAATATAGAAGATGAATTTTTTAAATTTGATTGCGAAGATATGTAGGAAACATCCGTACACACATCTTTCCTTCAACAAGCATCTCCAAAAAAAATTTAATATTCTTTCTCTAAAGATTTCAATATTGATGTGACAATGTCCAAATTTTGGAAAATAAATATTTCTATATTATAATTAGATTTTGGCAAAGCAATTACACCATCACATTCAAATGTACAAAATTAATCACAATGTGAAGGACAAATAGAAAAATCTAAAATAAACTTTGAAGTCCTTTATTTAACTCAATTTTCAATATTTTTTGAAAAAAAAACAAAAAAAAATAGGTGTACATTGTTTATTATAACATAGCAACCATTGGGATTGGCATTTTTCAAGTTCATAAATGAATGATTAACAATTTTATTAGTATTTTGAATTATTTTCTACTTCTTCTACTTACTATTTTTTTCCTTTATGTTGTACAATTCCAAATGATCTAAAAAATTTCAATCATGTAACCAACTTGCCTTGAAGAATGAATCTAAAGAATTAAAACCACTTTGTACATTTTTTCACAATGTTTTGACCTTGTGAAGTGTAGTTGCTTATTTTTTTGCAAGGGCAAAAGAAATTTTTTTGTCACTTCAAATGCTAATATCTTGCAATCTACACGGTGGAAATTTCTGAGATTTTTTCCACATCTTTTCAAACTAGTGTACTTGTGTCCAAAAATGTTTTATTTCTAAAATTTGGTACTTGGAGTAGAAATGATAGTTTTGGAGCAATTTTGGTGAAAACATAGAGTACAAAAACTTTATGGGTTAACTAATTGGTTAGAGTACACCCTCTTTAAATCTGAAAATTCAAAAATTTCAAAAATTTCAAGATTATAATACAAACTTTGGTTTTGAATAGTATTATGAATTTTTCTCAAATGGTTAGATTTCATCTTTCAAATATTTAATCCAAAAATATATAGATCCTACAACTTGCAACTCTTTATAATATGTTAAAGAAATAAGTTGGAAATACATATAAATAATTTCCAAAAACAATTTCACAATCAAAATTGATAAAAAAAAATAATATATATAGAAAGAAGTAGAGAATGGTTTAATATACTCAATTATTAAGAATTTAGTTATGGAATCAAAAAATGCCAATTCCAATGGATGTATTGTTGTATTCAAGATCTACATCCCTTAATTTTATTTTTTTCAAAAAAATTGAAAATTCAACACATTATAAAAAACTTGAAGGTTTATTTTACTTCAAACTTTTCTTTCTTGAAAAAACAAATTTTTGGAGTTGCCCAGGCTGGAAAAAAAATCACATATCATACATTGACTTTTTAATCATCATGTGGTCAAAAGTTATGAAAAATGTTGGGCCCTAAAGCTACTCCTTAATCATATGTTGTGTGAAAATTCCAAAGGATAAAAAATCCAATTATAGTGAGTTGTTCAAAATCACTATGTTGCCAAAAAAATGCAATTTGGTAGTTTAGAGGTTCATAATTATCTCAAAACTTATAAGATTTATTTTCATTTCAATGCCAAAGTAGGGAACTAAAAACATGTTTTACAAAATATATATTTGCCAATTTTATTTGAGTGGACAAATTGATACTTCAAAAAAAACATTTGAGCCATTTGTTCTAGGCTTGATTTATTATTAAATTTATAAGAATTCTTATTTTGTAGAAAATGAATGAAAAAAAAAATGATATTGTTTGTTGTACACAATTTTGAATTCTTAGTAAATAAAAACAACATAGGATGTATATTTGTAAATAAGCTTAAATCCTAATTGGTAAAACTAAGCTAATAATATAGTTTGTTTCAAAGGAGGCAATTTAAATAGGATTTGCTTCTAATTTATCCTAATTGGCCATTGCAATTAAAGCCTAAGAAAGCAATTTTGTTCTTTAACCACATCACAATTTGTTTTTTCTCACATGGTAAAGCTAATTACTGAATTTTTCACTCCCCTCTTAAAGGCCACAAGGGTTTAGTAATTTCCAATCTATTTTTTTTATTATCTTTCTTTGTCTTTAGCAACTTGGGTCTTCATCTTCCACCAAATAGGAACTAGGCCTCTAATACAACTTGTTGCACTTTTGAATTTCCAAATTGTTTTTTTTTCCTTAATCTTTTATTACACCAACTTGGATCTTTTATCATTCCAAAGCGGAACATTGTTGTTTAGCTACTGCTTGGCTACAACAATCCAACTTCCAACTTGGGTCTCTCTTAGACTGTCTACTATGGGTCTAGCACACCCAAATTGGTCTACAAACCTCTATAGCCTTGCATGTCTCCTAATCGGGAACAACACGATCTTTACCAATAACTTGGAATTGTGCAAATTATCTTTAACATCCTTTGCTCTTCCCATGTACTTTCTTTCCAATTGGAATTTATTAATTGCCTCACAATCACTCAGAAACTCTCTCAATTTGGCAAACGTCATATATAGATTTACAAACACAACTTGAAGTTAAAAAAAAAAACATTCAGAATTTAACTCCTACTTGGAAATTTATCACCATCACCACATATATCATACTTGGACACAACACTTGGATAAAACATAATTTCTAATTTGAATTTCATTCAAACAACTTCCTGTTAAATGAACAACAACCCAAGTACTCATTCAACTACAACTTAAACTGACTTGGACTACTTTGCACAAATACACAAACCATTTTTGTAAATCACCGACAAATTAAACAATTAGGGCATCACACACACTAACACCTATCTCATTTGAGAACATAACACATTAATTCCAATTTGGTGAAAACATCACCGTTAACAATTTTACAATAAGTTTAATATTTTGACAACCTCTTGTAACATCTCAACCACTTCAATTAGTACTTACATCTCCATTTATCTAAATTGCTCACACATACTTTCCTCATTCCATAGCTCTCCATTCTTTTGCACATCCTCTTGAATATGATAACTACTTCGTCACACAACTTCATATCCAAATTGGACACACACTTCCATAGCACAGATACTTTCCGACTTGGTACTCACTACCCCAATAAGCAAACAACATTTAACAAACCAAACCCCCACTGCACTTCTTACATCATTCACCAACTTGGAACTCTCGAACCATAACATTTCCACACTACTACTCATCACTGATTTTGAACTTACACCTCCAG
This sequence comes from Climacium dendroides, assembly GCA_950106755.1. Taxonomy (NCBI): domain Eukaryota; kingdom Viridiplantae; phylum Streptophyta; class Bryopsida; order Hypnales; family Climaciaceae; genus Climacium; species Climacium dendroides. The sequence continues at coordinate 33,634,409 of OX467083.1, read as the reverse complement.
CACAATCACAAACTTCCCAACTTGGATAAAAACGATCACTTCATTCTCACACATTGAACTCTCCAATTAGGACTCAAAAACCGCAGTATCACACTAAGACCTCCTCACACGCACAATAATACAAATAAACTCAAAATATGCAACCAACTTTGGGCTGGGACACGCACTGAGCTCTCTTTCCAAGTGGGTGCCAACAACTTGAAAAACATAGACCAAATAGGAATTGAAAACAAATAGTTAGCAATTGGGAAGAGATGACACTAACTACCCTAATTGTAGCCTAATGAGAACTAGACTACCATCTCCAAAAATCTGAATTGGACCTTAAACTACCCTAACCAACATCCCCATCACTACTGCCTACTTGGATAAGACCATGAAATGGACTCTGGATTCAAACTGCAATCTAAACTAAAAATAGACATTCATTATCCCAACTAGAACCACACCTTCCCCAAATTGGGCACAATAGCAAAACAAAATGACCAAATTGGCCTCTTCATATACAAAACAATTGTCAAAATATAGCAAATGACCTAAACATTCTCACAAAAAAAACAAAAAAGAAATCCTACTCATTTATCTACAATATTATTTACTAGAACACTTTCACCATCAATTCTATTTTTTGTTTGGAAATATTCAACTAAAGGACTTTATTCTAGATTAATATGAGAAAGTTCGAAACAGAAGACGACAAATTTAATTATATTAGAACAAGCATGACTATATCATATATATTTGAATCCTATAATCTTAAACTTTTTTGTAGTAGGAATTTTGAATTCAAATCAATTTATGCTAAAAATGTTAGTTGAGAGTTCAAGATAAAATAGCACAATGAAGATCTTGTTATTTTCATGCAATATAAATTATTAAGTTCCATTATATACAATTTTGAAGGAAAAAACTAAATTACTAATGTATCTAATATAATCACAACACACTAATTCCAATGATGAGATTATTCTAAAAAGAAATTGCACCAAGTGAACCTCTTTATCATTTTGAAATGATGGAAATTGAGTTCACTATTGGATCCAATACATTTGTCATTGCAAAAATTTGCTAAGATTGTTTGCAAAACATATACCTTTCATACTTCCACACAAATTCTCTAGATGGCATAAATAAAAAATTTCTAGATTACAAAATAATTTAACAACTTAACAAAAAAATCAGAAATCTAATTACTAAAATTCTTTCTAAATGATCTTGTAATGAGTGGGATTAGGATCTTCAATTTTTTCTAAATTAGCTTATTAGAAATATATATAAAAATAGAATAGTCTTACTTTGGAAATTTTTGTTTTAAAATATTTTGGATTCCACATCAAATATACCTATTAATAGGAATTAAAATTTAATAAATTATCTTTTACATTGTATGTGTATACATATTTAAATATATTTATATATAATTAGATTTATGGACTTATAAAAATAAATATATTATTTTAAAAATATATCTATTTATAGAAATTATATTTAAAAATTTATTTATATTTGATTAATATTGGTTTATTTTTATTTTTATATTATTTATATAATATTTTGAATTTTGGACTTTCTCTATCCTTTGTGAGTATAGGGTACGAATGATTCGGTTAATAGTGTTAGTAGGTGCACTGTGAAGAATTGCATCCAAAGCATCTCTCTATATTCAAAGTTATTAATTGGAGAGAATCACAAGTCATTTTTTTGTTTTGGATTTTTATTATTTCAATGTCTTCAACATTGTTCTATGCACTAATGACATTGAAATGGACCATACCTTTTTTTCATTTATGTAATGTAAATATCCGTGATTGACTTTGAGTATACTATGAAGTCTCTTTTGAGTATCTAATGCATTTATTTTTTCTATACTTCAATAGTGCTAGAGAGCAATTCATGAAATATTAAGCCTTATTGAAACTACAAATCATTGTCTTATAACTTTGTAATTATGCTTCTAAGAACTATATACTAATTAAATTGAAATGATTATTCTTCTTATTTATACAATGTTGATTTCTCAAGTGTGCACAATATGTTCAATTAATAGTCTTTTATACTATCTTCTTCTAATATATAACAAAAAGACATATTATACATATGCTCATGCAAAATTATAAAGACATACTTGGTGGTGTTCATATTTGCTTGCAAAACCAATGAAGGTTGTAAATCTCAAAGAAGGTTTTAAGTAAAATTAGGTAGTTTCAAGATTTTTTGAATATCATCACAATGAGCATGATTTCTGCGGAGGCCGTCCTATGGTAATAATGCAAAAGGCTTCCTTGTAAAGATTCTCTTTTCTATTTCTTGTTTCTTATTTTGAGAGCTTTAGCTTGTTAGGTACTTACCTTTTCTTTGCATGTGCTAGAATTTGGTATCCCATAAATTGTGAAACAATTATAAAATTCTATATGGATCATAAGGTAGGAGGTCCATAAGTGGACCATCTAAAGGTTGGAACTAAATTTTAGGAAGGTGAAACAACTTGAAATATTTTTTAGTAAATTTTCCTTGAAAGGCAAGTGGAATTGACATCTAACCTAAGTTGTTTCATATTTTTTTGGAGCTTTGTGGAATTAGTTATAAAGTTTTGAAGTTGAAATGCCATAGGGCTCTAAAATGGCTTGTGATTGGCAAGTTTACTATATATGAATCCTAGTTTGATATTATCGGAATAAGAAGAGAACAATTGGGATACTTTGTTCGAAGCTTGAATAGATTTGGCCACAAGAAAGTCCCCATATATAACCTACGCAATCAATGGTGGACCAAAGCCTAACTTGAAATCGCAAACGAAAGTCTCCACAAGAAGTAATCAAGTTAGTGAAGAGCATTGCATGCGTTGGCCATAGAAATAGAACTGAATCCAAGAAATGACCTATTGAAATGTGTATAACATATTATATGGGTTAGCAAGAAAACTACCCATAAAGAGAATGAATTGGACAAAAGCGAAGTCTCTACGCATGCATGATGTACTGGAAGTAGTGAGACACATTGCTTGTAATGGGGGCAAGAAACAAAGAAACAAACAGAATTGGACAAAAGCAAAGTCTTTACATGACCACTTCCAAGGAATGTATTGAAGAGCATTGCATGCATTGGTCCAAAACAAAATAGAATTCAACAAGAGAATGAAGTCTCCACATGATGCACTCCATTCATTGAAGAGATAGAATTGCCAAAATTCTGAAGGTCAAAACCAAATAGAATTGCATAAAAAGTAAGCCAATGCTTGACAGAGACTATGTCATAACCTTGCTGCCAGTCTTTGGTCTCCAATTTTGCAAGTGCGTTGCATCCACAATAAGCCCGTGGACGAAGGCGAGCATTGCAACATCATGTGTCTTGTCAACAATACCATGAACCTCCTCCAATTCGCTGCCCTCAACTTTGGAGCCTCATCCAACTGGAGCGCATCGGCTTCTCTGCCATCTAGAAGCCCATTTGGCTGGTCCAACGCCTCAGCACTTTGCATCACAAGGGTAGCAAGCAGAATAAGTTGCACCCGTTGCGCGGTCTATGGCTCCCACGCGCCCAAGGACAAAGGCAGCATCGTGGTGTTCAACGTGGTGGAGCCTTTGGGGACGGGGCTCCTGCCAAACATCGTGCGCAAGCTCACTGCAAGAAGTAACATCCAACTCTCTGGAATAGTTCCAAAATCATGGGCTGGCTTATCTGCTAGAAGGCAAGCCTAAACTGCGACCTTTGATATCAACGTCTTCTGCTCTGGCATCCTTTTTTTTTCTTTTTGAAGTGCCCCTCTAAAATTTGTAGTGTCATTAGAGAGGTTTGAGTGTACAGTTTGCAATAGTGTTGCCCAAAGAAAATTAGGATTACATCAATTCAAGTGAGACAGCTCCTCCATATTGTAGCATGCTCAGGCCCATCACTCCCAAAATCAAGTTTCTTGTGTCTAATATCATTATGACATTGGTTGTAGGAATAGTGCCATTGCAAGATTGTTGAATACAAACTTTATCTTAATCAAAGATTATGGTAAGGATTTTACTGAAGACTGTTTAGAAACACATATGAAAATCAAGCATTTTTAATCGGAGTAGAGACACTAACGATTAGCCTCTTATTGCAACAAATCTCTTGCTTTTGTGTGCCACAGGTTTGCTTCCTAACACTGTGTATTATTACAAGTGTAGTGACCCAGCAACTGGGATTTTCAGCAAAGAAAGAAGCTTGATAATGCTCCCATTGCCATTCAAAGGACCACTGAATGCAAACATTGGGAAATGTTTAGTACAAATCACAATTCGGCCCACACTGTACACCACAAAATTGTGAGGAGCCAGCACTACTGAACAGGCTTCTCAGCCGTAATACAATCCACGGCTTCAGGCACAGCATCCAAAGCTTCAAACGTACACTCGAGCAATGAGTGAATTTGTTCAGGTCCTACAGCAGGCCACACACAAAATTCCGCCAAACTTGACAACCGACATCATGGGTATAAGGGAGCTTTCCATACTAAGTATGATTCGGGACGAGGGCCGGCCTTGGGGACGGACAAGTCTGGGTAGGCCGGGAGGGCTTGGGATCTCTACGGAGGGTCATGCAACAGCGGGTCAGGCGACGTGAGGTCGAACCCCGCCATGGGTGGTCACATGGAGGAGCTGCCGAAAGGGAGGTCCGCGGAAAGTTCCCTTGAGGCTCCGCCAACCTCACTTCAGGTCGCTTCTTCATGTGACCACTCGTGGGCGTTGTCATCCATCCATCTGGGCTCCATGCGGTTGTGGAGACCTAGGCAGGTAAAATTCCTTCCTTGTTTTTATTTGGTTTTATATTTTATTTGGTTTTATTGTTTTATTTCATTATTTATTATTATTTTTTGGTAAGTTTGTTTTTCATTTCTAAACCCGTCCTTAGAAATTGAGGGGCTCCAATTATTCCAAATATGACCTCAAATTTTTCATTTGTGGTAATTAAAGAATTTCTAGCTCATTTAAGATGGACAACTAGGCAAGGAAAGAGACCAAGAAGAATAGGAAAAAAATGTTTGCTTGAATGAAATGTAAAATAAATTTTGTCCAACCAAGTGTAAAAAAATTTATCCTTCAAGGTTTTTGGTGTTTTTAGGCCCAAAATTGCTTCAAAGTACTTAAATCCAAAGCAAGGCTAAAATTTTCATCATTATTTACTTTTTAACAAATCCAACTATAGGATCTTTTAGTTAACTTGTTAAAGTACACCCTCTCAAAAGTTTAGAGTAAGAAACCTCTTCATAATATGTTGAAGACATAAGTTGGAAATGTATATAAAAAAAAAAATTTAATTTTCATATTCATGCTTCAAAAAAATAGTAAGTAGAAAAAACTAAATTATGATTTCAAATTCTAAATTGCTAAGAATTTAGTTATGAAATTGAAAAAATTCAATCCCAATGATTGAAATGTTATAATAATCAATCTACATGAACTTCATTTAATTTTTTTAAATATTAAAAATTAAATTAAAGACTTCAAACTGAAGTTTATTTCACATTGAGTTGAAATTCTATAATTGTATGCAAACTAAATCTCTTCATAATTTTCATCTTGTTAATCAAAACAAAATGACTCAAAGCTTCCTTGTATATATAAATCTATGAAACCAAGTTCGAATTTTTGTTTCTAAAAGAAGGTGATTTTTCTAAGCTACCTAAGCTACCTACTAAGTAAAAAAAATTACATATCATGCAATAACATTTTAACCAAATAGTCAAAATTTATGAAAATTGTTGCGCCCTAAAGCTACTTGTCAAGCACATGTGAAAATTTCAAACCAAAAAAATAAAATTTCCATTCATAGTGAGCTGCTCTAAAATAGGAAATTTTATTAAAATCAATAAAATGGCAACATTCTATACATCATTTTAGATTGCTTGGTTTAGACCATCTAGAACAAGTATTGATTTCAAACTATGCAGTCTAAACCATCTAGGAAAGGTAAAGATTTTGAACCACAAGGTCTTAACTATAAAATTGCCAAAGTTGCAAAATGATTGCCATTTTAACAAAATTCTCCATCAAATTGCAATATTCCCAAAAAACACAATTTAGTCCTTTGGGAGTTAAATAAGTTTCAATGTTATTTTGTCTTGTTAATTAAATATGTATTCATATGTTTTTTTGAAGCTTGTTAACCCTTAAATGTCCAAATTGCGTTTTTTTGTCATTATAGCAATTTCGGGCAGCTCATTACGAATGGATTTTTAAAATTATTTTCTTTGAAATTTTCACAAAACATGTGCCCAAAGAGTAGCTTTAAGGTCCAACAATTTTCATACCTTTTGACTACATGGTTAAAAAGTTATTGCATGATGTGTCATTTTCAACGTTTGGCAAGCAGTTTGGTCAATCCAAAAAACTTCTTTAGAAGTTTCTTTTCAAAATTGGTTCTACACATTTCTATACACATGGGAAGTTTTGAATCATTCCATTTTGATAAGTGAGATGAAATTTATGAGGATTTTTAGTTTGCAAGTAGGTATGGAGTCTTGAAAACCATACCTACTCACAAACTAAAAATCTTCATAACTTTTATCTCACTTATTGAAATTTAATGATTCAAAGCTTCCCATATGTATAGAAATTTGTACAATCAATTTCAAAAAGAAATTTTTGAAAAAAATGATTTTTAAAGAAGTTTTTTGAGTTGCCTGAACTACACACCAAATATTGAAAATGACAAATCATGCAATAACTTTTAAACCGTGTAGTCAAAAGATATGAAAATTGTTGGACCTTAAAGCTACTCCTCAAGCATATGTTTTATGAAAATTTCAAAGAAAAAAAATAAAAATTCCATTTGTAGTGAGCTGTCCAAAATGACAATGTTGCCAAAAGACATAGTTTTTGCATTTAGGGGTTAATGCATCATTAGTGGTCATATTTTCAAATAAACAATATTTAGTAGAATCACATGATTGAATAATGCTCCAAATGACTTAATGAAAGAAATCAATAGGATAATATATTAGATTATATGAACTAAAATATTTTTAACTCCTGAAGTCCCATTGTTCCTATAGAAAACAAAATGGATTTCAAGTAGGCACTTGTAGACTCAATTTTAGTTGTGTTTTTAAAAAAAAAATTATAAGATAGAAAGCACATTGGCTTTGGTAGGATTATAACTTTTCTTTCAAGTGATGCCTATGAAAAAAAGTTATGCTACAATAATCTTAAATTGACCAAGCAAAAAAGCAAAAAAATTTACAAAAACTTGAAATAAGAATTTAAGTAATTCACTTTTCATATATTATATTTTTGTTTATATAGAAAGCTTTGATTCATTCCATTTCACATAGTGATGTGAAACTATTATTGAGCATACATTGCTGAAGGCTATGAAAAAGCAACATGTACAAATAGTGTACATTTAAGGAGGTGAGCCATTTTAGAGCCTAAACCATTTTAGAACCTCCTACCTTAAAAAGTGTTTGTACAGAACTCCAAAAATTTTACCTTACAAGATGAATGAAATTTTCTGCCTTATATACTTATTATAATTTTGCCCGAGTGCCTGAGTGGTCATCGGCGCAGGGGTCTGCAGTAATGGAAGATTGCAAGAGCCTTAATGATTGAAAACCCGAATAGAAAGAGAGCCCCGCTCAGTTTGCAGGACTCAAAATCTGCTTCTGCTTCTGTTCCTCGGAAGCAATAAAAGTATTTTGTCCACAGATGATGCAACCTCTTGTCACAAATTGAATTCTGGTCCAAAAAATAACATAAGGATTGACAGAAACAATCCTGACTATTAACTTAGTGTCAACACAGGCATTCTGTGAGTGCAACTGCCACACTAGAGGGGGAAATAGCCCAACTGCAAGCTCAACAAATTTCTCTCAACGCACAAACAAACTCAATTTCAGTGCGTGTATGGAATGAACCATCTATAAAAATTCACGAGGATCTGTGACAAAGCCAGTGAGTGCAGAAGCCGCAGCAGTGTAAGGAGAAGCAAGATATATCTGCCCCTCCTTGTGTCCCATCCGCCCAGGAAAGTTGCGGTTGGTAGTTGAAACACAGACCTGCATCAACGTACCAAAAGAGGGTGCCAATCGTTAGTGTTTGGATCCATAAGTACATAATAATTAATGCCAACACAGAAGTAATAAAAAAAATGTGACACCTTCTTGGACAAGAACAGGAGCTCTCATGTCCTCACCGCCATGACATCAGTTCGCAGAAAACTCAAAGTTTCATAGGTTCCACAGCTTCGATTTCCCTGTGGTGTGATGTCAACCTGGAAAGCTAGAGCGGACATACCTGAGGATCATTCATGCGAGCGTAGGTGTCACGAGGGCCACCAAGGCAAGCAGCACATGACGGGGAAGCGGGAGTGTCACAGCCTGCTTGCTCAAAGATTTCCACGCAAGTCTTCCCATCAGTGCCAGGTACTGGCAGGGAGTACAGGTCCATCCACACCTTTTGTGTAGCAGGTACAAGGAAAGTTGGAACCTTCACCTTTTGACCCTGTCAAAGAAATGGGTGTTAGTAGTACTTCCATAATTCTACTGTGACGGTACACGGCTGTGAGAACAGGTTGAGATGGGTTTCATAGCTCACTGATATTGCCAAAAGCTCTGCGGCAGCAAGAAAATCTTCAGTCTTTCCACCAGTGCATGATCCAATGTAAACACGGTCAATCTTCACATCCTTGCACTCTCGAGCCAAACCCCTGTTGTCTGGAGAATGTGGCTGCCATCGTAACAACAAATCAACTAAGAACATTCAGTTGAGGCTCACAAGAAAGTACCTCCCATAAATGATGGTGAGGGGAGATGAATTACTCCATGAAAACGATAACCCATAAGCAAAATATATGTGGCATACTGCAGAGAGCGTTGAACAAACCTTAGCAACAAGAGGCTCCAGCTTTGAGACATCAAATCTGTATTCCTGCAAGAAACTGCAAATAACAAAACAAATAATGAAAAAAGAGATTGTACAGTAAAACTATTAGCAAGTGATAACAATAACTGGAGAGAACAAGAGATTGTAAACCAGCATGGCGCAATACAAAAATACGGTGCAGTTTTGTGTTCACCTAGCATTTCCATCACTGGTAAAAATTTGATATGGTTTTGTGGTCTTTCCTTCCAAGTATTTGGAGGTAGTGGCATCAGCAGGAACAACACCATTTTTGCCACCAGCCTCTACGACCATGTTACACAAGGTCATTCTATCCTCCATCTAAATATCCCACAAACAACGGGTTGTAAGTAACATTTCTCCGAAGCTTATGTTCCTAAGAGGTGGAACCTGGGATATGCGAAAGCAACAGGAAAAGAGACCCACTAACCCTCTGGAAACATACGTTCAGCCGCTTCATTAGAAGAGAAAGGTATAAAAAACGGGGAGTCCAAATACACTCAACCCTTTCTAATGGTACTGCCTCTATTAGCACAAATGGGCTTCTATTGGCACTCTCATGTTCACAACTTGACATTTGGAAGTTGTCCTATCAGATGTGTACACAAAATGACATATTTTGGGTACATACGTAGATTGTGCAATTACAGCGAGACATAAGAGAGCCAGGGACAACTGATCCTATTGCCCCAATTTTCACCCCCCTGGGAAAACACAGGAACTTGTTTCTTACCACAGATGATCAAATTTGGAAAATTTGAATTCAGAGACCCCCAATTAGCGGGGAAAGGTCAAGAAATACAAAATTAACTACTGGAAAATATGGAGCAGATTCTGACGTTTATCCCAGACTGGGGCAATGAGGGGATCAGTTCTTCCTGACCGACGTTAGAGAGGGTAAAATAAAAAATGCAACCCACTTTCCTTATTAACAAAATTTACTTCTTATCAAATATGACCGAGTATCAGGGCACGACAGCCATTATCAAGTACCATAGAGCAACGGATGAAACTTTTATTCTACAGCAAATAACCCTGAATTCTACCTTCAGACACGCCACAACTCTAATTGAGCTTCGAGGAGCTACTTACAGTCATAGCATCAACGGCTGTCCCAACGAACTCCATCGCTTTGTAAGTTGCTCCTGCGACTGAGATCTCACCAATAATCTGCAAAACTGGAATCGCTCAATTTGCGAGAAGAGGAACAGTGGCACGTTCATTCCAAATTTTAATAAACGAAGCGAAATTGTGCACTTCAGAAAACAAACCACTACCTGCAGTATCAAGTCCTTGGCTAACAAGTGTTTTGGCATTTCCCCATCCAGAACAAATCTCAAAGTTGGTGGAACCTGCAGGAAACAAAACCCAGACCGCAATTATGCCAATGACGATTTCCAACACAAATCCGCTGTCCATACCCCTGAGACACGTTTAAAAGGACATGTTCACATGCGACAATATCTATTCATTACTTCATAAACGCTGCTTATTGCAGTAAGTTTCTTTTCACATAGAATCATCCAGAAATGTCCTTCAAAAGTGAACATGATCTGAATAATTAAGTGCACCTTGAGCAGAAGTTTGCCAGTGCCCATGATGAAGCCTGCATCGGTATTACCGATACCAGTTGCGAACTGACCAAACGCTCCAGCATTGCATGTATGCGAATCTGTGCCGAAGAGAACCTACAGTCATGGAACCCGTAGCTTGGTAAAAAGTTCAACATACGTGCTACGAATATAACAGACCAAAGCAGTTTTCCAGAATACACAATTTGCACGTGAATCTGGAAGAATCCATGTCAATAAAATTCCGGTTCATCAAAAATGCAGTCAACAGGCTCAAATCCTTGATCCTCCACACAAATTCATAATTGTGTCACAAATACCTCTCCAGGACGACAATGACCCTCTTGTGCAAGGGCCACATGGCAAACTCCCTTATAGTCTGGGTTGGCCTGCATTAGGACATTGTATCAAATCAAGTTCCAAATGTCTGACACTCATTTATCCCAAATACCACGAATCTACATATGATCTTGTAAGACACGAGCTATCCAAATGACTGAAGTTATACTACAGCATGAATATACAAGTGGTTTAATATTTGACATACCAGATAAGATACTTCACACATTTTAGAACTACTAGCTTTCTTTTCAAAGAGAAACGAAAAAAACTTGAAAAAAATAAGCACCAACACATACCTGAAAGTTGCTCCGATCGGTAATATCATAGAAATATTTGATATCTTGCTCATGAGCAAAATCACGGAGAATATCCACGTTTCTATTGGCTCGTTCGTCTGTGGTAAAGATGTAATGGTCGGGGATAAGCACAATCTTTTCACGATCCCACACCTGCATGTCATACAAAAGTACTATCATACCAAATTATTGGACGGAACCCCAAATCAATTTCCACCACAGGAACAGACACTTCAGAGTCAAAAGAAACCCCTGTTGAAAATCTACTGAAGCAGTATCATTCAGTTCAAAAATGTTACTCAATCCTGCGTGAGGTGATCTACAAGTGCAGTACAAGAGGTTTCTAATGACTCCCTAATGAGAATAAAAAACAATTAAAAACCATTCTCGAGAAAAAGTACAAGTTATTCTATACTAAAGATCCCTTTGAAGTGGGTAAATAAAAAAGTCAATACATGCTTAAAAGCAAGCCTGATAAGCCCATAGACAACATCAAGTCTATGGAATACCAACCCATATCCTTCAATCATGTATGCTACACACCTTGGCATTTTGACCGAATTCCTTCTTGAAGATGCCGATGGTTCCAGGGCCGCACACATCATGAGTCATGAGAACATCTGCCTTGACCCACACATTCTCCCCCGGTGTAAGCTTGGTCTTCTCAGACGCATTAGCCAAAATCTTCTCTGTAGCTGTCATAGCATGCTTCACCTGGAGAGAGAAAAGGAACATCACATGCAATGAGCACCTGAGGCAATTCAAAAAAATGTCGATCACAGCACCATCATTCTTCATGTAATCTAAACCAATATGCGGTCAAAATCCTCGTACGAAAAGTTTGCAATCGCCAAAGGCTTACAACGACCAAGGCTTCTTAAACAAGGTTCTCTTCCAGAAATGCAGACACTCAATTTTCTGCAAATCTGAGAAATTTGCTGATCGTTAAAACAAAGGAAATTTACAGAGAATGTAGACACAGACAAATTCATCACTAATCGCTCAAAACCTGTTGATATCGCAGATAATACTAAAAAAACACAGATGACTACCAAAAAACGACCATGGCAAGAATCGCACTGCGTCACTTATTTCCAGATTGAAAGTACTGCAAATACAACTCCCAGCTCAGCACCTGATACGGACTAACGTAGAGGATACTGAAACTGTTAGGTACCTGAGCCCATCTACTACCGACCCCTGTTACAATTGCAACTCATCTATTCAAACACTGAATTGGACTTATTAGCAAGTGAAGTCAGCATGACTTGGCTAAATGTCTACTACCATTGATCTTTGCAAGGAAATGGGGTTGTTTACTGTCACTTGCAGAGGTCTACAACCTCCCACTGCGAAATTGCATGAAAAGTTCCAAATAGTGATAAAAGCTTGATCTCACTAGATTTAGCTCTTGTACCCAAAAGATATCTCCATAACTCTGTACATCTCCCAAAGATCACACTCCGTAACATGTTAATCTGCTTAAATTGTCCAAAAGAGTATCCTACAGCGTAATTTGAAATGCTTTAACTTTCGCGTGTTTCCTAATCTGACAAACCATGTGCAACCGTGATCCCAATCGCCGGTGGACAATTCAAAGAAATCCACTACAAAATAGAAAGGGACTTGAGACCACTTCCACTCGTCCCAGAAATTGAGAGAAAGTTCAAGACTTACAGCTCCAGTAGAAGCAGGAGATCGTTGCTGAGGCTGGGTAGGCGCCATCACCGCTCGCACCCGCATGTTCCGTTGAGCAGGCACGACAGCGGTCCTGGAAGCAGTAGCCCCACCGACGCGGCTACCGTAAAACCCTGAACCCAACGCCATCGAGCTTCCATCACTCTGCCACAACTCAAAAGAAGAACCGGCAATGAGTCCACATTCCCACTCTCCACAAACCACCAACCTTCCCTCCATTCCAATTGAACACTCAATTTCAAAAATCTATCAGTGTCGAGTGAACTCTAAACCGCCAAACATTCAAACCTCTCAGGTGCATTCCATCAATCACACAAACACACACACACACACACACACACTAACCAGCTGAGAACACATCACTCTGAATTCAAGATTTGAAACAACAAATACCCGCCCCGACCTCAATGGCCCAAACCGCAAAAATTCTACACACTCCCCACCACTCAGTAACAGATTTCATGAAGCAATTCTACTTGAGAATTGTCCGCCACAAACCGCCCAATCCAGCACCAAAACATGCAACCTAAACTAGGAAATAAACTCCAGAAGAATTGAAAGGCGACATTTTGAGTGGCGTTACGATACCAACGACGACGAGAAGGCAGGGTGAGGCGCCAGCGTCGCCATAGCCGGCAATGCAGCAGCAACAGCAAAGTGTGCGAATTCTACCGCAACCGCCACAAGAACGGCAATGCCAGGAGCAGGGGAAGCCGCAGCAACAACGACGACAACTGACGAGAGGCCAGCAGCTTCGCTCTCTCATATTCTCCTTCCTTATGGAACCCACTAAGGAAACCGTGATTAGTTTATTGTCTTATTAGTGTAATATGGTTTATTACTGTGACCTGAAAAGCAACTCTTGTGCAGCCCACGGGCTCACGAGACTCTAGACCCGTCCTAGATCCTACTCTGACTTGTGGACTTCACAGTGGCGTGTCAGGTCTTTAGATCACTCTTGGTCACCAAGTCTCTGCCTTGCACGCCAAGTCATGAGCTTTAAGTCTTTAACCCTTGGGCTCCAGAGCAGTGATCCCAGAACTAGTTTATGGAATGTAAGGTAAAACTACCCATTACCACATAGATTTGCTATCTAGGTACTTTGGAGAAGCTATTTGTCAGCTCTCATATTTTTCAAAGATTGAATTGTTCAAGAGAAGTCAATTGGAAAAGAATGAAGACATTCTGACAAGAATTGAATTTTTTGTGATTCTTCAAAGTTGAAATGTTAAAGTGTGAGTAGATCCTTGTTGAAGCATGACTAGACCATTGTTGAAGGGTGGGTTGATGTGTCTGCTCCCCAAGTGCATTGCCATCATGATAAAGGATTAATAAGATTGTGGGAATAGATGAACCAGTGACAGAAATGGGAGGAACTTGTAGGTGGCAGAATTGGGTAGATGGTGGTATTGGGCAATTCCACCTTGGTGCAATGTGTTACCTTCAAGACAAACAAGCGTCAACTTTGGCTACTTTGAGAGTGAGTAATATTTAAAAAAAAAATAGAAATGAAAGGATTTTATAAGCTGTAAAGGATTATTGGGAGTATTGTAACACAAAACTGATATGCTATTTCTAATGTGGAGGAAGTTGCAAATTAGCTATCAAAATCCATTATTTGTTGAAGTCTTGGCTAAAATCTAATTTTTTCAAGGAATTTCTCCAATGTACATTTAGTTACTGAAAATTTTAAATAGCAATGGATTGAATTTTAGCAAGTTTTGTGAACGCTATCCAGAGTTGTTTGGGTGAAAACAAGAGTATAGACAAAATGATGAACAAATGTGAGATTTTTTAGGACTGAAGAGTCGAAGTGGAAAAAATAATTGTAATGAAATTCGAGAATGAGTGGAAGATAGTGAGTGTGCAAATATTAAGACAATCCAATGTTGATATTGCAAGAATTTAGAGTTTCCTGATAGTGTATATGGTGTCTTTGACAACAATATGAAAAATATGCAAATTCAATCTTGCAACATTAGTAGCCTCATAAAGATTCACATTAAGGACCTTTGGATTTGTTAAACATTACTTTTGTGATTCATACAAAGCAATCAACACTAAAAGATACACTTCCAAATGAATGTGCAAAAAATACATATTTTATGCAAGAAACAATTGACATGGTTATACAATGACTCTTCTACTCATAATTGATATGCTTAGTTGTATTTCTTTCATGATTGATCAACACTTACATACATATTGAAGTCACTGAAAGCATGAGATGAAACCAGACTTGAAAAAAAAAACATACGATGAACTATGATACATAATAAAAGTAATAAAATATATACAACTTTACATGTTGTATTTCTTTATGGCAACCTTCTTTCTAAAAAGTAGTGCTACCTTTGTGTTCTCTTTCTTTTCCAAGAAGCTCCAGTGCTATTCAAGATACAAAAAGGGCACATCTTTTGCACTTCCTTCCATGTATGATTATAAAGAGACTAATAGACATATTGGTATATAATTATTGCATGCAATTGTAATTACTAAATTTAATTGTTCTAATAGATTTCACTCTCTAAGCATTAGATGAATTAGTAACTTTTAATTCACTTACAATTCTTCTTAATTTAAAATTTATTTATTTTTTCTTAAGGTAGAAATTAGTTTTTAGTTTTTTGGAACCTAAAAAGTTGACTTCTCTAAAAGGGATTGAACCCATTTCTTTTTTCGGTGTATATTTTATGTTTTGGGATACAAAGATATATTTCAAGTTCCTCATAGATTTATAAAACTTAATATGGATTAATTTTTATTTTTAATGCTCATAATATAAAGCATTCTATTTAAGTATATTATAATATCAATTTTCAACAAGTAAATAGAATTATAAAGCTAATGATCTTCAATCATGGTACTGAAGTATGTAGGTGAGCTACATCAAATTGATAATCTTTGTAATTTTGAGAAAAGAATTATATTGGATTCAATTGATTGTAACAATATCCTTCACTTCTACATTCCAAAGCCTTCATATCATCTGGTGATTCATAAGGTGGTTTTACTTCATTCATAACCATATCTTCTTATAATTTATTCAACGACTTCAATTCTATATATGCATATCTTGTCATTTATGATAAAGCTCCGCTACTTCTATACTTATAATCCTACCATATCTATAACTACTCGAAGGTTACTTTCCTTTATTGTTGCACAATTTTTTGTGACTACTCAATCCTTGGCGAAATTTGAATTTTGAACCACATTTATACATCAAAGATGTTGTAAATGAATTTGAATCTAATTCAAAATCTATATATTTTATTGATTTCAATCTTTTTTTTCTTTGATTTTTGATACCATCATAACTAATTTTTCTATCTCCAATTTCTTCTATGGGACCAATCTTCACTTCATTTTCATTAGAGGTAGTCACATTCTTCACCAAGCAAATTTTTCTGTAGAATGAGAATTTTGTGAACCAAAAGAAGAGCCAATGGAAAATAGTTATGGGTGAAGAAGGTGTAACCCCCTTGTTGGATGTGTTGGATGTGGAGAATGCAAAACTGCAAAGAGAGTTTTACTAAGGTAAGTTTACTTGGTTCAAGGACCCAATTAGACAAATTGGACAACATCTGCGATAGTGAACTTGATAGCAGAGGGGGTGAAACTACGGAGCTCAAGGAAATATATTTTGCTTGCAAATGCTTCTCCACATCCTTTTTTTTGCTTCGGAGCAAAATAATCAATATGCAAAAGCTTTCATAGTGGAAGAATATTTTGCTAACAGGAAGTGACCACCTCTCTATTATTTAAAAAATGGATATATAATGAAGAAGGTGTGACTATCCCTATTATCAACCATAGAAACAACCTTTACTTCATCTTTATTAGCTACACAAGGAATAATTGGCAATTTAGAAAGCATTCAAAGAACTTCAATAGCCACTTCTTCATCAACAAACATTTTCCAATAATCTTTCATATTATTGTGGGTTTTGTCAACTTCCATGGTATTGTGAGTTTTTCCATCTTTTATATTATTGTGGGCTTTCTCTTCCTCCATATTATTGTAAGATTTCAATTGATACAAGGAATAAATAAAATGTATATATAGAAAATCAAATCAATGAAGAATGAAGATTTTTTTTCTACTAAGATGAATATAGATGAATACATTTATAAAATACAAAAATAAAAGTTATCTTTTATTTTTAACTCTAAAAATGAAAAATTGAATTACTTTATTCCATTTAAAATCTATATTATTTAGTAGGTTTGGTGGTTTTGTTATTTTTGTTTTTTGTGTGATGGCAATAAAAAAGCCCTCACCTCTAACTAAGGTACTACATATTAAATTACAAACTTTCTTAAGAATCACACATGTGAAAATAAAAGTATTGAGAATAAACTAAGCAAGTAGTATTGAGGCAATGACACAAGGCAAACTAGTATTCTTTAAAATTGGAGATTGTCCTACAAATATTCTAAATGTATCTAAAATACAAGCATCAAATTTAGATGATTGGATGCTAAATATATATTACTATCTTTTAGAAGAGGTGGTTTTGCTAAACAAATTTAATTCAAATTGCAAATCTAAATTTATAACTGCACTCTATACTAATAATACTTCTACTAATCTAATACCAATTTCAAAATTATATAAATTTGCAAGGTGCACTAATATGATAACTAAAAATATTTTAGATAAATTCAATACAATGTGGTTCACACTATTTCATGTTATTTCAAAAACTATGATATTCATCTATTTTCATCCATTTCAACTATTATTATTATTATTCAAATTTCATTTAAATTCAACTAATTCCAAAGTTAACACTAATTAGTTCACATTCATCCCAAATTGTCCAAATTAGTATGAGACCTCTTCACACTAATTGGACAATCAATGTCAATTTTGGTTGGACAATAATAAAATTTGACACAAGATGTGAATAGGTCTCTCACAGTAAAAATATAATTTTTGTTTTGATTGGGTGCTCCCATCAAAAGTTATGATGTTCCAAAAATTTGGGCACCTAATGCAAACTTTAATTGGGCACCTTAAAGCAATTTCTACAAAGTCCTTCTATAATTCTAAAAATTTGGCAAGTATGTAACTAATATGATGTAGGATGCAACATTAGAAAAAATAACCATGTAAAATGTAAAAATCTCATTCTAGGAATTTAAATCTATTGCCCCTATCAAAGATAACGTTGAAAAAAAAACTTTTTATTCTAATTACAAACACTATAGTCATAATCTTTCAATTTGTGTGGTCAAAGTTTTTGAATTTTTTTTAACACATTCCCATAGTAGTTTAGTACAAATTTGTAAAATTGGTTTTATTTTTAATTTATTTTTTCATTTTTTCTTCACTACACTCTAAAGAGTGATAGTTTTTGACAATTTCTATCCTAAATGAACATTTGTTCTTTAGGATATAATTGCAATTTTTTTTTAAGAAACTATTTTTTAAATTTTTGAAGGAATTGAACCTTACAAAATATTTATATTTTTAGCATATATTGAAACTCATTTTTCCGAAAGAAAATTAAAAATCTAGCAAAACATGTGGACCCTCCCTGACTCTGATAAACTTGGTAGTAAGTTATCTGTATGGCAGTATAGATATTAATGTTAAAAGCTAAACTTTTTTTTACTTTTTTTGTTTCTCTTGCAGGCGATTTATGGAATTACCGAATCAATCGGATTTTATAATTTGAAATAACTGTCTCCCTGCCATGTGAAGCCACCCTCGTTGACGAAAAACGACGCTTCGTTGATGGACGTTACATTCTCGTCCGTCGGTGTACACTGAGTCCAAATTGGGTGACCGAGAACCGGCTACAACCGGTGACCACGACTCCTCGCACAAATTTTAGGGTTTCCAGGGTTCCGCAAGCGCAGGTTTGGTTGCGTTTTTTTTCTCCGAAAATCCACGTTCTCCCGCCATATCCAGATTTATCTGCGTGAAGAGGCGTTCTTTTCATTCTACGGTGCTTGCGAAATCTTGAGTGCGCGAGATCTCGATCCAGCTTCAAAAATTATGAGTAAGTTTTTGTTTTCCGTTGCCGTCTCAATTTTTGGGGTTGCCTGTGGTGATCGTAGTCGGTACCCGTGCTTTGACTTTTTTTCTCCATAATCGTTAAGCAGTAGCTTGCTTTGATTCAAACTGGTTTGCGGCAATTCTCGTTTGTCCTCTATGTGTATACCGTGCTTCTCCATGTGCTGCGTGCTCAATCGGTGGAACCTGAACTTGTTGAATGTTGATTTTTATCTGTTTTGTATGCTTTCTGAAATGGAGAGTTCTTCCGGTTTTCTCATTCTGCCGGTTAATTTCATTACTTTCGTTTTGTCGGTCGGTTCGCGGAATTTTTCTTTTCTTTTCCTTGTGGTTTCCAAACTCCAAAGATTGACTTTTGTTTCCTTCTCTTTTGCAGAGATAGTAGTCTTTTCATCCTGATATGTATGCTAACTCCTTCGCTGATTCAGAGTATCAGAATATGTTGGAATGTGTGGGGTACTACAAAATAGAATCTCGAATCGAGTCACCTTTCTGTGGTATTTTGCATGTGCGAAATGATCTCTGGATTCTGTTTAATCGTGATTTATTTGTAGCTACTGCTAACCTTCTCGGTGTGAAGGTATGGAATAGCATGATGGTCACGCATTTCTATTCATTCATGAAGCTGACATGTGATTGATCTGTGGGAGTCCACGCTGCCCATGTACAGTACGATGGAGTCTACACTCCTTGCGTCCCGTGAATGAAACCTACAGAACGAATGCTGTTTCCCTTCTCGGGTTTGGTGCTGAATACGTCATAATGGATGTGATTGTTGCATTTTACAGGAGGTCGCAGCTTCACTAAGCCCCCAACTTTTGTTTAGTAAAATAGAGGGAGCAGGAGCGTGTTGCAACTAGGTCAAGGGCGTGGAAAAGTGTTGCGTGTCTCTGAGGGAGCTGGATTTATTGACATTTGAAGGTTGCAATACCGGGATCTGTTGATCGGATTGTAGTATCGAATCCCACGTCACCAACGGGTGTATTCAACGTTTTGTCTTATTTGTTCGATCGAAATGGAAACTGCTGGCAGCCGTCCAAAAGATGATGTTTCATTACCAAAAGGTTAGGATTTATTTCTCTACTGTGAGCATTTCCTTGATCGTTAGTTGAATTCTTCATTAATATGTATCTTTGTAAGTCTTTTCGGTTGTTCAATTTTCGACTTGAAAATTGAAGTTCCATATTTCGTGTTCTCCAGTATCATGCAAGCTTTCTTTTGATGGTGTATCTTTGGAGCTAGCTGTGAAGGATTTTTCAGCTTACCGTGACTCGTTTGTGGATGGGTTCAATGCTTCTGTGTCATCGTCAGTTTCTGTGTTGACGGAATTTAGTTGCTGTATTAGAAGGCGTCTTGTATGCATTCCAGCGCTCACATGTAGCTAATTGGTTTATGGAGTGCAGCTACCATGACTAAAATCATCAAGGAGATGTTGCCGCCTGATGTTCGGGTTGCTAAAGATGCACAAGATTTGTTAGTGGAATGCTGTGTTGGTGAGCCGTTTTCCCGCACCAGAGTTTCTGATTTTGTGCTTGATTTTCTTAAAAAACAGTTTGTTTTTTTAATATTCCCTTCCCTCTTTTCTCAATTATCGGTTGTTTTCGCTGACCTTGATGTGGCTACTTATTGCTACAGAGTTCATCAACTTGATCTCATCTGAATCTAATGAGATTTGCAGCAAGGAAGAGAAGCGGACAATTGCTCCAGAACATGTTTTGAGAGCACTTGAGGTACGCATGGATTACACTCTGTTTTATGCTTTGGGCGTGGGCTGTGCCCTTGCTTTTCCTCATATCACATGGGGGTTGTTCCTTCCAGAAATAGTCTCTCACCTTTCATAAGTGCCTATGTTGTGTGGTTGTTACCTCCAGGCTTCATTAGTTCTTTTCAGTATATACTTTTGTTACTCAGTAAATGTTTGATTATACTGATTTTCTTAAATTGGAAAGGTGCTCAGGTGGGATGTCTTATGAATTTTTTTTAACACTTTTCGTCTTCTATTTCACTTCTTCGTGCGACTGGTATTTTAACAGAAGCATGCTGAAAATCCATGCAGATTCTGGGTTTCGGAGAGTACATAGGAGAAGTTCAAGCCGCTTACGAGCAACACAAGAATGAAACTCTGGTATGGGGAGAATTGTTCTGTAGGATTTCAGTCTCAAGTTTCTGAAACATGTAGTGCCAGATAACTGGATATGAACCATTTGGCAGGGGACCAATATATGAAGGTGGAGACTGGTTTATGTTTCGTAACTAAGTTTGTATGCAATATAGGATTTCAAATATGTGACTGCAATACCGAATTGCCTGCGAAAGAATGATGCAATTACTGATCCTTGACCTGTGCACTTTCTCTAATCTTTTCACTTCTGTGCATAGGAATCCCCTAAGGTAGGAGGGCGATGGGCAAAGGAAGGAGGAGGGGGCATGACAGAAGAGGAGGCCATAGCTGCTCAACAAAGAATGTTTGCTGAAGCGCGTGCTCGCATGAACAGCGGTGGAGCTCCAGCGCCTGCCACGCAAGCCAACGACTCTGACTAGGAATCTCTTTATTGACTTGAAGCAACTTCCTTGTACAATGTGATTCCCCTTCACCATATCTCTTTTGCTGGGTTAGGTGTTTTGTGAGCAACGCCCAATTCTGGTTGTGTAAAGACATGGAGCATGTAAAATTTCCATCACCAAATACAGAATTCTATTTCTCTTACCCCTTCTGTTCTTGAACTAGGGAGTTCCCGAACCTGCTAACAACGTACTGCATTGGCAAGGACATTTATCCCCTGTTGTAACTGCTGATGGTCACGGTTACCAGTAGTGGCACCAGTAGTGTCTAGACATATTTTGATTTCTTGTCTTCTTGTATTGTGGGCTCCAAATAGTCCTCAATTCTTTGCTCGTATTTTAGAGAAGTGTAAACGGACCCTGAAGTTACCAACATACTGATTTAATGGCTTGCTTATTGTAACTGCTCATTGAATAGTATTAATTCAAGAGAGCAAATGTGGAGACAAAACAACAACATAATGGAGTTTTCAGTTACAGAAATCCAAGATGAGTTTAGTTTATTAATCCGAGATGCACAGAACTTGGTCAATAGTTTAACACAAGAATGGACTGTATAAACAAATTGGTGGTGTCCAAGAGACATATGTATAGATTGAAAACAACCCAAGAGAGGGGTCACTTTTAGTCCTTCCAGGATTAAGACACAATTGTAATTAATACTCCGTAATACATCTAGCTGCTGATTGGGCTTCCCTACTGGAACCATAAGGAGTTAGAAATGTCAAAGCACTTCCGTATTTATATTGTACAATATAAATGACTTCCTATGAATCGCAGAATAAAGTGTTTATGTTTCAGTTGATAAATTTTGAAGGTCTTCAGGCGAATGTCCGTTTCCTTGATGTGTCCGCAACAACAGAGTACACTTTGAAATTGGATCTGACGATTGTAATTGTAAAAATGACTTCATTATTCACCGTGCCATGGGACCAAAAGTATCCTCACATAGTTTCAAGTCCAATTCAAAGTGTTTGTAACTTTTGCATCCAATGTCCAAATTCAATAAAACTTGTTGGGAATTTTGTGCTCTCTCCTAGTTTGTGTGGTAAAATTTCCATATCAATTCAAGATGTAATGATTTTTTGTAAGTCAATCAAAGTTCAAAGGTTCAATTTGAGTTCACCAAATTGCATTTGATGGTTGCAATTTCAAGGGCTTGTATCTCCATCCAATGTTCATTTTCAATAAAATTTGATGGGTTACTTTCACCTTGAAGTCTAGTTATTTCGGTGAAATCTTCATGTCAATCCAAGTTGTTTTGAATGTTTGGGAGCAATTTGAAGTTCAAAATCTTGACATTTTTGGATTATAGTGAACTTTGGCGGCTTGTTTCTTCTTCATATAGTGTCCGTTTCTAGTAAAAAATGGTTGTGAAAGTTGCGGATACTATTCTAGTTTGTGTATTTAAAATTTCATATCAATCCAAGAAGTCATTAGTGACTGAGAATCATTTTAGTAGAAAGAAGTTCAATTGTAAATGTGTTTTTTGCAATTTTTCTTGCTATTTTTTGGACATTTCAAAGCTATTTTGTTGGTTTTGAAACATTTCATAGTTAAAAAAATTTCCATTTGAGTAGGTTTAGAAATTGAATCTCACCTCCAAATGTGTTGCTAGGAAAATGTCAGCATCATTTTTCAACACTAAAACATTATAACCTTGCGATCTATGTAGCCAGATGATTCCAAATTTGATTTATGTCATCTAGATGTATACTAGAAGATTGTATGGTTGAAATTTCTATAATTTAGTAATATTTTGGACTATAACACTTCAAAAGCAATAATGTTTTTAAAACCCAAAGGCCTTGAACCTTGCGGGGTTAAATATTCAAAAAACTAATTTCCAATGTTAGTGAAGTTGTTGTTTCTTGTAGATTTTAAAACTTAAGATATAATCTATGAATAATAGTTTTCAACTTTTATTATAAAGTCATTTCCTGAATTCTTCTAAGTATCAATTTGTCACAAATCAAAACAATTTTAGAAGTTTGGATTGATTTGAAAAGGCTCTTTAGACCACTACTAGAAAATAAATGCCCAAATTAGTACATTTTGATTCCAATGTTTTCTACTAGTGACTCCTAAAGACACCACTAACTCATTGCTAAATAATGTTATGTTGATTTTCAATTTGCAACAATTGAGCTTGCCTAAAGTGTTATCAACTAAAGTGAGGTAGTACTTTGTCTTTTTGTTTAATTTTGCTTGAATTTATTATACACAAACCTTCAAAAGAGGAGCTACCAAAGTTGGTAGTAGGGAACTTTAGGAATCTGATTGCAACAAGGCTTCTTATTTTCGCCATGATACCATATATAAACAATATCAAACTATAACATCAAGTTTAGTATCCTTGCAATTGTTTCCATAATGCCAAATTTAGTGTCAAGCTTATATGCGATAAGATGTTTATAAAACGTTCTTCTACAGACTTTTCAAACTATATTTCAATAAATTATTTGAATCTTGCATCTAATTCATTTTGTTTCAATTTTTTTGGAGTCTTATAAAATTAATTATGATGTTTTCGAAGTTTTCAACTTTGGTTTAAAAAAGTATGTTAAAAGTGTTCTCATCTTTAAATATGAACTTTTAATATGTAGAAGAATAAAATACCACCTCGTGTGATAGATTTGACCCAATTACAAGGTGTTTGAAAACATGGGTAGCTTTAGCATACTCTACCTTGGTCCGCTATAGCACAACATTTTTGTACGGATTCTTCATTTTGTCCTCAATGTCAACTTGGGATGTACTTTAGCATTGATTTTTGTAATTATGTACGAGACACATTCCATGTTGTCATGAAGACAAAAATAGAAGTAGTCTTGTTGAAATGCTCTAGAATCAATTTTCCTTTGTAACTAGCTACTAAGGTACAAAAGGCCTTTGTGACTAGAGAATCTATAGTTGATGTTATTGAGTGTCTGCTATTCTTGATGAAGCTTTTTTGATTTAGGGACCAAGACTCAAGTTCTTAAGAAGCAACAAATAATGTATATAAAACCATAATGCCAAGCCTAGTTTTCAAGATAGATTTGTCACTATTCCATTGGCTAGTTAAAACAGTGTTATAACTCTTAACACAAACCCTCTTTCTACACCCTTAGATTTGCAAAAAGTACAAGTACAACACCTACAATGAACTATTAGACTTGGCATTGTGTTCTATAATGCTCTCTAGCCTCCCAACTTCCAAGCATTATCTAATCAATATTCAAACTTTTCCATTTCACTACTAATAGTATATACTAACATTTTGATAAGTTGAATCAATTTTTTTTAAATTCTAATTGTACAAATTCAAATGAGACATGTTAAAGATTACATAGGAAAAGAAAATCCAATGATATCACTTATAAATTGAAAGATTATAAATGTTTGATCATGAAGGTGTTAAAACTATGAAAATCTTTCAGCTTTCTTTTTGCGTGCCAAATTAAAAAAAATCGGTCACCAAAAAAATATGAGGTTGAAGGGCCTAACATGCATAACCCCAATCAATTTATGGCTTTTCAAAATCTACTCTACAACTTTTTTAAATGAATTTTTAATGTGATTTTTTCTCCAAAGTTTAGTGTATTTGAGGCTCATTTCCAAGAAAGTCAAGATTGCAATGGAAACCCTTGCACAAAATCTTGAATAGAATATTCATAATCGATGCTAAAACTAGACTTAAAAAGAATTTTTCAAAAATATAAACTACTAAGAATACCAAATTGGTTAAGTTTTATTTAACTTCAATGTATTGTCCACACCAAAATTTGGTGCGTCGGCCATTTAGGGGTTAAGTGATCGGGTCGGCTCCCTTAGACTGGGCTCATTACCAGCTGATCCCAATTCGGGCAGAGAATGATGCAGACGAGAGCGATGGTTTGGGTCACAAGACCACAACCCATACCCAGCCACAATCCCTGGAACGCACATCAATTATACTACGTCAATTTCATCCTCTCCGAAATCTTGATGGAAGGCGAACAATTACGCCTGACTGAGGAATTCCGACTCCAGCATGCAAAAATTGGCTTTCGAGAATGACGACATGGAAGGCGTTTCATGTGTCCAAACTGCAAGCTGATGAACCTTTCACGGCTTTGGGGAGGGGGAGGGGGTGAACTCACCCTTGCATCAAACTTGAATACAAAGACTGAGATGATAGCAACAGGTAATCCAATGGCATAGTAAGCTCCCAAATTGGCCATAGCACCTGCTCGTTGCCATCCAATACCTCGGACCGCTCCTGCACCCCGGCACAAGAGACCAACCATTATTGTCAATTTCGTTAAATAGTGGTGTGAGTTCAGCTTCAAAAGTTGTGACATACATCTGGCCTACACAATGCTCGCTCTAAAGACTAGGAGAGGAACAGATTTACGGTTCAGGGTGGTGTCTTGAAAGTGCCAAAGTAGTGGAATTATACCACCAATTGACATTCATTTCTCAAGCGCAACTTTTGGAAAAAAGGAGTAAACGTCAGTGGTTTCTGCAAAAATGGAAAGTAACCACACAGCAAGCTCCCTCTAAAGCCCCTATTTGGACTGGATTTATTTTTCCTTGTGGCTGCAGTTCAAAATCACTGTAAACAAGAACATATTTGGCTCTTACATAGTATTCTCGACATTATCCCGTCGACTTTGGTGTGGGTTCCTGAAAATGTCAATTTTTTTTAAATTGGTGGAATTCCATGCGCCCTTTCATCCGATAGATATGCAAATTACTATTCAAATTGCACAACATTTGCACTCGTAAGTAGGATTTCCACGCACCCTACCCTCCCGGCTCCGTAAATCATTTCATGCTTTCATTGCTTGAGGGTGTGGGTGTACTAACGCGCCATGGAAAATGAAATTGTGCAAAATTTCATGAAATTGACGTTTGAACAAACTGCCTCTTACTTCACACCAAAGTAGAAAACAGGAATTGCCTTTTCAATAGTGTCTCAGAATTGGAAGACAAACCTGACAGAATAGCCCCCAAGGCATAAAGAAGAGCCAGGACTGCGAGGTAAGGTGCAGTACTAGCGACGTGTTGCACCACTTCATAGTCGTTGGTAAATGCCCATCCCCAACTACGACGGAACGAGTAGATGAAAGTGGCCATCACCATCCCATGCACTAAGCCTGTGACCACCGACACAGCAAGAGCTGATCGTGCTGCACGGACCTTTCCTGCTCCCAGCTCATTCGCTACTCGAACACTGCAAATACCCCATGATAGCGAGATTCTATCAATCCACAATTCCATATGCCAAAAGTTTGAAATAATATCTTTCATTTTTGAACAATTGAGTTTGATATTACATGTATGATGGTATAGAAAAGTTCTATTAGTGTAGTACTCCGTATCTGGTATTATCTTGGGCACTTAGAGGCGAATTAACAAAATGACTTGCACGAATTGATGTCACTCATCTTTCACCTTCGATCAACCGTAAAGAGAATGAGAAGAATGGGCTCATTGCCTACATGGATTCTCTAGAAATTGAACTGGTGTATATGAATATATTACCTGGTCGCAATGCCGAGAGCAAGAGCAACCATATTGGATGAGGCTAGCAAACCCATGCTGCAAACAATGAGCAACATGACTCTGTTAACTAAGTGTGCTCGCGATCCCATGCTGGCTCTTCAAGCATTGATTCCACAGCAAGAGCCTGTTTAACAAAACCGTTATGATTGCTCTAAATCATCAGATAATCCTGAAATAATTCCGTTCTCATTGTATTTAAATGCTTCAGGAGCAGGAAGTACCGACGGCGGTCCAAAAGAAAGGCACGGAAAAGTCTTGAGCCTGCACTGCCATGTCCATGAACAAGACTAAAAACCTTTGATCCCTGTCCAAAGAGTAAGCCTTACAAAGCCCGAATTGAAGAAACTGAAGTATAGATGAGCAAAGTTCGAAGGTGGAGCCACCCATTACCAACCAGGACCTCATCGGAAGAAATTCAACAGAGACTGGGACTACTTTTCTGACCATCAGTTCTGAGTTTCCGACCATCTTCCGACTATCAGTGTCATGACACATGTCCTTGATTTTGCGAGCCAAAGCAGTCTCTGAACAAGCGCTTATGGAACACTCTAGACATTGGTTATGAGTTCGGACTAACTTTTGGTTTCCAAAATTCACAATAATTTCAAATCCAGAAATAAAACTACCAAAAGAATTCCAGTCCCTATCTTTGCTATACGAGTAAAATTTGCAATAGCCTTAATACTGCTCCAGATCATGAGTAGAATCGCTTAAGTGATCGGTTATGGGTGGCTCCACCTTACACCAAATACACTGGTCATGTAATTTGGACCACAGTAATGATGTGCGACCAGTCCTGTAGCTTGCATTTTTCCAAATTTAGCATGAAAGTTTTGTTGGTCACATTAATTTTCACCCACGGATACATCGAACATAGTGTAAGTTACCATATTCTATTGGTGCAGTAACTTTACCAGATGGCGAAACTTGAGATGTTTAGTTGGGAGTTGGGAAGCAGCCCGACCAACAGCGTCAGAATTTCAAGTGACCAAGCCTCCATGCTGTTGCATCAAAGGCCAACGTCACTAAAAGCTTAAGTAGGCCTAAAATGACAGATTTATCACCATAAGTCCATGTATTGACAACCAGAGCGCATACTACAAAACATCAAATTTTTAGTTTCAGATCATCCACCCCACAAAAACTTTGAACCCCCATAACTTTTGCATCCAGTATCAAATAAATAACAGAATCTCAATACAAATGTGCAGAAGAACCAATAACCATGCAAACAGTATCCAAGTCAAGGTGAGTCCAATCCCATACCAAATCATGGTGGCAGACGGAACCGCCAGTCGGAAAAAATCCCCGAAGTCCCGCAACGCCTCCTTCGAGATCCCCGTGAACGTCTTCTGGAACCGCTTCTCGAATCTCATAAACAAGAACAACAGACACACGTTCCCAGTGACGGCGACGGTCCAGGCGATCGCAGCACCGTTGAGCCCGACGCGAAGTTTATCGATCACCAGCCAACACAAAGGCACATGGCACAACAACGTTGTCACCGCCATGGCCAGCATCAAGTGCACGACGGCACGCTGCGTCTGGAAGAACTTGATGAGAGGGAGGAAAATGGCGAATGCAAACAAGGTCGGGAGGATCCAGTAGGTGTAGGATTGGGCTGTTTGAGCTACTATCGGATCTTCCCCTAGGGCGACGAGGATGTTGCCCATGTTGAGCCAGATGAGAGAGATGGGGATTGAGGACAATGTGAGGATGAAAATCGCACGTTGGAGGAAGATCCCCAGGAGGTGGTACTGCTTTGCGCCGTAGGCTTGTCCGCAGAGTGTCTCCAGTGCGCTCGCCATACCTTGCTTCAATTACCACTGTGATCACATCAGCATAACTCGGGCAACAATTCAGGTGCAATAGCCAATTTCAGGTGCCATATAATTTCATATTTCAACAATTTTGGCACCAAATCGACACAACAAATTTGGCTCCCAAATTGAGACAACAATTGGATGCAATAGCCAATTTCAGAGGGCCATACTCGATTACATGACATGTTTATCGACTGCTAAATCTGTAGTGCTCAAGTGTCACAAGCCACTCTGAAACCTAAGCTTTCAAGTTCCCTGGGCACTAGATCTAGAACAGGTAATCAGGTGGAAATATTCATTAAATTGACGGACTCTCAATTGTGAAAACTGAGATCGATGTGCAAGCAGTGCTTCCTTAGAAAAGTAGGACGGGTCTAGATTTTAGTTTGGTGTACACGTACAGTTGCACAACACTTCACCCAAAACAGAGTATATCAGCCAATGTACTGTACTGAATATGTATACAGTTAGAATCTGAGGAATGAGGATTCGGTTGGGTGACGGAGACTGCATAAAAATCACTGAAATTATCTGCCATTGATTTCCATGGAATTTGAGGTTGCAGGGATTGAAGTAAGTAGTACCAGCACAGTGAATCCCGTCATGCTGGTGAAGGCGCTGGCCAAGGTGAAAGCTGCGAGCGGGAGGGAGCCTAAATGCCCCACGAACACCGTTGCGGCCAAAGTCATAATGTGTTGCAGCAAATACATGCCCATGATGGGTCCTGCCAGCCAGAGCTGCTCGCGAACCTCCCCCCACACCCACCGAGAAAGCCCTTTCTCCTCCGGGTCGTGGCTCACGGGGTTGTTTCCATGGCCATGGCTCAAGGGCTTCGTGCAGGCGATGTAGTTTTCAGCCACCGTGAAACCCGAGGAGGAGAGTGTTGACGGGTGCAATTCCCCGTTTATGAGCGGCACAGTGAATTCTTCGATCGTCATCGCCATTGAGCACTTGTAATTAAGTATCTGCGAAAAGGAAGCTCGAAGCTAGTTTGCTGCAAATTGCAACTGAATCTTCACTGTCGTCGTCAATGTGCCACTGCTTACCGTAGCATTCAGGCGACTTCACCATTGAAGAGACTTTGAAGTCATCCCTGAAATCTCAAGATGATGAGATCAGATATGAAACGCAATCGAGGTCGGTCACTAATGAAGAGCAAGAAAAACGGAATCTTAAATAACAAACCAGAAAAGCTGACGATCTTCTGGACTTTGCAGTCCGAAATTAATTGCTCTTTCATTGATACGTCAATCAAGAGCTAGATACTTGGCAGCGGCTCCAAGAAAGTTTTTAACGGTTTGATACGAAAGCGATCCATATCTCTCAAGGCTATTTTCTCGAATTCGCGACGAAACTATCTCTACAACTACGTTATAAGATTAGCGAAGGTATCAGCATGGAAACCAGGCGACCCCAACTTCACTTACAATGGGAGTTGCAAGGTCAAATTCGGACTAGATAAAGATGCAAGAAAGATCGTCAACAAGTTGTCCAAGAAGCTCCCGAGAAAGGCTTCTCGTCACACAAGTACATAGACAGTTTCTGTCACTCAGATCAAATTTGAATTAGTTATAAGCTGAAGAATGAGGATCCAAGAGAACCAATCCATGACCAAATTATAACCTAGGCTCTGGCACATAATCTTGGAATCTACTGTTCGCTCTTCTTCCTGGGATGGAGCTCCCGTCTGTCGCTCATAGCTAGTACACAATGGCAAGTTAGCTATCAACGGCAGAAACCCACTGATCAGCACTTGATGGACGCATCAATGGAAGAGCTCTTGATTGTTCTGTTGTACAAGCTAGCTTTCCAACAGAAAATTACAACAGCACTGCAGCTAGTCAGAGCACCAGACATACTGCAAATTAATACGTACTGCAATATAATACTCCGTAGAAAAGAGCTCGCTAGCTAGCTCTTCCAGCTGCGCGCTTCACCTTCATCTCCACTGGGATGGCATCACTCCCGGAAGAACTTCAGTTACTCGATCATCGACGATCGATTCGGTCCCGAATTTTGCATCCCCCGGGCATTCATTCAATGATATCGATCGAGCAACAAAAACTGGTGACCACGAGCGAGTCAGACACTTGATGATGGATAATGCAACACCGCTTTATATGTGTTCATATGGGGAATTTCGTTAAAATGACAGACTGTGTGATCTGAAATCTATATCGGTCTTAGATGTTTTATATCTACAATAGTCTTAAATGTCTAAAATCTATAAAAAATCAAAGATGGTACTTTTGCAATTTAGACCACACGGTCTGAAAATGGCACATGGAATATTGCCATTTTAACAAAATTCCCTCCCATGTCATTCATTTTGAGGTAGATTGAGGAAAAATCGGGTAGCATTACAACAGTGGCTAATCCCACCCAAAACAGGGAAAATGAAGAAACTAGAGCAACAATTGTCAATTTTGTTAACCCCTTAATTAATCAACCCTCGAACACATAAGGAACCCGATTGAATCAAGAGCCCAAGTCATATGGCTTTCAGATGACAAAACAAGCTTGCTACACTAAAATTGGTAAATAGTGTTGGGTGATAATTAGTGTTGTAGTGAATTGGATCATAGCCTTAACTTATTATATTACCATTCCAACTTCTATATTTTGTTCCCATCTAACACTAAATGCATTCTCATAGAAATGTTGAAATGACCAAATTTTACTATAGAGCTAAAATAGTGTTAGAATGGGTAAATAATGTTCTAATACTAACCTTGCAAATGACAATTAGTGTTATTGTTGACAATTTATTAGTGTAGCCAACACTATTTATCAATTTTAGTGTAGTGGATGCAATCCACCAAGTTTTCATCCAGTTTTTTTCTGATAGTTAGAAAAGATTCTCTTGCTCATAACACACAATAGAACAACTTTATATGGATGTCGAAGGATTTTTAAAAATGAGAAGCGTGTGCCACAGATATCTTAGTGTATTTTGTCAACTCCTACAATAGTAGCACCCAAAACCATCAAAATAAACAATTTAGCATAGTTGGAGGTACTTTTTCCTAAAAATAATGATATTTTTATAGTATTAGCAATTGAAAATTTTAAAATTTTAAAACTAGATTTTTTAGATATGGCATGTAATTTCTATAAATTTTCAAAGTAAAAACTCCCTAGACCACTAAAATTGTTATGTCAGTAGATCTCAAACTGAAATTCCAAAAATGTGTAGTCAACCAATTATAGTTAAGCATGGGATGGTTTAATGATTCTTTTCAAGGCCACTTTAATGCAATGGAAATTTAGGGTACATGATTAGATACATGGACAGGAATGGATGTTTTCACCTTATGTCCTTATTCTTTATTTGAATGCGAACAATGTGAATGCCCTTTTGGGAATTTGAAACAAACTAATGAAATGAATCTTATTGAGTCTAGTTACTATTATAATTTGAAATTCTAAAAAAAACTTTAGAATTGAACATTTAATTGAAATTTGAATATATTATCACAATCTACTTTTTAATTTTTAATATAATATAAAATTTTTGTTTACTCTATAAATAATGCACACCTATGAAGAAATATTCAGATTTGTTTTAGCTTATTTTGAATTAGATATGAACTTTGTTCACTTTTTCTTCAAAAATTATGATAATTTGAAATTATAACCAATAAATCTGAAAATGTTATGATATGTAGAAGACATATGATTTCATTTGTAAGATTAATTCTCACTCAAATTTAGTTGCAAAATAGAAGAAACAAAGCAAAAAAAAAAGAGATAGATTATATGGTCATAGGCTCAATCCTTCCAAGGTTAATGTCCCAGTCATTTCTTGAATTTCAATATATGTTTAAAAAAAAATCTATATGGATATATTACTTAATTCAATACTAGCATCAAATTGGTCATAAAGAAAGATTATCATTTAGAGATTTAAATGTTGGTCTAGATGATTTAGAAGATATTACAATGAAATATATCTGCATGAAGCACTATGCAATTCATCATCAAAAATATGGACTTTAGAGAATATGGACTTTGGAGAGAATAGGGATTAATTTAGCACAACTTTAACACTGTGCATGACATGCAACCTAAGTCAAATATCCATTCTATTCTAAGTCCTAGTTTTTAAAGCCTTACATAAATGAACAAGGCAATTTTTGGATCCCGAAATCTTGCCAATTTTGCCAAAATTGGCGATGACAATGCTTTAGATTTGTAATTGCAAAGGAGGAGTACTAAGATGTCTAAGCTTGAATGAGAAATAAATAAGGTAGAAGTACCCAAAAGTGTCCTTATTCCCATTCTTGTACTCTAGACTACCACTAAATGTGTCCCTAAACTTCTATTAATGTGTTCTTCAAATGTTTAATTTAGATTCATTGACACATTTGAAGGACCCATATTTAATTTTGATTTTTTGACTACTCATTTTTGTAGATTCTGATTTTAGGTCCACCTTTATGATAGTTTTAATAGTCTAGGGAGCCAACACTTTGAAAAATCATAGAAATTACATATCACATCTAAAAAATCTAATTTTTTTTAATATTCATGATTTGTTATTTGAAGTTTGAAAACATGGGCATGGGCTCATCCTTTTAGGATTAAACTTGTATCATTCACCGTTGTACATACTTAGTGTTTGATGGATGATAAAGATTCCTTCCATGTAAGATAGAAGTGTAGATGTTCATCCTTGGAATTTTGTGTCAAAAGGAAAGGTCTTGCATAATAAATTCAACCTCCAATGAGTGTTCTTGGATGTTTTTTTAACAAATGACTCACACAATACCCAAAACAATGATTTTCAAGATAACCAACCCGACATTTTAGGATTCAACCATATTGGTTTCCAACTTGGATTGCAATTCACCCATTCTAAAGGATTGTGCATCCAACTTGAGTTCTCAACATGCATGTTAGTAACCTACATCTACCCATAAGTTCATTTGCTTGCTTCATCAAAAATATATATGGGAAATTTTATTAAAATGGCAATATTTCGCATGCCATTTACGCGAGTCAAGAGCACATACAACAACGCTTCTCCGCATGTCAATCTCATAGATGTGCCAATTCTGTCCCCAACAAGTCCAAATTGCAACACAACTCCCATGTTTCTTCACCCCTGTGCCATCTTCCTATGAATTTCTTCCATTTTGCAATCCCTTTTGTGCCATTTTCACGGAATAATCGCCATTTTAATGAAATTCCCCATATATCTATTATCATAGGAAGTGTCACCATCCTTGTCACAACTCCTATCACTTAAATTCATTACATTTTCATCTTGGAGAAATATCATTCAATCATTTCATCCAATGTTCACAACAAAAACCACAAACAAGATGAACATTCCTATGATTTGTCATGCACACTTTCATTTCCCTTATATATAACTTATATAAGTTATATGCTTTCCTTAGTGACTTGTGCACAACTTGAAATGCCTTTGCTGTTTGTACTAATGAGTGTATGAGACTCTAAGATGTACTCCCTCTATCTCAAAATATGATGAGATGGGTGTTTTCTTTGTAAAATATAAAAGAAACGTCAGTCTTATTTGAGTCTTATTTTGAGATAGACAAGGGAAGATAGTATATTGTGGTTCAAGATCCTATTTTATTTGATAGCTTTTGGAGCATGGGTGCTTTTTAAATAGACTACCTTAGTTAGTAACTGATGTTTGTAACTTGAAGTACATTACCATATTTGGATAGTAGATTCAATACTTTCGTGTTGAATATTTGATCAAAGTCTTAGAATGAGCTTTGGCATTTCAAAATATAATTTTAAAAATATGAAATTAAATTGAAAAAATATCAAAATATTCAACAAGTAACCTACAATACCTTCATCCCACACAATAGATCATTTGGGATCCACCTAATTAAGATTGTTACTATTCATTTAACCTAGATTTTCTACCCTAATACAACTACTCAACTTAACCCCTAAATGTTCAAGGCCTTTTTCGAGCTTCTAGGAATTTGTTCTAAATTGAACAAAAAGTCAACATTTTAATAAGTTTTATCAATTTTTTTTGAATTGTAACCATACAAATTCAAATTCAACATGTTCGAGATCACATAAGTAAAGAAAACAAAATAATATCACTTGTGGATTGAAAGATTATAATGTTTGATTGTAAGGGTATTAAAACTACAAAAGTGATTTGAAGTCTTTCAATCCTCTTTTTACATGTCATATTTAAAAAATTGATTATAAAAAAAACATGAGGATAAAGGGCCTAACATGCATAACCCCAGTCAATTTTTGGCTTTTAAAAATCTACTCTACAAGTTTTTTAAATGAATTTCTAATTTGTATCAAAAAAATCATTTCGTAGTATTAAGCCCTCAAAAGTCAAGATTGTAGTGGGCACCCTTGCACAGAATTTTAAATAGGAAAATCATAATCAATTATTTTCAATATCAGATTTTTGATGCTAAAGCTAGACTCCAAAAAAAATATTTCAAAAATATAAACTATTAAAAATAGAAACTTCTTTAGGTTTTATTTAACTTCAAAGTTTTGAAGACATCAAAATTAGGTGCCTTAGGCATTTAGGGGTTAAGTACAAGTCTCACACATAACTTCAAAATCCACTTAATGTATGTAGAGAATTGAGAAGGCAAGCTCTTTATACAAGTAGGATGGTAGGGAGGTAAAACAATCCATGTAAAATATATAAATTTAGATTTTTAGGAACTCAATAAGTTACAAGCAAAAATTGTGTTCAAGGTATAATTTTATACCTCATTTAGGAATAGTAGAATAACTTAAGAAAAATTTGAACTAAATTAATGTAGAAAATCAAGCTAAATTTCATCTTCAAAATCCATTTAATGATTTCAAGCCTCTAGGCAAAATTTATGGACAAAGTTGAGAGAGGGTTTGGAAGGAACATTTTCAAGCCTCCTCTCTTAATATTGTCCACACCTTTGGGGGGAGGCTCAAAATCACAAGTGGATTTTTGGTTATGAAATTTAGCTTGATTTTCCAACTTTTCTAAGTCCAATTTCTTTTATAAAAAGTTGTTCTACTTTGCCAAAATGAGGTTTTAAATTTCACTTTGAACACAATTCCTATGTTTTAACAATGAGCAGTCAAGCTTTCATTTTCAAATTATCCCATATCCTTCAAGGATTCATAATGGACAATGGATTTCATTAGAAAGGTGACCTCTCTATCACAAAATATTCACAAAATTTCAATGAATTAATTCCTTCATTTTGACATCAAAAAATATCTTGATGGTAGATGGTCAAATGACAAATTGGTATTCAATTCAATGGACTCTTTAGATTTTTCACAAACCATCTTTACATTTATTTGTAGATTTTAATATTTGGTCCCAAAATTACTAAGAAAATTGGCATTAACAAAATAAAATTTAAGTTGAACTTGCCATCCAAGTATGGTAGTTCAATTAGAAACCATCTTAGCTCTAACTTTTGTTGAGGGGTTATAACTTAACCTTGAAGTGCTCCAACATCCAAATTGGAAATGACTAACAAATTGGAACTCAAATTTCATTCTTATTATTGCTTGGATGGAAGTCATCCTAATTTGTGGAAATACTTTATTAAGTTGTTGTCTTATCTAATGGTTGGATTTGGTGTTACTAGAGTGTATGTTTTTCTAAAATTACAAATGTGGAAGTAAGTAAAGTGGTTGACCAAGCCAAAATTGCATTGACTCTAGTTCAAAACTAGATTTGCAAAAATGAGGTCATAGATTTAAAGAGCACAAAAATTTCAAAAAATCATTGTATGAGGAGAACCTCATTTCAAATCCAACCCAACAAATTGCATTCAAAAAATTATACTACATAATATTTTACTTGTAATTGAATGTAGTTGGAATTTTAAAATTTTAAAATTCATTAAAAATAATAATAATAATAATAACAATAATAATAATAATAACAATAATAATAATAATAATAACAATAATAATAATAATAATAATAATAATAATAATAATAATAATAATAATGGTGATAGCATTGGTGAATCTAACCATACAGATGGAATCTAAAATTCAAAATCTACAACTTTTAATTATATATGAAATCCAAAATGTTCTTCCAAATAGTACCTTGTGATGAATCATGAATTCTAGAGAAGACTCTAGACATTTAGGGGTTAACCTACCCCAATTTTATAAGCACTTTTCGATAATTTTGGGAGCCATAAGATATTTCAACCCGGATTTCAACCATCTCATATTTTGAAGAATTGAGCAACAAGAGTGGTCAAAAGCTGATAAACCGTCCTAGAGGACTTTAATCCTCAAATGTCGAGGTGGATGTTTTGCATCAGATGGATGACAAAGGATCTCTCTATGTAGGACAGAAGTGCAACTATTCATCCTCAAAATTTTGCAAAAAAAGGGAAAATCTTCTACAATAGTTTGTCTTACAATGAGTGCTTTTACAATTTTTTAAGCCAACGCTTCACACGGTCTTAAAAAATGATGATTTCCAAAGTCACCTCATCGCCCTTTAAGGGTTAAACTGTCAGTATGACTGTGGAGAAGGAATCTTCACAGTCAATGAAATGGCATGCATGCTTAACTTACATGGCAACACATTTTGTGAGTGGACCTCAACTTTATGCTTCTCCTCAAGAAAATTGCAAACTGACCATCAGTGTACAGTCAGGTATAGAAACCTTACAAAATGCTTTTTTGAGCCTTTCGAAAATTTGTACATAATATAGAATAATTTTTTTGTCTTGCATAATTATCACCCGATTCTTACCCAATCCCAATGAAGCACATCAAATTTCAGTTTATAAAATAATAAAATAATAAAAACATCATTTTTGGAGAATTTTTAAAGTCAATTTTTGTGGTTTTATATAATATTTTATTGAAAACGATTGATGATGAATTTTTTTTAATTTCATTGCATGGATACATAGGAAATACCCATACATACATCTTTCATATTAAAAAACACCCCCTTAAGTAACAAAAATATGATCAATGAAGAATTCAATGAAAAGTGTTGTATGACCAAACTTTGAAGAAATAGATATGTCTATCTTTTAACTTGATTATGGCTAAGTAATTGTACCATCATACTCAAATGCAAGGAATTAGTTACCATGTGAGGGGGAAATAGAAAAATATAATTACAATACAAAGATATCTATTTTTACAAAATTTGGGCATTATCACCCCAACATTGAAATCTCTATAGTAGGAATTGTAAAACTTTTTTGGAGATGCTTGTTGAAGAGAAGATGTGCATATGGATGCTCCCTACATATTTCCACAATCAAATTTAAAAAATTCATCACCAATTGTTTTTAATAAAATATCATATAAAATCACAAAAGTAGACTTTAAAAATTCACCAAAAATATAATTTTTGCTTTTTTGATATTGAAATTTGGTATGTTGCATTGGGATTGCGTAAAGATACAATGATAATTATCCTTACCAAAATATACCAATTAAACTCCACATTGTAAATAAAATTTGAATGGCTCAAAGAGGCCGGTTGTAAGATTATTTATCCAACTGTATAGTGGGCTATAGTTCATTTACGAATTTTTGGATCCTCCTTCAGATTAAGAGAACTTTGGGAGGCCAGTGTATGCTAAAAAATGAACATAATTTTGAATTGTGTTGGAATCACATTGAAGTCTACTTTAGCATCATTACAAATATATATGTAATTGAAAACCTTACAAAGAATTTGATGGTTTCTATACATTATGTACTTTTTAGTGTTGTTAGCATTTGGAAAATTGTATTCAATGGTTCATATAAGAAATGAACTTTCACAATTGCTTTAAAGATATTTATTCCCATACCACTTGAATTGCTTGTATGATTTCTTACTTGTTCTTCAATCACCCAAATGCAAAAAAAAATTGACTATCCTCTCCAGATTCTCTATAAAATGGTAGATAGTGTATAAAAAGAATCCAAATTTTTGTATAATTTTAAATTATTCATTTTTTGCTTGTTATGAAGTTGAAGTGCACTTCATTACAATTCCAATGCAATTTGTGGTTTCAAAATCAGTTCATTTTTTAGCAAGCTAGAGTTTTTTAAAGTTGCTGAACTTTCTAGTGACAACTGACTGAAAAATTTGTAAAGAAACTGTACCCCACTGTATAGTTGGGGCCCAAAGCTTACAAATTACCTTTTTGATCCATTGAACTTTTTTTTACAATGTGGATTATAATTGGTATTTTTTGGTAAATATAATTTTTACTGCATCCTTATACAATCCAATCAAGCATATCAAATTTCAATCTCAAAAAAGTAAAATTTCAATCTCAAAATTTTTGGTGAATTTTGAAGTCAATTTTCATGGTTTTACATAATATTTTATTGAAAACAATTCATGGCGAATTTTTAAAATTCGATTGCATGGATACATAGGGAACATCCATACGCATACCTTTCATATTAAAAACACTCCCGTAAGTAACAAAAATATGATCAATGAAGAATTCAATGAAAAGTGGCATATATCCAAACATATTTAAACTAGATTTTGGCAAAATAATTGTACCATCATGCTAAAATGTAAATAATTAGTTACAGTGTGAGGGTCAAATGCCAAAATCTAGTTAAAATACAGAGATTTCCATTTCTTCAAAATTTGGTCATATGATACTTTTTATTGAACTCTTTGATCATTGATCATATTTTTGTTACTTAAGGGGTGTTTTTTAATATGAAAAATGTGTGTATGGATGTTCCCTATGTATCTATGTAATCAAATTAAAAAATTCATCACCAATTGCTTTCAATAAAATATTATGTGAAACCACAAAAATTGACTTCAAAAATTTACCCAAAATGAAATTTTGCATTTTTGAAATTGAAATTTGGTATGCTTCATTGGGATTGGATAAGAATTGAGTGAAAATTATGCAAGATGAAAAGAGCCCATTTTATTCTATATTACATACAAATCTTTGAATGGATCAAAAATGCAATTTATAAACTTTGAGTACCTAATTGTACAATACAAAGCCTTTGGTCCTTCCCTCTAAAGACAAATCAGTGCTTAATCCAATAAGGACACTATGGACCACAATGGTCTGATGGATGACTTTGCTATTGATTGTAGCAAAAGCAAATGGGCCTATTGGTTCAATAATCAGAGAGTTTTGGTAACTACCTTGGTCATGGAGACCATGTCCTTCCAAGGTTAATCCAAAAACATTAGGAAATGTTTCCAATTTAAGTCGAAAGGGCATCTACATACAAAAACAAACGACTCTCAAGGAGAATAGGTGTCAAGTTGTTTTCATGCGAAGCTGTCGATTAACCGTGTAATTCGCAAATCCTAAATTGAATTTTTCCAAAAAATTCTTATATCTCTATTGCTTAAATATTCAGGCGTAATATTGGATAAAAAGTTTGTTTGGACGAGACATCACCCCAAAGAACTGTTCATCTACCCGAATAACGTATTCAAATGCAACATCAGCAGAACGTGAGATTCAGCTAACACAGACTGCACAGGACACAGAGAAACGGAATCTGTACAATTTTCAAGAATTACAGAAGATGTATTATGGGACACTGCAAAAGATTGCAAAATGAACCTTAGACTATCATCTAGCTTGCGGCAAAGCTCTATAATTAATTGCCGTCAGTGTACAGGAGCAGAAAAAACTTGGAACTTAAGACCTGTGATGACTTAATGATTGCAAGTTGGAAGTTGGACAATTTTCATGGGCATTACACAAAGTCACTATTGGTACTACCGCCTCAGCAGAGATTGAGCTGTAGTATCTATGCAGAGATGAGTAATCCTCTACTGAGGAATAGAAATCAAGGCAAAAGAGATGATGAGGGATTCCTAACTCATGCCTACTGTCAAATAATCAAGTTCCGCAGCAAATATTTATCTCCTCTCTACAACCGTTCTCCCTTCCAAGACAAAATGAAATTAAACAACTACTCATTGTAGTGGATAGCACCCACTTTCCATACAATAAACGCAGTACCTAACATTAGCCCTATAATTAGCAAAAAGGAAAAAACTAAGAATATGTCACCTGGTTTCAAATTAAACGTAAATTTATCAGCATCCTTCTCCTCCTGGGTCTGCCTCACATCATCAAAAATGTTCTTGGGTACAATGGGTTGCCCAAATTTAGTTGTCTTCCCATCCTTCTCTCCCTGCTTAAAAGCGTCAAGAACCTGCATTGACAAAACACATCAAACACTCCACGTTCAGAATGAGACCTTTTGTAATAAAAACGAGTTCATCGCAAAATCAAAAAGCAAGTTGTACTTTGGAAAAAATTGTCATATTTGAACAAGCTTAAGGTGTGTTAGAAATCATTCTGTTATTCAAATGTAGTGAATAAAGTGAAAATATGCAGTATCTCAAAACATTCAAGCGTCCACGAGGGATTAATACAAAACCAATAAAATAGTCATCTGAACCTTCCCAATAACAGAGTACAAGACATCAACAATAACAGACTGCCCACGCTTATTCAACCGGCAATTCCATGAAAATAAAATAAAAGATAACCTAATACATTCGAGAACCAGAATCAGAAGTCTATGCATAACAATTTCGTGCTCAACCGAACCCCCTCTCAAGCAAGATTTAGTACCTGCTTTCCGGAATTGATCATTGTCCGCCCTGAACTGGTCCGATTATATTGGCTAGGAGGGGATGCCATTTGAGACCTCAGTCTATCCGCTGCGAACGGCGACACTTTTCCAGTGGGGAAAGCGCCAGCGGATCCATCATCAATGAGAGACTTGGGCTTCACAGAAATTGATGGTTTGGAGGTCGGTGCTTTCTGAAATACCGACGGTGTTGAAGAAGTCGAAGCTGGTTTTGAGATCGAGGCCTTGGATACAGTTTTCGTGGCAGCAGGTGCTTTAGTTGTTGAAGGGACTGAGCTCGTTTTCCCATTCTGGGAGGTTTGTGATGCAATCTTCGAAGAAATTTTTCCAGCGGCAAATGGAGACGGGGCTGTGGTCCCTGACGATGAGGCCTTCTCGTTCGAACTTGCTGGCTTGCCTTTCTCTTCTTCACCTTCCACGGCTTGATTGTCTCCGCTTACAGCCTGAGCCCTAATTTGTCGAATCGATCCCGTGCTGACGTTTAAGTATTGTGTCTGCATGAAATTCACACCCTCATTAGATCCGAAGATGTGCAAATTCCTGTCAACTCCAAAATCTTGTAATCAAGGCGACTGAAATCCAAAACAGAACACTAAGCTTTTAGGTCGTGTAGTCATGCTTTAACAGGCACACAAATTTCAAAATTCAAGGTCCGCAAGTATACGTTGCCGCTTCTGTAATCTATGATCGTAAAATTCTAAAGAAGAATACAGCTTGCACCCTTTCCATTGCAGCACCTAAAAAACATAGTGCACAAAATATTAAAGAACAGGATCACTTGTAATCATTTTTTTCCATTGTCGCGGATGCAATTACTATCATGTGAGTCTACGCGCAGACAAGCCGACTAAGGACTGGGCGAAAGGAAATGAAACATTTTAATGGGAGTCACACCTGCCTTAGCAGACAAACCATAAGCTAACGATTGCGCAAAAAAATAAATCCGAATTTCATTTTTTGGTTCAATGCTCGTTGAGGCCAAGGATGTTCAGGGCTACTCAAGAATTTTATCATATCCACGATGCGTAGCAACATTCCAGAACTCCAACAACTAAAAAAGCGTCAATTACAAATCCAAAGATAAAAGTAATAATAAAACCGACTCACAAATCATCTTGTACCGCATTAACCAAAATCAACCCTAGTAAGGGTTGAAGGAATACACGAACCGAAATCCTCCTCAATACCTCAAATTTTTTTTAAATAATTTGAGACGCTTACTGAATCAGAAGAAGAACGCGCAGGCAATTGACGAATCGCCTTCACTGAGATTGAACGAGAATTTCGCCGGTTCACACAGAGTGTGATTTCAGGCGAACCAAAGACGGATACACGATATCCCGAAGCAGAGGCCAATGCGCTTCCATCTCTCTGCAACAAAACACAAGGAGATATTAACAAAAATATCAAGCACTGGAACCTAGAGCCAAAATTCGAAAAGAAGGGAAAGATGCGCACCAAAGCAGGGGAGAGCATTGCGTGGTGCCCCACACAAGCCATAGCTGGAGAATAAGCGAGAGCTTCCGCAATTGAGCTCCAGTTCACTCAAAACTAGAATCGTGAAATTGGAAAATTGGAAAAAAACAGAAATCACTATGATTGTAAGAAGATGGAAAATGTGGAAAGAGGTGTGATGCAATCAGCCGGTGAAGGCAAGCGGTGAAGGGGCTGATTCGGAGGCGCAAGAGGGTACACAGCCACAGCCCGGGAAAACAGGTCTAGAGTGAGAAGATATATATCTTCATCCAGCGGAGGGTTGTGACGAATGTCTTCATTCGTTCGACGTGAGGTGTAGTGCACTTGTAGATTTTATACAATAAGAAAATACTCCCTCCATCCCTAAATAAATCCGGGGTTTCCAAATACGGTATACTTGTCTCAAATTAAACTCAAAATTCACTCTCTACAAAATGTTGGAAAACAACTAAAGTTAGTTTGAACACCTTGAAGTAAAAGAATTCAAAGATACCATGCTCCAAAGACTATATAACAATTTGATCCATGCAAAGGGAATTGAAATGCAATCTCTAACCAACTAAAGGTGAAGAATTCAATCCACAACTATACAAAAACTATTATTAACAAATCTCTTGTTGAGAACTTTCTAGACTTTGAAATTGAATACAAAGGATGCCAATGGACGTCATTGCACCAACATTGCTTGGAAAATGATCAAAATTAATACCATTGGAGCAGTTTCAAAAAGGGAAAAAATTTGTCAATTTCACCACTTGTTTTCAACATGTGCCAATTCACTATTGACTTCCATTCTTTCACGCCTAGATTTTTTTTGAGATGGAGGAAGTAATGCTTTACATGAAATCAATGCGAGGTACATGTCTAAACAAGTGCACTAAAAAAAATTACATGTATTATTATTTATTTTGAAAAGTGGACCAAAAAAAATGAAAATGGAACTAAGTGAATAAAATGTGTAAATGTTTGGCGATTCAAGGTTGATGGATTTCATCATTAATTTCATACTAAAGATATTGAACATTGAATTCTATTGATCAAGTTATTGATTCAATTATTGAATAGACAATATGTGAATTACATTTTGCACAAAAAACAACCCATCTCCATGTATTAATCATGA
The DNA here is from genome assembly GCA_950106755.1 of Climacium dendroides. Classification (NCBI taxonomy): domain Eukaryota; kingdom Viridiplantae; phylum Streptophyta; class Bryopsida; order Hypnales; family Climaciaceae; genus Climacium; species Climacium dendroides. The sequence goes on along the minus strand of OX467083.1, from coordinate 33,590,479 downwards.
TTTAGATTGTCTATTATATATAGTGTATTGCATATGGTGTATTGCAATTTGTAGTTGGTATCTTTCACATTGAATTATAGACTACTAATGAATATCTAATTTGTTTAAGACATTTGTCAATCATCACAAAGTTTAGACCTTACGATTTGGCAAGAGTCATCGTGTGGTTATTTATTGTTTCATGGGTTCGCACATTAATTGCATTGTTATCGCATCATTACAGTGCATTGCTTCGCATTGTTATCGCATTGTTACAATGCATTACTTGTAACTACATTATAACGATGCGAAGCAATGCACCGTAATGATGCGATAACAATGCGATTAACGTGCGAATCTATGAAACAATGATGTCCGCATGATAACTGTTGCCAAATTATAAGGTCTAAACTTTGTGATGATTGACAAATGTGAGAAGATTCACATGACTTACTAATTGAGTTGAAGGCATTCATGCGATTAGTTTCTTAGTTTAAGCAAACGACGTTTCTACTGATATAGTAGAGTGATTAAAATATGGTGAGGTGCTTCCAAGCTTAGATTACATGTTGCAGCCTTAATCTATTGAATGATGTTTTGCAAAATAATGGCCTTCCATTTGCATAGCAAAATTAAACCATGGTATTTAATAAGTGCCAAACCATTTGAATGCTTTATCCAAATTAAGCAAAACCCTTCTTCCAAAGATTGCACTAAAAGAGGTGTCTTTTTTCAAAGGATACAAAGGGATCCTTTAGTTTAAAGCAAGGAGAAGATGTTATATATTAAAATATTCAATTATAAAAAAAGCATCTAACATACCACAAAAGACAAAGGTACCTCACCAACAAACATCAACAATGTTATGTGATCAATTATTGAATAACATGGCCACATACAGTTTTCCAAATACAACTAATATTACTTATATAATTTGGCCCCCATCCTACCCTTGTCTTGAAAATCACTTTAAAATAAATTCCCTTTGACATATTTTAGGATGGGATATACCAATTTCTTGGGGATGTAGGGTGAAGGTGAATAACATTTTGGTAGAGTTATTTTTGTAATGCACCTTCATGAGTTTTGTACTTCATAAGTGCAATATTGGTCAAATTTAATGTTATTTTGTTCTTACTAGTCCTAGATTGAGTATTATAAGTGGTGAACTAAGGTTCATGGTAGGCACAAGTCATGCACTTAATGGAAGGTATAGCCTCCTTCATTCAAGGATTTCCATCAAGGAAATCCCTAACCTTAGCCTAATGACCCTCATCTTTGGTGTTTGGTCAAGGCCTTCATCAATGGGAACACCTATACTATCTTTGTTAGTAATTTTTTGATTACAACAAGTGATAGAGTTAGAGACCTTGTATTTGAAGGGAAGAAAACGACCTTCTTGTATTGTTTAGTAATGTCAAAGCATGGTCACATCTAGCTTTATAAAAGATTGGTTATTATGATATAATAATTCTACAATGTCATCAAAGCAACATTTTTTCTCAATGTCATATAAGATATTTATTACAAGCAATTTAAAAAAAAATTGGGTGTATTTTTTGGTTGGATGTTCACACAATCATGTGATATACAAGACAACTTCTAAAATTTAGGCTTGTTACTTCAAGTCACCTATACTTGAAGTGATTGATAATTGCATGGTGTCATAATGTGGATCATCTATTAGTTGAAGTAGCTAGGCATCTTCATATATTATAAAGTATGTGAGTTCTTGGTAGGGCTTTTTTTCATTTTTCATGAAGTGCCAAAGTGGCAATATAAAATGTTATGGTGGTGCTCCAAATTTCACCATTCATCCACATATTGGATAGAAAATGTCACATTTGTACATATCACATGTCTCTAATTTTCTTTTCATCCACAATATAGAAATTTCATCTAAGTCTTTTTTTAATTCAAAGTTTTATGGCAAATTTTTTTATGAATATTGCCATTTTTTAGCCAAATTATTTTTTAGTCAAATTAGTATATCTACCATTATATCAATTTTCATATCTAAATTATTTGTAGAAAAGGAGATATGAGGCTTCAAAATAAAGGTATTTGTCCAAATTTCAAGGTAGCCAAGATGGCTATGAAACTTAGAGGACATTTTGTTCAATTTTATCTACTTCCTTGTATCCCAAATTTGTTTACAATTGACTTGGAATCTATGAGCTATGTACAAAGTACAATGGTGGGGAGGCCATGAAGGGCTAGAAAATTAGTAGTGAGAAAATGTCCACTAAAGATGGACAATATTTTGAACCAAGATGAAAATTAAGAAGTGAGTACTTAACTAATTGATCTACATTGTGGTGATGTTTCAAAGTATATGGAATGATTTGATATCATTTATACTAGATTCAAGTTAGTTATAATAGTTTTTAGGTTATTGTAGAAATTATGTGATAGGAATTTAAAAAAAGAAATTTAAGAATAGATTTAGGATTTTTTTAGGGGAGTTAAGGATATAAATAGATTATAAGGTAGATGAACCATTTCCAACTAATTAAGCAATCTATCAAATATCTAATATGGTTATGATGATGTAATTTTTTTTTGTTTAGAGAAAGAAATTAAAGAATTTTTTTTATGTTATTTCACAATTTTTTTCAAAAATAAATTACTGTACATTTTCAAAGTGAATATTTTGTTCTTCCTACACTAGTCTTATAGGTTATCCTAATATCTCTAACCAATGTTGGTTACAAAATCAAGATTGTTTTATTCTTGTAATTGATAGTTGTGGCATCTAAATATATTTTCAATCTATTACAAAAAATTTGGACCCTATACAAGGTTGTTTGACTTTTGACAAATGTGCAAATCTAAGGAAAAAAAACATTTTTTTCTTTAAAATATTTTTTTAGTCCTTGGTCTTGAGTGGTATACTAGGTAATCATGTGGACTTAAAAATTTATTTATTTATATTTTATTTTTTGTATATTTTTTTCTTTAACCCCTAAAGCCCTAAACTATGTTTTTTTTGACAATTTTGGGCAATTTACTACAATGAACTTTTTAGTTTTTTCCTTTGAAATTTTCACACAAGATGTGCCCAACGAATAGCTTTAAGGTCCAATAATTTTCATAACTTTTGACTTCATAGTTCACAAGTTATTGTATGATAATTATGTAGTTTTCAATGAAGTGTGAGCAGTTTGGCCAACAACAAAAACTTCTTTAAAAATCACTTTAAAAAAAATAAAACCTTGAAATTAGTTTTGTAGATTTATATATATGTGGAAAGCTTTGAATCATTCCATTTGGATTAATGAGATGAAAGTTATGAAGAGTTTTAATTTGTGAGTAGTTTGCGTATGGTTATGGATTTTTTACTCTAAAATAAACTTTGAAGTTTGTTATTTAACTCAATTTTCAATATTTTTGAAAAAAATCAAAAAATTAGGTGTATATTGTTTATTTCAACATTACAACCATTAGAATTGGCATTTTTCAATTCCATAAATAAATTTGTAACAATTTAGTATTTTGAATCATTCTCTATTTCTTTCTATATACTATTTTTTTCTTATATGTTGTACAATTCCAAATGATTTGAAAATTTTCAAGCATGTAGTCAACTTTCCACGAAGAATGAATCTAAAGAATCACCACCATTTTGGACATTTTTTCATACAAATGTGACCTTGTGAAGTGCAGTTGCTCAATTTTCCACAGGGTCCCCAAAAGGATTTTTGCCACTTCGAACGTTAATATCTTGCAATCTACATGGTGGAAATTTCTGAATTTTTTTTGACATCTTCTCAAACTAGCAAATCATATGATTACATATGTCCAAAAATGCCTTTTTTTCTAAAATTTGCTACTTATACTAGAAATGGTAGTTTTAGAGCGTTTTGGTAAAAACATAGTCAAATACCTTTAGGGGTTAATTACACATTTTGATATAGTGAAATGGCCTTACTCAAGGTCTAGATTTCTTATAATGTTATACCTTATATTGTACTACCTAGGGATAATAATATGTAGATGATGCAACTTTAATTCAAACATCCAATTGTAAATAATCAACTTGTTCATTGTGAGTTTTTTGCAACAACAATTCCATATGCCTCCTCATCTCCAAACCTTAGTTCACTCATTTCCAACAAAGGATAGATAATCACCCACTTCAAATGGGCATCTCCACTAATGCACAATTAATTTTCCAAATATCACCCACATCCATTCCAAATACAAGTATAGTTTCCAATCTTGCTCACTGCTAACAATCAAATTAACAAGCGAGAGTCCCATTTCTGACCATAATGTGTCAAAAACTGATTTAGTGATTTATGCAGAGCATTCCTAATGGTAAAGGCTGCATGCTATCCCGGACTTATTCACACAACTTTGTAATGTCATATTAACAAATAGCATTGTTTTATTCTTGAAGTAAACCAAACCATTGAATTTATTGTTACATAAAGGCAGGCCCTTATCATGTACTTCTTTGAAAAGTTGAAGGTTTTCATTTATTAGCTACTGCTTTTATCATGCTCCATTAATCTTTAAGTGTTATGATGTCCAATTTTTTAGAAAACAACCATCTAAAGAGAACCTCATTTCGAATCCATTTTAACAAATAGTACTAAAAAATGATAATATTTTACTTGTAAATGAATTTTGAAGAAATTTTGAGATTTTCTTTTCAAGATTTATAAAAAAGTATTGGTGATAGTACACATCTTTTATTTGTATATCGCTTCCAAAATATTCTTCCAAATAGCACTTTATAATGATTTTTCTCAAATTGTCAATTATGGAGAATATCTTGTACATTACTAGGGCCTTAACCCCTAGAGAAAGGTAGGATTGGTATTTTCTAAGGGGCACTTGTATAAATAGTAGCAAGAAAACTTTTCTAAAAGACTACCATAGAGATAAATCCTAAGACTAGGTGTGAATATACTTTTATATACTCTCCTTGAATTGGTTATATTATACACTATCTAGAAAGAAATAAAAACAAAATAAGAATGGTGTGACTATGAGGCTTTGTACTAGGTAAACAACAATATTAATTCATTGATGAGTTGGATCCAACATCCACACTCCAATGAACTCGTAACTATGTTGTGCATTGTGAATGTTGTTGTAAGGCAGGCCTCAAAAATGTGCCACTAATCCTAAATCGCCATCTATGCTGAGCGTACTTCTCCAAAATCAATTATGTACCTATGTGAAAAAAATTATTTTAAAACCAAACTTTGTTCCTTTATAACTTTTGCATATAGTATCTAAATGTCGCATTTTTTGGTGAGTTGGAACCTCCCTTCAGTTGCCAACAAGGAAATATGAAAATTTGATCAATCTAATAATAGTAAATAAACATGGAAGCAAAAAGTAGGAGTTTGGGGTACCCATATTGGATAGGATTTGGAAACCAGAGTCGACACCATAGTCTCTTTGATTTGAATAGAGACAATAAAAATAAAAAAACGATGGAAAACTGCGAAACCACAAAAGGCAGGAAGGGAGGACGATGGAGGGAAGCGGTGGATTGAACCGGCGAACCCCCACCATGGACTCGTCGTCTCCAACGCCGGGGCCATCGCGACGCGAGTCCGCCACCATGAAAATACTAAAGGATGCGGATGACGCTACGTCGACGTCGCGTCCACCCACTCACTCCATCACCTCCATTCATACTCACACTTCCACCTTCACTGACTCCCCACAATCCCCTCCCTAGCTTCGCATTGCGCACAAATTGCACCCCAGATTGCCGTTTCTTACAATCCCAGACCTCCAATTCCGATCTCTCTAATCGCGTCATCAATTCAATTCGTGTGGTGTAGCCATGACGAGCTTGAGCTCCGCCATGGAGCTCGCGGCGGGCAGGGCCGTGATGGCTACTCACAAAAGGGTGGGCTTGCTTCCAGCGATGGTGCCATTGCGTGTGGGGATGAAGAAAAGGAGTGGTCTGTCGTGCGAAAGGAGTAATCCATCGTTGGTGCGGACGTCGGGGGAGGTGGGGAAGGTGCGAGCTGGCGCGGCGAGTGAGGTGGAAGTGGCGAAGGGGCCGGAGCTTGGGGGCGCGGTGCGCGGCGTGTTGTTTGATATGGACGGGGTGCTGTGTGATAGCGAGCATTGCTCCCGGCAGTCTGCTGTGGAGCTTTTTGCTGAGATGGGGTTCACTGTTTCTGGGGAGGAATTCATTCCCTTCATGGGCACTGGTGCGCGCATTGGGTTCTTTCTTGTCTCGTGTAATCCGCAGTCCATTTTTGTGGCATTTGTGAATGCGCATTGGTATCTTGTCTTGTCGCGCGATCACGTGACTAGAATTATGAAAGAGCTGCACTCGTAATGGAAATTCGGGCGGGCAGTAGGATTGGAACTGTGATAATCTAATTTAATCTAATCTAATGATGCTTTAATTAATCAATTCAGCTCATTCAAAACATGGGTGAAACTAGTGAACAATGTCTTGAATTTGTGTTGGCAAGCCTTGAATTGGTGATAACTCTCAGGATAACTCTAATGAAATTGCAATTCGGTGATGGGGTGATGCACTTGCAGGAGAGGCAAACTTTTTGGGTGGAGTGGCAAAGAAGTACGGAGTGAAGGATTTTGACACCACTGCGGCAAAGAAGCGCTTCATGCAAATTTACGTAGCGAAGGTATACTTCCTGCAGTCCCCCAATTCTTCATTATGTTTAATAACATGCTGATACATTGAACTCGTCAATCCAAGTGGAAACCATTGGTTAATGCTGGTTGTTCTTGTGTTTGTCGCAGTACGCCACACCGAACTCCGGATTAGGGTATCCCGGAGCTCTGGAACTCATCCTCCAGGCAAGTGAACGGGACTGTTGTTCACCCTTACTTTAGCCCACCCTAAATTTTGGGAGCCCTAAATCCATTTGATTCTATATTGACAAATCCGTGACATGTGATGGCAGTGTAAGGAGGCTGGCTTGAAGATTGCCGTGGCCTCAAGCGCGGATAGAGTGAAGGTGGACGCCAATCTCGCAGCTGCTGGCTTTCCACAGTCCAAGTACGTCGTCAGCTACTTCCCTTTCATTCAATTATAGAATCTTGTCTTTGCTGTCGGCATAATGATTGGTATGCCTTCCTATCTTATTGACGATGAAACTCAAAACTCTGCCAAATTTTGAGATTGGTCCTCTATTTGACTCAATCTTTCTCCCAAAATGGATTGGGGAAGCTCTAATAAATTTAACCTTCATTTCGATTGTAACCTACTAGGGATTATTTAACTTTAGATGAACCTTCGTATCTCTTGATCTCTTGTTGTTTATATCCAATATTGGAATTGATTTGAAATTGAAGTTTTAGGGGTTCTATTATTCTAGAAGGGTAGGATATACTCCATCGAATTATCAATTCAAATACAGATATTTTAGAAGACCCAAGTATAAACAGAAGAATCCCACTGGGGAGGGACTTCAAGATATCTGGAGAGATATTTACAAGTGTCTTTTTCCTCGCTGTTATGCTTTTCTATGCTTTGCTGTTTTCTAACCGTGTGACTTGCAGTTTCGATTCCATCATCTCGGCAGACCTGTTTGAAAACCTGAAGCCTGCTCCGGACATTTTCTTTGCAGCTGCCAAGAGTCTTGGTCTGCCACCACATGAGGTATTATTCAATGCCATTTGGTTTTGCGTTGATTAAGATTCCACAGCAGTGTATCTTTCAAATTCAAACCTGGAACACCTCCAAGTTCAAGCCACTAAAATGGGATGATTTTTGGTTTCAGTGTGTGGTGATTGAAGATGCGCTTGCAGGAGTACAGGCGGCCAGAGCTGCCGGCATGAGGTACGAAATTGTCAATAGTCTCAGCCATGGTTGGTTGCAGTTTACTTTTTTCTTTCTGCTTAACGATTTGAATGGATTTCGGTAAGATATGAGTGAACCGGTGTATTAGTCTAAGGGCCACAAGTTGAAGCAATGAGATATCAAGAAATCCTACACCTTCATTGTTCAATGTCGACCTAACACTAGCCCAAGTAACATTGATGAGATTGAAGCGGTTGTGCTTATATGGCTTGTATATGGTATGCTCAAAATGTTTGAGATAACAAGGTTTCGAGTTGTCTCTCTAAGGTGGATCGGACACTTGTTACCTCAAATACGTCATAAAGGCCATGATCCTAAGCTTTTTACCTCACCTCTAGTTGCTTATGATGCTCGTTCAAATTTCTAGTTTGTCAGAGTTGTAATCTGTGCACTCTATCTGGAGGCTGTTCATATCTAGCCACTTCCTCTTTGCTGCAGATGTATTTCGGTGACAACAACTCTTAGTGAGGAGAAGCTGATGGAGGCTGGACCCCAACTCGTTAGATCGGATATTTCTAAAATCTCTCTCAAGGACATACAAGAGCTAGGTGTGTCCCCTTAATCGAAGTGTAATGTAGGGCTTCCCTGTCCTGCATAGATAGCTTGTACTTCTGGTGACTGTAGAAAATAAGGATATTATTGTATAAATGTGTACTCTTTTCAAATTTCTGCAGATGCCGAAAGGTTTGATAATTCAGAAAGTTCGAGCTCTGTGAAGGATGTCAATACTAGCATAAGCGACAGTTATCAGGCAGCCCTCAATGTGGAAGTTCCATTACCTGGCGGGTTAGGCTTTAGACCTGTCTCATTCCTTGTTTCTTCCAGCTCGCCATAGCTGGCTGTATTAATAAAGCTTCTGACTTACTACTTGTTCTGCGTAAGTCTCAATGTCTCAAACAAATAGTCCAGTTGTACTCATATTTCTTACTACTAGATCACTTGTGAAAATTGCTCATCCACGACACCCCAATGGGTATTTACAAATATTCCACTGGGTCATATTCTGCAGATACTCCACAACCAGACGTGAGGTGCTGAAGCTTGGAAGTCTTGGGATTGGTTTAGGGAGCTCCTACTTCGCCTTAACCCACCTCAAGGTTTGACTTGCCCGCACATGTTCCGGTTGTGTTGAAGGAAATTGGTCACCAAGTCCGAAATTCAGTTGACCAAAATTCAAGCTATTTACAATCTTGATGTTAAGAGTGGCAGAAAGAGAAAAAAGGAAACTTGAACAAAATCCCCTGTACATGCTGAGAAACCCTAAGGAATATTCGTTTTTTCTGAATATCTTAGTGTGTCCCAGTGCTGATCTCATTCATGAGGTGTCTGATAAAGCAGCTCGCTACTTGAAAACCCACTCCCCAGAGGTATCCTAGAAAAACGAGCCATGTTGCAATTGGGAGGGTCTACGTTAATATTCGCATAAATACAAATTAGCAAGGTTTAACGTGGCCAAGTTTTCTACTAGAGCGACTCTTTCGGCGCGGATGAAAATTAATTTTGAGAGCTACTGACACCCAAAATATTTGGTTTGGGATTGCAGGCACTATCTTATGCGTCTCCTAAGGCTTTACTCAATGCGCTTCTAGGAGTTGGACAGCCACTCCTTGCAAATGGAACTGGTATTTCTTTTGCTCATCTCAAACTCCTGTGAACCTCGTAGTTGTTAAAATGGTAGATTTCAGTGACATTCTCAGAGTGTCTGTCTCCTGGCCTAAACCGCCTAAACCTCAGTTCTAGTTTTCAGAGCTCAGGGCACTTGACGGTCACAACTTTGGGGTGAAACAAGCCATTTTAACGAATACTAACGAATATGATCCTTGTGGCTCTTAACCCAGTCAATCACGTCCAGTGTTTGTATTATCAACACGCGAGATTTTTTGTCAAGGCCTAGTGAATCCATGAACTTGTTGATGTGCAGTAGTGAGACCACCGCTAACAAGATGTGCTGGGTGGACCTGCAGAATTGGCTCGTCCTGAACGCGTTCGCCAGTTCAAACAGTACATCAGAGAGCTAGAGACGAAGTATGGATTCTACTCCAACGCCTGGCTGTATGTTGTTCTAGTTACCGAGCGAGTTGTGGGTGCTAATAGCAGAAATCAAGTGATTAGTTCTGATAACAGATTAGTTCTGATAATGACCTGATGGTTCCTGTCGTGGACAGAGGAGCTGGACAAACGGTACCCGACTTCCAACCCAAGCTGGAGTGGCTCAACACCTCCCCTCTGTCTCTGAAGAAGGTAAATAAATGCATTTGCTGCACTATTCTCTCGTGTAGATGGATTGACAATAGCGCATTACATTAGCCCCTCAAGGGCCAAGGATTGTTGTTTGAAAATGAGCAATCCAATTGATCATATTGCGAAAACCAGAACTCAGATGAGGCAAAATTTTATGCCTTCGAAATCAATAGAAACCTTGGATGTGTTGGTCAAAAATTAAAATATATTTGGCTGCACAAGAAAATCCCTATATAACCCAAACTGCGAAAAGGAACATGAAGAAACCCTGTTTGGGTCTGCTGGTGCTGTAGGGGTTGAAGGAGCTGGATTGATGGATGGATTGATGGACTGTCGGTGTGGACTTGGCAGGATTTGAAAGGGAAAGTGGTGGTGCTGGATTTCTGGACCTATTGTTGCATCAACTGTATGCATGTGCTCCCGGATCTGGCCTACTTGGAGAACAAGTACCGAGAGCGACCGATGACGGTGGTGGGAGTGCACTCAGCGAAGTTTGACAATGAGAAAGACTCCGAAGCCATTCGCAATGCGGTTGTGCGTTACGATGTGACGCACCCTGTGGTGAACGATGGCGAGATGACCATGTGGAGGCAACTGGGCGTGAGTTCGTGGCCCACTTTGGCTGTCGTCAGTCCCAAGGGCCGACTGATTGCCATGCTCTCTGGCGAAGGCCATCGCGAGGTCGGTATTGCACTCATCACATCAAACCAACATAAAAACATTGTCATTGGCTTGTCAGCCGTAAGTTATCAATCAACCGAAGCTATCGATTAAAAATCAGTATGGAGGGACTTTTGTGAAACCTTTTGCTCTCTTTTGATTCTGGTGTTCTTGAAATTTTCTTCTTCTTTTGATGGGGTAATGCGAGTGACTAATGTGTAGGTTTTGTGGTTCAGGATTTAGATGATCTGGTAGAGGCAGCGCTTGAATTCTACGGAGAGAAGAATCTCTTGGACTCACGGCCTCTCGTACCGAGCTTAGAAAGGGACAAGGACTCTCGTCTCGTTGCATCACCTCTCAAATTTCCAGGGAAGCTCACCACTGACCTTGTGAATGGCCGCTTGTTCATCTCCGACAGCAACCATCACCGCATTGTACGGAAACCAAAGTCGCATTGTGCATTTTTTTCCCTTTAATACCTATTTGCTATTGATACGTGAAATTGATGCTACCGAACCCCGCATGGTATGTGTGGTTGGGGTTGACAAGAGTCAGTGGTTGGAAACCAGGTGGTAACCGATTTGGACGGCAATTTCGTCACGCAAGTGGGAGGTGGAGGAGAAGGTCTCAAGGATGGATCGTTCGCGGATGCTTTGTTCAACCGACCCCAGGGCGTGGCTTACAATGCCGTGAAGAACGTGCTCTACGTTGCTGATACCGAGAATCACGCCATGAGGTTACAATCCTCGCTCTCTTGCACTTATTTTTTAGCTTACAATATAGAATCTGCTAATCTTGCACTCTAAACCCTAATCCCTAAACATGCACTTTTTCTCGACAAAGATATATACAATCAATCGGGGAGCAATGCATTTCTTGAAGAGAATAAGAATCGAAATTAGAGCATTTGTGTTTAAAAAATGGATCAAAGAATGTGTTCATGTAGCATAATTTGGAAGTGCATTGTTACTGTACAGTGCACTGTGCATTTGCTTGATGAATCCCTAAAGCTCAATTGGACATGGAATGAGTCAACCGCGAAATTCTTCTAACGCGCCTCTCATGCCCATGAACTCCCTCTCTCTGTCGTCCATATCAAGCTCATGTGGATAAATCTCTCTACTCGATTTACTATCTTGAAAAGCATAGTTTGAGAATTCGACATTGGTTTTAGAACAATGGTGTTGCTGCTGCTGCTTGCATTTATATTCCACTACATTGATTTATCCTATTAATGCGTGTGACTAATTTGCCAAATTCACACTATTTTTAATTAGTGGGTTGACAAATCAATGCAGTGTGCATCATGCTGTTCTCTGCTTTATTTTGCTTTTGTTCTAAGCACTCATTGGAAGCTCTGGGCAGCTGACAAAAAGAAGTGTGCAGGGAAATCGATTTCGTGAAAGAGACAGTGCGGACATTAGCTGGAAATGGTACCAAGGGTGCAGATTATCGAGGTGGGAAGAAGGGTTCTGATCAGGTACTCCAATTTTTTCATTTTTTGAAGAACACATGCAATCGTATTCTTTATTGATTCTGGTGATATGAAAGCCCGGTCTGAATTATTCTTGTCACAATATGATCGTTTGAATTGGGCATTTTCAAACTTGGTCCCTCAGGGGCTGAGCGTATATACACAGGAGATTTAAGGTTTCTCATTGCGACATTTCTTGACCACCTTGCTGACTTTGAAAATGTCCGATTAGGTCCTCAATTCTCCTTGGGATGTCGCCCATGATGCGGAATCCGGTTTTGTCTATATCGCGTTGGCTGGTCAGCATCAGATTTGGCGGCATGACATTGCCGATGGAACCACTGCAGTTTTTAGTGGAGACGGTTATGAGCGCAATCAGAATGGGCGAAGGTAATACAGACTAATCCAAAGGGCCTGCAGAAATGATCTTTGTGGCGAAATCTCTCGGCCAATAGACTCAGAAATGTTCATATGTCGGTTTCATGTAATTCACTGGACATTGTTGATGCGCATTTGTAAACAGTTTAAAATCTGCAATTTTGTGGGCCGTGTGGAATACAGAGGAAAAGATACCTCCTTTGCCCAACCTTCCGGAATTTCTTTGACTTCAGGTATGAGCCTATACGGTTGCCCAGAGTAGATAATTAAGGGTTTGGGAGTTCATATGCTTACCTCTGTTCAGTATGTGTATACCTGAGAATTATGAATGTATTTTCCTTAACAGAGTTTTCTTTTTCTCAAGATTGTGAACTAAAGGAATCTAGATTCCCTTTCTTAACTTGTTCGTTGATACCAAGGGTATTCGGAGAGAATGTTTTGAGTATTGTTTCGGGTGTTTTTTTGCACAGATTCAAAATCCATGTATCTAGCCGACAGTGAGAGCAGTTCCATTAGAAGAGTGGATCTAACGACGGGAGGCTCGAAGCTGCTAGCAGGTGGCGATCCAACATTCTCAGATAACCTATTTCAGGTACGGATTGAATGGAGGGACGGTGAAGTAGACACATCTAAGGTAGAGGATACTATTTGCGTCATTTCAAGCATTTTAGCTTCTGTAGAGGTGATTTTGGGGAGGTGTAGAGAGCTGCGGAGAGATATTTGAGTACAAGAGTCAAAGATGTTGAGATTAATTTTTATCACCATGTATGAATATCGCATGCAATATTCAAAGGGGAAGGTTGCAGATCACTGTGACAGTAGATAACCCCATTTCCATTCAAAGATCAGTGGCCATAGACATTAGGCAAATCATGCTTATACCACTTGCCAATAAGCCAACCAAGTTTATGAATAGATGAGTTGATGTTGGTAATAGGCATAAGTATAGGAGACAGGATCAGGCCCCTAATGGTTATCTTCTACCTTGTATGCTTATTTATACTGCACAGTACACTAAAAAGCATTGCCTAGGACAACGATTGTTAGCACTTAGGATTGTCCTGTCCTTTGGAGTTTGTTTGTGATATTCAATTGCGTTTTTCTTGAACAGTTTGGTGACCAGGACGGAGTAGGTTCCAAGGCGCTGCTGCAGCATCCATTGGGAGTTCTTCATAGTCCAGAAGGTCTGGTTTACGTTGCCGATTCCTATAACCATAAGGTAAATTTTTGCGCTACTATGATACTCTGTCTAGTTTTACAGACATGTTACGTTGTCACATGTTTCGAATTACTTGCGGCATGAACATCTCACACTGCAATGTCATTTTGCAGATTAAAGTCCTAGACCCTAGCAGTCAGAGGGTCAGGACACTTGCCGGCACTGGAAGTGCTGGATTCAAGGACGGGGTTGCTCAGGCAGGGCAGGTATGTAGCATGTTCTTATAAATACAAGATTGAGGACGAACAATTGAATTGTATATTTACTCGATCTAGTTTGAAAACTATTGCCCTCTGATGATGGGTGTTGCAGTCCCGAACCATTCTAGAGAGGTCTTTATCACCCTCCCTTTTCAGTGTAGTTGCACTGCGGTTGGTAGTAATTACCAATTGCCTGGAACAATTGATTGAATAACAACGCTTTCATTCTTGAACTCAAGAAGTGAGATTCTGCACCAATTTAATATGCAAGGGAAGATTTAGGAAGTTGGAGCATCTTATGTATCTTGTTTCTTCCTTCAATTATCCGGTGGGCGCAGCTCCTTTGAAGAATGTCTGCCAATGAAATATGACGCTTTCTGTGATACATGAATTTCTTGTTTTTACGCAGCTATCCGAGCCTGCTGGAATGGCGTTGGGGGTTGACGGTAAGCTCTTTTAATTGTAGAAGTTTTATAACTGCGGATATTACTGACTAGAATCTTGAGTAAGAGCATACTCATCTTTTTTCCTTGAAGTGTTCAAATTTCAAAAACATGACTCCATGGATATGAGCCAGCTATAGGTTTGACACCCCTTTCCATTTGCCATGTTGAATAATTGCAGACTTGGGACACGACACTCTTCTTTCTACTTAGTGTTGGCTCTGAATTAAGGTGGACACCATTCATGTCAGTTTTCATAGGAGTGTGAATAGTTGTGTCATAAAGTAATCAAATCCTATAAAGGGAGAGGCAAGATGATTGTTTCAGTGGAAAATTTGCTCAAACTAAAGTAGTCGACACTGAGAATACTTAAGTGTGTAGGCAGGGACTCAGATGCCCCAACGTGAAAACTCTACTTAGAGTCTGAAATTAAATTTGTGTGTTGACGTTGTTGAGCATCAATGCTGGTGTGCATGCTGTAGGGAAGCTCTACGTGGCTGACACCAACAACAGTCTCATCCGAGTGTTAGACCTTCGTGCACAAGGTGGACCCAAGTTGGAAACATTGGAGTTGAAAGGCGTCCTGCCTCCTACTCTTGCCACTCCCAGTGGCCCTCGGAGACTCCGCCAACGGCTCTCCTCTGACACCCAAGTCATCCGCATCGATCCCGTCACTGCTCTTAATGGTGACTTGCAGCTGCAAATCGCACTCGCTTCTGGCTATCATTTCAGCAAAGTGAGTACTACTATCCACGGATCTCATTCATTCGTCCATTATATATGCTTGCTGGACCAGGGTGGCCACTTCTACATCTACACTCAAACCTCTCTAATGATGCACTCCGTAATTGCGCATTTCTTTAGAATCCTCGAAATCTGTCTTGTTGTGTACATATCTGATTGGGCAACATTGCAATTAGAAGTCCAATTGTCCCCAAAGCAGTCTCATTAGAGAGGGTGGAGTGTATTGGAATAGCTATAGTTGAGAGGAGAAGCTTCTAAGCAAGTCATGTGACGACTTCTATGCTAGTGTCTTGTGACTGGTGAAATTGGAGGATTTTTTTATTTTTCTAGGTTAAAGGTCGGTGATTTGCTGCTGCCCTTTTCATATACTAAGGTAGAAGTACCTATTCCTGATAACTTAAGCATTTCAGCATGTATGAGGAGGGAAATTCATTGAGAAACTTAGCTCAATCTGTGCAATCTGTGCAGACATAAGGATGAGGAAGAATGTAAAAAACAAACGAATTTTTTTTCCCAAGAATGAATATTTTATTCAATAAAAATGTGGATTTTTCATTGGGACCCATTCCGATCTCATAGACTCACCTATTGTGGTTAGCTTTGGCACTTCCCAAGCAAGGAGGGAAGAGAGATGAGTGGACAAGAAGGTGCAAGCAAAGAATATTTCTCAATGAATAGTGCATCAAAGTATTGTCTACAATAGGTCAGCCTAGAAAGCCATGACGGGGCTGTCCGAAATAGTTACTTTTGCCTTAACTTATTCTAACGTTCTTGCAGGAGGCTCAAAGCAAGTACGAGGTGGAACTGGAGACCGACAGTGGAATATCCCTGGACCCTGTCACTGGCACTATTGGACCCGATGGCACTGCAACTATTCACTTTAAGCGTGACGCTAATGCTGCATCTAAAGGTGCTACAAGGGTATCGTGCAAGGTATGAGATGACCTACTCGGATTTTAAATGGCCCATTGAAATGCTTCGATTTTCTCTGTTGTCAAGGCTTGAACTACGGTAGTTCAGACAGATTTGTGCTATTTTGGTTTCCACTTCAGTAAAGAAGGGTGAGCTCTCACAGTTGTTAAAGAATGTTGTGACATGTTCACTGTAATAATCGTGACATTTCGAGCTCAATGTGCAGGTCTATTTCTGTGAGGAGGATCAGGTTTGTCTATATAAGGCTTTAGCCTTTGACATCCCCTTCTCGAATGGAGGGGGCAGTGACACATCGAAAAGAGTGACCTTGCCAGCACTGGTCAAGCCTGCAGAAGTTGCAAGGAAGAGTTTCACAGGGAAAGTTTAACGAAATGATGATTGAGATTTTGCAAGTAGTGTTGGAGCCCACAAAGTAAAAACTACAATGCAGGCCACAAGATTTTTGTCTGAACGATTTATTTGAGCAGACGATTGTATTGTTACGGTGATGAATAAAAGTGTTTCGACATTCTAGGACTACGCGCAGTTGTCACGAGGTGTCGACTATTTGGCATTATGCGGATCACTGGTGTTCCATATACCCCCTTCAGGTATAAATCAATGCACAGACCAGTAATAAAACCACAATAGGATATAATGAATTACCAAACTCTAATTCTTGACCACAATTCAAAACCTGGTTGGTTGTCTGCATTTACAACTAGCTCTGTCCAACAGCTAAGTCTGTCCAATCATTATAGTCTATCATGTGCTGAATACTAGTATCATACGCTGTATTTCCATCTGAGACTTGAGCTACCTATTGACAATGAATTCCAATATCTTAGATCCCCAAGTTTTATGCTTTCAGCAAGCGACTAACCATCAGCACATGGACGAAGGCCCGTCAATTCTAGCAAATTGCATGTGCTATGCACATGCTTATCGATTGGACCATTGAAACTCAACCTCTAAGGTTCGAGGTGTTCCATCTCGGTTGGTCTCAGGCTGCAATGTATACTGGCCACTGATAGTTCCTTGCATCACCACTGTGTCTATCTGAATAGTCACCTTCCCTAGTGAACCCTGCAAACACAACAGTGAATGAAAGATTTTAATCAACAAATCAACAAGGGTTTTTGGAACTTGACAAGAGCACCCTTATAAAATACAGCTATCATCTTGTACCAAGTTTGTCTCATGAAAAGTCCCCAATGAATAAAAGAACAGAATGCAGCAATCAGAAACTCAAATTCCACCTGCTGCTAACATTCTTGACAGGAACTGTAAACAGCTTGGGCCTAACTGCTCATTTAAGAAAGAATCAGGGTATTCAACAAAGCAATGCTAAGATTCTTTAACATCTTTCTTTGGCAAAGATCCCCTCACATCTTGAGTTCAAATGAAAGAATGGTATTCCGACCACCTACATTAGGCAAGAGAGGTTACTACCAAATGTGATGTACTGACCTTGCCAAAAGCACCCTTATTTTTGCAAGCTATGTGAAGCTTTTGGCCTTTAGGTGGATTGTCGAATGCCCAAGCAAACCCCTCTTTCCATTGCGGAGACGCGCTTTGATTTACAACCTGCACCGTACAAGACGAGAATCACCTAAGGAAAAAACCCGTCTAGAATGCATTCATTTGGTAGAGGTGCAACCACATGCACTTTGCACATGAGAAAAAACATGGACAGAATATATTTTGACAGAGTTGAACTTCCAAATACACAAAAATGAATGGTCCCACACACCTTCGTCTGACGTGGAGGACCACTCCCAAGGGTCAACTTGCAGAAGGCATTTGTGCTCCCTACGGATTGCTTCAGATTGTGGCCCTGTTTGACGGTGACCACCAAGCTACCAGGCAAAAACTGCAGGAGGCCTTCAGCTTTCTCGTGAAACCTTGACGGCCCTTCTCGTACCAAATATTGAAGAATGGGGATGGCTTCCGCTGCAGCCAAAGCTTGTGCCTTCCCTACTTCTGCAGGACTATCAGGCCAGTCCTCCTGTAGCAGAAAGAGAGCATTGAGTGCAGCTTCTTGGGCTGCTTCGTTTCCAGCCTTCAAAGCACCCACTAGCTGTACAATGCTTTGTGTAGCTTCGTCAGTCGACCGCAACCGCCTGAAGTTGCTCAGCATGACAGTCAATGCCTTGGCAACATCTTCATTCACCGAAGCAGTAGCCCACAGGTCCTTCTCCAGGGCAGCTGTTTCACAAGACAATGAATACACGAACACGTCAAGCGTGCACACAGATGGAAACCTAAGAGCATCTCCAGGAAAACTTCATCATATCAAAATGGCCGGTAGACCACTTGGTTACCCCACCCGTGCAGACATAAATAGCGCATTTTTCATCCGAAATTTGCCACAGTTTTGACGTAAGAGTGGCGATGCTCTAATGCATTAATAGTATATACTGGTAATTGAATTTCTGATAGCAATTCTGGTAACGGTTGCTGTGATGTAGCATGTGCCTCACCTGCTAGAGCACAGATCATTTCGCTGGATGCATATTCTTGGATGGTGTGGTTGGCGAAGAGGAGCTTGATCAATATAGCTGCTTGAGCTGAACTCTCTGAATTACTGGACCCCAGAAGCTCCTGCACGACCTGAACCCCCCCAGCCTCCGCAACAGCACGCTTGTTGGCGCGGCTGTTCACCACAAGGTTCTGTAACGCGCACACAGCTACCATCTTCATCTCTTCTGTGGGCTGATCTTCCAGTAAGCTCACAAGCGCACGACAAGCTGAGACGGCGTCATTGCTTCGGGACAGACCCTCGTGTTGAAACAAATCCCCAGCTGCAAGGGCTGCCAATAGGCGAGCGGGCTGCGTGCGCGTCTGTGGATCCAACAAATACTGAGCCAAAGGCGCAATCGCAAGCCTGGCGGCCTTGGTATCTCGCACCTTGTAATTGTTGAACAAAGCTTCTAGAAGACGAGCTGCAGCCTCTTCACACTGGTGGCAACGCAGAAGCTCCAGCAACGCTTCCACTGCTCCAGCCTCCGCGATGCCTTCTGCACTCGAGGAGTCTTCTCTCTCCAGCAAAATGAGGGCACTCAATGCCACCAGCACGGTGGCCTCGTTGCTGGAACGCAGCAACTTGACCAGGACGGCAGCCGGCACCCTGAAGTAGTACTGGGAGCTAAAGCGAAGGACGTTAGAGAGTACCAAAGCTGCGGCCTCCCAGAGAGCATGGGGTGGCTGTGGATCGGTTTGCAGCAAAAGAGCAGAAAGTTCAATGATCCCGCCTGCATCCGCAATGGCATTCGGCCAGCTGATGGAAGCACTCTCCAACGCCCTAATAGCCTCCTTCTGCAAGCTTGACACACCCACTCCAACCAGTCTCACAAGTGGAACCACCGCTTGTTGTGTGAACACGTCGCGTTGAAACTGCTCTTGTGCCAGAAGATGGGACAGAAGCTCGGCTGCCAGCTGCTGCACTGGCTGGGATGGTGAGTCCAGCAGCAGCACCAGAGGCTCAATGGCTTGATTGGGAGTCAAGGCCAGATTGGCAAGTCGCTGCGGCTTCTCCAGAATGTTCACCAGCACCTGCATTGCACTGTGTTGCCCGGAAGTGCTTAAATCCGGTCTTGTGAGCGTGTAGAAAAGCGGTTCCACCACCTTGGCTGCCGCTACCCCTTTCGCAATACTACTGTTGTTCGTGAGGATGCGCAGTAACTCGGCCGAGAGCGCACAGAGCGAGTCTGGCGCTTCAGGGAGAATGTCCAGCACGTTGTCAATGATGCCACCTTTCACCATGTCCAACTTGCACAAAGGACGGTCCTTCGCAAGCTTAATGAGCCCACTGACTGCAGCCTCATGCAGACTGTAGTTCGTGCCGACAACCAGATCCACCAACGGCACCACCGCGCCATTCGCAGCCACAGCCTCCGCCTGCTGCTCATCGTCAAGGAGGTTGTCAAGTGCACAAGCGCCGGCATACTGAGCGGAGGGTAACTCCACGTCCAGTAATGCAACCAACGGGGAGATGCAACAAGTTGCCTCTGGAGTGGCTCGGACTCTGGGGTTGTTAAACAACGTGCGGCACAGGTTGGCAGAATCCTCTTTGAGTTCCAGGGAGCAATCCGAGAGCAGCACTCGGCAGACACCCTCCACAGCATTGGCCTCCGAATCTGCAATCGCCACCACCTTGGAAGGATTGTCTTCTGAAAGGGTGATGAGTGCACCAATGGCCACACGCTGCTCCTTTTCCACCCCCGAGCTTAGCATTTCCACGAGTGGGACGATGGATTGTCCTGCTGCGTAACCTGCTCGGATATGCTCAGCATTGAAAAGTCCCTGTAAAGCACGAGCTGCGCTCAGACGAGAGCCTCGAGTTCCAAAACGGAGCACAGCAACCAACTGCTCCACCGCAGCAACTGCTGAGTCGTGTCGCCGCAGCTCAGGAATGCTGAACAAGATGCGCAGTAGGTCGGCTGTGGCCTCTTCAATGGCATCCTGTGGGCCGATGGACAAGTACTTGGTTAACCCATCCAAGGCGCCCGCTTCGGCCATGGCAAGTTTGTTGACGTTGTTGTCATGCGCCAGCTGCATCAACAGGCCCAAAGCCAAGGGGGAAGCCCCAGGGCGGTCTGGCAGCGGCTTCAGTAAGTCCACCAGCATGGGAATGGCTTTGCGAGCAGTAGCGCCAACACGAATGTCGTCCACTCGGAATAAACGCTCCAATGAAACCTGGTCAGGGTGGCCAGGCAGGGCAAACTCCTCAGACAACAACACCAAGTCACGGACGTCGGACTCCGACATGCCCAACATGGGGATGAGTCCGCCTGCAGCTCCTGAATTGGCCACGGCTAACAATGTGCCGCGGTTGCCGTTGCAGACGAGACTGGCCAGAGCTTGAGCTGCAAAATATTTGTCGGTGGTCTCCTGGGACTTCAAGAGAGTTGCCAGTGAGGGTATCGCTCGCATTGTTGCGGGAGTGCGCGTTACGTCTCGGTCTTGGAACAAAATTGCCAGCAGCAGTGCGCTGACCCATGTGCTTCCGTTGTCCTCTACTTCTGCCTGAGTCCCCAAATTGACACACTGATTTAGTCGCCAAAAGAAAACGGCAAATGATCAAGGACATACAACACTACAGCTGTGAACTTACTCTGTCACTCACAATGGCGATACAAGAATACATATCTATCTCAAGGTTATCACTAGTGCTAGAGGGACGAAATCAATTTTGACACTCTTTACCTCAGCCAGCAAAATCGTATTGTGAGATCAGGACAGCTAAGTCTGATCTAAAACCTGAACTTGCCACAATCCTGACCAAATAAATCGTTACACCTGACGTGTAAGACATTCAAATGAGTAATGCTGCACCCCTCTTAGCTGGAGAATTACAGAGGTTTAAACAGAGTTACGAAGGATGGCAACGAATAGTATAATTGTAAACATCCATTGAAAGGACAGACCTAAGCCGTAACTGTGTGTGCTAGCAATCATAAGGTTCGCTGGACAGTAATGTTGTTAAACTACATTAAATTCTGTGGTGGCAGAAATCTGACCTCGCGAGCGTTGGGTGCAAAGATTGCAAGTTTTTCAGTGACAACCTCAATGGCCCCAGCCTCAGTGATGGAAAGTTTGCTCAAGCTATCATGGGAAGCAATCATACAGAGCAACCAAAGCGCCACAGTGCCACCAGAGATTAGCGCAGGACCATATTCCAAAAACGTGTCGGCGTCGACTCCCTCGTGTCCACTCTCTTTCCTTCTGGCCACCCCACTTTCATCAACTGTGAACGTCACTTCTTCCTCTTCCGCATCACTGGTGGCCTCTTCGTCATCTCCGGTGTCTTCCACCGACTTGAAGCCCAGCATTTCCACAAGCGAGCGGATGAGCTCCACCGAGAATCCCGCATCCCGAAGTGCTTCCATGGATACCTGTCGGTGCTCCTTCGCAGCACAGATGAGCAGTGCAGCCCCGCCCACCTTCACTTCCAAGCTGGAGGATTGTATGATCCGATCCGCGAGGGCTGTGATGCACTTGGGATTATCAGCCATGAGATCACCTAGCGCCACGGCCTGGTCTCGACACAGCCTTGACAGAACCTCAATGGCCTTCTCCTGCACTGTAGGAGCCCCAATTGCAAGGCATGTCACCAACGGACTCATGCTGAATGGGGCTTCTGCCAGTACACTGAATGGGTGTCTGAATGCCCCTCCTCTTCTGGTCCTTGCCAGTGATGCAAGCGCTTCTAGCGCTTCAGATGTTGATCGATCTTCTGAATTTGTTGTGGCAAGAAGCGAGACCAAAGCCAAGACAGTCCCGCAATTGTGAACACTCTCGGCCAGGACATTGTCAACATGGCGAGAACGAAGTAACCGCGCCACAGCTCCAGCTGCGTGCTCCTTGCCAAGGAGAGTGCCCTCCCGGAGTACTCTGGTGAGAGGGAGAATGATATCTTCGGCTGGTACCTTTTCAGCGACCTCTGCATCCAACAGAAGGTTAGCCAAAGCCGTGGTTGCAACTTCAGCCACGCTGATACTGGAGGATTTGGCTAAGCTGATCAAGGGCAGGATAGCGTCTCTGCCTGCCTCCGCAGCGCTTCGGTTCTGCTGAATGGAACAGAACAGAGCTGCAAGTGCTCGTGCAGCCTGCAAGGCGATCTGCTCGCTGGCTTCACTGAGAAGCCGGATCAATGGCGCAATGGCCTTGACTATGTCGGGGCTCTCACACAAATCGGGTCTGAAAGCGAAAATTTCCGCGAGGACGGAAGCATTCTGCTCCTGGGTCTCGTCTTTGCTGGTAAGCAGAAGCGCGATCAGAGTTTCGAGAGCTTCGTTTGCTGCAGCGCCTTCGTGGAAGATATCCTCCTGAGAGGACACGGAAAGCAAGCAGCCTATAACGTGCAGGACATGAACTTTGGACAGGGGTAAGTCGCCAGTGAGCAAGGCCGTCAACTGGCTGATGGTACTTGCGTCTGAGTCTCGCACCAGCTGCGTGAGCGCTCGTGCTGCAATTCCCTGGCCCTTGAAACCAGCGTTCTTCAGCAACCACAGAAGCGCAGGCACGGCTTCGGCTGTCTCCACGCAAACGCGAATTTCCTCACTGTGGCTGCACAAGTTGCCAAGCACAATGGCCGAGTCTTCCTTCGCCTTTTCGGAGCCCGTTTCAAGCAGTTGCACCAATGGCGGGATCCCTCCAGCTGCAGTGATTGCCCATTTGCTCTCGTCCACTTCTTGTGAAAGAATGGAGAGAAGTGCAGCTGCGTTTTCCTGCTGCTGCTCCACAGGCAGCCCCAGAAGCGAAATCAGCAGCTGCACTCCCTCTCGACCTCGAAGCGCATGCCACAAATCTCGCCCCTCGCAGCAAATGTCCATGAGCGACATCGTCAGACTCTCTTGCACCTCGCCAGTGACCATGGTGATCAGTCCAACCAGCATCTTCTTCCCTTCAGCATGCTCTATCCCTTTGGCCAAGTACGCATTCCCGTACAGACTTGCCAAACCTTCCACAGCACGCTCATGAATAAACACCGACGTGCGATTCCCAACATGCTTAATTAGAACCTCCTCAATATGAAGAGGATCTACAGACTCCACCGCGTGGTCACAATCGTTCAGTTTCGTCAGGGCATAAGCCAGGGCTCCAATTGTATCAGCGGTCTTTGCAGCTTCCGACGGCTTGGAGCTAATGCTCTTGCAAAGGTTGATAATGAGAGCAGGCAAACCGCCCAATATATGCGCAGACGCCCCCACAGCATTCTCTTGCAAAGCCTGCGTGAACTTACTTGGCACAGAGGGTGCAACCGTGGCACAGATTAACTTTTCCATCCCACCTGCTGCTTTGACAGCTTGCCTGGCTTCCTCGTTGTGAGCAGTGAGAGCTCGCAATGCACCCGCCGCTTCTGCTCGCACTGAAATGTCTTCATTTGTCAAAAGCTGCAGAAGGGGATTCAAAGCACCGGCGTGCAGCACAAGCTCACCACTTTCCTCAACAGTGATCATCAAACTCGCCAGCAGAGACGCTGCATTCCCTTCTGCTTGGGAATGCTCCGAAGTGAGGAGCCGTACAAGGATGCCCACCCCGCCAGCATCCAGAGTGGCCAGCCAAAAACCTTCGCTGCTGGCGCACAGGTTGCGAAGGGCGCCCGTGAGCAACCCTGGAAGAGAGGGATCCAAGTTCTGCCGTGGTTGCAGCTGCTCCCATAAGCTGAGCACCACCCCCTCCGTGGAAAAGATTTTCGATCCCACATGGTCCTTGGCACCTCCCTGCGAGACTGCGTTCAAAGCATGCGCTGCCACTGTCTGAGCCTCGGAAGAGTTGGATTTGAGAAGCGCCAGCAACGGAGGGATGCATCCACCAAGCAGCACTTTGACTCGTAGATCCTCCTCCTTGCACAGCACCCCCAGAATGGCTGCAGCGTTCACTTTGGCAGGTAAGGATCCGGACCGGAGGAGTGCCACTAGTGCAGGCACTGCTTGGGGATGCAACCCCACTGCTACCCTGGCGTCCTCTTGTGTGTCCACCAACTCAAACAATATCCTGGAGATGATCTCCTTCTCTTCCACTGGAGTGGCTGCTGTGCGCAGCAGCTCAATGGAACTCCCCACTTTGGACTGCACCCCGGTTGCTTCGATCTCAGGGTCCTCGTCTGCCATAGTGAGTTTCTGTTCAACGTGATTGGATTCTGCTTCCCTATCCGGATCCTCCATTTCAGAAACGCCACTCCAATCCCTACAAATCGAGTATCAATTACCTCAGATCGGCACTGCCAGAAAATGGCATCCAACACAAATAAAAGCACTGTCTACCTCTCTTGGGCCTTATCATGATACTTGAATTGGTGGCGGATCCTGGACGGAAGTCATTTAAATGTGAACCCTGAGAGGACTAAGACTCAATCGATGTAGAAAGACTTGATCTATTCATGATGAGAAATCTCGAGAAATGTATACCTTGTAAGCAAATTGGGTGTTGAAGGAGAATTGGGAGTTCCAGGTGAATGGAGACTTTCTGGTGACATGGGAGTTTCCAGTGCTTCGGGAGTTTCAGACGTCTGTGGACGCCGCTCTTGGTCCTCTGTCATCTCCTGCGCTCAAAGCACCAAACCATGATGAGAAATCAAGTAATTGCACTTGAGAATCACTGGTCATTTACAATCTAAAAGGCGGATTCATAACCAATTCTTGTCTTCTTGTTCTAATCGAAAAGATAGACTCGGATCGTAACGTGGTGTTGGATGACTGCAGCCACATTTCAGTGTCCCACACCAGACTCGCGGTACGCCTGAACCAAGGTCTCCGCTCAAAAAGACTGCATTGAATCCTGAACTTGTACTGCTGAGACCTTCAGGTAAAGCTCTGTAAACTGTTGATCCAGGCAAGGTTACGGAAACCACAATGGCCATCAACGTACTGTCGCCCATACACAAGAAAGGCTCTCTATTCACTCTTGAGACCAGAAATAAACTCCAGAACTCGTCAGATCCATTCAAGACAAGACCACTCGGCTTCCTTCAGCTGGGAAGAGAAAAACAAACCTCGCTGGTCCCAACAAAGAAATCGATCGGAGACCACGAGATCAACGACACGTACATGGCTGTAAAGATATAAATCTGTGCCAGAAAATCTAACGACTTGACTCTCCAGCAAGGACAAGATGCAGCCCAAAGACACAACAACCTTGGCGAAGTCAAGCAGCTTCAAGAAACGAACTTCCGATGTGACCTATGTACTCGCTCACGCCCTCATGCTAAAACACCTACAGTAGTGACGCTGCAACACTGGCATTCCCAAACAAAATGCAAAATGCAGACTTCAAATCACAGCAAACAGATTACCACAGCCCTGGTAGTGAGGCCAATAGACATCCTCACAAGCAAACTGCAGCTCGACTCCCCGCCATAACCAAACCCTCGATCTCACCGAGTCAAAACCATTATTTACCAAGAGTTCTCAAGAGAGAGGAAAACAAGCAGAGCCCCACCTGAATATGCGCCATGGCGAGGGCGGATCAATTGCACACTCCAACCGCATGCCCAAAAACAAAACCTTGGCAACCCTCTTCGGGCTGTCGACCGATCGATCGATCGTCCCCCACTAGCAGCTAGCGCCTGATTCCCACACTCCTCATGGACAGTCGCCCGAGCTTCAGCATGGCAACATGCACTCGATCAGCAGCTGAATAACTCCAGGTCGGCCATGTCAAATAATTCGCCCAGCCTCCTCTACCACCGTCCCGCAGTTTTCCAGGTATTCATCAGCTGAAGCCTACGCCCGTGCGAGGGCTGGGCCCAACCCAAGAACCAAACACCCCCCGAACCAACCCACCACCCAACCAACCATGATATGATAGGTGCAGCAGATCAATCGGAGCTCCTGCCAAAACCGGTTCGTTAGGACGGCGCCCTCGCAACCCCCCGCCCTGGATACCACTCGTCACTCCGATTCCATTGCTTGATCGATGGTTAACTGCAGCACCAGCAGCAGCAATTACATTTGGTGAAGCTCGCTAGCGTGACCGGCCTTCCCTTCACTACGTCGTCCCAGCTACCCGTACGTGAGGCTAGGCGCGTAATAATGCAGGCCTGGGGAGAGCGCTGCAGTCTGGAGCGACCCCCAAGGCAAGGGCTCCAAGCCAAGCTAGGTGGGGCTGCAATCATGCACCTGGCGTCCCAAGCTCGTAGTTTGTACGGGGAAAACTAACTGCACCTTAAGTTAAGCTTCACTTAATACTTACAGCGAGCGAGCGAGCGAGCAAGAGCTCGACGATGAATGCCGTTGTTGTGAATTGGGGACGGGGTGGGGGTGGACGATGAATGGGTTTCGTTTGGGGATTGAAAGCTTTGTGCGTCGTCTGTGTGGATCCATCGCTTTGCTTGCTTGACGCTCAAGTGGGTGGCAGGGGTGCAAGGCTGGACACCAGTCTGCGGGCCTGCCTGGAAGGGAAGGGGACTGAAGGGGCTTAGTTGTGGCAGTGTCAGTGGCGACAGGGGACTCTCATCTTGGACCTTTACCTAAGGTAAACCTGCCCTACGACATGCGAATGAGTGTTTTGCCCTGTTACAATTGGGCAAGATTTTTACCCATGCAAAAAATTTAGATTTTTTCCCATGCATACGCAATGTGAGAAATGAAGAGAGCAATGGAATTTTATTTTTTTGACAAGGTGTGAATTTCTTATGAAATTTTGAAGTGTGATGTCTAATTGGCCCAAAACAATCTCTAGGCTCCCCCAAACCACCTGAAAGTATATACTTGATGGCCATCCTACCACCTAAAGTATCCACAATATTTCCTAACATGGTCACAACACGAAGGAATAAAAAAATCACTTGCTTCAATGAAAAGGTAAATGTTTTTAAAGTAATCACTAATAACTTCATCACCATCATCCAAAGCATTAATTTTGGTTACTAATCAACCTGACAAAGTCCTAATTTCATTTATTAAAAAAGGTTAGTCATGGATTGATGTAAGACTCTAATGAATCATTTCCAAGGTGCTTGTCATGGGTGTTTTGCTTATCATAGGTAGATTTACCTTATTACTTAAGCTTATGTGTTCAATAAACAATATGTAGAAATGTTGAAACTTAAAATGCTATTGAGAAAGCAAAATGTCCTTTGGATAACTTCACCTAAGACTACACGATGGAAATAAAATGTTTTTTTGTCCAAACTTTTTGCTGGAAGTTACTTGAATACATTTTTTAGTGAGTAGGATTGCAAATTCCTTTGTTATGGTATTATTGACTTTTTAAAGAAGAAAAAGATGCTTAATCCACAGCTCCCCCTTGTAGTGTATTTTGACCATTTCTTGATATTTACTCTTGATGCAAATTTAAGCCTTAAAAAGCACATTTTTTGAATTTGAGTACCAACTCACAAAATGGAGCTTATGCAATGTAATTTCTATTCCAATTGAAAATTTTGAAAAATCCATAAATTTCAATACTTTATAGCAATATGAACTTTGGGCTAGTATCTTTGGTTTTGTAATTGTAAAGTGACACAATAATTTTGTTTTATACCATAATATTATACACTATAATATACATCTATGGTGAAAATTTCAGACTTTTTGAAAATAATCTACATTTAATATGAATTTTTTTCATTTCTTTAAATTCACAATAATTTCAAATTTTCCAAAAAAAATTGAAAATTTTATGAATTGTAGTGGGTAAAGGACTTCATCTTTGAAAAATAATTTTTTTTCATTAATGTTTGATATATATGCTTTATATTGGTGACTAATAAATATCATCAAGTCACATTTTTCTTGCATTCTCTCTCTCTCTCATAGTTATGCACACAAAAATGTGACTTTGCACCTCCAAAAACATCACTACATTTAGTCATAAAATTACCAATGACATCCACATTAACTACCATGCCAACCAAAAACATGACTTACAAGAGTCATATTTTCATTAGTAAAGAATATGACTCATGAGAGTCATATCCCACATTATCCAAAATATGACTCAAGAGAGTCATTTTCTAAATTATAAAAAAATATGGCTAACAAGAGTCATAATTCACATCAACAAAAAAATAAGATTGCACAAAGTCATATGCCACATCAACCAAAATATGATTCACCTCAGTTATATTCCATGTCAACAAAAAATATGACTACATGAAGTCATATACCATGTAGGATTTGTTTCCTTCGCATGAACAATTGAAGAAAAGTCAAGCCCCAAAGAATAGCCAACGTATATGCTATGTTGGCAAAGTATGGATAATTATGGCTAATTATATCCCCTAACCCATAAGGCTATCAATGTAAGTTATGTCCAAAGTGTCTCATTAGTGATGACTAGACCCAATTATGTCGCAAATCATCTACAATATTTTCTATGTGAGTCATATTGTTTGTTTTTTGGATTCATTGTAGTCATATATTGTAGTCATAAAACTATTAGGATGCAATTAATATTTCATCCTTAAATTAAATAGTCATACATGAAAGGTCATTAGATATTATATTGGATTATCATGTCCTTACATGCTAAGTTTAGAATGAAAACCTATATATGTAGGAAATATATTATGTATTTATTATTAATATAATATAATTCTTCTTTTCATTCTTAAGATGGTATCAGAGCGAAAATTAGAAGACAAAAAGTTTGCAAGATATTCAAGATTTTAAAAAGATAACGAAATAATTTTTGAGATCATTTATTTATTTTGTTAAATATTAATTAAATATGTGTTTTCCTCCACCTTCTAATGCAGAATGTGTGACGGAAGACCTATTTGATTTGCTCATTGATGATTCAAATTGGATTAACATTGAGAATGATCTTAGAATTGAAAATGTGTTGTTTCAATTTCAACTTCAACTCTTACTATTCGACACTATTCCATTGACAGAAGGACAAATTACATTTGTAAGAATTACAAAATGGTATCAAAAAAGCTCCTATGTCTTATATTGAAGATTTACCTACTTTTGATGAAATAAATCCACTTTTTTTTGCCATTGAAGATGAAATAGATGAAATATTTTCAAGAATGCCTCCAATCTTTTAAGTATAAACAAATCATGTTTTATTTTTATTAAATAATAATAAATTATCATATTATATTTTATGATTGAATTTATATCCAATGTCTCAATTCAATGTAGCAAACCTTAAAAATGTTGCCAAGTTTGACAGCACTTACTTCCATGTTTGGAAGCATACCCTACAATTAATCTTTAAATCCAAAAAATTATTAAAAATAATAAATGGCTCATAAATTAAACCATCTACATCACCTGCTAACCCCGGTGGTCGAATTCATCATACCCCAGCCATTAAACAAGGTAGTAAGGAAGAATAGGACATAATAGATATGCAAGCTAAAGTCATCATTACAAATTGTTTGGAATTGAATCAAGTTTCATAGATTACATCAAAAGAAACATCTCAAGAAGCATGGGAAGAATTATGTCATTTATATGAAGCTCAAGACTTAGTAACTAAAATGTATTTGAAAGAACAACTAATGACATTGAAAATGAAAGAGCAAGAAAGTGTGACAAAACACATTCACACTTTCAGATCCCTTCTAGATTAAATGTCAGCGTCCGGCACCCCTTTGAGTGATGAGGATGCCATTATTGCATTAATGCAAAGCATACCCCTCAACTTTTAAAAAAAATTAGTTTCAATCTGAGGTCAAATTCTTATCTTTCAAACTTTAATTACTTACCTCATACAAGAGGAGACTATGTTAAAAGATTTAGATGACACCAATAAAGCATCCACTTCGGCTTTCCCTTTGGTAGAAAGCCTTAGGTATCTAATTTCCAAAGGAATCAAAATTACCAATTTCAAAATAGATATGGTAATAGGGCTTACCAAGGTAATAGACCTCGTTTTGGTCCCAAACTAAATTTTTCAAATAAACCTAATAACAATAGGTTTAATACAAATCCATCCAAAAATGCATTAAATTTTAATAGATTTAATAATCCAAATATATGCTTTTGTTCTTATTGTAGTAAGCCTAACCATACCAAAAGTGATTGTTACAAACAATTTTATGATGAAAATAACAAACGGCCAAATAATCCTTAAGCATGTAATAAACAATTTTTATATATTGCGGCTCTAAATGTTAACACAAATTCCTCAAATATTTGGATTGTTGATTCGGATGCTACAAAACATATGGCACATGATCAAAGTACATTTTTGACCTATACTCCACTTTCTAAAGGTCAATTTGCTTATACCATTGACAGATCAAACCATGACATTAAAGGCATCAACGAAATCTCTATTTTCCTTCACGATGGATATGAAAAAATTATTCCTAAAGTTTACCATGTTCCAAATATCAAATGCAATTTATTTTCTACTCAACAACTTGCCAAAGCCAATGGTCAATTCCTTATTAAAAGAAATCATGCAAGATTATATAATTCTAATCATGAAATAATTATTATTTGTACTATTAACCAAGATAATTTATATACCCTTAGTTCTTCTTGCCCACATCAAAATGTTGAAACTCAAAACTCAAATCACCTTGGTTTGGCAACTCATACAAGTATGCAATTAGTGTCTCAATATCATAATCGCCTTGAACACCTTAGTCTTAAAAGACTACAACATTTGGTTAGTAACCATCTAGTTAAAAGCATCAATTTAAGATAGATGAAAGACTTGTCTTTTGTGATTCATATATATTGGGAAAACAACACCATAATAAATTCCCCAAGCAAGCTGAATATAGGGCTAAATCTTTATTGAATCTTATTCATTATGATATCAAAAGGTCCCTTCTATCCCACGCACACTCAATTTAAATACTTTATAACTTTTATTGATGATTTTAGTCAATATACAATAACATATTTACTAAAAGCTAAGTCTAAAGTCCTATGGAAATTTCAAGAATTTAAGGCCTATTAAAAAAATCCTTGAAATTCTATTCAAATATTATGTACTGATGGAGGGGGAATATACCTCAACCGCCTTCAATGAAATTTGTACATTAGCTAGCCCATACACTCCTCAATAAAATGGTATAGCAGAATGAAAGAATCGTACTTTAATTGAATCAACTCTATCCATGCTTCATTATGCAAGATCTAGTAAACTTTATTGGAGTGAAGCCTTATTAACTACTAATTATATTCAAAACCAATTACCTACTAAAGTACTTGAAAATGTACCCCCCTATGAATTATGGCATGGTTATAAACCAAATTTAGCACATTTCAAAGTTTTTGGTTGCACTGCCTATGTGCATTGTCCTAAAGAAAGTAGACCAAAATCCCAATTAGAATACAAATCTATTCTCATATCCAAAGATGTGATTTTTTAAGAAAATAAATTACGCACAATTCCTAAGCCACTACTTCTAAATTTTGAAAATGCTATAGGTCTTGAATTGTAGTTGGCACCAAATTTCTTTTGACAGTCTCCTTGTATATAACCATCATCTAACACTAATATTTTAATCCAAAATCCTCCACAAAGAAATATCCCAAACATACATTTTCAAACTTCTCATCCATCTAGTTAAGAATCAATTGACCCTACCAATTCTCCTCCTAGTCCAAGTACAATTACTCAAAGATTAAGTGATTCTTTTAGTGAACTTAGAATTGGTGACAATGACTATAATTTTGATGGTGCTTATGATATATTTTGGAATCCAACATATGACCATGAGTCCAATACATTTCCTAATTCTTCTAGTGAGTCCAATAATGCTTTTATTCAAGTTTCTCTAAGTACAGTACCACTGCCTAGCCCACCTTTGGTCATAAGACAATCTACTTACAAAAGGAAGTCACCCGAGAGATTAATAAATAGTATAGAAGGTAAGCCATCTAAAAAGACTACTAAGAAAAATCAACACCTATACAAATCTTAGAAAGCCCTAGCAATATATGATGGCATAATTAATGATGAATCTAATGATCCACTTTCTCATCAAGAAGCTATGGAAAGCCCACATGCTAAAGAATGGCAAATGGCAATTGCTGTTGAATTAAATCATTAGCTAAAAATAACACATGGAGTTTATTACAACTACCATCAAATCAAAACCCTGTAGGTTGTAAATGGGTATTTAAAACCAAACGCGGCCCAGATAATGAAGTTATGAAACAAAAGGCTAGATTAGTAGCTAAAGGCTACTCGCAACAAGAAGGCCTTGACTATAGCAACACTTTTTTGCCCGTTCTTAAATTATCATCAATGCATATTTTATTAACTTTTGTTGCATATTATTGCTTATATGCTCACCAAATGGACATCATTACAACCTATTTAAATGGTGACCTCAAAGAGGATATTTTTATAGACACCAATTTTGTTGTAGTGCCAATTCAAAAATGCCAATCCCAATGGTTGAAATGTTTTTATAAACAATCTACATCCTATGATTTTAATTTTTTCAAAAAATACTGAAAATTGAATAAGATAAAGGACTTCAAAGTTTATTTTAGAGTGAAAAATCCATAATTGCCTGCAAACAAAAACTGCTCATAACTTTCATCTCATCAATCAAAATGGAATGATTCAAAGCTTTCCATGTGTATATAACTCTATAAAACCAAGTTCAAATTTTTGTTTTTGAAAAAAGTGATTTTTTTTATCTTCCCATACTACCTGGTCGGTGAAAAAAGCAATACATTTGGCCATAACTTTTGGCTTGTATTTTTAAATGTCGTGAAATTTGGTGTGTATGAAAGATATTCTTTGCCCCCACCTAATATTAAAATTTTAGCTAAAAATATGCAAATCTCTAGTCACATGTACTTGTCCAAAATTTCTATACTGTCAAAAAACTACATGTTGGTCCTATAGGGGTTAATCGCACATAAATTGTAATCTAACATGTCTACAAAAAAATGTAGATAATAATATGGGTGGTAATAAAAATATACATATTAACTAATTCATTCACTCATTAAGTGAGTGGATTTTGAAGTAAATACATTCACTATTTCCATAACCCTAGAAGGACCCCGCAAACACTAAGTGTCCAATGGATGTTAGCCAAAATTCTTTTATGTAGGATAAAAGTGTAAATCAGTTTTATCCTTGGAATTTAGCGTGAAAAGGAAAGGTCTAACACAATCATTTGACCTCCAGTGAATGCTATTGGTTGTTGTTTTTAAGGCAAGTGATCCACACAAATAGAACATCTCCAACAATGTGCTTCAAATGGGAAGCACCTGGGAGGAATGAAGTCTGTTATATATTTCCAAGGGGCTAAGGGGCAGTTCATACTATGGCCGTCCAAGTCGAGAGGCCGTGGAAGTGAGAGTACAAAGAAATGGGCAATAAATAGGCTTTAAAATTTAGGAATTGGAGCCTTTGATTGGCCATAGTGTGAAGCCTCCAAAGGCCATGCCCAAAGTCCAAATGTCACTTGTGTGTCAATTTTTTCAAACAAAGATAAAAAAAAACTTGAAAAAGAAGTCCAAAATGGCCTTGGAAAAAAAATCACAGCACATGCTCTTATCATCAAACAAAGAATATGAAGGATAAAAATAGAATAAAAGGGTGGCATTGGTCATTGAATGCTAAGACTCTCCATTATAATGGCGGATACTAAGTTTCAAACCTCAATGGCAGCAAATAACAAATAACAAATAACAAATAATGCTGCATTAGTGTGAAGGGCTGAGAGTCCAAATTCTTAGTTCTCTAGAATCTGATTAGTGGAAACCAACTGACTCTCGATTGTGCTGCCTAGTGTGAACCGCCCCTAACTTCTTGCTGCTCCCCCCACTTGCACACCCACCCCAAAGCAAGGTTAATATGTCAAGAACTCTGGAGAATGAGGTGTACAATTAATGACTTGTCAAAATTCATGGTTGATCCAATACATCAACCACTTGCACTTGCACAGCCAATGCCATCGCTTGCCCTGTAGCCATGTCTGTGTTGTGGCCTCAATATGGACACAAGACAATTAAATTTCTGTAACAGTGTGGCTCAAGCCAAACGGCCAAGGCATGGCAACTTGACGTGTTGCAATTGACTTTTAGTGTAGCATGTGTTGATAAATTTTCAATTGGTGGGATATAAAAAAACATTTGTTGGGGCAATATGTCATGCCCTGGTGGAGATTCTCTTGTACCAAAAAGGTTGATTATCACTATGAACAGCCTGTCTTCTAGGCCAACCAGAATTGACCCATGTATTATCCCATATTTTACCCCTGCAAAACAGATTGAAATTGTTTATTTTGCTCAATATGATAAAATTTGCAAATCCTGATTTCATATTTGCAATCCAATGTCCCAAATGAGCCAGCAGAGGTGAAGAAAATACAAAATTGAAGTGGTACAAAAGAAGGGGCAATTTTTACAATCCTCCCCTTGGCCATCCTCTTCTGGGATTAAAGCTTAAAAAAGGACACCCCCAGTACCCAATATTCCAAAAGCAGTACTAGTGGCGAGGAATTAATTCTTCGTCCTCTGTTACGGAGCAACTCTTGCATTGTTCAAGAGGAATCCTTTTGGCTTCCTCTATGCAAGAATGTTCGGTCGGGTGAACTGCACTCAGCTGATCATTCGTGCAAGTTTGTCCCAGCTACAGAACTGTACATTCACATGTTGACAGAATCATGCAAAGGAAAACTGAATTGAACCCCAGGCCGGCCAAGCTCATCCCTCTTTCCCCTTTTCCCCCTTTCCCCTTTTTCCCTTTCCTTTTGATGGAATGGAATTGGACCCAACTTATCTTATATTTTGTTCTGGGCTTCCCTCTTTTTATTTTGTTTTTCTTATGCTGGTCACTATTTGTTCCCATACCCACAGTGGTGGGAGCAATCAGGCAAGTAACAGATAAACAACCTGGGACTTAGGCCGTTTCACCTTTTATTCTCTCTCTCTCCCTCCTGCTCTTTTACAGATAGAATCAATGTAACTTATTGCAAAGAGGGAGGGCACCAACAAGGGAGGGGAACCATTCACCAGCTGCAATCAGTGGGAGAACATCCAGAAAGTCAGAATGGAACGGAGAAAAATGCCCTCGAGATGGATGCTCACGAGCTTCCATTTCCTTCACACATAACATTGTATGTGTATCCAAGCAATGAGTCCTTCCCACTGGAAGGTACAGGATAGAACTCATCGCAGTGCATAGTGTCCGGAGTGTGTACTACGAGAGAGGATTATGCATTTAGAGAGGTGTAATAATGGCCCACCTAACTAATGTCGGCTCTAACGACACTAGTTTCCAAAAAAAAGTGCTTGATATGGGACCCACCTACTAATTGCATAAATGACAATTGTGCATTGAGAGAGGTTCGGCTTGTATCATGTACCTTCCACTATAAGAATCCTATGTCAAAGTTGATGGATTTGGGGGGGATATCCAATGTAACAACATGTGTTTTTATGTCGACAATGATGTCTAATGTCACATCTTCATGTTACATTGTATGTCGTTGTTGTCATAAAAACATAGATTTTTACATTAAATGTCCAAAAAAGTCCATCAAATTTGACACAAAAAAATGGTTTTCTTATAGTGTCCCTAAATTCCTCAAAGGGACCTTGCTTCATTGGTAAACAATACCATGCAATAGGAAAAAAGCAAGCAATGAATTTCAAAATCACCGTCACTGTTGATTTATTAACTCATCGATGTCCCAAATCTTTCTATTACACAGATCTTATTTGAAGAAGCTCTTTGTTTCAATAAAACACACACTCAGAAGTGTCATTTTTACAACAAAAGCAAAAACTATTTTATTAATTAAATAATTCTTTTGCATATCCTACACTACGGGATCTTGTACAGTACTAGTATGAGAATGTGTCGAAGAACTCTTTGAAACTTGTTTTGGTTTAAAAAAATTTATATTGAAGAATTGAATTGAGCATTTGAGAAGAAGAAGCTTGATTTTCATTCTTCCAAAAATTGATAAGTGGAAATAGGTACAAGATAGAAGGAAAGATAAATTCATTGAGAGTTCTAAGATGGAAATGAAACACACTAATTTCAACAATGAAATTGTTTTAGCATGCAAACTAAACCTTGTGGAACTCTCTTTTGGAAAAATTGAAAAATCTGAGTCCAAAACCAAATTGAAATCATTATTTTTCCAAGGAAGATGCAATAATTGCCTATAAAACATGATGATCCCTATCTTTCACAACACCAATCCAAATACAATGAGTTTAATCTTTCCAAATAGACAAAAATATTTTAAAACTACTTCTATTATATTTAGTATATATAGAATAAATTTTGCTCTTGAGCACTAATTAATTGAATTACCTCCTAAAGTCTCATAGTCCTCCTCAGGGGACAAATGAAAAATCAATCAAGTTCCTACCATTCAATTTTGGGTACAATTTCTTGAAACTTCTTGTTAAGATAAAAACCAATTTTGTTTCCTAAATTGGAAATATAATATTTATGTCAATTGATGCCAAGGAGCAAAAGTTATACCACTCTAAGTCCCCAAAGCAATTTGTTGGATAGCAAACAAAAAGCACAAAAAATAAAATAAAGATGTTGAAAATTTGTCTTTCACAAATTACATTTCTTTTCTACATGGAAAGATTTGATTCATTCCATTTTGAATTTAAGAAATTATGCCAAATATTGAGATCATAGGAATTTGCAATATTTCAAACTTTCAATAGGACTTTAGAAGTTGCATATTTATTTTTACATCTTCTTGCAAATATAAATTATTTACTTCAATTTCATCAAAATGTCCATAAAATTTTATTTCTTTTAAAAAGTCATACATCACTTTCAAGAGGTTATCTGGACTTAGGATCTATTTACACAAAAAAAAACTTTGGATTGGAGCCCAAAGAAATGGAGTGTTTTGATTAAATTTCACTCTAGGTCCATAGCTATCTTCCAATCAAAACTCTCCATTTCTTTGGGCTCCAACCGCCAAAGTTTGTTGGGGGTGTGAACAAGCCCTTATACAAAACATCATGCAAACTATGCATTCCGTGCAGGAATTTCCCAACATTACTCTGTCGCATGATCTAGCACTTTTTCATTGTATTTTTCGAAATAATTTTTAAAAGCAAAGAAAGAAGTGAAGCCAGTACTGTCGTATGATAGACCCAAAGAGGCCTGTTTATTTTTTTTCTTCCTGAATTGTGCCCAATGAGACAATTTCCTTCTTGAGTGAAAATAAGAATTATTGCTATTATTGTTCCGCTTGTACTGACACTCCCTCCAGAGATCAATTCTATGACTATGAGCCTTGTAGAAGTGGTTATAATAGCCCCATGCCACCAACCTCGCCAAATGGCTCAGGGACGGGCGGACGGCCCTGGAAGTTACTGGACTCAATTCTTGTCACTCCACACGTGCTACAGCAAGAGGATGACAAACAAGTGAGCAATAGAATTGGCAAGTGATCATAGAAAGCTGAGTTGCAGGCTCTTCAATGACTCTTTTTTTCTTTCTTTTCCTTGTCTGAGTTCAAATGGGCCGGATATCTTTTCCATGCCGTGCCACCTCCGTTGGATATCTCCTCACTTCCAAGTGTCATGTTTGATTCTACTTTTTTTCCATCATCATTCCAGTGAGAAAAAACTCATGGGACAATGACAATACTCTGTACTTGCAAAGTGTGTACACATGATTCATTCAAGGCTCAAATTTGTCTCGAACAAACCTAATTATGAGTGGGAGTGGTGTGTTATTAGAGAAGGACTAAGGGAGGCAATCCATTTCTGACCCACTTAAACAGATTAAACCCTTAAAAGGACGAGGGGGTGACCTCGGAAATCATCAGTTTTCATGATCGTGTGAATCATTGGCTTAAAAAATTGCAAAAGCACTCATTGGAAGTCGAAGTACTGTACAAGATCTCCCCTTTCCACACAAAATTTTGAGGATGAATAGGTGCACTTCTGTCCTTCATGGAGAGATTCTATGTCATCCGTCGGACGTCAAACATCCGCCTTGACGTTTAAGGGTTAAAGACATATTTGCAAAGCGGGGTTCTTAGTGAATTTTTTTTTCATATGCAAAAATAAAGTTTGGAAGGTTTATGAAGTTTTTCTGATTTTTGTTTCTCAAATTATAATTGCTATGAATTTTACAGTTGCGGATTCTGTTCTAGATCTTCCTATTTTTGACCAAGGGTTGGTTGCAATATTGAGAGTCTTGTAGCCAATTATAATGCACTTGCAACTGCGTCAGAAACTTTACCATAATTTATCATTGCTCAACTCTTCTTGCACACAAAGAGAAAGGTCTACATTGCTAAAATGGGGGGTATCAAGAATGGGTTGCCTCCCATAGTACCACTGGGTGCGATTTGATATGTATTATGTAGCCTCAAAATGGTTTACAAAGTACAAAATGAAACTAGAAATGAAGCTTTTTTTTAACTCCTAATGTTTCAAGGCCATTTCTTCATCAAAAGACATTCAAAACTGTTATTTTCAATGCATACAACAAAAAATTTAAACATTTGTTCTTTTTCATATCCGATTGTATGATCTTGTAGTGTAGTGGTATGAGAATGTTTAGAAGAAATTTCAAAAACTTTGAATTTATAGTAGAATTGCCTATTCTCAACTAGAGACCCATATCCAACTTATAAGGAGTAGCCATTTCCAACCAAGGCTAGAACACATTGCCAACCAAAGCTCGGAATGTTTTTTTAAAATTTTAAAATTTTTATATACTCTTTTTCAAGATTGGGACTGA
Organism: Climacium dendroides; assembly: GCA_950106755.1. Classification (NCBI taxonomy): domain Eukaryota; kingdom Viridiplantae; phylum Streptophyta; class Bryopsida; order Hypnales; family Climaciaceae; genus Climacium; species Climacium dendroides. Next base: position 33,551,286 of record OX467083.1, on the reverse strand, counting down.
TAAGGTCATGATAAATGCTCTAAAATAGTGAGTAAGAAAGTAGTTTATGAATGATCAGAATTAGAAGACTCTATGCATTGGTTTGGGGTTTAAACTAACTTTCGACTTCCAAAATTTACAGTATTTTCAATTCAAGGCGTAAAATAACCAAAAAAATTCAATCCTTGTGTTTTCTATCTTTCTATATGGCAAAAAATTTACATTGCCTTACACTGCTCTAGAATATGGGTGGAATTGCTTTAGTGATTAGCTATAGGTGGTTATATCATAATGATCACAAGATTAAATGTTGAAAGTGAAGAAAATGATTTTTTTTGCCTCTAGCTTGACTAGATTATAAGGACTTGAATCCTCTTAACTTCGATTGATTTTGTAAGGATTGTAAATTTGAATTTTTTTATGATGAAGAATTGAGTTGTAATTTGGGAGAAAAAATATTCCCCTTTATGTCCTTTATGATTTTCATTCTTTTGAAAAAACAAAAATTGAATTAGATACAAGATAGGAAATTGTTGATATCTTTTAGATGAAATTGAAACAAACTAATTGCAATGGAAAGATTGTTTTAGAAAAAAAACTAAACCATGTGAAACCTTTTTTCCTTAAATTGTTAAAAATTGAATTAATAAATCGACCCAATATATTATTTTCTCAAGAATTTTCTAAGATGGCTTTTAAAACAAGAGACTTCATAACATCCACATCACTTATTCAAATATAATCTTTCCACATAGACAAAATATAATATATTATAAATATTTTATTGAAAATTATTACAAATTTTTGTATTTTTTTGTTGCTTGTCTATACCTATTTTGGGCCTATTGAGGCATACTTTGATTCTAGTCTCTGATTGGAATAAAACTTGTATTTCCCCAAAGATAGTCAATTATCCTATCTTGAAAAAAAAATTTAGTATTGCCAAAAATTGAGAGTGTAGGTTAAAGTCCCAAAAGTCTCCTACACTTTGAGGGGACTTTTAGGACTTTGGGGGTTAATATCCAAATTATTCTCTAAAGTGAATTATCAAATTTTTTATTTTTTTTGTTTTGTTATTTTTTTTGAATTTTGGAAATTAAATATAATTTCAATGAATCTAACTATTATGAAGATCTAAAGTTTGATAAAATTTCATGCAATGGTTTTGGTATAGGTTCCAACTTGAACAAGGGAAGAAGAGTACCATTTTGCTTTGAAAATTTACATACTTCTCTCTAACTTTAGTCTTTACTCAAATATGAAGTCCCTTGATTTTCCTTAATTTTTCTTGCAAAGAAAATTTTGAATTATGAGATTTGTAAGCCAAGCATAGCTACTTTGTCAAAAGCTAGGACAAAGCTTGGAAAAAATATCTCCCTCTATTTTACACACTTTGATATCTTGCATTTTTAAACATTTAATTTTATCTTTTATTATAAGCACCGTTACCACTATCTCATTTATTAAGTAAAGCCTTTGGTTAGATTGATTAACAAGTGGTATAAACATGACTTCACAAAGCAACCATAGACACTAATTTTTGAGTAAAAATAGAATTGTTTATTATAATAATCTAAAATCTTATAGTGGTAGTGGTCAAAACCCTTCTACTTTGAGAAAGAGTACTTATTTATATTGAGAGATAAAAATTGATTTCAACAAATTTGGCTATAATCATACAATTACAAGTAGTGAAGGTTTTATAATAAGGAGAATCAAATGGAATTTGTGTAGACAAGTTCATTGCTATAAACAACATATATTTGAACATGGTATCATATAAACAAAATGGATATGGCATTGTTCAAACAAATTTGTTACCAAAATATGGTATCATAGATTTTGACTTAGTAAGATGACGTCAAGCAACAATGCCAAATTTGTTTGAACAATGACATATATTTGAACATGGATTTGAACATGGTATCATTACTCATGAATGGTGAAATTTGGCATTGTTGCTTGATGCCATCTTGCTAAGTCAAAATCTTTCTACAATTTTATTGACATAGATTGTTTTTAAATATATATTATTGTGTTAAAATGCTTAAAGAAAATTTTGAATTATAAAAATGTATTGATAACTATGAATGCTCTTGATAGAGTACTAATTTACTACTAGTTGACATTTTCAAATTACACTACCAGAAAATGTATATTTTATGACTGCGAAAATATGACTAAGGATGATTGGCGACTAGTCGCAGTCATATTTTGACCTTATACTTCATGGGTGTATAGTATACGCCCATTGGGAACACCAAATATTTCATAGAGAACTATAGGGAACATATTTGAGGATGTGGAGTCATATTTTGCAGTCATATCTCTATAGTGATTACATTTTTTTGTTTTGGATAGCCCAAAGTAATTTGGCAAGGAAATTGTTGAAAAAGTGCCTAGTCAAATTTTTGATTTAGTTATATTTCTAATCATATTTTTTGGAGCAACCCTCAAAAAATATGAGCAATCCAAAAAAAATATGGTCAAGCCATTGTTTTAAGATGTTGAAACCCTAGTTATTACTTTTTTAAGATTTTGAAACTCTAGCTGCCACTTTTTTAGGGTTTCAAAAATCCTAGCCGCCATTTCTTTAGGATTTAAAAAACCCTAGTTGCCACTGCTTTAGGGATTTAGAAACCTTAGCCGCCACTTATTAAAAACTTTTGAAACCCTAGTCGCCACTTATTTAAACTTTTGAAACCCTAGCCACCACTTGTTTGGGCTTTTCTTCCTTGCCTTGTGTTGTTTATTACCTTTTATTTCTTGTTGCTTCTTAATTTTGTTTCTTAGTTGTTGTCTTTTGTTGTTCTTTAGTTTATAGTTTGACTCTTGCTTCTCCTTGCTTTTTAGTTCATGCTTCTTGTTTCTTGTTGTTGCATCAAAATTCTTTTTTTTCCTTACATTTTAACTCTTATTTCTTTTTGTTCTTTAGTTCGTACTTCTTTTTTTCTTGTTGCATTAGACTCTTTCTTCTCTTTAGCTTTTAATTTCTACTTTTAGTTTTCCTATTGCTGTATTTTAACTCTCCTTTTTTTGTTGTTTCTTAGTTGTAGCTCCTTGTTGCATCTTAACTCTTGTTTGTTGTTATTTCTTAACACTTACTACTTTTTCCTTTTCTTTTACTCCATTATCATTGTTATTCTTCCTACTTTAAACTTATACTACATATTTTGTATTGTTGTAAGTTTTTGAAGGTTGAGCTTTCTTGTTCATTTACTAAAATTTAACCTCTCATTTTTTTAATTGTATATGCAGAGATGAAAAACTAGAACAAAGTTGTTGGAGGTTTCTTATAAGTCATTAGAACCATCTTTATATTATTGTAAGGAAAATAAACTCTATTGATTTGTTAAAATGCTTCATTGTGATATATATGTTTTGTATTAGTGACTAGTAAATATCATTGAAGAAAGTCACAATTTTTCTTGCATGATTGTCTCTTGTAGTCATATAATGCTTGTAGTTATACACGTCAAAAGGTGACTTTGCACTTTTAAAAAGATGATTGCAATAACTTATGAATTACCAATCACATTTACGTGAACTACTACATCAATCATAAATATGACTCACAAAAGTCATATTTCACATCAATAAAAAATATAATTCATGAGTTTTATTGCACATCATTCAAAAATATGACTCAAGATAGTCATTTTTTACGTTAGTAGAAAATATGACTTATAAGAGTCATATTCTATATCAACAAAAAAAATATTATTCATTGTAGTCATATTCCCGTGCATATTCCATGTCAACCAAAATACGATTCATCACAATCATATTCCAAACCATTCAAAAATATGGCTCATTGCAATCATATTCCACGTCAGCCAAAAATATGACTATATGGAGTTATATACCACGTAGGCTTTTTTTCCTTCTTCTCGGACAGCTCAAGAGAAAGTCAAGCCCTAAAGAATACATACGCCATGTTGGCAAAAAAAAATGGCTAATCATGACTAATTACACTCTCTAATGTATATGACTGCTAATATGATTGATGTTCAATATGACTCGTCGGTAATGATTGGACCCAGTCACGTTCCGAATCATCTATAGTGATTTTGGTGTGAGTCATATTTTGAGATTTTTTGATTCATTGCAGTCATATTTTGTAGTCATAAAACATGCATCTTCTAGTAGTGTTCGTTGTTAGCAATTTAGAACACAAAGGATTTGGAGCTACCAAAATATCCTTTTAATTCCTTAAAATTTAAATACTTCTTCAAATCTTCATTAAATTTGAAGAATTGAATGGCAACTTCTAGTAAGTGGCCTTGATATGGTGAATCTTTTGAGATTTGCAATGGTTTATTTGTTTGTTTTGTTTGAATTTAATTTAAGTCACACCAACAAGACTTTAAATAAAAATTAGATTGTGAAGGGATAAATGGAAGTAAGGGTGATAAAATAATTAACCAACATTTACTATATATTGTAACTTGTTCATTTATGTTTGTTTATATGTGATGCCACTATAGATTTGTGTAGATTTAGTCAATTGTTTCTTTTAACAATAATCTCATTTGTAAAATTGATTAACTTTCATCTATAGTACTACTTTACTACTATGGAAGGTTTTATGTGTAGTATAATAGTCATTCACTCTCCAATATTAACAATGTCAAGTTGCATTGCATAATCTTGTTGGTAAGTGTGATATTGATTTATCAAAGTTACATTAGTTGTAATCCTTTTTAATAAAATCCTACTCAAGGATTTGAATCAAAGTACATTTAGACCTTTTTGTTAAAAAGTACCACAAGTGATTGGCTTAGGTGATGAAGATATGTTAGAATTTGAGGTAGAACTTCAATTTCAATAGTTCTTTGCATGATCGATCCATACAAAATCATTAATTTTGGATTGCTTAACAACATACTTTAAATTCTTTCCAACTTCTAACTAATAGCGTATCTAACAAGCACATCCAGCCTCATTCATTAAATTTTGTTATGCTTCTTATGTTACATTTCTAACATTTATATAGGTGTGAATTTTCAAATTCCTCCTTTTCAAGTATTTTGCATTTAATAAATAATATAATATAAAATTCATAAAAAATCACCATTGTTAGAATTTTTCATTTTAAAATCACACAAAAAAATCTTGTAGAAATCACAAATTTCCAATTGCAATAAATTTTAAATGAATTTTTTGATTTAAAGTTTATCTACGGGCAATAATTGGTGCAACGCATTCAATTGGATACATCTAGAATATTTTGAACTATTTAAATCTACATATTTTCAAGATTGGTTTATGGTTGGAGTTGATTTTAGGTACTTCCACCTTCCACCTCACTTACCAGTTGCCAATACTAACATAGCAATAATAAGTGACCTTCATCATTGCCAACTTGTGATGAGATGGTCTGAAGAAGGACATATAGAGAAACCACTCATCATCAAATAAGCAATTATAGACATGATTAGGAGTAGTGCAAGGGAAGCAAATATTTTGGGAGGTCTAATGATAGAAATGATGGGGATTGTAAATTTTTTTGGTAATTTTATTGCTTGAACTAAAATTAATAAGAATTTTAAAAGGGAGAAGTTGATTTGTCCAATGCCTAAAGTCATTCAATCATTCAAGTACTTCCCCGATCATTACTTCCTACTTTCTTGCTCATTACTTTGGGATATGTGTCATGACCTTACCTAGTCCCAACCTTAAATAGGAGAAAAAACAACATTCCAAGCTTTGTTTGAAAATTTATTCGGACCTTGGTTGAAAATAGCTATAGCTACATGCTGGGTTATGGGTCTCTGGTAGGGAATGGGTGGTCCTACCTTAATTTAAACATCAACTTTGCAGCATTGCGGCTCGGCTGGCCGGCTAAGCTTATGGTCTTCCCCGTTCCCGCAAGTTTGACCATTGTCACACCCCGAGCTCGCAGCATAATTTCCTTCTTCTCGCTGTCGAGGTGCTGCTGCTGCTTCTTCTTCGAGGAGCTGCAAGGTTCGTACAAATCAAAGCGAGCGTGTCGTGGTGGTCTCCTTTGGTTCCCCAACAGCTGATTACTTGCTGGGATGACATTTTGATGGATCGTCATGGATGGAGCTCATCAGGTACGAAGTCGGTTGCAATTGCTGATGGTCGGTCGCATCAGTCCTCATGGTTTGAATTTCGGGGGGATTGTTGACCCGTGTTGGGAATTGCGCCTAGGGTTTGTGTGGTAAGCTTGTTCCGAATGGAGGTGAAGCCGGTGGTGGAAAATTGGATGCGGGCGTGGTTGTCGAAGGCGTTTGTTTCGGGGTTGCTTTTTTGGATTGGATTGCATTGGATTGGATGTGGGTGTGGGTGGAATTAGTGTTTAGGGTTAATGAATTTGCAATCTTGTAACCCCAGAGACGTGCCCGTGCTTTTGCCGCAACTCGGTGATGTAGTTGAAGCTTTTTTGAGATTTGAATGATGGGGTGATGTCGAAGCTGGATTGTGAATTGCCTTTGGGCTCGGCCTGTGTGTTAAAATTGAGGGTGTTCTGAATTGAGAGTGCATACCCTAATCTCAACTGTGGAGAACACGTTCTGATATTGAGAATCTAGGTCAGAATCTTTTTGCAAGATTGGCGCAATCCGAGGTTTGCACATGTAATTCTGGAAGATGGTTAGCAAGTATCGTTTTGAGCTAGCTGCCGCATCCCTAATGGGGTCTGTGTTGGGTCGGCCGTTTCT